>OV277350.1:13800000-14427500 GCA_922984085.1 Sicus ferrugineus
ATCGAGTACTGCAGAAGACGAGGGAGAAACGCCGAGGAGGACCAACCGACAGAAGGGGTGTTGAAACCTCAAGACCAGTAAATCCCCCCAACACAAGACCAGGCATCCCCCAACACCCAAGATAAACACGAGCAATAAAAGGAACTACAAAGTAACAGCAGGCGCGACAAACTACTCCTATGAGCCACACCAGTCGGCAGCCACGACGGCTGCATCGGCACCCACGACGTCTGCATCGGCACCTTTGCTTATCGACGGCAGGAAGATCTTGGCAAAGGTGAGAATCGGAGAAGTGAATCGAGAGGCGACGTTGGACACTGGAGCCACGCAAAGTTTCGTCAACGCCAGTCGGGTAGCCGAATTTGGACGTCCGACAGGACAGGAGTGAAGGTCCAGCTGGCAGACGGTGGCGTGCGGGTGATACAACGGTCCCTTCGAGCAGAAGTTCAACTGGGCAATAGCAGTAGCGTGATAGACCTACTAGTCATGTCAGGGGTGATCGATCCGCTGGTGCTAGGAATGGACTTCCTGTCAAAAATTGGGACCACTCTTCAGTGCGGAGGCCAACGGCTCCAACTCAGGGAACGAGCAGCTCTCCCAACAGAGCGATGCACCCTAACACAGGCAACGGACATCTCGGCCGGACAAGAACAAGTAGCAACCCAACAAGACAGCAGGCTAACGTCACCAAGGACATCCCCGTCGAGGAACAGGTCCAGAAATTCCTAGAAGAAGAACTACGTCTTTTCGATTAATTGGAGGGCACGTCAAACATAGCTACACACACTATTGTAATGAAAAACGAACGACCCATCAAGCAGCGCTATTACCCGAGAAATCCCGCTATGCAGAAAGTAAGTAACTACGAAGTGGAGTAACGACAGAAGGGATGCATCGAACCATCGAACAGCCCATTTAGCGCTCCTCTGGTGCTGGTCAAGAAGAAGACCGGACAATGGCGTGTCTGCGTTGATTATAGCCAACTCAATGCCCGGTCTATACCTGATGCGTAACCACTGCCAAGGATACACCACATTCTGGATCGTTTACGAGAAGCGCGGTACATAAGTAGCCTGTATCTCAAAAATGGCTATTGGCAGATCCCTATGCACCGCGAGAGGAAAAAGTATACCGGATTTACAGTACCTGGCCGTGGCCTTTACCAGTGGCGTGTGATGCCATTCGGGTTGCACTCCGTGACGGTCACATTTCAACGAGCGCTCGACCAGGTCAACGGGCCGGAACTGGAACCCTATGCCTTCGCATATTTGGACGATATCATCGTCACCGGAAAATCGTGGCAAGATCACATGGACAATCTGAGGAAAGTAGTACACCGGTTGAAAGCTGCAAAATTAAAAATCAACCGAGAAAAATGCAAGTTCTTCCAAGAGGAAATCAAGGAAATCAACCTCGGTCACGTAGTGAGTGCGGACGGTATCCACACCGACCCGGACAAAATCACGGTAATACGAGATTACCCCCCTACCGACGTACGAGGCGTTCACCATTTTCTAGGCACCGCGTCATGGTATCGCAAATTCATACCCGGTTTTTCTGACATCACGACACCACTGACGACACTTCTCAAGAAAGGCAAACGCTTCCGATGGGACACTGAGCAACAGCAGGCTTTCGAAACAATAAAGAGTAAACTAATCGAAGCGCCCGTAATCGCGCAGCCGGACTTCAATCAAAAATTTGTCCTCCAAACAGAGTCTAGCGAGTATGGCCTCGGCGTTATGTTAACGCAGGAGCCAGGAGGAGAAGAGCGAGTGATCGCGTATGCCAGCCGCCACCTCACCGACGTGGAACAGCGTTACTCAACCACTGCGAGGGAATATCTCGCGATAGTGTGGGGCATTCGGAAAATGCGACAGTACGTGAAAGGGTACGAATTTACCGTCCTCACTGACCCTTCCTCGTTGCGCTGGCTCAACTCCATAGACAATCCTTCCGGCAGGATCGCGCGGTCGGCCTTGGAGCCGCATCAGTACCAGTTCCAAGTAAAATACAGACGAGGAAAGTGGAACGTTGTGGCAGATGCCCTCTCTAGGCAGCCAGCCGACGTCCTATTAGTTCGGGAAGCTAACTCCGCGGATTGCCGATGGCATGGCACGAAACTTCAAGATGTAAAGACAAGCCCTGAGAAATTCCCGGATTACACAATCCTCGATGGACAACTCTACCGACACTTTCCAGTGTCCGATCTAGACGATGACTCGCCACCCTGGAAGTTGTGCGTCCCTAAGAATCTGCGACCGCGGGTGCTTGCCGAGAACCACGACAACCCCACCGCTGGACATCACGAGATTCGCAAAACAACAATCAGAATCCACGATCGGTGCTGACATCATAGGACCGCTGCCGCGTACGCCGCAGGGTCACACCATGGCACTGGTCATGTACGACAAGTTCTCCAAGTGGACGGAGATAGTTCCTCTGCGTAAGGCGACAAGTGAGAGCCTTCAGAAAGCCCTGCGTGAACGAATTGTCTGCCACTATGGAGTACCAAAGGTTCTCATTTGGGACAACGGACCACAATTCAGCAGCGCCCTCTTCAAGGAATATTTAAAGAAGATGGGGATCCGTCAGCAATTCACCGCTCCATACATGCCGCAGGAAAACCCAACCGAGCGAGAAAATCGAAACGTTAAACGTATCATTGCACAATTAGCAAAAGGGATCCAACAGCGCTGGGACGAACAACTCCCAGAAATTATGCTAGCCATCAACTCCATAGTTTTCGAGTCCACAGGGTATACACCAGCGTTTCTCACACAGGGAAGAGAACCACGATTACCTAGAGCATTATACGACGAAAACACACTAGGCACAGGCAACCCGAAACAGAGCCCACATCGACGAGCTCAACGATTACAGGGAATTTTTGAAATTGTACAAAGAAACCTTCGACGAGCAGCACATGCCCAGACGCGACACTACAATTTACAACATCGACCTTGGAAACCACAGACTGGCCAGCGAGTTTTTGCGAAAACACATTTTTTGTCCAACGCAGCCGAGAAATTTATCGCGAAACTGGCGCCGAAGTTCAACGGGCCGTACCGCGTCATTGGATTCAGCTCCCCCGTCATTGTACAGCTTAAACTGGAAGGATCAGCTCAGATACGCACTGCACATAGCAGCGGAATGAAGCTATATCGAGACGCCCACACATCTCCTTGCGACTCCGAAGGGGGAGAATGAGCACCCGTCAGATCGAGTAGCCCGACACTCGGACCACAGACACGACAGAACAGTCATTCGAACAGACAGATCGACGAGCGGTTGACACGGGCCGCTAGAATACACTAAAGTCTTTTTCTTTCATTATAGCTAACCAACTCGGACCAGACAACCCACGTCCAAAACAGAAAATGTCCACATACGCAACGGAAGCAGAGGAAGGTTCGCTACTCCAATACCCTCCGGTCCCAGGCGGAATCCAGGTGCGAGTCCGAGACTTCGAAAGGCTCAGCAGCGGCCAACACGAACAAGCGGAGGGTGCGATACCACATCGGGGGATATCGAGTGGTGATCGCTATTGGCTCCCAAGGGACCACCATTTCCCTCCACCCTCTAATTGGGGAGAGAGTGTGAAGAACTCACCGAAGGTGGGTTCCCACAAAACATAATGATAATTACAAACGACAGCGGCACATCGGCACCTTGTGGGGGTGACACTACTCAACTTTTAGCGGCGAAAACAACCACGACGGTTGCAGCCCCATCTTTCGGTGGCAAGCGCCCACGTTAGTAAGCAGAGCCCACCGACACCGACAGGTATGGACGGGAAAAATCCCGCAAGCAACAACGCTCTGAGTGAATTGTGAGAGGATCACAAGCGGCATGACGTGCCATCGCGCCAACTCAGGAAGAATAGCATGGAGCGCACGGATAACGGGATCCCACAAAATCACAGTGAATAAGTGTTATAACAGTGATACCATTCAAAGGACACCATTCGAAGGACACTTCACAACAGCGCTGTTACTACTCGAAGGACATTATGACGCAGTGCCGATACAAGTCGAAAGACAATCAACAGAGTGAGTCTTTATTGTATATATATATATATATATACATCCCCGTAACATCGAAAATTATATCATAACCCTGTATTCCGTGTGGTTTAAAACCGACGGGCTCCCATCCCGGATTCCCCACAATCTCGTATCCCGTGTGGTTTCTAAGCCGACGGGCTCCCGTCCTGGTTCCCCCCATAATCTCGTATCCCGTGTAGTTTCCAAACCGACGAGCTCCTATTCTTGATTCCCCACACCCCATACGTCTTCCCCTTGATTCCGACTTACGATGGAACCGTGTAGTTGGCTAACTGACGGTACGTCCACTCCCTGTGAGGAACACAGGTGGAATCGCGGTCGACGGTATAGGTTACCATAAGCTCAGACTAGAAAACCTGTATTTTAGATTAAGATGCTAGCAAAGTGCAACCTATTTTTATGTGTTATAAAGGTCATTAGAAAGACAAACCCTCGTATTACATAATCTGAGGGGTCTGGGCGGGATTACGTATAGGTATCATCAGTGGGACTATTGTCGTCGTAAAGTATTGTGACCCGAACCTCTAGACGCGCGACAGCTACTCCACGCCGCCCAAAAAAAGGTTCGTGACAATTGGCGCCCGAACAGGGACCCTTGGCGTCAAGATTCAGCGACGACAATAGCAGCAGAAATCCCACGCTTTAAGGACCGGAAGTTCGAGAAAGCAAGCAGAAGCGGCACCGGATAAAGCTATCGTTACGAAAAGCGGAACAGCGCACCCAGTGAACAAGCCACCGTGACACACCGCACAGAGGTTAGTGAAGAGACAGACCAAGCAAATAATCATCAGAGAAACACACCGGCAAGATCGCTAGCAAAGATCTCCCAGCGGAGAACCTCTTCGGAAGATAGGACACACAACGCACGCAAGCCAAGACACACAACGCACGCAAGCCAAGACACACAACGCACGCAAGCCAAGACACACACCGCACGCAAGCCAAGATACACACACAGCACGCAAGCCAAGACACGCATTGCAAGAAAATTCACCGAGACGAATTCAACAGAGCCGCAAACCAGAAAAATTACGAGGCAGTGAGGCTGACCGTAAAATCATGCAAGAAATAAATTATAACTAAACAAATATTCAATAAAGTAATTAATAAATAAAATTTAACTGAAATATCAATAAATCAAGTAATACATAAAATAAATACTAAAATACAAAAATTAATATATTATATAAAATCACTCAAATAAAAAACTAAAATCAAATCAATAAATCAAGTAAAATAACTAATACATAAAATAAATACTAAAATACGAAAATTAATATATTATATAAAATCACTAACTCAAATAATGAATGTCAGCACCGGTAAACCCATAAAAACTGGATGGGTGTACAACGTACAAAAGGTGGAGTTCCAGAAAATTATGGAGGACCTTGGGCTCGAGGTAACAGGGACGGTAGAGGAGTTACGACGACGATTTTACGGTTACGTCACCAGAACAGAGTTGAGCGACGCAGAGGAGTCACGCCTGAGAGAACTCGAACAGAAATACAAGCGCTCTCCCTCACCGGGGCCCAGTGGGCACCAACGAATCAGCCTTACGACGACGACAACGACAACCAGCGCGACGCTGGCAGCCCTAACGGGCGCTCACACCTCGCATGGATCTGTTATTGACACAGTCCGCAGATGGGCGACGCGGTATGATGGCGGCTCGACGAGTTACGCAGGCATCAACAGAAGAAATCATCAGGAATCCACGCGCTGCTTGCAGACGCTGCAGAGGGCAGGCTCACTTACAGTACGCGTGTCAGCGTCCCAGTAAAATATTCTGCTGGGAGTGCGGAAAAGTCGGCATGCGTACCATCGAGTGCTGCAGAAGACGAGAGGGGAAACGCCGAGGAGGACCAAATGGCAGGAGGGATGTTGAAACCTCAAGACCAGTAAATCCCCCCCAACACAAGACCAGGCATATCCCCAACCAAATTAAACACGAGCAATACAAGGAACTACAAAGCAACAGTAGGTGCGACAAGCTCCTTCTATGAGGCACACCAGTTGGCAGCTACGACTGCATCGCCACCTTTGCTTAGCGACGGCAGGAAGATCCTGGCAAAGTTGAGAATCGGAGAAGTGAATCTGAAGGCGACGTTGGACACTGGAGCCACGCGAAGTTTCGTCAGCGCCAGTCGGGTAGCGGAATTGGGACTCTCCGAGACGTCCGACAGCACAGGAGTAGAGGTCCAGCTGGCAGACGGTGGCGTCCGGGTGGTACTCCGATTCCTTCGAGCAGAAGTTCAACTGGGCAATAGCAGTGGCGTGATAGACCTACTAGTCATGCCGGGAGTGATCGATCCGCTGGTGCTAGGAATGGACTTCCTGTCTAAAATTGGGACCACTCTACAGTGTGAAGGCCAACGGCTCCAACTCAGGGAACGAGCAGCTTGCCCAATAGAGCGATGCACCCTAACACAGGCAACGGACACATCGGCCGGACAAGAACAAAACCCCAGTAGCAACCCAAGAAGACAGCAGGCTATCGTCACCAAAGACCACCCCGTCGAGAAACAGGTCGAGAAATTCCTAGACGAAGAACTACGTGGTTTCGATGAATTGGAGGGCACGTCAAACATAGCTACACGCCGTATTGTAATGAAGGACGAACGGCCCCTCAAGCAGCGCTATTACCCGAGAAATCCCGCTATGCAGAAAGTAAGTAACTACGAAGTGGAGTAACGACAGAAGGGATGCATCGAACCATCAAACAGCCCATTTAGAACTCCTCTGGTGCTGGTCAAGAAGAAGACCGGACAATGGCGCGTCTGCGTTGACTATCGCCAACTCAATGCCCGGTCTATACCTGATGCGTACCCACTTTCAAGGGTACACCATATTCTGGATCGTTTACGAAAAGCGCGGTACATAAGTAGCCTCGATCCCTATGCACCCCGAGAGTAAAGAGTATACGTGGCCTTTACCAGTGGCGTGTGATGCTATTCGGGTTGCACTACGCGCCGGCCACATTTCAACGAGCGCTCGACCAGGTCATCGGGCCGGAACTGGAACCCTACGCCTTCGCATATTTGGACGATATCATCGTCACCGGAAAATCGTGGCAAGATCACATGGACAATCTGAGGGAAGTATTACGCCGGTTGAAAGCTGCGAAATTAAAAATCAACAAAGAAAAATGTAAGTTCTTCCAAGAAAAAATCAAGTACCTCGGTCACGTAGTGAGTGCCGACGGTATCCACACCGACCCGGACAAAATCACGGCAATACGAGATTTGCCACCCCCTACCGACGTACGAGGCGTTCACCGTTTTCTAGGCACCGCGTCATGGTATCGCATATTCATACCCGGTTTCTCTGACATCACGACACCACTGACGACACTTCTCAAGAAAGGCAAACGCTTCCGATGGGACACTGAGCAACAGCAGGCTTTCGAAACAATAAAGAGTAAACTAATCGAAGCGCCCGTAATCGCGCAGCCGGACTTCAATCAAAAATTTGTCCTCCAAACAGAATCTAGCGAGTATGTCCTCGGCGTGATGTTAACGCAGGAGCAAGAAGGAGAAGAGCGAGTGATCGCGTATGCCAGCCGCCACCTCACCGACGTGGAACAGCGTTACTCAACCACTGAGAGGGAATATCTCGCGATAGTGTGGGGCATTCGGAAAATGCGACAGTACGTGGAAGGGTGCGAATTTACCGTCCTCACTGACCATTCCTCGTTGCGCTGGCTCAACTCCATAGACAGGATCGCGCGGTCGGCCTTGGAACCGCATCAGTACCAGTTCGCATCAGTAAATACAGACGAGGAAAGTGGAACGTTGTGGCAGATGCCCTCTCTAGGCAGCAAGCCGACGTCCTATTAGTCCGGGAAGCCAACTCCGCGGATTGCCGATGGCATGCCACGAAACTTCAAGATGTAAAGACAAGCCCTGAGAAATTCCCGGATTACACAATCCTCGATGGACAACTCTACCGAAACTTTCCAGTGTCCGATCTAGACGATGACTCGCCACCCTGGAAGTTGTGCGTCCCTAAGAATCTGCGACCGCGGGTGCTTGCCGAGAACCACGACAACCCCACCGCTGGACATCACGAGATTCGCAAAACAACAATCAGAATCCACGATCGGTGCTGACATCATAGGACCGCTGCCGCGTACGCCGCAGGGTCACACCATGGCACTGGTCATGTACAAGTTCTCCAAGTGGACGGAGATAGTTCCTCTGCGTAAGGCGACAAGTGAGAGCCTTCAGAAAGCCCTGCGTGAACGAATTGTCTGCCACTATGGAGTACCAAAGGTTCTCATTTGTGACAACGGACCACAATTCAGCAGCGCCCTCTTCAAGGAATATTTAAAGAAGATGGGGATCCGTCAGCAATTCACCGCTCCATACATGCCGCAGGAAAACCCAACCGAGCGAGAAAATCGAAACGTTAAACGTATCATTGCACAATTAGCAAAAGGAATCCAACAGCGCTGGGACGAACAACTCCCAGAAATTATGCTAGCCATCAACTCCATAGTTTTCGAGTCCACAGGGTATACACCAGCGTTTCTCACACAGGGAAGAGAACCACGATTACCTCGAGCATTATACGACGAAAACACACTAGGCACAGGCAACCCGAAACAGAGCCCACATCGACGAGCTCAACGATTACAGGGAATTTTTGAAATTGTACAAAGAAACCTTCGACGCGCAGCACATGCCCAGACGCGACACTACAATTTACAACATCGACCTTGGAAACCACAGACTGGCCAGCGAGTTTTTGCGAAAACACATTTTTTGTCCAACGCAGCCGAGAAATTTATCGCGAAACTGGCGCCGAAGTTCAACGGGCCGTACCGCGTCATTGGATTCAGCTCCCCCGTCATTGTACAGCTTAAACTGGAAGGATCAGCTCAGATACGCACTGCACATAGCAGCGGAATGAAGCTATATCGAGACGCCCACACATCTCCTTGCGACTCCGAAGGGGGAGAATGAGCACCCGTCAGATCGAGTAGCCCGACACTCGGACCACAGACACGACAGAACAGTCATTCGAACAGACAGATCGACGAGCGGTTGACACGGGCCGCTAGAATACACTAAAGTCTTTTTCTTTCATTATAGCTAACCAACTCGGACCAGACAACCCACGTCCAAAACAGAAAATGTCCACATACGCAACGGAAGCAGAGGAAGGTTCGCTACTCCAATACCCTCCGGTCCCAGGCGGAATCCAGGTGCGAGTCCGAGACTTCGAAAGGCTCAGCAGCGGCCAACACGAACAAGCGGAGGGTGCGATACCACATCGGGGGATATCGAGTGGTGATCGCTATTGGCTCCCAAGGGACCACCATTTCCCTCCACCCTCTAATTGGGGAGAGAGTGTGAAGAACTCACCGAAGGTGGGTTCCCACAAAACATAATGATAATTACAAACGACAGCGGCACATCGGCACCTTGTGGGGGTGACACTACTCAACTTTTAGCGGCGACAACAACCACGACGGTTGCAGCCCCATCTTTCGGTGGCAAGCGCCCACGTTAGTAAGCAGAGCCCACCGACACCGACAGGTATGGACGGGAAAAATCCCGCAAGCAACAACGCTCTGAGTGAATTGTGAGAGGATCACAAGCGGCATGACGTGCCATCGCGCCAACTCAGGAAGAATAGCATGGAGCGCACGGATAACGGGATCCCACAAAATCACAGTGAATAAGTGTTATAACAGTGATACCATTCAAAGGACACCATTCGAAGGACACTTCACAACAGCGCTGTTACTACTCGAAGGACATTATGACGCAGTGCCGATACAAGTCGAAAGACAATCAACAGAGTGAGTCTTTATTGTATATATATATATATACATCCCCGTAGCATCGAAAATTATATCATAACCCTGTATTCCGTGTGGTTTATAAACCGACGGGTTCCCATCCCGGATTCCCCACAATCTCGTATCCCGTGTGGTTTCTAAGCCGACGGGCTCCCGTCCTGGTTCCCCCCATAATCTCGTATTCCGTGTAGTTTCCAAACCGACGAGCTCCTATTCTTGATTCCCCACACCCCATACGTCTTCCCCTTGATTCCGACTTACGATGGAACCGTGTAGTTGGCTAACTGACGGTACGTCCACTCCCTGTGAGGAACGCAGGTGGAATCGCGGTCGACGATATAGGTTACCATAAGCTCAGACTAGAAAACCTGTATTTTAGATTAAGATGCTAGCAAAGTGCAACCTATTTTTATGTCAATAAAGGTCATTAGAAAGACAAACCCTCGTATTACATAATCTGAGGGGTCTGGGCGGGATTACGTATAGGCATCATCAGTGGGACTATTGTCGTCGTAAAGTATTGTGACCCGAACCTCTGGACGCGCGACAGCTACTCCACGCCGCCCAAAAAAAGGTTCGTGACAATTGGCGCCCGAACAGGGACCCTTGGCGTCAAGATTCAGCGACGACAATAGCAGCAGAAATCCCACGCTTTAAGGACCGGAAGTTCGAGAAAGCAAGCAGAAGCGGCACCGGATAAAGCTATCGTTACGAAAAGCGGAGCAGCGCACCCAGTGAACAAGCCACCGAGACACACCGCACAGAGGTTAGTGAAGAGACAGACCAAGCAAATAATCATCAGAGAAACACACCGGCAAGATCGCTAGCAAAGATCTCCCAGCGGAGAACCTCTTCGGAAGATAGGACACACAACGCACGCAAGCCAAGACACACAACGCACGCAGGCCAAGACACACACCGCACGCAAGCCAAGATACACACACAGCACGCAAGCCAAGACACGCATTGCAAGAAAATTCACCAAGACGAATTCAACAGAGCCGCAAACCAGAAAAATTACGAGGCAGTGAGGCTGACCGTAAAATCATGCAAGAAATAAATTATAACTAAACAAATATTCAATAAAGTAATTAATAAATAAAATTTAACTGAAATATCAATAAATCAAGTAATACATAAAATAAATACTAAAATACAAAAATTAATATATTATATAAAATCACTCAAATAAAAAACTAAAATCAAATCAATAAATCAAGTAAAATAACTAATACATAAAATAAATACTAAAATACGAAAATTAATATATTATATAAAATCACTAACTCAAATAATGAATGTCAGCACCGGTAAACCCATAAAAACTGGATGGGTGTACAACGTACAAAAGGTGGAGTTCCAGAAAATTATGGAGGACCTTGGGCTCGAGGTAACAGGGACGGTAGAGGAGTTACGACGACGATTTTACGGTTACGTCACCAGAACAGAGTTGAGCGACGCAGAGGAGTCACGCCTGAGAGAACTCGAACAGAAATACAAGCGCTCTCCCTCACCGGGGCCCAGTGGGCACCAACGAATCAGCCTTATGACGACGACAACGACAACCAGCGCGACGCTGGCAGCCCTAACGGGCGCTCACACCTCGCATGGATCTGTTATTGACACATTCCGCAGATGGGCGACGCGGTATGATGGCGGCTCGACGAGTTACGCAGGCATCAACAGAAGAAATCATCAGGAATCCACGCGCTGCTTGCAGACGCTGCAGAGGGCAGGCTCACTTACAGTACGCGTGTCAGCGTCCCAGTAAAATATTCTGCTGGGAGTGCGGAAAAGTCGGCATGCGCACCATCGAGTGCTGCAGAAGACGAGAGGGAAACGCCGAGAAGGACCAAATGGCAGGAGGGATGTTGAAACCTCAAGACCAGTAAATCCCCCCAACACAAGACCAGGCATATCCCCAACCAAATTAAACACGAGCAATACAAGGAACTACAAAGCAACAGTAGGTGCGACAAGCTCCTTCTATGAGGCACACCAGTTGGCAGCTACGACTGCATCGCCACCTTTGCTTAGCGACGGCAGGAAGATCCTGGCAAAGTTGAGAATCGGAGAAGTGAATCTGAAGGCGACGTTGGACACTGGAGCCACGCGAAGTTTCGTCAGCGCCAGTCGGGTAGCGGAATTGGGACTCTCCGAGACGTCCGACAGCACAGGAGTAGAGGTCCAGCTGGCAGACGGTGGCGTCCGGGTGGTACTCCGATTCCTTCGAGCAGAAGTTCAACTGGGCAATAGCAGTGGCGTGATAGACCTACTAGTCATGCCGGGAGTGATCGATCCGCTGGTGCTAGGAATGGACTTCCTGTCTAAAATTGGGACCACTCTACAGTGTGAAGGCCAACGGCTCCAACTCAGGGAACGAGCAGCTTGCCCAATAGAGCGATGCACCCTAACACAGGCAACGGACACATCGGCCGGACAAGAACAAAACCCCAGTAGCAACCCAAGAAGACAGCAGGCTATCGTCACCAAAGACCACCCCGTCGAGAAACAGGTCGAGAAATTCCTAGACGAAGAACTACGTGGTTTCGATGAATTGGAGGGCACGTCAAACATAGCTACACGCCGTATTGTAATGAAGGACGAACGGCCCCTCAAGCAGCGCTATTACCCGAGAAATCCCGCTATGCAGAAAGTAAGTAACTACGAAGTGGAGTAACGACAGAAGGGATGCATCGAACCATCAAACAGCCCATTTAGAACTCCTCTGGTGCTGGTCAAGAAGAAGACCGGACAATGGCGCGTCTGCGTTGACTATCGCCAACTCAATGCCCGGTCTATACCTGATGCGTACCCACTTTCAAGGGTACACCATATTCTGGATCGTTTACGAAAAGCGCGGTACATAAGTAGCCTCGATCCCTATGCACCCCGAGAGTAAAGAGTATACGTGGCCTTTACCAGTGGCGTGTGATGCTATTCGGGTTGCACTACGCGCCGGCCACATTTCAACGAGCGCTCGACCAGGTCATCGGGCCGGAACTGGAACCCTACGCCTTCGCATATTTGGACGATATCATCGTCACCGGAAAATCGTGGCAAGATCACATGGACCATCTGAGGGAAGTATTACGCCGGTTGAAAGCTGCGAAATTAAAAATCAACAAAGAAAAATGTAAGTTCTTCCAAGAAAAAATCAAGTACCTCGGTCACGTAGTGAGTGCCGACGGTATCCACACCGACCCGGACAAAATCACGGCAATACGAGATTTGCCACCCCCTACCGACGTACGAGGCGTTCACCGTTTTCTAGGCACCGCGTCATGGTATCGCATATTCATACCCGGTTTCTCTGACATCACGACACCACTGACGACACTTCTCAAGAAAGGCAAACGCTTCCGATGGGACACTGAGCAACAGCAGGCTTTCGAAACAATAAAGAGTAAACTAATCGAAGCGCCCGTAATCGCGCAGCCGGACTTCAATCAAAAATTTGTCCTCCAAACAGAATCTAGCGAGTATGTCCTCGGCGTGATGTTAACGCAGGAGCAAGAAGGAGAAGAGCGAGTGATCGCGTATGCCAGCCGCCACCTCACCGACGTGGAACAGCGTTACTCAACCACTGAGAGGGAATATCTCGCGATAGTGTGGGGCATTCGGAAAATGCGACAGTACGTGGAAGGGTGCGAATTTACCGTCCTCACTGACCATTCCTCGTTGCGCTGGCTCAACTCCATAGACAGGATCGCGCGGTCGGCCTTGGAACCGCATCAGTACCAGTTCGCATCAGTAAATACAGACGAGGAAAGTGGAACGTTGTGGCAGATGCCCTCTCTAGGCAGCAAGCCGACGTCCTATTAGTCCGGGAAGCCAACTCCGCGGATTGCCGATGGCATGCCACGAAACTTCAAGATGTAAAGACAAGCCCTGAGAAATTCCCGGATTACACAATCCTCGATGGACAACTCTACCGAAACTTTCCAGTGTCCGATCTAGACGATGACTCGCCACCCTGGAAGTTGTGCGTCCCTAAGAATCTGCGACCGCGGGTGCTTGCCGAGAACCACGACAACCCCACCGCTGGACATCACGAGATTCGCAAAACAACAATCAGAATCCACGATCGGTGCTGACATCATAGGACCGCTGCCGCGTACGCCGCAGGGTCACACCATGGCACTGGTCATGTACAAGTTCTCCAAGTGGACGGAGATAGTTCCTCTGCGTAAGGCGACAAGTGAGAGCCTTCAGAAAGCCCTGCGTGAACGAATTGTCTGCCACTATGGAGTACCAAAGGTTCTCATTTGTGACAACGGACCACAATTCAGCAGCGCCCTCTTCAAGGAATATTTAAAGAAGATGGGGATCCGTCAGCAATTCACCGCTCCATACATGCCGCAGGAAAACCCAACCGAGCGAGAAAATCGAAACGTTAAACGTATCATTGCACAATTAGCAAAAGGAATCCAACAGCGCTGGGACGAACAACTCCCAGAAATTATGCTAGCCATCAACTCCATAGTTTTCGAGTCCACAGGGTATACACCAGCGTTTCTCACACAGGGAAGAGAACCACGATTACCTCGAGCATTATACGACGAAAACACACTAGGCACAGGCAACCCGAAACAGAGCCCACATCGACGAGCTCAACGATTACAGGGAATTTTTGAAATTGTACAAAGAAACCTTCGACGCGCAGCACATGCCCAGACGCGACACTACAATTTACAACATCGACCTTGGAAACCACAGACTGGCCAGCGAGTTTTTGCGAAAACACATTTTTTGTCCAACGCAGCCGAGAAATTTATCGCGAAACTGGCGCCGAAGTTCAACGGGCCGTACCGCGTCATTGGATTCAGCTCCCCCGTCATTGTACAGCTTAAACTGGAAGGATCAGCTCAGATACGCACTGCACATAGCAGCGGAATGAAGCTATATCGAGACGCCCACACATCTCCTTGCGACTCCGAAGGGGGAGAATGAGCACCCGTCAGATCGAGTAGCCCGACACTCGGACCACAGACACGACAGAACAGTCATTCGAACAGACAGATCGACGAGCGGTTGACACGGGCCGCTAGAATACACTAAAGTCTTTTTCTTTCATTATAGCTAACCAACTCGGACCAGACAACCCACGTCCAAAACAGAAAATGTCCACATACGCAACGGAAGCAGAGGAAGGTTCGCTACTCCAATACCCTCCGGTCCCAGGCGGAATCCAGGTGCGAGTCCGAGACTTCGAAAGGCTCAGCAGCGGCCAACACGAACAAGCGGAGGGTGCGATACCACATCGGGGGATATCGAGTGGTGATCGCTATTGGCTCCCAAGGGACCACCATTTCCCTCCACCCTCTAATTGGGGAGAGAGTGTGAAGAACTCACCGAAGGTGGGTTCCCACAAAACATAATGATAATTACAAACGACAGCGGCACATCGGCACCTTGTGGGGGTGACACTACTCAACTTTTAGCGGCGACAACAACCACGACGGTTGCAGCCCCATCTTTCGGTGGCAAGCGCCCACGTTAGTAAGCAGAGCCCACCGACACCGACAGGTATGGACGGGAAAAATCCCGCAAGCAACAACGCTCTGAGTGAATTGTGAGAGGATCACAAGCGGCATGACGTGCCATCGCGCCAACTCAGGAAGAATAGCATGGAGCGCACGGATAACGGGATCCCACAAAATCACAGTGAATAAGTGTTATAACAGTGATACCATTCAAAGGACACCATTCGAAGGACACTTCACAACAGCGCTGTTACTACTCGAAGGACATTATGACGCAGTGCCGATACAAGTCGAAAGACAATCAACAGAGTGAGTCTTTATTGTATATATATATATATACATCCCCGTAGCATCGAAAATTATATCATAACCCTGTATTCCGTGTGGTTTATAAACCGACGGGTTCCCATCCCGGATTCCCCACAATCTCGTATCCCGTGTGGTTTCTAAGCCGACGGGCTCCCGTCCTGGTTCCCCCCATAATCTCGTATTCCGTGTAGTTTCCAAACCGACGAGCTCCTATTCTTGATTCCCCACACCCCATACGTCTTCCCCTTGATTCCGACTTACGATGGAACCGTGTAGTTGGCTAACTGACGGTACGTCCACTCCCTGTGAGGAACGCAGGTGGAATCGCGGTCGACGATATAGGTTACCATAAGCTCAGACTAGAAAACCTGTATTTTAGATTAAGATGCTAGCAAAGTGCAACCTATTTTTATGTCAATAAAGGTCATTAGAAAGACAAACCCTCGTATTACATAATCTGAGGGGTCTGGGCGGGATTACGTATAGGTATCATCAGTGGGACTATTGTCGTCGTAAAGTATTGTGACCCGAACCTCTGGACGCGCGACAGCTACTCCACGCCGCCCAAAAAAAGGTTCGTGACAATTGGCGCCCGAACAGGGACCCTTGGCGTCAAGATTCAGCGACGACAATAGCAGCAGAAATCCCACGCTTTAAGGACCGGAAGTTCGAGAAAGCAAGCAGAAGCGGCACCGGATAAAGCTATCGTTACGAAAAGCGGAGCAGCGCACCCAGTGAACAAGCCACCGAGACACACCGCACAGAGGTTAGTGAAGAGACAGACCAAGCAAATAATCATCAGAGAAACACACCGGCAAGATCGCTAGCAAAGATCTCCCAGCGGAGAACCTCTTCGGAAGATAGGACACACAACGCACGCAAGCCAAGACACACAACGCACGCAGGCCAAGACACACACCGCACGCAAGCCAAGATACACACACAGCACGCAAGCCAAGACACGCATTGCAAGAAAATTCACCAAGACGAATTCAACAGAGCCGCAAACCAGAAAAATTACGAGGCAGTGAGGCTGACCGTAAAATCATGCAAGAAATAAATTATAACTAAACAAATATTCAATAAAGTAATTAATAAATAAAATTTAACTGAAATATCAATAAATCAAGTAATACATAAAATAAATACTAAAATACAAAAATTAATATATTATATAAAATCACTCAAATAAAAAACTAAAATCAAATCAATAAATCAAGTAAAATAACTAATACATAAAATAAATACTAAAATACGAAAATTAATATATTATATAAAATCACTAACTCAAATAATGAATGTCAGCACCGGTAAACCCATAAAAACTGGATGGGTGTACAACGTACAAAAGGTGGAGTTCCAGAAAATTATGGAGGACCTTGGGCTCGAGGTAACAGGGACGGTAGAGGAGTTACGACGACGATTTTACGGTTACGTCACCAGAACAGAGTTGAGCGACGCAGAGGAGTCACGCCTGAGAGAACTCGAACAGAAATACAAGCGCTCTCCCTCACCGGGGCCCAGTGGGCACCAACGAATCAGCCTTATGACGACGACAACGACAACCAGCGCGACGCTGGCAGCCCTAACGGGCGCTCACACCTCGCATGGATCTGTTATTGACACATTCCGCAGATGGGCGACGCGGTATGATGGCGGCTCGACGAGTTACGCAGGCATCAACAGAAGAAATCATCAGGAATCCACGCGCTGCTTGCAGACGCTGCAGAGGGCAGGCTCACTTACAGTACGCGTGTCAGCGTCCCAGTAAAATATTCTGCTGGGAGTGCGGAAAAGTCGGCATGCGCACCATCGAGTGCTGCAGAAGACGAGAGGGAAACGCCGAGAAGGACCAAATGGCAGGAGGGATGTTGAAACCTCAAGACCAGTAAATCCCCCCAACACAAGACCAGGCATATCCCCAACCAAATTAAACACGAGCAATACAAGGAACTACAAAGCAACAGTAGGTGCGACAAGCTCCTTCTATGAGGCACACCAGTTGGCAGCTACGACTGCATCGCCACCTTTGCTTAGCGACGGCAGGAAGATCCTGGCAAAGTTGAGAATCGGAGAAGTGAATCTGAAGGCGACGTTGGACACTGGAGCCACGCGAAGTTTCGTCAGCGCCAGTCGGGTAGCGGAATTGGGACTCTCCGAGACGTCCGACAGCACAGGAGTAGAGGTCCAGCTGGCAGACGGTGGCGTCCGGGTGGTACTCCGATTCCTTCGAGCAGAAGTTCAACTGGGCAATAGCAGTGGCGTGATAGACCTACTAGTCATGCCGGGAGTGATCGATCCGCTGGTGCTAGGAATGGACTTCCTGTCTAAAATTGGGACCACTCTACAGTGTGAAGGCCAACGGCTCCAACTCAGGGAACGAGCAGCTTGCCCAATAGAGCGATGCACCCTAACACAGGCAACGGACACATCGGCCGGACAAGAACAAAACCCCAGTAGCAACCCAAGAAGACAGCAGGCTATCGTCACCAAAGACCACCCCGTCGAGAAACAGGTCGAGAAATTCCTAGACGAAGAACTACGTGGTTTCGATGAATTGGAGGGCACGTCAAACATAGCTACACGCCGTATTGTAATGAAGGACGAACGGCCCCTCAAGCAGCGCTATTACCCGAGAAATCCCGCTATGCAGAAAGTAAGTAACTACGAAGTGGAGTAACGACAGAAGGGATGCATCGAACCATCAAACAGCCCATTTAGAACTCCTCTGGTGCTGGTCAAGAAGAAGACCGGACAATGGCGCGTCTGCGTTGACTATCGCCAACTCAATGCCCGGTCTATACCTGATGCGTACCCACTTTCAAGGGTACACCATATTCTGGATCGTTTACGAAAAGCGCGGTACATAAGTAGCCTCGATCCCTATGCACCCCGAGAGTAAAGAGTATACGTGGCCTTTACCAGTGGCGTGTGATGCTATTCAGGTTGCACTCCGCGCCGGCCACATTTCAACGAGCGCTCGACCAGGTCATCGGGCCGGAACTGAAACCCTACGCCTTCGCACATTTGGACGCTATCATCGTCACAGGAAAATCGTGGCAAGATCACATGAAAAATCTGAGGGAAGTATTACGCCGGTTGAAAGCTGCGAAATTAAAAATCAACAAAGAAAAATGCAAGTTCTTCCAAGAAAAAATCAAGTACCTCGGTCACGTAGTGAGTGCCGACGGTATCCACACCGACCCGGACAAAATCACGGCAATACGAGATTTGCCACCCCCTACCGACGTACGAGGCGTTCACCGTTTTCTAGGCACCGCGTCATGGTATCGCATATTCATACCCGGTTTCTCTGACATCACGACACCACTGACGACACTTTTCAAGAAAGGCAAACGCTTCCGATGGGACACTGAGCAACAGCAGGCTTTCGAAACAATAAAGAGTAAACTAATCGAAGCGCCCGTAATCGCGCAGCCGGACTTCAATCAAAAATTTGTCCTCCAAACAGAATCTAGCGAGTATGTCCTCGGCGTGGTGTTAACGCAGGAGCAAGAAGGAGAAGAGCGAGTGATCGCGTATGCCAGCCGCCACCTCACCGACGTGGAACAGCGTTACTCAACCACTGAGAGGGAATATCTCGCGATAGTGTGGGGCATTCGGAAAATGCGACAGTACGTGGAAGGGTGCGAATTTACCGTCCTCACTGACCATTCCTCGTTACGCTGGCTCAACTCCATAGACAGGATCGCGCGGTCGGCCTTGGAACCGCATCAGTACCAGTTCGCATCAGTAAATACAGACGAGGAAAGTGGAACGTTGTGGCAGATGCCCTCTCTAGGCAGCAAGCCGACGTCCTATTAGTCCGGGAAGCCAACTCCGCGGATTGCCGATGGCATGCCACGAAACTTCAAGATGTAAAGACAAGCCCTGAGAAATTCCCGGATTACACAATCCTCGATGGACAACTCTACCGAAACTTTCCAGTGTCCGATCTAGACGATGACTCGCCACCCTGGAAGTTGTGCGTCCCTAAGAATCTGCGACCGCGGGTGCTTGCCGAGAACCACGACAACCCCACCGCTGGACATCACGAGATTCGCAAAACAACAATCAGAATCCACGATCGGTGCTGACATCATAGGACCGCTGCCGCGTACGCCGCAGGGTCACACCATGGCACTGGTCATGTACAAGTTCTCCAAGTGGACGGAGATAGTTCCTCTGCGTAAGGCGACAAGTGAGAGCCTTCAGAAAGCCCTGCGTGAACGAATTGTCTGCCACTATGGAGTACCAAAGGTTCTCATTTGTGACAACGGACCACAATTCAGCAGCGCCCTCTTCAAGGAATATTTAAAGAAGATGGGGATCCGTCAGCAATTCACCGCTCCATACATGCCGCAGGAAACCCCAACCGAGCGAGAAAATAGAAACGTTAAACGTATCATTGCACAATTAGCAAAAGGAATCCAACAGCGCTGGGACGAACAACTCCCAGAAATTATGCTAGCCATCAACTCCATAGTTTTCGAGTCCACAGGGTATACACCAGCGTTTCTCACACAGGGAAGAGAACCACGATTACCTCGAGCATTATACGACGAAAACACACTAGGCACAGGCAACCCGAAACAGAGCCCACATCGACGAGCTCAACGATTACAGGGAATTTTTGAAATTGTACAAAGAAACCTTCGACGCGCAGCACATGCCCAGACGCGACACTACAATTTACAACATCGACCTTGGAAACCACAGACTGGCCAGCGAGTTTTTGCGAAAACACATTTTTTGTCCAACGCAGCCGAGAAATTTATCGCGAAACTGGCGCCGAAGTTCAACGGGCCGTACCGCGTCATTGGATTCAGCTCCCCCGTCATTGTACAGCTTAAACTGGAAGGATCAGCTCAGATACGCACTGCACATAGCAGCGGAATGAAGCTATATCGAGACGCCCACACATCTCCTTGCGACTCCGAAGGGGGAGAATGAGCACCCGTCAGATCGAGTAGCCCGACACTCGGACCACAGACACGACAGAACAGTCATTCGAACAGACAGATCGACGAGCGGTTGACACGGGCCGCTAGAATACACTAAAGTCTTTTTCTTTCATTATAGCTAACCAACTCGGACCAGACAACCCACGTCCAAAACAGAAAATGTCCACATACGCAACGGAAGCAGAGGAAGGTTCGCTACTCCAATACCCTCCGGTCCCAGGCGGAATCCAGGTGCGAGTCCGAGACTTCGAAAGGCTCAGCAGCGGCCAACACGAACAAGCGGAGGGTGCGATACCACATCGGGGGATATCGAGTGGTGATCGCTATTGGCTCCCAAGGGACCACCATTTCCCTCCACCCTCTAATTGGGGAGAGAGTGTGAAGAACTCACCGAAGGTGGGTTCCCACAAAACATAATGATAATTACAAACGACAGCGGCACATCGGCACCTTGTGGGGGTGACACTACTCAACTTTTAGCGGCGACAACAACCACGACGGTTGCAGCCCCATCTTTCGGTGGCAAGCGCCCACGTTAGTAAGCAGAGCCCACCGACACCGACAGGTATGGACGGGAAAAATCCCGCAAGCAACAACGCTCTGAGTGAATTGTGAGAGGATCACAAGCGGCATGACGTGCCATCGCGCCAACTCAGGAAGAATAGCATGGAGCGCACGGATAACGGGATCCCACAAAATCACAGTGAATAAGTGTTATAACAGTGATACCATTCAAAGGACACCATTCGAAGGACACTTCACAACAGCGCTGTTACTACTCGAAGGACATTATGACGCAGTGCCGATACAAGTCGAAAGACAATCAACAGAGTGAGTCTTTATTGTATATATATATATATACATCCCCGTAGCATCGAAAATTATATCATAACCCTGTATTCCGTGTGGTTTATAAACCGACGGGTTCCCATCCCGGATTCCCCACAATCTCGTATCCCGTGTGGTTTCTAAGCCGACGGGCTCCCGTCCTGGTTCCCCCCATAATCTCGTATTCCGTGTAGTTTCCAAACCGACGAGCTCCTATTCTTGATTCCCCACACCCCATACGTCTTCCCCTTGATTCCGACTTACGATGGAACCGTGTAGTTGGCTAACTGACGGTACGTCCACTCCCTGTGAGGAACGCAGGTGGAATCGCGGTCGACGATATAGGTTACCATAAGCTCAGACTAGAAAACCTGTATTTTAGATTAAGATGCTAGCAAAGTGCAACCTCTTTTTATGTCAATAAAGGTCATTAGAAAGACAAACCCTCGTATTACATAATCTGAGGGGTCTGGGCGGGATTACGTATAGGTATCATCAGTGGGACTATTGTCGTCGTAAAGTATTGTGACCCGAACCTCTGGACGCGCGACAGCTACTCCACGCCGCCCAAAAAAAGGTTCGTGACAATTGGCGCCCGAACAGGGACCCTTGGCGTCAAGATTCAGCGACGACAATAGCAGCAGAAATCCCACGCTTTAAGGACCGGAAGTTCGAGAAAGCAAGCAGAAGCGGCACCGGATAAAGCTATCGTTACGAAAAGCGGAACAGCGCACCCAGTGAACAAGCCACCGTGACACACCGCACAGAGGTTAGTGAAGAGACAGACCAAGCAAATAATCATCAGAGAAACACACCGGCAAGATCGCTAGCAAAGATCTCCCAGCGGAGAACCTCTTCGGAAGATAGGACACACAACGCACGCAAGCCAAGACACACAACGCACGCAAGCCAAGACACACAACGCACGCAAGCCAAGACACACACCGCACGCAAGCCAAGATACACACACAGCACGCAAGCCAAGACACGCATTGCAAGAAAATTCACCAAGACGAATTCAACAGAGCCGCAAACCAGAAAAATTACGAGGCAGTGAGGCTGACCGTAAAATCATGCAAGAAATAAATTATAACTAAACAAATATTCAATAAAGTAATTAATAAATAAAATTTAACTGAAATATCAATAAATCAAGTAATACATAAAATAAATACTAAAATACAAAAATTAATATATTATATAAAATCACTCAAATAAAAAACTAAAATCAAATCAATAAATCAAGTAAAATAACTAATACATAAAATAAATACTAAAATACGAAAATTAATATATTATATAAAATCACTAACTCAAATAATGAATGTCAGCACCGGTAAACCCATAAAAACTGGATGGGTGTACAACGTACAAAAGGTGGAGTTCCAGAAAATTATGGAGGACCTTGGGCTCGAGGTAACAGGGACGGTAGAGGAGTTACGACGACGATTTTACGGTTACGTCACCAGAACAGAGTTGAGCGACGCAGAGGAGTCACGCCTGAGAGAACTCGAACAGAAATACAAGCGCTCTCCCTCACCGGGGCCCAGTGGGCACCAACGAATCAGCCTTACGACGACGACAACGACAACCAGCGCGACGCTGGCAGCCCTAACGGGCGCTCACACCTCGCATGGATCTGTTATTGACACAGTCCGCAGATGGGCGACGCGGTATGATGGCGGCTCGACGAGTTACGCAGGCATCAACAGAAGAAATCATCAGGAATCCACGCGCTGCTTGCAGACGCTGCAGAGGGCAGGCTCACTTACAGTACGCGTGTCAGCGTCCCAGTAAAATATTCTGCTGGGAGTGCGGAAAAGTCGGCATGCGTACCATCGAGTGCTGCAGAAGACGAGAGGGGAAACGCCGAGGAGGACCAAATGGCAGGAGGGATGTTGAAACCTCAAGACCAGTAAATCCCCCCAACACAAGACCAGGCATATCCCCAACCAAATTAAACACGAGCAATACAAGGAACTACAAAGCAACAGTAGGTGCGACAAGCTCCTTCTATGAGGCACACCAGTTGGCAGCTACGACTGCATCGCCACCTTTGCTTAGCGACGGCAGGAAGATCCTGGCAAAGTTGAGAATCGGAGAAGTGAATCTGAAGGCGACGTTGGACACTGGAGCCACGCGAAGTTTCGTCAGCGCCAGTCGGGTAGCGGAATTGGGACTCTCCGAGACGTCCGACAGCACAGGAGTAGAGGTCCAGCTGGCAGACGGTGGCGTCCGGGTGGTACTCCGATTCCTTCGAGCAGAAGTTCAACTGGGCAATAGCAGTGGCGTGATAGACCTACTAGTCATGCCGGGAGTGATCGATCCGCTGGTGCTAGGAATGGACTTCCTGTCTAAAATTGGGACCACTCTACAGTGTGAAGGCCAACGGCTCCAACTCAGGGAACGAGCAGCTTGCCCAATAGAGCGATGCACCCTAACACAGGCAACGGACACATCGGCCGGACAAGAACAAAACCCCAGTAGCAACCCAAGAAGACAGCAGGCTATCGTCACCAAAGACCACCCCGTCGAGAAACAGGTCGAGAAATTCCTAGACGAAGAACTACGTGGTTTCGATGAATTGGAGGGCACGTCAAACATAGCTACACGCCGTATTGTAATGAAGGACGAACGGCCCCTCAAGCAGCGCTATTACCCGAGAAATCCCGCTATGCAGAAAGTAAGTAACTACGAAGTGGAGTAACGACAGAAGGGATGCATCGAACCATCAAACAGCCCATTTAGAACTCCTCTGGTGCTGGTCAAGAAGAAGACCGGACAATGGCGCGTCTGCGTTGACTATCGCCAACTCAATGCCCGGTCTATACCTGATGCGTACCCACTTTCAAGGGTACACCATATTCTGGATCGTTTACGAAAAGCGCGGTACATAAGTAGCCTCGATCCCTATGCACCCCGAGAGTAAAGAGTATACGTGGCCTTTACCAGTGGCGTGTGATGCTATTCGGGTTGCACTACGCGCCGGCCACATTTCAACGAGCGCTCGACCAGGTCATCGGGCCGGAACTGGAACCCTACGCCTTCGCATATTTGGACGATATCATCGTCACCGGAAAATCGTGGCAAGATCACATGGACAATCTGAGGGAAGTATTACGCCGGTTGAAAGCTGCGAAATTAAAAATCAACAAAGAAAAATGTAAGTTCTTCCAAGAAAAAATCAAGTACCTCGGTCACGTAGTGAGTGCCGACGGTATCCACACCGACCCGGACAAAATCACGGCAATACGAGATTTGCCACCCCCTACCGACGTACGAGGCGTTCACCGTTTTCTAGGCACCGCGTCATGGTATCGCATATTCATACCCGGTTTCTCTGACATCACGACACCACTGACGACACTTCTCAAGAAAGGCAAACGCTTCCGATGGGACACTGAGCAACAGCAGGCTTTCGAAACAATAAAGAGTAAACTAATCGAAGCGCCCGTAATCGCGCAGCCGGACTTCAATCAAAAATTTGTCCTCCAAACAGAATCTAGCGAGTATGTCCTCGGCGTGATGTTAACGCAGGAGCAAGAAGGAGAAGAGCGAGTGATCGCGTATGCCAGCCGCCACCTCACCGACGTGGAACAGCGTTACTCAACCACTGAGAGGGAATATCTCGCGATAGTGTGGGGCATTCGGAAAATGCGACAGTACGTGGAAGGGTGCGAATTTACCGTCCTCACTGACCATTCCTCGTTGCGCTGGCTCAACTCCATAGACAGGATCGCGCGGTCGGCCTTGGAACCGCATCAGTACCAGTTCGCATCAGTAAATACAGACGAGGAAAGTGGAACGTTGTGGCAGATGCCCTCTCTAGGCAGCAAGCCGACGTCCTATTAGTCCGGGAAGCCAACTCCGCGGATTGCCGATGGCATGCCACGAAACTTCAAGATGTAAAGACAAGCCCTGAGAAATTCCCGGATTATACAATCCTCGATGGACAACTCTACCGAAACTTTCCAGTGTCCGATCTAGACGATGACTCGCCACCCTGGAAGTTGTGCGTCCCTAAGAATCTGCGACCGCGGGTGCTTGCCGAGAACCACGACAACCCCACCGCTGGACATCACGAGATTCGCAAAACAACAATCAGAATCCACGATCGGTGCTGACATCATAGGACCGCTGCCGCGTACGCCGCAGGGTCACACCATGGCACTGGTCATGTACAAGTTCTCCAAGTGGACGGAGATAGTTCCTCTGCGTAAGGCGACAAGTGAGAGCCTTCAGAAAGCCCTGCGTGAACGAATTGTCTGCCACTATGGAGTACCAAAGGTTCTCATTTGTGACAACGGACCACAATTCAGCAGCGCCCTCTTCAAGGAATATTTAAAGAAGATGGGGATCCGTCAGCAATTCACCGCTCCATACATGCCGCAGGAAAACCCAACCGAGCGAGAAAATCGAAACGTTAAACGTATCATTGCACAATTAGCAAAAGGAATCCAACAGCGCTGGGACGAACAACTCCCAGAAATTATGCTAGCCATCAACTCCATAGTTTTCGAGTCCACAGGGTATACACCAGCGTTTCTCACACAGGGAAGAGAACCACGATTACCTCGAGCATTATACGACGAAAACACACTAGGCACAGGCAACCCGAAACAGAGCCCACATCGACGAGCTCAACGATTACAGGGAATTTTTGAAATTGTACAAAGAAACCTTCGACGCGCAGCACATGCCCAGACGCGACACTACAATTTACAACATCGACCTTGGAAACCACAGACTGGCCAGCGAGTTTTTGCGAAAACACATTTTTTGTCCAACGCAGCCGAGAAATTTATCGCGAAACTGGCGCCGAAGTTCAACGGGCCGTACCGCGTCATTGGATTCAGCTCCCCCGTCATTGTACAGCTTAAACTGGAAGGATCAGCTCAGATACGCACTGCACATAGCAGCGGAATGAAGCTATATCGAGACGCCCACACATCTCCTTGCGACTCCGAAGGGGGAGAATGAGCACCCGTCAGATCGAGTAGCCCGACACTCGGACCACAGACACGACAGAACAGTCATTCGAACAGACAGATCGACGAGCGGTTGACACGGGCCGCTCGAATACACTAAAGTCTTTTTCTTTCATTATAGCTAACCAACTCGGACCAGACAACCCACGTCCAAAACAGAAAATGTCCACATACGCAACGGAAGCAGAGGAAGGTTCGCTACTCCAATACCCTCCGGTCCCAGGCGGAATCCAGGTGCGAGTCCGAGACTTCGAAAGGCTCAGCAGCGGCCAACACGAACAAGCGGAGGGTGCGATACCACATCGGGGGATATCGAGTGGTGATCGCTATTGGCTCCCAAGGGACCACCATTTCCCTCCACCCTCTAATTGGGGAGAGAGTGTGAAGAACTCACCGAAGGTGGGTTCCCACAAAACATAATGATAATTACAAACGACAGCGGCACATCGGCACCTTGTGGGGGTGACACTACTCAACTTTTAGCGGCGACAACAACCACGACGGTTGCAGCCCCATCTTTCGGTGGCAAGCGCCCACGTTAGTAAGCAGAGCCCACCGACACCGACAGGTATGGACGGGAAAAATCCCGCAAGCAACAACGCTCTGAGTGAATTGTGAGAGGATCACAAGCGGCATGACGTGCCATCGCGCCAACTCAGGAAGAATAGCATGTAGCGCACGGATAACGGGATCCCACAAAATCACAGTGAATAAGTGTTATAACAGTGATACCATTCAAAGGACACCATTCGAAGGACACTTCACAACAGCGCTGTTACTACTCGAAGGACATTATGACGCAGTGCCGATACAAGTCGAAAGACAATCAACAGAGTGAGTCTTTATTGTATATATATATATATACATCCCCGTAGCATCGAAAATTATATCATAACCCTGTATTCCGTGTGGTTTATAAACCGACGGGTTCCCATCCCGGATTCCCCACAATCTCGTATCCCGTGTGGTTTCTAAGCCGACGGGCTCCCGTCCTGGTTCCCCCCATAATCTCGTATTCCGTGTAGTTTCCAAACCGACGAGCTCCTATTCTTGATTCCCCACACACCATACGTCTTCCCCTTGATTCCGACTTACGATGGAACCGTGTAGTTGGCTAACTGACGGTACGTCCACTCCCTGTGAGGAACGCAGGTGGAATCGCGGTCGACGATATAGGTTACCATAAGCTCAGACTAGAAAACCTGTATTTTAGATTAAGATGCTAGCAAAGTGCAACCTATTTTTATGTCAATAAAGGTCATTAGAAAGACAAACCCTCGTATTACATAATCTGAGGGGTCTGGGCGGGATTACGTATAGGTATCATCAGTGGGACTATTGTCGTCGTAAAGTATTGTGACCCGAACCTCTGGACGCGCGACAGCTACTCCACGCCGCCCAAAAAAAGGTTCGTGACAATTGGCGCCCGAACAGGGACCCTTGGCGTCAAGATTCAGCGACGACAATAGCAGCAGAAATCCCACGCTTTAAGGACCGGAAGTTCGAGAAAGCAAGCAGAAGCGGCACCGGATAAAGCTATCGTTACGAAAAGCGGAGCAGCGCACCCAGTGAACAAGCCACCGAGACACACCGCACAGAGGTTAGTGAAGAGACAGACCAAGCAAATAATCATCAGAGAAACACACCGGCAAGATCGCTAGCAAAGATCTCCCAGCGGAGAACCTCTTCGGAAGATAGGACACACAACGCACGCAAGCCAAGACACACAACGCACGCAGGCCAAGACACACACCGCACGCAAGCCAAGATACACACACAGCACGCAAGCCAAGACACGCATTGCAAGAAAATTCACCAAGACGAATTCAACAGAGCCGCAAACCAGAAAAATTACGAGGCAGTGAGGCTGACCGTAAAATCATGCAAGAAATAAATTATAACTAAACAAATATTCAATAAAGTAATTAATAAATAAAATTTAACTGAAATATCAATAAATCAAGTAATACATAAAATAAATACTAAAATACAAAAATTAATATATTATATAAAATCACTCAAATAAAAAACTAAAATCAAATCAATAAATCAAGTAAAATAACTAATACATAAAATAAATACTAAAATACGAAAATTAATATATTATATAAAATCACTAACTCAAATAATGAATGTCAGCACCGGTAAACCCATAAAAACTGGATGGGTGTACAACGTACAAAAGGTGGAGTTCCAGAAAATTATGGAGGACCTTGGGCTCGAGGTAACAGGGACGGTAGAGGAGTTACGACGACGATTTTACGGTTACGTCACCAGAACAGAGTTGAGCGACGCAGAGGAGTCACGCCTGAGAGAACTCGAACAGAAATACAAGCGCTCTCCCTCACCGGGGCCCAGTGGGCACCAACGAATCAGCCTTACGACGACGACAACGACAACCAGCGCGACGCTGGCAGCCCTAACGGGCGCTCACACCTCGCATGGATCTGTTATTGACACAGTCCGCAGATGGGCGACGCGGTATGATGGCGGCTCGACGAGTTACGCAGGCATCAACAGAAGAAATCATCAGGAATCCACGCGCTGCTTGCAGACGCTGCAGAGGGCAGGCTCACTTACAGTACGCGTGTCAGCGTCCCAGTAAAATATTCTGCTGGGAGTGCGGAAAAGTCGGCATGCGTACCATCGAGTGCTGCAGAAGACGAGAGGGGAAACGCCGAGGAGGACCAAATGGCAGGAGGGATGTTGAAACCTCAAGACCAGTAAATCCCCCCCAACACAAGACCAGGCATATCCCCAACCAAATTAAACACGAGCAATACAAGGAACTACAAAGCAACAGTAGGTGCGACAAGCTCCTTCTATGAGGCACACCAGTTGGCAGCTACGACTGCATCGCCACCTTTGCTTAGCGACGGCAGGAAGATCCTGGCAAAGTTGAGAATCGGAGAAGTGAATCTGAAGGCGACGTTGGACACTGGAGCCACGCGAAGTTTCGTCAGCGCCAGTCGGGTAGCGGAATTGGGACTCTCCGAGACGTCCGACAGCACAGGAGTAGAGGTCCAGCTGGCAGACGGTGGCGTCCGGGTGGTACTCCGATTCCTTCGAGCAGAAGTTCAACTGGGCAATAGCAGTGGCGTGATAGACCTACTAGTCATGCCGGGAGTGATCGATCCGCTGGTGCTAGGAATGGACTTCCTGTCTAAAATTGGGACCACTCTACAGTGTGAAGGCCAACGGCTCCAACTCAGGGAACGAGCAGCTTGCCCAATAGAGCGATGCACCCTAACACAGGCAACGGACACATCGGCCGGACAAGAACAAAACCCCAGTAGCAACCCAAGAAGACAGCAGGCTATCGTCACCAAAGACCACCCCGTCGAGAAACAGGTCGAGAAATTCCTAGACGAAGAACTACGTGGTTTCGATGAATTGGAGGGCACGTCAAACATAG
This sequence comes from Sicus ferrugineus, assembly GCA_922984085.1. NCBI lineage: Eukaryota > Metazoa > Arthropoda > Insecta > Diptera > Conopidae > Sicus > Sicus ferrugineus. The sequence continues at coordinate 13,829,867 of OV277350.1, forward strand.
CTACACGCCGTATTGTAATGAAGGACGAACGGCCCCTCAAGCAGCGCTATTACCCGAGAAATCCCGCTATGCAGAAAGTAAGTAACTACGAAGTGGAGTAACGACAGAAGGGATGCATCGAACCATCAAACAGCCCATTTAGAACTCCTCTGGTGCTGGTCAAGAAGAAGACCGGACAATGGCGCGTCTGCGTTGACTATCGCCAACTCAATGCCCGGTCTATACCTGATGCGTACCCACTTTCAAGGGTACACCATATTCTGGATCGTTTACGAAAAGCGCGGTACATAAGTAGCCTCGATCCCTATGCACCCCGAGAGTAAAGAGTATACGTGGCCTTTACCAGTGGCGTGTGATGCTATTCGGGTTGCACTACGCGCCGGCCACATTTCAACGAGCGCTCGACCAGGTCATCGGGCCGGAACTGGAACCCTACGCCTTCGCATATTTGGACGATATCATCGTCACCGGAAAATCGTGGCAAGATCACATGGACAATCTGAGGGAAGTATTACGCCGGTTGAAAGCTGCGAAATTAAAAATCAACAAAGAAAAATGTAAGTTCTTCCAAGAAAAAATCAAGTACCTCGGTCACGTAGTGAGTGCCGACGGTATCCACACCGACCCGGACAAAATCACGGCAATACGAGATTTGCCACCCCCTACCGACGTACGAGGCGTTCACCGTTTTCTAGGCACCGCGTCATGGTATCGCATATTCATACCCGGTTTCTCTGACATCACGACACCACTGACGACACTTCTCAAGAAAGGCAAACGCTTCCGATGGGACACTGAGCAACAGCAGGCTTTCGAAACAATAAAGAGTAAACTAATCGAAGCGCCCGTAATCGCGCAGCCGGACTTCAATCAAAAATTTGTCCTCCAAACAGAATCTAGCGAGTATGTCCTCGGCGTGATGTTAACGCAGGAGCAAGAAGGAGAAGAGCGAGTGATCGCGTATGCCAGCCGCCACCTCACCGACGTGGAACAGCGTTACTCAACCACTGAGAGGGAATATCTCGCGATAGTGTGGGGCATTCGGAAAATGCGACAGTACGTGGAAGGGTGCGAATTTACCGTCCTCACTGACCATTCCTCGTTGCGCTGGCTCAACTCCATAGACAGGATCGCGCGGTCGGCCTTGGAACCGCATCAGTACCAGTTCGCATCAGTAAATACAGACGAGGAAAGTGGAACGTTGTGGCAGATGCCCTCTCTAGGCAGCAAGCCGACGTCCTATTAGTCCGGGAAGCCAACTCCGCGGATTGCCGATGGCATGCCACGAAACTTCAAGATGTAAAGACAAGCCCTGAGAAATTCCCGGATTACACAATCCTCGATGGACAACTCTACCGAAACTTTCCAGTGTCCGATCTAGACGATGACTCGCCACCCTGGAAGTTGTGCGTCCCTAAGAATCTGCGACCGCGGGTGCTTGCCGAGAACCACGACAACCCCACCGCTGGACATCACGAGATTCGCAAAACAACAATCAGAATCCACGATCGGTGCTGACATCATAGGACCGCTGCCGCGTACGCCGCAGGGTCACACCATGGCACTGGTCATGTACAAGTTCTCCAAGTGGACGGAGATAGTTCCTCTGCGTAAGGCGACAAGTGAGAGCCTTCAGAAAGCCCTGCGTGAACGAATTGTCTGCCACTATGGAGTACCAAAGGTTCTCATTTGTGACAACGGACCACAATTCAGCAGCGCCCTCTTCAAGGAATATTTAAAGAAGATGGGGATCCGTCAGCAATTCACCGCTCCATACATGCCGCAGGAAAACCCAACCGAGCGAGAAAATCGAAACGTTAAACGTATCATTGCACAATTAGCAAAAGGAATCCAACAGCGCTGGGACGAACAACTCCCAGAAATTATGCTAGCCATCAACTCCATAGTTTTCGAGTCCACAGGGTATACACACGCGTTTCTCACACAGGGAAGAGAACCACGATTACCTCGAGCATTATACGACGAAAACACACTAGGCACAGGCAACCCGAAACAGAGCCCACATCGACGAGCTCAACGATTACAGGGAATTTTTGAAATTGTACAAAGAAACCTTCGACGCGCAGCACATGCCCAGACGCGACACTACAATTTACAACATCGACCTTGGAAACCACAGACTGGCCAGCGAGTTTTTGCGAAAACACATTTTTTGTCCAACGCAGCCGAGAAATTTATCGCGAAACTGGCGCCGAAGTTCAACGGGCCGTACCGCGTCATTGGATTCAGCTCCCCCGTCATTGTACAGCTTAAACTGGAAGGATCAGCTCAGATACGCACTGCACATAGCAGCGGAATGAAGCTATATCGAGACGCCCACACATCTCCTTGCGACTCCGAAGGGGGAGAATGAGCACCCGTCAGATCGAGTAGCCCGACACTCGGACCACAGACACGACAGAACAGTCATTCGAACAGACAGATCGACGAGCGGTTGACACGGGCCGCTAGAATACACTAAAGTCTTTTTCTTTCATTATAGCTAACCAACTCGGACCAGACAACCCACGTCCAAAACAGAAAATGTCCACATACGCAACGGAAGCAGAGGAAGGTTCGCTACTCCAATACCCTCCGGTCCCAGGCGGAATCCAGGTGCGAGTCCGAGACTTCGAAAGGCTCAGCAGCGGCCAACACGAACAAGCGGAGGGTGCGATACCACATCGGGGGATATCGAGTGGTGATCGCTATTGGCTCCCAAGGGACCACCATTTCCCTCCACCCTCTAATTGGGGAGAGAGTGTGAAGAACTCACCGAAGGTGGGTTCCCACAAAACATAATGATAATTACAAACGACAGCGGCACATCGGCACCTTGTGGGGGTGACACTACTCAACTTTTAGCGGCGACAACAACCACGACGGTTGCAGCCCCATCTTTCGGTGGCAAGCGCCCACGTTAGTAAGCAGAGCCCACCGACACCGACAGGTATGGACGGGAAAAATCCCGCAAGCAACAACGCTCTGAGTGAATTGTGAGAGGATCACAAGCGGCATGACGTGCCATCGCGCCAACTCAGGAAGAATAGCATGGAGCGCACGGATAACGGGATCCCACAAAATCACAGTGAATAAGTGTTATAACAGTGATACCATTCAAAGGACACCATTCGAAGGACACTTCACAACAGCGCTGTTACTACTCGAAGGACATTATGACGCAGTGCCGATACAAGTCGAAAGACAATCAACAGAGTGAGTCTTTATTGTATATATATATATATACATCCCCGTAGCATCGAAAATTATATCATAACCCTGTATTCCGTGTGGTTTATAAACCGACGGGTTCCCATCCCGGATTCCCCACAATCTCGTATCCCGTGTGGTTTCTAAGCCGACGGGCTCCCGTCCTGGTTCCCCCCATAATCTCGTATTCCGTGTAGTTTCCAAACCGACGAGCTCCTATTCTTGATTCCCCACACCCCATACGTCTTCCCCTTGATTCCGACTTACGATGGAACCGTGTAGTTGGCTAACTGACGGTACGTCCACTCCCTGTGAGGAACGCAGGTGGAATCGCGGTCGACGATATAGGTTACCATAAGCTCAGACTAGAAAACCTGTATTTTAGATTAAGATGCTAGCAAAGTGCAACCTATTTTTATGTCAATAAAGGTCATTAGAAAGACAAACCCTCGTATTACATAATCTGAGGGGTCTGGGCGGGATTACGTATAGGCATCATCAGTGGGACTATTGTCGTCGTAAAGTATTGTGACCCGAACCTCTGGACGCGCGACAGCTACTCCACGCCGCCCAAAAAAAGGTTCGTGACAATTGGCGCCCGAACAGGGACCCTTGGCGTCAAGATTCAGCGACGACAATAGCAGCAGAAATCCCACGCTTTAAGGACCGGAAGTTCGAGAAAGCAAGCAGAAGCGGCACCGGATAAAGCTATCGTTACGAAAAGCGGAGCAGCGCACCCAGTGAACAAGCCACCGAGACACACCGCACAGAGGTTAGTGAAGAGACAGACCAAGCAAATAATCATCAGAGAAACACACCGGCAAGATCGCTAGCAAAGATCTCCCAGCGGAGAACCTCTTCGGAAGATAGGACACACAACGCACGCAAGCCAAGACACACAACGCACGCAGGCCAAGACACACACCGCACGCAAGCCAAGATACACACACAGCACGCAAGCCAAGACACGCATTGCAAGAAAATTCACCAAGACGAATTCAACAGAGCCGCAAACCAGAAAAATTACGAGGCAGTGAGGCTGACCGTAAAATCATGCAAGAAATAAATTATAACTAAACAAATATTCAATAAAGTAATTAATAAATAAAATTTAACTGAAATATCAATAAATCAAGTAATACATAAAATAAATACTAAAATACAAAAATTAATATATTATATAAAATCACTCAAATAAAAAACTAAAATCAAATCAATAAATCAAGTAAAATAACTAATACATAAAATAAATACTAAAATACGAAAATTAATATATTATATAAAATCACTAACTCAAATAATGAATGTCAGCACCGGTAAACCCATAAAAACTGGATGGGTGTACAACGTACAAAAGGTGGAGTTCCAGAAAATTATGGAGGACCTTGGGCTCGAGGTAACAGGGACGGTAGAGGAGTTACGACGACGATTTTACGGTTACGTCACCAGAACAGAGTTGAGCGACGCAGAGGAGTCACGCCTGAGAGAACTCGAACAGAAATACAAGCGCTCTCCCTCACCGGGGCCCAGTGGGCACCAACGAATCAGCCTTATGACGACGACAACGACAACCAGCGCGACGCTGGCAGCCCTAACGGGCGCTCACACCTCGCATGGATCTGTTATTGACACATTCCGCAGATGGGCGACGCGGTATGATGGCGGCTCGACGAGTTACGCAGGCATCAACAGAAGAAATCATCAGGAATCCACGCGCTGCTTGCAGACGCTGCAGAGGGCAGGCTCACTTACAGTACGCGTGTCAGCGTCCCAGTAAAATATTCTGCTGGGAGTGCGGAAAAGTCGGCATGCGCACCATCGAGTGCTGCAGAAGACGAGAGGGAAACGCCGAGAAGGACCAAATGGCAGGAGGGATGTTGAAACCTCAAGACCAGTAAATCCCCCCAACACAAGACCAGGCATATCCCCAACCAAATTAAACACGAGCAATACAAGGAACTACAAAGCAACAGTAGGTGCGACAAGCTCCTTCTATGAGGCACACCAGTTGGCAGCTACGACTGCATCGCCACCTTTGCTTAGCGACGGCAGGAAGATCCTGGCAAAGTTGAGAATCGGAGAAGTGAATCTGAAGGCGACGTTGGACACTGGAGCCACGCGAAGTTTCGTCAGCGCCAGTCGGGTAGCGGAATTGGGACTCTCCGAGACGTCCGACAGCACAGGAGTAGAGGTCCAGCTGGCAGACGGTGGCGTCCGGGTGGTACTCCGATTCCTTCGAGCAGAAGTTCAACTGGGCAATAGCAGTGGCGTGATAGACCTACTAGTCATGCCGGGAGTGATCGATCCGCTGGTGCTAGGAATGGACTTCCTGTCTAAAATTGGGACCACTCTACAGTGCGAAGGCCAACGGCTCCAACTCAGGAAACGAGCAGCTTGCCCAACAGAGCGATGCACCCTAACACAGGCAACGGACACCTCGGCCGGACAAGAACAAAACCCCAGTAGCAACCCAAGAAGACAGCAGGCTATCGTCACCAAAGACCACCCCGTCGAGAAACAGGTCGAGAAATTCCTAGACGAAGAACTACGTGGTTTCGATGAATTGGAGGGCACGTCAAACATAGCTACACGCCGTATTGTAATGAAGGACGAACGGCCCCTCAAGCAGCGCTATTACCCGAGAAATCCCGCTATGCAGAAAGTAAGTAACTACGAAGTGGAGTAACGACAGAAGGGATGCATCGAACCATCAAACAGCCCATTTAGAACTCCTCTGGTGCTGGTCAAGAAGAAGACCGGACAATGGCGCGTCTGCGTTGACTATCGCCAACTCAATGCCCGGTCTATACCTGATGCGTACCCACTTTCAAGGGTACACCATATTCTGGATCGTTTACGAAAAGCGCGGTACATAAGTAGCCTCGATCCCTATGCACCCCGAGAGTAAAGAGTATACGTGGCCTTTACCAGTGGCGTGTGATGCTATTCGGGTTGCACTACGCGCCGGCCACATTTCAACGAGCGCTCGACCAGGTCATCGGGCCGGAACTGGAACCCTACGCCTTCGCATATTTGGACGATATCATCGTCACCGGAAAATCGTGGCAAGATCACATGGACAATCTGAGGGAAGTATTACGCCGGTTGAAAGCTGCGAAATTAAAAATCAACAAAGAAAAATGCAAGTTCTTCCAAGAAAAAATCAAGTACCTCGGTCACGTAGTGAGTGCCGACGGTATCCACACCGACCCGGACAAAATCACGGCAATACGAGATTTGCCACCCCCTACCGACGTACGAGGCGTTCACCGTTTTCTAGGCACCGCGTCATGGTATCGCATATTCATACCCGGTTTCTCTGACATCACGACACCACTGACGACACTTTTCAAGAAAGGCAAACGCTTCCGATGGGACACTGAGCAACAGCAGGCTTTCGAAACAATAAAGAGTAAACTAATCGAAGCGCCCGTAATCGCGCAGCCGGACTTCAATCAAAAATTTGTCCTCCAAACAGAATCTAGCGAGTATGTCCTCGGCGTGGTGTTAACGCAGGAGCAAGAAGGAGAAGAGCGAGTGATCGCGTATGCCAGCCGCCACCTCACCGACGTGGAACAGCGTTACTCAACCACTGAGAGGGAATATCTCGCGATAGTGTGGGGCATTCGGAAAATGCGACAGTACGTGGAAGGGTGCGAATTTACCGTCCTCACTGACCATTCCTCGTTACGCTGGCTCAACTCCATAGACAGGATCGCGCGGTCGGCCTTGGAACCGCATCAGTACCAGTTCGCATCAGTAAATACAGACGAGGAAAGTGGAACGTTGTGGCAGATGCCCTCTCTAGGCAGCAAGCCGACGTCCTATTAGTCCGGGAAGCCAACTCCGCGGATTGCCGATGGCATGCCACGAAACTTCAAGATGTAAAGACAAGCCCTGAGAAATTCCCGGATTACACAATCCTCGATGGACAACTCTACCGAAACTTTCCAGTGTCCGATCTAGACGATGACTCGCCACCCTGGAAGTTGTGCGTCCCTAAGAATCTGCGACCGCGGGTGCTTGCCGAGAACCACGACAACCCCACCGCTGGACATCACGAGATTCGCAAAACAACAATCAGAATCCACGATCGGTGCTGACATCATAGGACCGCTGCCGCGTACGCCGCAGGGTCACACCATGGCACTGGTCATGTACAAGTTCTCCAAGTGGACGGAGATAGTTCCTCTGCGTAAGGCGACAAGTGAGAGCCTTCAGAAAGCCCTGCGTGAACGAATTGTCTGCCACTATGGAGTACCAAAGGTTCTCATTTGTGACAACGGACCACAATTCAGCAGCGCCCTCTTCAAGGAATATTTAAAGAAGATGGGGATCCGTCAGCAATTCACCGCTCCATACATGCCGCAGGAAACCCCAACCGAGCGAGAAAATAGAAACGTTAAACGTATCATTGCACAATTAGCAAAAGGAATCCAACAGCGCTGGGACCAACAACTCCCAGAAATTATGCTAGCCATCAACTCCATAGTTTTCGAATCCACAGGGTATACACCAGCGTTTCTCACACAGGGAAGAGAACCACGATTACCTCGAGCATTATACGACGAAAACACACTAGGCACAGGCAACCCGAAACAGAGCCCACATCGACGAGCTCAACGATTACAGGGAATTTTTGAAATTGTACAAAGAAACCTTCGACGCGCAGCACATGCCCAGACGCGACACTACAATTTACAACATCGACCTTGGAAACCACAGACTGGCCAGCGAGTTTTTGCGAAAACACATTTTTTGTCCAACGCAGCCGAGAAATTTATCGCGAAACTGGCGCCGAAGTTCAACGGGCCGTACCGCGTCATTGGATTCAGCTCCCCCGTCATTGTACAGCTTAAACTGGAAGGATCAGCTCAGATACGCACTGCACATAGCAGCGGAATGAAGCTATATCGAGACGCCCACACATCTCCTTGCGACTCCGAAGGGGGAGAATGAGCACCCGTCAGATCGAGTAGCCCGACACTCGGACCACAGACACGACAGAACAGTCATTCGAACAGACAGATCGACGAGCGGTTGACACGGGCCGCTAGAATACACTAAAGTCTTTTTCTTTCATTATAGCTAACCAACTCGGACCAGACAACCCACGTCCAAAACAGAAAATGTCCACATACGCAACGGAAGCAGAGGAAGGTTCGCTACTCCAATACCCTCCGGTCCCAGGCGGAATCCAGGTGCGAGTCCGAGACTTCGAAAGGCTCAGCAGCGGCCAACACGAACAAGCGGAGGGTGCGATACCACATCGGGGGATATCGAGTGGTGATCGCTATTGGCTCCCAAGGGACCACCATTTCCCTCCACCCTCTAATTGGGGAGAGAGTGTGAAGAACTCACCGAAGGTGGGTTCCCACAAAACATAATGATAATTACAAACGACAGCGGCACATCGGCACCTTGTGGGGGTGACACTACTCAACTTTTAGCGGCGACAACAACCACGACGGTTGCAGCCCCATCTTTCGGTGGCAAGCGCCCACGTTAGTAAGCAGAGCCCACCGACACCGACAGGTATGGACGGGAAAAATCCCGCAAGCAACAACGCTCTGAGTGAATTGTGAGAGGATCACAAGCGGCATGACGTGCCATCGCGCCAACTCAGGAAGAATAGCATGGAGCGCACGGATAACGGGATCCCACAAAATCACAGTGAATAAGTGTTATAACAGTGATACCATTCAAAGGACACCATTCGAAGGACACTTCACAACAGCGCTGTTACTACTCGAAGGACATTATGACGCAGTGCCGATACAAGTCGAAAGACAATCAACAGAGTGAGTCTTTATTGTATATATATATATATACATCCCCGTAGCATCGAAAATTATATCATAACCCTGTATTCCGTGTGGTTTATAAACCGACGGGTTCCCATCCCGGATTCCCCACAATCTCGTATCCCGTGTGGTTTCTAAGCCGACGGGCTCCCGTCCTGGTTCCCCCCATAATCTCGTATTCCGTGTAGTTTCCAAACCGACGAGCTCCTATTCTTGATTCCCCACACCCCATACGTCTTCCCCTTGATTCCGACTTACGATGGAACCGTGTAGTTGGCTAACTGACGGTACGTCCACTCCCTGTGAGGAACGCAGGTGGAATCGCGGTCGACGATATAGGTTACCATAAGCTCAGACTAGAAAACCTGTATTTTAGATTAAGATGCTAGCAAAGTGCAACCTCTTTTTATGTCAATAAAGGTCATTAGAAAGACAAACCCTCGTATTACATAATCTGAGGGGTCTGGGCGGGATTACGTATAGGTATCATCAGTGGGACTATTGTCGTCGTAAAGTATTGTGACCCGAACCTCTGGACGCGCGACAGCTACTCCACGCCGCCCAAAAAAAGGTTCGTGACAATTGGCGCCCGAACAGGGACCCTTGGCGTCAAGATTCAGCGACGACAATAGCAGCAGAAATCCCACGCTTTAAGGACCGGAAGTTCGAGAAAGCAAGCAGAAGCGGCACCGGATAAAGCTATCGTTACGAAAAGCGGAGCAGCGCACCCAGTGAACAAGCCACCGAGACACACCGCACAGAGGTTAGTGAAGAGACAGACCAAGCAAATAATCATCAGAGAAACACACCGGCAAGATCGCTAGCAAAGATCTCCCAGCGGAGAACCTCTTCGGAAGATAGGACACACAACGCACGCAAGCCAAGACACACAACGCACGCAGGCCAAGACACACAACGCACGCAAGCCAAGACACACACCGCACGCAAGCCAAGATACACACACAGCACGCAAGCCAAGACACGCATTGCAAGAAAATTCACCAAGACGAATTCAACAGAGCCGCAAACCAGAAAAATTACGAGGCAGTGAGGCTGACCGTAAAATCATGCAAGAAATAAATTATAACTAAACAAATATTCAATAAAGTAATTAATAAATAAAATTTAACTGAAATATCAATAAATCAAGTAATACATAAAATAAATACTAAAATACAAAAATTAATATATTATATAAAATCACTCAAATAAAAAACTAAAATCAAATCAATAAATCAAGTAAAATAACTAATACATAAAATAAATACTAAAATACGAAAATTAATATATTATATAAAATCACTAACTCAAATAATGAATGTCAGCACCGGTAAACCCATAAATCTGGATGGGTGTACAACGTACAAAAGGTGGAGTTCTAGAAAATTATGGAGGACCTTGGGCTCGAGGTAACAGGGACGGTAGAGGAGTTACGACGACGATTTTACGGTTACGTCACCAGAACAGAGTTGAGCGACGCAGAGGAGTCACGCCTGAGAGAACTCGAACAGAAATACAAGCGCTCTCCCTCACCGGGGCCCAGTGGGCACCAACGAATCAGCCTTACGACGACGACAACGACAACCAGCGCGACGCTGGCAGCCCTAACGGGCGCTCACACCTCGCATGGATCTGTTATTGACACATTCCGCAGATGGGCGACGCGGTATGATGGCGGCTCGACGAGTTACGCAGGCATCAACAGAAGAAATCATCAGGAATCCACGCGCTGCTTGCAGACGCTGCAGAGGGCAGGCTCACTTACAGTACGCGTGTCAGCGTCCCAGTAAAATATTCTGCTGGGAGTGCGGAAAAGTCGGCATGCGCACCATCGAGTGCTGCAGAAGACGAGAGGGAAACGCCGAGGAGGACCAAATGGCAGGAGGGATGTTGAAACCTCAAGACCAGTAAATCCCCCCAACACAAGACCAGGCATATCCCCAACCAAATTAAACACGAGCAATACAAGGAACTACAAAGCAACAGTAGGTGCGACAAGCTCCTTCTATGAGGCACACCAGTTGGCAGCTACGACTGCATCGCCACCTTTGCTTAGCGACGGCAGGAAGATCCTGGCAAAGTTGAGAATCGGAGAAGTGAATCTGAAGGCGACGTTGGACACTGGAGCCACGCGAAGTTTCGTCAGCGCCAGTCGGGTAGCGGAATTGGGACTCTCCGAGACGTCCGACAGCACAGGAGTAGAGGTCCAGCTGGCAGACGGTGGCGTCCGGGTGGTACTCCGATTCCTTCGAGCAGAAGTTCAACTGGGCAATAGCAGTGGCGTGATAGACCTACTAGTCATGCCGGGAGTGATCGATCCGCTGGTGCTAGGAATGGACTTCCTGTCTAAAATTGGGACCACTCTACAGTGCGAAGGCCAACGGCTCCAACTCAGGAAACGAGCAGCTTGCCCAACAGAGCGATGCACCCTAACACAGGCAACGGACACCTCGGCCGGACAAGAACAAAACCCCAGTAGCAACCCAAGAAGACAGCAGGCTATCGTCACCAAAGACCACCCCGTCGAGAAACAGGTCGAGAAATTCCTAGACGAAGAACTACGTGGTTTCGATGAATTGGAGGGCACGTCAAACATAGCTACACGCCGTATTGTAATGAAGGACGAACGGCCCCTCAAGCAGCGCTATTACCCGAGAAATCCCGCTATGCAGAAAGTAAGTAACTACGAAGTGGAGTAACGACAGAAGGGATGCATCGAACCATCAAACAGCCCATTTAGAACTCCTCTGGTGCTGGTCAAGAAGAAGACCGGACAATGGCGCGTCTGCGTTGACTATCGCCAACTCAATGCCCGGTCTATACCTGATGCGTACCCACTTTCAAGGGTACACCATATTCTGGATCGTTTACGAAAAGCGCGGTACATAAGTAGCCTCGATCCCTATGCACCCCGAGAGTAAAGAGTATACGTGGCCTTTACCAGTGGCGTGTGATGCTATTCGGGTTGCACTACGCGCCGGCCACATTTCAACGAGCGCTCGACCAGGTCATCGGGCCGGAACTGGAACCCTACGCCTTCGCATATTTGGACGATATCATCGTCACCGGAAAATCGTGGCAAGATCACATGGACAATCTGAGGGAAGTATTACGCCGGTTGAAAGCTGCGAAATTAAAAATCAACAAAGAAAAATGCAAGTTCTTCCAAGAAAAAATCAAGTACCTCGGTCACGTAGTGAGTGCCGACGGTATCCACACCGACCCGGACAAAATCACGGCAATACGAGATTTGCCACCCCCTACCGACGTACGAGGCGTTCACCGTTTTCTAGGCACCGCGTCATGGTATCGCATATTCATACCCGGTTTCTCTGACATCACGACACCACTGACGACACTTCTCAAGAAAGGCAAACGCTTCCGATGGGACACTGAGCAACAGCAGGCTTTCGAAACAATAAAGAGTAAACTAATCGAAGCGCCCGTAATCGCGCAGCCGGACTTCAATCAAAAATTTGTCCTCCAAACAGAATCTAGCGAGTATGTCCTCGGCGTGGTGTTAACGCAGGAGCAAGAAGGAGAAGAGCGAGTGATCGCGTATGCCAGCCGCCACCTCACCGACGTGGAACAGCGTTACTCAACCACTGAGAGGGAATATCTCGCGATAGTGTGGGGCATTCGGAAAATGCGACAGTACGTGGAAGGGTGCGAATTTACCGTCCTCATTGACCATTCCTCGTTGCGCTGGCTCAACTCCATAGACAGGATCGCGCGGTCGGCCTTGGAACCGCATCAGTACCAGTTCGCATCAGTAAATACAGACGAGGAAAGTGGAACGTTGTGGCAGATGCCCTCTCCAGGCAGCCAGCCGACGTCCTATTAGTCCGGGAAGCCAACTCCGCGGATTGCCGATGGCATGCCACGAAACTTCAAGATGTAAAGACAAGCCCTGAGAAATTCCCGGATTACACAATCCTCGATGGACAACTCTACCGAAACTTTCCAGTGTCCGATCTAGACGATGACTCGCCACCCTGGAAGTTGTGCGTCCCTAAGAATCTGCGACCGCGGGTGCTTGCCAAGAACCACGACAACCCCACCGCTGGACATCACGAGATTCGCAAAACAACAATCAGAATCCACGATCGGTGCTGACATCATAGGACCGCTGCCGCGTACGCCGCAGGGTCACACCATGGCACTGGTCATGTACAAGTTCTCCAAGTGGACGGAGATAGTTCCTCTGCGTAAGGCGACAAGTGAGAGCCTTCAGAAAGCCCTGCGTGAACGAATTGTCTGCCACTATGGAGTACCAAAGGTTCTCATTTGTGACAACGGACCACAATTCAGCAGCGCCCTCTTCAAGGAATATTTAAAGAAGATGGGGATCCGACAGCAATTCACCGCTCCATACATGCCGCAGGAAAACCCAACCGAGCGAGAAAATCGAAACGTTAAACGTATCATTGCACAATTAGCAAAAGGGATCCAACAGCGCTGGGACGAACAACTCCCAGAAATTATGCTAGCCATCAACTCCATAGTTTTCGAATCCACAGGGTATACACCAGCGTTTCTCACACAGGGAAGAGAACCACGATTACCTCGAGCATTAAACGACGAAAACACACTAGGCACAGGCAACCCGAAACAGAGCCCACATCGACGGGCTCAACGATTACAGGGAATTTTTGAAATTGTACGAAGAAACCTTCGACGCGCAGCACATGCCCAGACGCGACACTACAATTTACAACATCGACCTTGGAAACCACAGACTGGCCAGCGAGTTTTTGCGAAAACACATTTTTTGTCCAACGCAGCCGAGAAATTTACCGCGAAACTGGCGCCGAAGTTCGACGGGCCGTACCGCGTCATTGGATTCAGCTCCCCCGTCATTGTACAGCTTAAACTGGAAGGATCAGATCAGATACGCACTGCACATAGCAGCGGAATGAAGCTATATCGAGACGCCCACACATCTCCTTGCGACTCCGAAGGGGGAGAATGAGTACCCGTCAGATCGAGTAGCCCGACACTCGGACCACAGACACGACAGAACAGTCATTCGAACAGACAGATCGACGAGCGGTCGACATGGGCCGCTAGAATACACTAAAGTCTTTTTCTTTCATTATAGCTAACCAACTCGAACCAGACAACCCACGTCCAAAACAGAAAATGTCCACATACGCAACGGAAGCAGAGGAAGGTTCGCTACTCCAATACCCTCCGGTCCCAGGCGGAATCCAGGTGCGAGTCCGAGACTTCGAAAGGCTCAGCAGCGGCCAACACGAACAAGCGGAGGGTGCGATACCACATCGGGGGATATCGAGTGGTGATCGCTATGAGTGGCTCCCAAGGGACCACCATTTCCCTCCACCCTCTAAGTGGGGAGAGAGTGTGAGGAACTCACCGAAGGTGGGTTCCCACAAAACATAATGATAATTACAAGCGACAGCGGCACATCGGCACCTTGTGGGGGTGACACTACTCAACTTTTAGCGGCGACAACAACCACAACGGTTGCAGCCAACTCAGGAAGAATAGCATGGAAGCGCACGGATAACGGGATCCCACACGAATAACGGGATCCCACAAAATCATAGTGAATAAGTGTTATAACAGTGATACCATTCAAAGGACACCATTCGAAGGACACTTCACAACAGCGCTGTTACTACTCGAAGGACATTGTGACGCAGTGCCGATACAAGTCGAAAGACAATCAACAGAGTGAGTCTTTATTGTATATATATATATATACATCCCCGTAGCATCGAAAATTATATCATAACCCTGTATTCCGTATGGTTTATAAACCGACGGGCTCCCATCCCGGATTCCCCACAATCTCGTATCCCGTGTGGTTTCTAAGCCGACGGGCTCCCGTCCTGGTTCCCCCCATAATCTCGTATCCCGTGTAGTTTCCAAACCGACGAGCTCCTATCCTTGATTCCCCACACCCCATACGTCTTCCCCTTGATTCCGACTTACGATGGAACCGTGTAGTTGGCTAACTGACGGTACGTCCACTCCCTGTGAGGAACGCAGGTGGAATCGCGGTCGACGGTATAAGTTACCATAAGCTCAGACTAGAAAACCCGTATTTTAGATTAAGATGCTAGCAAAGTGCAACCTATTTTTATGTCAATAAAGGTTATTAGAAAGACAAACCCTCGTATTACATAATCTGAGGGGTCTGGGCGGGATTACGTATAGGTATCATCAGTGGGACTATTGTCGTCGTAAAGTATTGTGACCCGAACCTCTGGACGCGCGACAGCTACTCCACGCCGCCCAAAAAAAGGTTCGTGACAATTGGCGCCCGAACAGGGACCCTTGGCGTCAAGATTCAGCGACGACAATAGCAGCAGAAATCCCACGCTTTAAGGACCGGAAGTTCGAGAAAGCAAGCAGAAGCGGCACCGGATAAAGCTATCGTTACGAAAAGCGGAGCAGCGCACCCAGTGAACAAGCCACCGAGACACACCGCACAGAGGTTAGTGAAGAGACAGACCAAGCAAATAATCATCAGAGAAACACACCGGCAAGATCGCTAGCAAAGATCTCCCAGCGGAGAACCTCTTCGGAAGATAGGACACACAACGCACGCAAGCCAAGACACACAACGCACGCACGCCAAGACACACAACGCACGCAAGCCAAGACACACACCGCACGCAAGCCAAGACACACACACAGCACGCAAGCCAAGACACGCATTGCAAGAAAATTCACCAAGACGAATTCAATAGAGCCGCAAACCAGAAAAATTACGAGGCAGTGAGGCTGACCGTAAAATCATGCAAGAAATAAATTATAACTAAACAAATATTCAATAAAGTAATTAATAAATAAAATTTAACTGAAATATCAATAAATCAAGTAAAATAACTAATACATAAAATAAATACTAAAATACAAAAATTAATATATTATATAAAATCACTCAAATAAAAAATAAAATCAAATCAATAAATCAAGTAAAATAACTAATACATAAAATAAATACTAAAATACGAAAATTAATATATTATATAAAATCACTAACCCAAATAATGAATGTCTGCACCGGTAAACCCATAAAAACTGGATGGGTGTCAAAAGTACAAAAGGTGGAGTTGGGCTCGAGGCAACAGGGACGGTAGAGGAGTTACGACGACGATTTTACGGTTACGCCACCAGAACCGAGTTGAGCGACGCAGAGAAGTCACGCCTGAGAGAACTCGAACAGAAATACAAGCGCTCTCCCTCACCGGGGCCCAGTGGGCACCAACGAGTCAGCCTTACGACGACGACAATGACAACCAGCGCGACGCTGGCAGCCCTAACGGGCGCTCACACCTCGCATGGGTCTTTTATTGACACAGTCCGCAGATGGGCGACGCGGTATGATGGCGGCCAAGAGCCACTCTCATGTTTGGAACGGCTTGAAGAATTGGCAAAGGCGTACGGCATTAACCTCGACACTCTGCCCCACACCATGCCCGAGTTGCTGTAAGACCGGGCGTTGGCATGGTATCGCAACAACAATCGCAACTAGGACAACTGGCAGGCTTTCCAACGCGACTTTAGGAAATTTTCCCGCCCGCTCGGTACTTCGAGAACCTCGACGATAGTATACGCCGTCGCGTTCAACGCCCCCGGGAGACTTTCAAGGACTACGTGCTGGGGATACAGACCCTTATGAGGCAAGCCGACCTACAAAACGAATAGCAGTTGCAACGAATTTATCGGAATTGTCGCAGCGAATACCAGCTCCATATCCGACGCAAGGACTTCGTGAATTTGGAAGAATTAACCGCTCTCCACGACGCCGTCTAGAGCAACACCGACAACTGACGCAGACCTCAACAACAGAATCGCCCCGGCGACTTTCAGGGCAGCCTCGACGAGTTACGCAGGCATCAACAGAAGAAATCATCAGGAATCCACGCGCTGCTTGCAGACGCTGCAGAGGGCAGGCTCACTTACAGATCGCGTGTCAGCGTCCCAGTAAAATATTCTGCTGGGAGTGCGGAAAAGTCGGCATGCGTACCATCGAGTGCTGCAGAAGACGAGAGGGAAACGCCGAGGAGGACCAAATGACAGAAGGGGTGTTGGAACCTCAAGACCAGTAAATCCCCCCAACACAAGACCAGGCATATCCCCAACCAAATTAAACACGAGCAATACAAGGAACAACAAAGCAACAGTAGGTGCGACAAGCTCCTTCTATGAGGCACACCAGTTGGCAGCTACGACTGCATCGCCACCTTTGCTTAGCGACGGCAGGAAGATCCTGGCAAAGTTGAGAATCGGAGAAGTGAATCTGAAGGCGACGTTGGACACTGAAGCCACGCGAAGTTTCGTCAGCGCCAGTCGGGAAGCGGAATTGGGACTCTCCGAGACGTCCGACAGCACAGGAGTAGAGGTCCAACTGGCAGACGGTGGCGTCCGGGTGGTACTCCGATTCCTTCGAGCAGAAGTTCAACTGGGCAATAGCAGTGGCGTGATAGACCTACTAGTCATGCCGGGAGTGATCGATCCGCTGGTGCTAGGAATGGACTTCCTGTCTAAAATTGGGACCACTCTACAGTGCGAAGGCCAACGGCTCCAACTCAGGGAACGAGCAGCTTGCCCAACAGAGCGATGCACCTTACACAGGCAACGGACACCTCGGCCGGACAAGAACAAAACCCCAGTAGCAACCCAAGAAGACAGCAGGCTATCGTCACCAAAGACCACCCCGTCGAGAAACAGGTCGAGAAATTCCTAGACGAAGAACTACGTGGTTTCGATGAATTGGAGGGCACGTCAAACATAGCTACACGCCGTATTGTAATGAAGGACGAACGGCCCCTCAAGCAGCGCTATTACCCGAGAAATCCCGCTATGCAGAAAGTAAGTAACGACGAAGTGGAGTAACGACAGAAGGGATGCATCGAACCATCAAACAGCCCATTTAGAACTCCTCTGGTGCTGGTCAAGAAGAAGACCGGACAATGGCGCGTCTGCGTTGACTATCGCCAACTCAATGCCCGGTCTGTACCTGATGCGTACACACTTTCAAGGGTACACCATATTCTGGATCGTTTACGAAAAGCGCGGTACATAAGTAGCCTCGATCCCTATGCACCCCGAGAGCAAAAAGTATACGGCATTTACCGTACCTGGCCGTGGCCTTTACCAGTGGCGTGTGATGCTATTCGGCCAGGTCATCGGGCCGGAACTGGAACCCTACGCCTTCGCATATTTGGACGATATCATCGTCACCGGAAAATCGTGGCAAGATCACATGGACAATCTGAGGGAAGTATTACGCCGGTTGAAAGCTGCGAAATTAAAAATCAACAAAGAAAAATGCAAGTTCTTCCAAGAAAAAATCAAGTACCTCGGTCACGTAGTGAGTGCCGACGGTATCCACACCGACCCGGACAAAATCACGGCAATACGAGACTTGCCACCCCCTACCGACATACTAGGCGTTCACCGTTTTCTAGGCACCGCGTCATGGTATCGCAGATTCATACCCGGTTTCTCTGACATCACGACACCACTGACGACACTTCTCAAGAAAGGCAAACGCTTCCGATGGGACACTGAGCAACAGCAGGCTTTCGAAACAATAAAGAGTAAACTAATCGAAGCGCCCGTAATCGCGCAGCCGGACTTCAATCAAAAATTTGTCCTCCAAACAGAGTCTAGCGAGTATGGCCTCGGCGTGGTGTTAACGCAGGAGCGAGTGATCGCGTATGCCAGCCGCCACCTCACCGACGTGGAACAGCGTTACTCAACCACTGAGAGGGAATATCTCGCGATAGTGTGGGGCATTCGGAAAATGCGACAGTACGTGGAAGGGTACGAATTTACCGTCCTCACTGACCATTCCTCGTTGCGCTGGCTCAACTCCATAGACAAGCCTTCCGGCAGGATCGCGCGGTCGGTCTTGGAGCCGCATCAGTACCAGTTCCAAGTAAAATACAGACGAGGAAAGTGGAACGTTGTGGCAGATGCCCTCTCTAGGCAGCCAGCCGACGTCCTATTAGTTCGGGAAGCCAACTCCGCGGATTGCCGATGGCATGCCACGAAACTTCAAGATGTAAAGACAAGCCCTGAGAAATTCCCGGATTACACAATCCTCGATGGACAACTCTACCGACACTTTCCAGTGTCCGATCTAGACGATGACTCGCCACCCTGGAAGTTGTGCGTACCTAAGAATCTGCGACCGCGGGTGCTTGCCGAGAACCACGACAACCCCACCGCTGGACATCACGAGATTCGCAAAACAACAATCAGAATCCACGATCGGTGCTGACATCATAGGACCGCTGCCGCACCATGGCACTGGTCATGTACGACAAGTTCTCCAAGTGGACGGAGATAGCTCCTCTGCCCAAGGCGACAAGTGAGAGCCTTCAGAAAACCCTGCGTGAGCGAATTGTCTGCCGCTATGGAGTACCAACGGTTCTCATTTGTGACAACGGACCACAATTCAGCAGCGCCCACTTCAAGGAATATTTAAAGAAGATGGGGATCCGCCAGCAATTCACCGCTCCATACATGCCGTAGGAAAACCCGACCGAGAGAGCAAATCGAAACGTTAAATGTATCATTGCACAGTTAGCAAAAGGGATCCAACAGCGCTGGGAAGAACAACTCCCAGAAATCATGCTAGCCATCAACACCACAGTCTTCGAGTCCACAGGGTACACAACAGCGTTTCTCACATAGGGAAGAGAACCACGATTACCTCGAGCATTATACGACGAAAACACACTAGGCACAGGCAACCCGAAACAGAGCCCACATCGACGAGCTCAACGATTACAGGGAATTTTTGAAATTGTACGAAGAAACCTTCGACGCGCAGCACATGCCCAGACGCGACACTACAATTTACAACATCGACCTTGGAAACCACAGACTGGCCAGCGAGTTTTTGCGAAAACACATTTTTTGTCCAACGCAGCCGAGAAATTTACCGCGAAACTGGCGCCGAAGTTCGACGGGCCGTACCGCGTCATTGGATTCAGCTCCCCCGTCATTGTACAGCTTAAACTGGAAGGATCAGATCAGATACGCACTGCACATAGCAGCGGAATGAAGCTATATCGAGACGCCCACACATCTCCTTGCGACTCCGAAGGGGGAGAATGAGTACCCGTCAGATCGAGTAGCCCGACACTCGGACCACAGACACGACAGAACAGTCATTCGAACAGACAGATCGACGACCGGTCGACACGGGCCGCTAGAATACACTAAAGTCTTTTTCTTTCATTATAGCTAACCAACTCGGACCAGACAACCCACGTCCAACACAGAAAATGTCCACATACGCAACGGAAGCAGAGGAAGGTTCGCTACTCCAATACCCTCCGGTCCCAGGCGGAATCCAGGTGCGAGTCCGAGACTTCGAAAGGCTCAGCAGCGGCCAACACGAACAAGCGGAGGGTGCGATACCACATCGGGGGATATCGAGTGGTGATCGCTATTGGCTCCCAAGGGACCACCATTTCCCTCCACCCTCTAAGTGGGGAGAGAGTGTGAGTGTGTTTCCCACAAAACATAATGATAATTACAAACGACAGCGGCACATCGGCACCTTGTGGGGGTGACACTACTCAACTTTTAGCGGCGACAACAACCACGACGGTTGCAGCCCCATCTTTCGGTGGCAAGCGCCCACGTTAGTAAGCAGAGCCAACTACACCGACAGGTATGAACGGGAAAAATCCCGCAAGTAACAACGCTCTGAGTGAATTGTGAGAGGATCACAAGCGGCATGACGTGCCATCGCGCCAACTCAGGAAGAATAGCATGGAAGCGCACAAATAACGGGATCCCACACGAATAACGGGATCCCACAAAATCACAGTGAATAAGTGTTATAACAGTGATACCATTCAAAGGACACCATTCGAAGGACACTTCACAACAGCGCTGTTAATACTCGAAGGACATTGTGACGCAGTGCCGATACAAGTCGAAAGACAATCAACAGATTGAGTCTTTATTATATATATATATATACATCCCCGTAGCATCGAAAATTATATCATAACCCTGTATTCCGTGTGGTTTATAAACCGACGGGCTCCCATCCCGGATTCCCCACAATCTCGTATCCCGTGTGGTTTCTAAGCCGACGGGCACCCGTCCTGGTTCCCCCCATAATCTCGTATCCCGTGTAGTTTCCAAACCGACGAGCTCCCATCCTTGATTCCCCACACCCCATACGTCTTCCCCTTGATTCCGACTTACGATGGAACCGTGTAGTTGGCTAACTGACGGCACGTCCACTCCCTGTGAGGAACGCAGGTGGAATCGCGGTCGACGGTATAGGTTACCATAAGCTCAAACTAGAAAACCCGTATTTTAGATTAAGATGCTAGCAAAGTGCAACCTATTTTTATGTCAATAAAGGTTATTAGAAAAACAAACCCTCATATTACATAATCTGAGGGGTCTGGGCGGGATTACGTATAGGTATCATCAGTGGGACTATTGTCGTCGTAAAGTATTGTGACCCGAACCTTTGGACGCGCGACAGCTACTCCACGCCGCCCAAAAAAAGGTTCGTGACAATTGGCGCCCGAACAGGTACCCTTGGCGTCAAGATTCAGCGACGACAATAGCAGCAGAAATCCCACGCTTTAAGGACCGGAAGTTCGAGAAAGCAAGCAGAAGCGGCACCGGATAAAGCTATCGTTACGAAAAGCGGAGCAGCGCACCCAGTGAACAAGCCACCGAGACACACCGCACAGAGGTTAGTGAAGAGACAGACCAAGCAAATAATCATCAGAGAAACACACCGGCAAGATCGCTAGCAAAGATCTCCCAGCGGAGAACCTCTTCGGAAGATAGGACACACAACGCACGCAAGCCAAGACACACAACGCACGCAAGCCAAGACACACACCGCACGGAAGCCAAGACACACACACAGCACGCAAGCCAAGACACGCATTGCAAGAAAATTCACCAAGACGAATTCAACATAGCCGCAAACCAGAAAAATTACGAGGCAGTGAGGCTGACCGTAAAATCATGCAAGAAATAAATTATAACTAAACAAATATTCAATAAAGTAATTAATAAAAAAAAATTTAACTCAAATATCAATAAATCAAGTAAAATAACTAATACATAAAATAAATACTAAAATACGAAAATTAATATATTATATAAAATCACTAACTCAAATAATGAATGTCAGCACCGGTAAACCCAAAAAACTGGACGTGTGTACAACGTACAAAAGATGGAGTTCCAGAAAATTATGGAGGACCTTGGGCTCGAGGCAACAGGGACGGTAGAGGAGTTACGACGACAATTTTACGGTTACGCCACCAGAACAGAGTTGAGCGACGCAGAGGAGTCACGCCTGAGAGAACTCGAACAGAAATACAAGCGCTCTCCCTCACCGGGGCCCAGTGGGCACCAACGAGTCAGCCTTACGACGACGACAACGACAACGAGCGCGACGCTGGCAGCCCTAACGGGCGCTCACACCTCGCATGGGTCTGTTATTGACACAGTCCGCAGATGGGCGACGCGGTATGATGGCGGCCAAGAGCCACTCTCATGTTTGGAACGGCTTGAATAATTGGCAAAGGCGTACGGCATTAACCTCGACACTCTGCCCCACACCATGCCCGAGTTGCTGTAAGACCGGGCGTTGGTATGGTATCGCAACAACAATCGCAACTAGGATAACTGGCAGGCTTTCCAACGCGACTTTAGGAAATTTCCCCGCCCGCTCGGTACTTCGAGAACCTCGACGATAGTACACGCCGTCGCGTTCAACGCCCCCGGGAGACTTTCAAGGACTACGTGCTGGGGATACAGACCCTTATGAGGCAAGCCGACCTACAAAACGAATAGCAGTTGCAACGAATTTATCGGAATTGTCGCAGCGAATACCAGCTCCATATCCGACGCAAGGACTTCGTGAATTTGGAAGAACTAACCGCTCTCCACGACGCCGTCTAGAGCAACACCGACAACTGACGCAGACCTCAACAACAGAATCAACAGGCGACTTTCAGGGCAGCCTCGACGAGTTACGCAGGCATCAACAGAAGAAATCATCAGGAATCCACGCGCTGCTTGCAGACGCTGCAGAGGGCAGGCTCACTTACAGTACGCGTGTCAGCGTCCCAGTAAAATATTCTGCTGGGAGTGCGGAAAAGTCGGCATGCGCACCATCGAGTGCTGCAGAAGACGAGAGGGAAACGGCGAGGGGGACCAAATGACAGGAGGGGTGTTGGAACCTCAAGACGAGTAAATCCCCCCCAACACAAGGCCAGGCATATCCCCAACCAAATTAAACACGAGCAATACAAGGAACTACAAAGAAACAGTAGGTGCGACAAGCTCCTTCTATGAGGCACACCAGTTGGCAGCTACGACTGCATCGCCAACTTTGCTTAGCGACGGCAGGAAGATCCTGGCAAAGTTGAGAATCGGAGAAGTGAATCTGAAGGCGACGTTGGACACTGGAGCCACGCGAAGTTTTGTCATCGCCAGTCGGGTAGCGGAATTGGGACTCTCCGAGACGTCCGACAGCACAGAAGTAGAGGTCCAGCTGGCAGACGGTGGCGTCCGGGTGGTACTCCGATTCCTTCGAGCAGAAGTTCAACTGGGCAAAAGCAGTGGCGTGATAGACCTACTAGTCATGCCGGGGGTGATCGATCCGCTGGTGCTAGGAATGGACTTCCTGTCTAAAATTGGGACCACTCTACAGTGCGAAGGCCAACGGCTCCAACTCAGGGAACGAGCAGCTTGCCCAACAGAGCGATGCACCTTACACAGGCAACGGACACCTCGGCCGGACAAGAACAAAACCCCAGTAGCAACCCAAGAAGACAGCAGGCTATCGTCACCAAAGACCACCCCGTCGAGAAACAGGTCGAGAAATTCCTAGACGAAGAACTACGTGGTTTCGATGAATTGGAGGGCACGTCAAACATAGCTACACACCGTATTGTAATGAAGGACGAACGGCCCCTCAAGCAGCGCTATTACCCGAGAAATCCCGCTATGCAGAAAGTAAGTAACGACGAAGTGGAGTAACGACAGAAGGGATGCATCGAACCATCAAACAGCCCATTTAGAACTCCTCTGGTGCTGGTCAAGAAGAAGACCGGACAATGGCGCGTCTGCGTTGACTATCGCCAACTCAATGCCCGGTCTGTACCTGATGCGTACCCACTTTCAAGGGTACACCATATTCTGGATCGTTTACGAAAAGCGCGGTACATAAGTAGCCTCGATCCCTATGCACCCCGAGAGCAAAAAGTATACGGCATTTACCGTACCTGGCCGTGGCCTTTACCAGTGGCGTGTGATGCTATTCGGCCAGGTCATCGGGCCGGAACTGGAACCCTACGCCTTCGCATATTTGGACGATCGTCCAAATATGACGATCATCGTCACCGGAAAATCGTGGCAAGATCACATGGACAATCTGAGGGAAGTATTACGCCGGTTGAAAGCTGCGAAATTAAAAATCAACAAAGAAAAATGCAAGTTCTTCCAAGAAAAAATCAAGTACCTCGGTCACGTAGTGAGTGCCGACGGTATCCACACCGACCCGGACAAAATCACGGCAATACGAGATTTGCCACCCCCTACCGACATACTAGGCGTTCACCGTTTTCTAGGCACCGCGTCATGGTATCGCAGATTCATACCCGGTTTCTCTGACATCACGACACCACTGACGACACTTCTCAAGAAAGGCAAACGCTTCCGATGGGACACTGAGCAACAGCAGGCTTTCGAAACAATAAAGAGTAAACTAATCGAAGCGCCCGTAATCGCGCAGCCGGACTTCAATCAAAAATTTACCGTCCGAATTTACCGTCCTCACTGACCATTCCTCGTTGCGCTGGTTCAACTCCATAGACAATCCTTCCGGCAGGATCGCGCGGTCGGCCTTGGAGCCGCATCAGTACCAGTTCCAAGTAAAATACAGACGAGGATGTGGAACGTTGTGGCAGATGCCCTCTCTAGGCAGCCAGCCGACGTCCTATTAGTTCGGGAAGCCAACTCCGCGGATTGCCGATGGCATGCCACGAAACTTCAAGATGTAAAGACAAGCCCTGAGAAATTCCCGGATTACACAATCCTCGATGGACAACTCCACCGACACTTTCCAGTGCCCGATCTAGACGATGACTCGCCACCCTGGAAGTTGTGCGTCCCTAAGAATCTGCGAACGCGGGTGCTTGCCGAGAACCACGACAACCCCACCGCTGGACATCACGAGATTCGCAAAACAACAATCAGAATCTACGATCGGTGCTGACATCAGAGGACCGCTGCCGCGTACGCCGCAGGGTCACACCATGGCACTGGTCATGTAGGACAAGTTCTCCAAGTGGACGGCCGCTATGGAGTACCAAAGGTTCTCATTTGTGACAACGGACCACAATTCAGCAGCGCCCACTTCAAGGAATATTTAAAGAAGATGGGGATCCGTCAGCAATTCACCGCTCCATACATGCCGCAGGAAAACCCGACCGAGAGAGCAAATCGAAACGTTAAATGTATCATTGCACAGTTAGCAAAAGGGATCCAACAGCGCTGGGAAGAACAACTCCCAGAAATCATGCTAGCCATCAACACCACAGTCTTCGAGTCCACAGGGTACACAACAGCGTTTCTAACATAAAGAAGAGAACCACGATTACCTCGAGCATTATACGACGAAAACACACTAGGCACAGGCAACCCGAAACAGAGCCCACATCGACGAGCTCAACGATTACAGGGAATTTTTTAAATTGTACAAAGCAACCTTCGACGCGCAGCACATGCCACGACGCGTCACTACAATTTACAACATCGACCTTGGAAACCACAGACTGGCCAGCGAGTTTTTGCGAAAACACATTTTTTGTCCAACGCAGCCGAGAAATTTACCGCGAAACTGGCGCCGAAGTTCGACGGGCCGTACCGCGTCATTGGATCTAGCTCCCCCGTCATTGTACAGCTTAAACTGGAAGGATCAGATCAGATACGCACTGCACATAGCAGCGGAATGAAGCTATATCGAGACGCCCACACATCTCCTTGCAACTCCGAAGGGGGAGAATGAGCACCCGTCAGATCGAGTAGCCCGACACTCGGACCACAGACACGACAGAACAGTCATTCGAACAGACAGATCGACGAGCGGTCGACACGGGCCGCTAGAATACACTAAAGTCTTTTTCTTTCATTATAGCTAACCAACTCGGACCAGACAACCCACGTCCAAAACAGAAAATGTCCACATACGCAACGGAAGCAGAGGAAGGTTCGCTACTCCAATACCCTCCGGTCCCAGGCGGAATCCAGGTGCGAGTCCGAGACTTCGAAAGGCTCAGCAGCGGCCAACACGAACAAGCGGAGGGTGCGATACCACATCGGGGGATATCGAGTGGTGATCGCTATTGGCTCCCAAGGGACCACCATTTCCCTCCACCCTCTAAGTGGGGAGAGAGTGTGAGGAACTCACCGAAGGTGATACCATAAGTGTTATAACAGTGATACCATTCAAAGGACACCATTCGAAGGACACTTCACAACAGCGCTGTTACTACTCGAAGGACATTGTGACGCAGTGCCGATACAAGTCGAAAGACAAGCGGCATGACGTGCCATCGCGCCAACTCAGGAAGAATAGCATGGAAGCGGACGGATAACGGGATCCCACGAGAGGGAGACAGCCGTGCGCTGTGTGGCGAAGCCACTCACACCGCCGCCGCTAGAAGTCCAGCGGGTGGCTATTTAAGAGTCCGACGCGCAGAAATCTCTCTCTGTTCTCTAGCCCTCGCGCGAGCGTCGAAAATTATATCATAACTATATAGTACGTTTTTTCTTGCATATCATCATAAATATAATATGAGATTTCCTTATTAATGAAAGCAGTGTAATGTCCGTTGTTTATATCAGACGCATATTTATGATAGTTTATTAAGCCACTGAATAGGTACGTTTTTGTGTTAAATTGCAAACATTTCGGCAGTGAATCTAAGGTTGACTTATTTCTTTTAATTCCGATCACATTAGCGTATTTTTCGTCTGTAAATTCACTACAATCTATTAAGATATGTGAGTTGAAAGTGTACTTTTCTGTGACGATTTCATTGCACCTTTTGCAAGATGACACATTTTCTTTGTTTACATCTCTTATTGCACTGCAAATATCCGGTAAACCATTTTGTAGTATAATGTTTACATTGATGGAAACCACTGGAACGTCTCTACTGCTTTGGTGAGCACATTTATCACAATTTTTTGTTATAGTTAAACTTGGGAAATCACGAAATAAATACTCCGCAAGTTGAGATATATTGCAATTTGCATTTAATCGCAGTACATTTGATCTGTAAGGTGTAAGCTCGAAAACAGTAATATCTTTAAGTATTTTTAATCGTTCTTGGTATAGTTGTTTTGTAATAGTTTTACCCTCAATCATTTTTATATCTTTTGCAAAATTGCAGAAATTATTATTTTTAGCCAGAGCTAATTTTTCATAATGTTGGTACATTATGAATGCATTTATAACCACGTGCACTAAAGAGTCGAATACACACGTTTCACGAACTATAATGAATTGCCTTTTCAGAGACTGCCTTTTAAAAGACTGCCATTACGTAATAATGTGAGGTTGTGGTGTGACCGCGGACGGAGGCGGATGGTGTGCCCGCCAGTACTTGTTGTTCATCAGTGTTCGCGCAAATAAAACCGAAAACAATAGTGCAAACAATTACCCACGCCGCGAAACACTTTTAACACAATAATAAACTTCACCAAACAACAGTTTTTCATAAAGAAACAATAGTGCACTTATTAGCAACTCAACTTAACAACAAAATATATAAAAATTCTATCAATTACAACAAATAATACACAATCAAACGGAACGCAGAGAACCATGCGAGGGGCTTTTTTATGCTCTCCGTAGTAAAGCTCAGCATTTCGTTTGCTTTCACTCCTCCTCCTTCTTCCTGGTCCCGTTAGGTGTGCATGCGGCTGTGAGTGCTGCGTGGGCTGAAGCGCGGCAAGATAAAGACATAACACTTGTCTTGTCGCGTTTTGCTTTGCTTGCGTCGTACGCGTGGCTGCTTGTACGGCTGACCTTACACTTCGCTACAGTGGGCGGCGATGACAAAATTCCGCATAGACTCCACTAATGTACGTGGCTTGAGGGCGAATTTCTTCGCGGTCTATGCGCGTATTTGTACTCACCAACCGCATATAGTGGCACTGGGTGAGGCCCAGGTGTCTGAGGGTGCAGATCCACTGGACTTTCACATGCCGGGGTACCATCTACTGCCATTATTTTTACCTCACAGAGGCCTCGCCTTATACATTCGCAGTGATGTTGCGTACCAGTGTCAGCAACACCTTTGCACGTCGGATGCCGAATTTAGCTCCATGTGGGTTAAGTTCAAAATACAGTCGCACATCCTGCACTTCTGCTTCATTTATAGAAGCCCGGGTCTAGGAAGGCTGCCAACTTTTGATAAACTGGACAGTCTCTCTGATTCGATCTCTAAAATTCTGGAATCGTATCCGAACAGTGAAATTGTTGTTGCTGGTGATTTCAATGTTCATCATTCCAATTGGCTACGTCATTCGAGTCACACAACACCCGAGGGTTTGTATGTTGAGTTATTTGCTGAGTCTAATAATTTGACTCAATTAGTGAAGGAACCAACGCACTTTCCCTGCGTTGATGGGCAAAATCTTTTTCTAACTTTACGTCACAGCAAGTATAATGTGAATGTTCTTGCACCTCTTGGTAACTCGGACCACGCTACAATTTCTGCTACCTTCCCATATTCTAGTCTTCAATCCGCTCACCAGACACCTCCGAAGCGGAGAGTGTGGCTTTATGAGAAGGCTAATTGGGATGCGCTGAACTGCTTTTTCAGCCGTTTCAATTGGCAATTGTGTTTCAGAGATAGAAGCATAAATGCTGCAGCAAAATTGGTAGAAAATATAATTTTATTTGGTATGAGCTTTCATACCCTATAAAAGAATTTCCATTAAACCAAAAGACCATTCCTGGTTTAATGCGACTTGCAGACAAGCAGTCAGGTCTAAAGAGGAAGCATTTAGGAATTGGCGTTTAAATAAAACTGCTGATACTAAACTGCTGCGCAATCAGGCCAGAAATAGGTGCAATGCCACTCTAAGGCGCGAAAAAGTTCTTTACGAGCAGCGCCTTAAACGCAGAGTTCTTGAATACCATAAGGGTAGCAAGAACTTTTGGTCGTTTGTGGGGAGGGTGAAAAATCAGACGAAATCGTATATTCCAACTCTCCTTAAGGACGATCAGATCTTCACTCACTCGGTTGATAAGGCAAACTTATTAGCCAAAATGTTTGCTAAAAACTGCTCTCTTCCTGAGAGTAGTCAACCACTGCACTGTCGATGATGTATCTCATGCTATGCCTCAGATGCATTTTCGAACGCGAGCTGTTAAAAGAGTGCTTGCAGACCTCAATGTCAATAAGTCCTCGGGACCGGATGGCATTTCAGCCCATGTGTTGAGAAAGTGCGCCTCAACACTGGCTCGCCCATTGCGCAATGTCTTTAATTTATCTTTTACTTCAGGAGTTTTTCCCGCTTCCTGGAAGATTGCCAATGTGCAGCCAATTCCCAAAAAAGGTGAGGCTACGAATCCTGCAAATTACCGGCCCATAGCAATCTGCTCAGTGCTCTCTAAAGTCATGGAGAGCATTGTAAATTTTAAATTGATGAGGTATCTAGAGAGCAACGAGTTGATCAGCGATCGCCAGTACGGCTTCCGTGCTCACCGTTCCACCGGCGACCTGATGGCGTTTCTCACTGAACGGTGGAGCAGTTGTATTCACCGGTTCGGTGAGAGCAAGGTTGTTGCTTTGGATATCTCCAAGGCATTTGACCGGGTGTGACATAAAGCACTCGTGTCTAAACTGGCTGCTTATGGTGTCGGTAATACTTTCACTCGATGGATATCGAGTTTCCTCAGCGGCCGTTCTATTCGGGTTGTGATAGACGGCTTTGCTTCCGAAGAGCACTCCATTAATGCTGGAGTTCCGCAGGGTTCGGTCCTGTCTCCGACACTTTTTCTTATTTTCATCAATGACCTTCTGTCATTGACATCAAACCCCGTCTACTCGTTTGCTGATGACAGCAGCATTTGTCATTCATATTCATTTTCCAGGCGTCCTTCCATTCTGGAGATCACTAGAAGACGCAGAATTATGAATGACACACTCCAATCCGACCTCAATAAAATCCAGGAGTGGGGTCGTGCGAATCGGGTCGATTTTAATGCGCGGAAGACCCAATGCTGTTTTTTAACCCACAAGCGTTTGGCGGGTGACAACTTCCCACCTCTAAATATGGGTGGTGTGGATATTAATGAGTCGGAGGCTCTTGATGTTCTGGGCATGTCAATCCAATGCGATCTTCGCTGGAACGATCACATCTTTGACGTGTCGAAAGAAGCAGCCAAGTGCTTAGGCTTTCTTAAGCGGTGTAAGAAGTACTTCACTCCAACCGATCTTCGTTGTATCTACACCACTTATATCCGTCCGAAAATGGAGTACAATTCGCATATATGGTCGGGAGCTTCGCGGGCATATCTTCAGCTTCTCGACCGTGTCCAATGTCGTGCGTTAAAACTTATAGGGGACAGTAGGGTATCCAGCTCTATTGAAACCTTGGAGCGTCGTCGTGATGTAGGGTGTGTAGCACTATTTTACCGCTACTTTCACGGCAAATGTTCCTCTGAAGTAGCCAGCCTGATTCCTCCGGTTCAGGTATTTAGCAGAACTACTCGGCTTTCCAGAGCGGTGCACCCCTTTTATGTCACGATTCCGTTCCAACGAACCACGCATTACCGTGAGAGTTCGTTTTTCGGTCGCGTCGTTGTGGAATAATCTCCCTGCGAATGTCTTCCCACCCACTTACAGCGTCGAAACATTTAAGCGAAGTGTAAACCGTCACTACTCCCTCTTTCCCCCTCCCCACTAACCTGTCATCCCTTCGGAACCAACAAATGCTGTGCATGGATAGGGGGCATCCCCTGAGCTTGGTTTCATCTGTCATAAAAAAAAAAAAAAAAAATAGAGGCACCGTCACCGTTTTTAGTGTGGGCATTTCATCCCATTCTGGGAAGTTGTCTAAATAGGATGCCCTCTGTTTTGTTTTACAAGTTTGCGTTTTCGCGAAACCTCTCCATTTTTCGACGACACCCCATGTGTCGTCCACCTCCTCAGGCTTCTTAGCTGAAATCTCAGGTTCGTTGGGGGGAAGAGACAGCAAAACTTTGCCCTGAAGTCATCTTATATGCTGGATCACAAATTTATCGACTCTAATGGGTAATTCCCCTTTGAAAACACGCTGTTTAATTTCTACGAAGGCCGACTCCACGGCGGAAGAACTGGGTATCTTGCTTTGAGAGCAAAAATCTTCTGCCATAATTGCAGTCCACAATGGTAAATAGCAAATTAAATTTTTTAGTTTAATTGCTATTTGTGGATTAAAAAATGCATTGACTACAGAGCCCGATGGTGTATTCTTGGCTGCTGTTTGGGCTTTATTAAAAATTTCATTTGCCCATTCTGACCATCCAGAATTGGGTCCCGTCAAATCATCATAACTAACTCCTTCTTCTATGTCGTCGAAATCATTTTCGAGAATGGTTCCTTTTATTAATTTGTTTATTTTCCGGAAATGTAATTCCGATTGTAAACTGGTATCATTTTCGTCTTGTCCAAGATCTTCTGCCATAGAGACTGTCATAATAGAAGTTAATAATACCTCTATTTTTGCTATGTCGTTCATGGCATAAATATGGACCAAACTTCGCAAATAGAATTGCCGTACCTTTGGCATTTTTCCTCGAAGGCATTCCCATTTTGATACCATTTTAACAAAATGGCTCACGTCGAGCCTTATGTAACAATTTGGTAATTTTAACTTTTTACCAAGAATTATGTAATTGTAGAGTGTTTGCATGTAGTCTTGCGTGTCGGAACAATTAGTAAAGGCTTTAGCTACAGCCATTAGAAGCGCTTTGCTGAAATATCACGACTTTTCGTGGGGACGGGGAGCCGTCCGCTAAAATTGTAAGGAAAAAGTATGTAATTGTGGCAGCATCTTGTTTTGTCGATACCATCTGAAAAACCGGTGTGCTATTTGCCTCCGTTGCGAGTACGCACTGATACAAATAAATATGAGGACTTCTCTCATTATTTATTAACTTTAATTTCTTGGCAAAGCTCCCTGTTGCATCAATCGTTAAAAAGCTATTTACGTCTTTGTTTGATATAGTTTTATATAAATGTTTCTGCTCCTCAGTCCAATACATACAAAAAAAGGGGTCGAGACCGATGCTGCGAATAATTCCAGCCAATGACTCATATTTTGCTACATTTAAATTAAGGATTGGATCGCTGTACTTCAGTTGCAAGTGACGGTCCAGCTCTTCTTGCTTAGCTTTTCTAAGTACGGATGCACCATACAAAATTGGTGGATGGGGTCACCAGCATTCATTAGGCCTTTGGCCTCCACTGCATGTTTCTTAGAAATGTAAGAAACTTATTGCAGTTCTGAGCATTGCTACAATAGTTCTGAAGATTTAGTATAGTAACTTGGTACCCTACATCCGGTATAAGTACTAAAAAATTTTTTTTTCGGAAATCCAAAAATTTTATTAGAGTTCTGGATAGGCCCCCCAGAGTTCTAAAGATTTCGTCTAGAAACTTCATGCTCTATATCCAGTATTTTGAAAGTTATGGCCGTTTTTGAAAATTTTTTTAATAAAATCATGTTTTTTGCACTTAGTTCGCTAGAACTTTTTCTGGGATTTATTGGTATCTCAATATATTCGGGGGGCTATCCAGAACTCTAAAAAAAAAATGTTAATTTTGAATTTTGAAAAAAAAAATTGTCGAATTTCTGAAATTTTTTTAGAGTTCTGAATAGCCCCCCAATAGTTATACAGAAAAGTGTACTACACGATATATCTATCTCCAATAGTTTAAGATTTATGGCCGAAATTCAAAATCCAATTCGTGAAGTTAGCACCCCAAACTTTGATAGTGTTTTTTTTTTGCTTAATTCGCCAGAACTATTTCCAAAACTGGTAGAGAACTCCAGAACTCTTTGGGGTGCACTCAGAACTCCAAAAGTTGACTTTTTAAAAAATGAGGTGCCAACTTCACAGACACGGTGACCTTTGTTATCTGCTGCAAACTGGTTTTATTCACCACTTCCAGTTTTTGCCCTTTTTTGAAGGGACGCTTCGCAGTAACCAGCAGTAGTAGACTTGGTGACATTATTCGTCGACGGCGCTCTTCGAGGGTTCAATGCAGCCTGCCGACAACAACTCATCGACCTGCTTATTGATGATTGCTTGCATCGCGGGGCTCCGGGGAAAATAACGCTGCTTAATCGGCTGATCATCTCGAATAATGATTCGACGACTTTTGCTGGGCCCTGTAAGGCATCAAATGCTCGCAACTCTGTATTTAAAAATTCCTTGACAAGCACCTCTTCAGTCCAAGTATGAGCGAGTCAAATGCTTCCTGGAGTTGCACTTCACATCCCCTATTGTTGATCGCCACTCGCTTTTTACGGACCTGCGTATTCCTATAGACTCTCCGGTAGCCAATCTGACAGTGGCTCATTGCCATCTGGTGTCCATGAGTGATCCGCCATCTCGTGAATTATAAAACTACAAGTCGCTCCTGTATCTATCGTTGCGGTGTAGATTATGCCCTCAATAGCGACTTCCACAGCAAATCTGTTTCAACAATCCCATGGTTGTCCTATTCGGTACACATGACAGTTTGGGAATTAATAACGCCTCCGTTTTAATGAATTCTACTTCCGTTTCCCTGTCGTGAGGAGTGCCACTGCCAACAAAATACCTCCGGGATTACGACATCCATATCTGACGTGACCATCCTGTCCGCACCTCCGGGTTACGACATCCATATCTGACGTGACCATCCTGTCCGCACCTGCGGAATGTTGTCTTCGGATTTACTTGGTCGCTAGTGTTATGAGCGACACGATTCCTGTCCTCGGGTCCTCTATTACCAGAGGTCGTTACCTTCTCCTCATCGGCACACAAGCACTCAAGGTCCTCGGCTAGTGCTGTCAATTCGGCCAAAATCGAAAAGTCTTTCCTCTTGATGTACAGTTCGTAACTGCTTTGACTGTCTCATCAAGTCCTGTAACGTCACAACGTAATCCTTGAAGGGAAGATTCTGTTGTTGATGGCGGCTCCGAATTTCATCGTCTAGCTTCTCAAAATAGGATTAAAAAAAATTTCAAGATGTCACGCTTAAATTCGTCCTATTTCTCGCAATGGCGATTATTATTCCGCAACCATGTGAGTGCCTTTTCCCTTAGTAGTACGGGCATTCTTCGGGGGAGGAGATTGTTATTTAGATTGTACGTGACCGCTAGTTCCTCAACGAGTTTAATAAACTCGTTCTTAATTCATGCATTCATGGGTTCTTCATGCCATCAACTTTCACGACCCACTTCCGTACATGATTGATTACTACCGCATAAGGGTTTGGATGCGATGGAACTGGTATCGAAATTTCCATTTTCTTCTGATGGTCGCCAGAATCATCCATCTGTTTTCGTGTCGGGCTTGGACTTCTGCTTTTAGGCATTTGAGTCGGTGTTTTCGCCCTCGATTTTTCATATTTTGCTTCCAGTTCTTGAAAAAACTTCATATTGTCTTCTGTGTGTTTTCCCGCCTTCACAAAATTAGATAGAAATTTCCTCAATTTTTCTACCGTTCCTTCCTTTTCCAATTCCAATTTCTCCGCCATCTGTTCCTTGTTCAGGCTGTAAATAGAACTTACCGTAGCCATTTTCCATGCGTTATAGAGGTGACGATGTTGTGGATTCAGAAGTTAAACTGTTTTCTTCTAATAGTGTTCGAAGAATTTCTTAACGAGGTCCCTGTTCGGGCGCCATTCTTGATACTTTGGCTTCGAATATAACTCGGTGTGTGTCCAGGATCGAGGCAGAAATATGCCGCCGTGTGTGGTGTGCGACGCTCGTTGACACAGCAAAAATAAGCCGTTGTCCGTTGGTTTGCGGCGCTCGTTGACGTAGCAAGAATATTCCGCCGTCCCTTGTTGTGCGGCGCTCATTGACGCAGCAAGAATATTCCGCCGTCCGTTGGTGTCGTGCGCTCGTTGACGAGCAACGGGCTTATGTCTCAAGTGACAAGGATATTGTAGTTGCGCTCTGTTTACAAGGACACGGGCAGGATGGATCCAGGACACCTCTTGCCGTGGGCAGGATTGGTGCAATCCACCACCCGTCGATGGCAGAAGGATTACGGAACACACAGGATTGTTGCAATCCGTCACCAGTTGGTGGAAAAAGGATATGCGGAGTAAGCGACTGAGGCGACACAAAGGACTCGTTTCTGGCAGGATTGGTGCAGTCCGTCACTAGTCACAGGACTTGTGCTCGCAAAAGGAGGTGGGAAGGATTGTAAATTTCAAGGCGAGCCACTACTACTATACTGCTTACTATGTCACTGTCCGTGTTACTGCTGCGCGGCTGACTGCCGAAAAACTAACTCCCCACTTTGGGTTGTGCACCGTCTTTTGTACTTGTTTTCTTGTTCTTCTTCTCGGTTAGTTATTGCAGATGTTGATAGCAACATGAATCATTTCCAGGAATGTTGCTGGCAACATGCTGTGTTGCCATACATTCGAACTCACTTCAACTGCATAGGTCATAACTGTTTGTCCCACTCGCTTTTCTCCAGTGATAGCACACTCACCATCGTTGCCATTCTCTTACAACTAAGTTAAGCCCTATTTACACTATCTTATTTATAAGTACCTCTTAGCTTAAAAGAAATCCCATAATGGGGGTATAAGTATAACCTTGAATAGAATTTCGACAAAAGGCCTTATGGTTAAATTAAAAATTCACTTTATATTATAATTCATAACGTAATTCAAATCCATAATTCAAATCAACGCAAATGTTGATGCGTGAGTTAAAGGAACTGATAATATAATAAAGATTTATGTAATGTATATTAGACCGGTCCTTATTTATATGGACAAATTTATTTTCTCGAATATATGTTACGGCAAGCGCTAAAAATATTCGTTTTAGTCTCACAAAGCATAAAAAAAAATTTGACAACGATTGGATAATTTTTAGCCGTGCCCCAAGCACCTTTTTGTTTTTATTATGAGAAATAAGGCAAAAAAAATATATTTTTTTATTTTATTTGCATTTATTTGAAAAGTAAGAATAAACTGAAATATTTTTATTAATTACATACTCATAGTAACATTAATATTATTTTAATTTAATAGTGAAGTCTTTTTAAAAGTGGGATAATTCATGTTATATTCTTTAACCACTTGAAAAAGGAATTGTTTCTCCTCTTCATTGTGGGTTAATTTATTATTATAATCTGTAATGAATTTGGCGCCTCTTTCAGCTGCATCATTTACTACAGATAAGTTTTTACAAATTTGTGATCCCTGAGCGTAGTCAAATCTTTCATTCCAATCCGACGGATCGACTTGCAAAAATTCTTTTGAAATTTCTAAGCGATCAAAGAACGCGTGTGTATTGGAATTTACAAAATCGCTTAAATCTTTTTGCGCAAATGTGTCGATATTTGTTGCATTAGTTATTATTCGCTTGCATTTTTCTGTATTTGCTTTAACATTAATTGCCTGAACCATTTTTTTTTTAATTGTAACGCTTACATTAGGATCGAAGAATGAAAGACCGACTGCTTCTTCCGACAAATACCACAAATGATTGCTTATTTTTTGTAGCAAAGCAAGAGCTATATCCCTTTCAGGATAAGCTATAATATTTTTAATTAAATTTAGGTCTTGATTTGGTGCTTCAATTTCTTTAGTGCATCCAAACCAGGCTTTTACATAAATACGAACTATAAACAGACAGACACTACGTATACCGTTTAGCTCTTGTTTGGTCATATTGAATTCATTACGAAACAAATAAATTTTAAGTGCATAAATAGATTTTGACATCCATCGAGCATGAGAAGTTGCACCAGGTATACGAAAGGTGTTAAAATTCGGCACCGTACCACCAAGAAAACTGACAACTAATTGTAATAATTCTTTGTAGTCGCGTCTGCTATGAGCTTGTTTTAAGTTATCTAGACAGTAATTTAAAATTGTTCCACGTTCTTCAGCTGTCAATACTGTAATAATGTGTTCATCTTCTAAACAACTCTTGTAATTTAATTTGTCAATATTATTCCAGTATTTGCTAAAGCGATTAAAAATTAGCACTTCTGGACCGGCTGTAGTAGCCACTCTAATTTCAAACACTTTACGGATCAACAACTCGTAAATATGGTGTCTGCAGGGAAAATATAATAAATCGCGACCTAGTTTTCCTTCAAGCAGAGCAGCAGCACCGTTTTGTGCTCCTGTATTATGAGCAGTTGTGTCGAAGCAGATAATTTCAACTCGATCAAGCATTTCATATTCTTTTATTGAATTAAACACGGCATCTGATATTTCTTTTCCACTCGAAGATTTTAACTTTGGAATGCCAAGTAGTTTATCGATACCTTGAGATGAGACTATGATTGGCAAGCGATCAACTTTTTCCCTGCCACTAATTTCTGGTAACATTGTACCATCCCAATGCAAAACAAAACTACGTGGAATCTGGAAAAAAAAACTCAAGTTTCTTAATTTATACTCAAAACATAAAAAAAGAAGCATAGGGAAAAACACAAACACATTACAGTACTTACATCAAAGTTTGCTGCAATGTTTTGTGCTGTTGTTGCACGATGTTTCTGACGCATTCGACGAATTGATGAACGATTTAGTATAAGATCTTCGATATCATAGCCCAACGCGTCAGCAGTTGCACTTAGGATATGAACTGCAGCACCATCAGTGATTTTCCACTTATCCAAAGTTGAAAGCAGTCTTGGTGTAAACAAATTTGTTTTACCTCTGGATATACCTGATATACCTGGATATGCATTTCCTGCTGATGTTGATGCTACAACTTCAATATCGTTTTCGTCGTCAATGTCAATCATACCTGTTTTACAACAATAATTCTGATTTGCTTAAAAGATATAATTCTTAATTGTATACCTCTTTGAGTATGTTGTTCATATAACTCTTTTCGTTCATCTTCTTTTATTCGACGCTGGTTTTCTTGTTCTTTCTGGACTGCCTTTCGCTTTTCTTTCTGCATGACAATTCTATCCGTTCCTAGCATACAACCTGGTCTTCCTTTTTCTCGTTGCTTTTTTAAGAACTCTTTGTCTTCTTGTATTTTAATTAATTCTATCGCGTTTGCGTGTGCGATATCGAATAAATCATGTAATTTATCTTGAAATTCAGTTTCTTTCCTGTTTTGACATTCTGTTTTTCGACCATGATGCTTTGTAATATCTCTCCACTCGTTGTATAATTTTTCCAGCTTCTCAATGCAGTGTTTTTCATGGTGTGTTGGAATTCGTGCTTTTTGCCAAAACGTACTAACCTCAGCAACAACTAATTTAGAACTTTCTCTTAAATTTAAACCAACTATTCTTAAATTATAAAATAAAACTTGTAGCACTTGTTTTCTTCCTGGTAATTTAGCTCCAGTAATTTGGTGGTCAATTACGCCAATTAACATAATATCATCATCCGATCGAAATCTTTTGGTTGTCATCGCTTTGGATTTTTAATTTTAAAATTTATTTGTTCAATTTTTTTAATGGTAATCTTTTGGACAATATTCTTTTAAATTTTTTTGTTTGAACTTCACGATTTCACTAAATTCGTCGATCTCTACGTGTGAAAGTTGCAATACAAAATGATTTATTTATGCGAATTTTCGTCAGACGTACACAACAACAACACAGTACTGGGCCGCCACAAAAAAAGAGAGAGTGTGTGAGTACACATTTCAATAAGTACTTACCAACAGGGCTGCCAGATACATTTCAAGAAAAACCGGGGAAAAAAATTTCAATGTTGGCGGGGGCACGGCTAAAAATTGTCCAATCAAGCTCAAATTTTTTTTGTGTATTTTTAGGATCAAATAAAATGGTTTTAGCGCTTGCCGTCATACGAATTCGAAAAAAAAGAAATAAGGAGCGGTCTAATGTATATATACATATGTATAGCTACTGTAAAGATTATAGTAATGAAATCAACATGGTACGTACATGGTATTAGAAATCATAATGTAAGTTCATAAAAAATAAGGCCATTTTCTATTCTACTGAAGTCTTTATGGTTCCCCACACTCCTCCACTCCAGGCTCCTCACATCCTTTTAAAAAAAAATATGTTTGTACGGGCGAATGTGTACTCTAAAAACGACTCGGGTTTAGCCACATTATATCCCGATATAATATTGGTTGGCGGTTGGCCGGTTGGCGTGATATAATATTATCACAAGCTATAATTTATTGAAAAGTTTCATTTATTGCAAACATTTTGAAAAGATTGTAATGTTCTCGAGATGGGGTTCAAGATCTCCAAAGAGATATGTTATTATTGCACGCGGCACTGTCTCAAACACTTTCTCTTTCAACTTGACCCCCTCATCCAAGCTCTTATGGGCAATTAGCTCGCTCGCGAGAAGTGCTGCGGGCAGTTGAGTTGAGCATCCTTAATATAGAAGATTATCTAAACTTGTAACTAAGAACCACATGATGAGAAACAAGAAACAAAATAATAATAATTATATTAATAATAATAATGACAATAATTCATAATAATCATAATCTTTTACCTGTGTCCTTCTACGGAATTTAAGACAAAGGAGCCTATTTGCGCAGCTTCAGAAACTTCACCAACGTATTTATTCTTCACAAAGAACGGTGCATTATCGTTCACATCCAGAACATGTATTATCACGTATATACTTGACGAGATGGATGCCATATTTGTTGCTTTAATAGTAATATTGTATGAGCTATAAGGGAGAAACGCATTTTTAATTTAAATGTTCATATTGGTTACAGCGAAATAAAAAATCAAATGCTAATATCTCGAAAAGTCCCATTTTTCATCGTGCGATTTCTGTGATCAACGAACAAATTTAAAAATTCTTATCAAATCGTTCAATGCAAGAATTAAATTTCATTTCTTTTTTACACATTGGTAGAGGAAATGTAGACTACTACAAAACACACAATTTGCAGCTCTTAACATCCAACATTAAATAAAATTGAATTTAAACAGAATCAGTGTCGTGACCGCGGTCGAAGATGGATGCTGCTTCCCACCGCAGTGCAGTGTTCACTGTGCTCGCGGGAAAAAACATAAACAAATATAAAGAAATATTTTCAACAAACACAAAGTCACAGTGCAATAACATTGATTTGAAATACAGTGCATTAGAACATAACAATAAACATTAATAAATTCAAAAAACAATAACACCAAATAACATAACCAAAACACACAAATAGACAATCAAATGGAATGCAGAGAACCAACCGAAGGGCTTATTTATGCTCTCCGCAGTAAAGGTCAGCATTTCGTTTCTTTCTTCTCCTCCTCCTTCTTCCTGGTCCCGTTAGGTGTGCAGGCGGCTATGAGTGCACCGTGGGCTGAAGCGTGGCAAGATAAAGGCATTACATTTGTCTTGACCGCTTGTGCAGCTGACTTTATACCTCTTCACAGTGGGTGGCGATGACAAAATTTCGTATAGACTCCACAAATGTGCGTAGCGAATTTCTTCGCGGTCTATGCGTATGTTTGTACCCACCATATAATGGCACCAGGTGAGGCCCTGGTGTCTGAGGGTGCAACACCTTTGCACTACGGATGCCGAATTTAGCTCCATGTGGATTAAGTTCAAAATCCAGTCGCACAGCCTGCACTTCTGCTTTATTTATAGAAGCCTGGGTCTAGAGAGGCTGCCAACTTTTAATAAACTGGGCAGTCTCTCTGATTCGATTTCTAAAATTCTGGAATCGTATCCGAACAGTGAAATTGTTGTTGCTGGTGATTTCAATGTTTCTAATTCCAATTGGCTACGTCATTCGAGTCACACGACACCCGAGGGTTTGTATGTTGAGTTATTTGCTGAGACTAATAATTTGATTCAATTAGTGAGGGAACCAACGCACTTCCCTGCGTTGATGGACAAAACCAAAATATTCTGGACCTTTCTCCAACTTTACATCACAGCAAGTATGATCTGAAAGTTCTTGCACCTCTTGGTAATTCGGACCACGCTACAATTTCTGCTACCTTCCCATATTCTAGTCTTCAATCCGCTCATCAGCCAGCTCCGAAGCGGACAGTGTGGCTTTATGAGAAGGCTAATTGGGATGCGCTGAACTCCTTTTTCAGCGTTTCCTTTTCAGCGTCCAGTTTCAACTGGCAATTGTGTTTCAGGGATAGAAACATAAATGCTACAGCAAAATTGGTAGAAAATATAATTTTATTTGGTATGAGGTCTTTCATCACCAATAAAAGAATTTCCATTAAACCAAAAGACCATTCCTGGTTTAATACGACTTGCAGACAAGCAGTCAGGTCTAAAGAGGAAGCATTTAGGAATTGGCGTTTAAACAAAACTGCTGATACTAAACTGCTGCGCAATCAGGCCAGAAATAGGTGCAATGCCACTCTAAAGCGCGAAAAAGTTCTTTACGAGCAGCGCCTTAAACGCAGAGTTCTTGAATACCATAAGGGTAGCAAGAACTTTTGGTCGTTTGTGGGGACAGTGAAGAATCAGATGCGATCGTCTATTCCAACTCTCCTCAAGGATGATCAGATCTTCACTCATTCGGTTGATAAGGCAAACTTATTAGCCAAAATGTTTGCTGAAAACTGCTCTCTACCTGAAAGTAGCCAACTACTACCCGTGATCGATGGTGTGTCTCATACTATGCCTGAGATGCACTTTTGAACGCGGGTTGTTAAAAGAGTGCTTGTAAACCTCAACGTCAATAAATCCTCGGGACCGGATGGCATTTTAGCCCAAATGTTGAGGCGCACTGGCTCGCCCATTGCGCAATATCTTCAACTTATCGTTTACTTCAGGAGTTTTTCCTACTTCCTGGAAGATTGCCAATGTGCAGCTAGTTCCCAAAAAAGGTGAGGCTATCAATCCTGCAAATTACCGGCCCATAGCAATCTATTCAATGATCTCCAAAGTTATGGAGAGCGTTATAAATCTTAACTTGATGAGGTATCTGGAAGGCAACTAGTGTCTAAACTGGCTGCTTATGGTTTCGGTAATAGATTCACTCGATGGGTATCGAGTTTCCTCAGCGGGCGTTCTATTCGGGTTGTGATAGACGACTTTGCTTCCGAAGAGCATTCCCTGCGGAACTCCAGCATTAACTGTCCTGTCTCCAACACTTTTTCTCATTTTTATCAATGACCTTCTGTCATTGACATCAAACCTCGTCTACTCGTTTGCTGATGACAGCAGCATTTGTAATTCATATTCATTCTCCAGGCGTCCTTCTATTCTGGAGATCAATAGAAAACGCAGAATTATGAATGACACACTCCAATCTGACCTCAACAAAATCGAGGAGTGGGGTCGTGCGAATCGGGTCGATTTTAATCCACGCAAGACCCAATGCTGTTTGTTGACTCAACAAGCATCTGGAGGGCGACAACTTCCCACCTTTAAATATGGGTGGTGTGGATATTAATGAGTCGGAGGCTCTTGATGTTCTAGGCATGTCAATACAATGCGATCTTCGTTGGAACGATCACATTTTTGATGTGTCGAAAGAAGGAGCCAAGTGCTTAGTCTTTTTAAAAATACTCCAACCGACCTTCGTTGTATCTACACCACTTATATACGTCCGAAAATGGAGTACAACTCGCATATACAAGGTCGTGCAATAAAACTTAGGAAAATAGGGAAAATTTGGCACAAATGTTCTTTGTTATGTAGGGCTGTTTGGGATTGAAAATGGGCGAGATCGGTAAACAGCCACGCCTACTTTACATACGGAATGTAAAGGCACGTCGTTTCAAAAAATGTTATAATCTGAATATCTCATAAACCGTGCGAGGTATTAAGGTATGATTTTATTCCGGAACATATAGCGTCATTACTAAATTTTTTTAAAAAATATAGGCGTCCCACGCCCACTCATAAC
This sequence comes from Sicus ferrugineus, assembly GCA_922984085.1. Lineage (NCBI taxonomy): Eukaryota > Metazoa > Arthropoda > Insecta > Diptera > Conopidae > Sicus > Sicus ferrugineus. The sequence continues at coordinate 13,872,976 of OV277350.1, forward strand.
AAAGTTGTCAATATCTCATGAACGGTATAAGATATTATAATGCAATTGCCACGAGGTATCGGGAAGAATTACCAATAATCTTGCCAAAAATGGGCATACCACGCCCACTCATAAAAAAGTTTTCAATATCTTGTAAACGGTATACGATATTAATACGTAATTTTATCACGAGGTATCTACGGGTATTACCAATTTGTACAGGGGCGAGGTCCGCCCACTTATACCAAAGTTGTCAATATCCCATAAACGGTTCAAAATATTAATACGTAATTCTATCTAGCAGTATCTAGAGACACTACGAAAACATTTTCCCGAAATGGGCGTGGTCCGCCTACCTATACAAAAGCTTCTAAATGGCGCAATTATAATTTTTTTCAGTTACTCGGGTATAGGTTATTTCGACCAGGCCGAAGACAACCCTTTTACTTGTTTAGATTTTTATTTTTGTATAAAAATTCATAACAGAAATTAAAATAAATTAAAGCATATAAAAGAAATGGAATCGAGACGCGTTTATTTCATGAAAGTCAATTTCTTTAATTTTGCATAGCTTTTGCAAAGTGTGTTACGCGATTTCAAATACTCAGCTTTAATATATAGACACTTAATTACACATGCTTTGAATTATTTCTTTTAAATTAATAATAAAATATATCTTTAAAAAATAAATGATAATAACAAAGAAATTATAATAAAGAATTATAGTTAAAAATTATTCATCATTTTCAGATTTTGATAACTTATAGTAATTGAACAGTCTGTACATTTTTCTAATGTTTGCCTGTTACACGTACATATTGTGACGAATTTACAACGAAACTTTCGCAAAACCACTGGAAACCATTCAAATCGCGACATCTACTATACTATACATGCATCTAGCCTATGATAGAAAGAGATAGATAGCTAGTTTCACAACCTTCCAGAACTTTGTACGGCGACTTCTATCGCGAGATATATCAAATAGATAGATCGACAATTTGCTAGATCATTCCAAAACCTTCAAGACGACACCTAGCGCAGGATAGATCAAATAGTTAGATCAACAATTTGCTAGATAATTCCAGAACCTTCCACGAGCTTTCAAGACGACATCTAGCGCGGGATAGATTAAATAGATATATCGAGAATTTGCTACATAATTCCAGAACCTTCAGCAGCAGTGTCAACTGCCATATAATATAAATAGACGCAGGGCGTCTCAGAGAGTTAGTTCGAATTTGGTTCTTGAACAGAACACATCGACACCTTGTGAGCATAGCGTCAAGTAATAAGTGTTGATAAGTGCAATAAGAAAAGAATAAAATTTGTGAAATTAAGAACAGCAAAACTTTTGAGTTTTATTAGATTATTCACAATCCAGAGATCGAACCTAAGAGAGAGTCGTACCCGTAAATCTAAATTTACGTAACAATTGGTGTCAGAAGTGGGATTGCTGAGTAATCCTAAATTATGCTGAACTGAGAATACCCCAGCTGAGGGAAGAGCTGGAGGCTAGAGGTTTGCCTGTGACAGGGCATAAGGCAGATCTACAAGCACGGTTGCGTAAAGCAATGGAGAGTGAGGGCATCGATGTTGAAGAACATGAGTTCTGTCATGCTTCAGGAGCTTCATCTAAAGTCGAGGAGCAGTTGGTAGAGCCGCAGCCAGCTTCAGCATTTGACATGAATGTGCTTCTAGCAGCAATAGAGCAACTGTCCTCACGTATGGAGGGGCAGCTGGCACAAAACACTTCTCAATTGCAGGAGCAACTGTCCTCACGTATGGAGGAGCAGCTTGCACAAAACACTACACAACTGCAGGAGCAACTATCGCGCATAGAGCCAATCACTGGACTACGGCGGACAAAGTGGCAGCTTTGGTATTATCATTAAAAGGCTCCGCCGTTGAAGTTTTGCAAACAGTTCCTGAAATTGAACGTGATAATTATGACGCGTTAATGGCAGCGATTGAACGACGATATGGTAGCGACCATAGAAAACAAGTGTTTCAAATGGAGCTGATGAATCGTTACCAAAAAGCAAACGAGTCGTTACAAGAATATGCAACGGAGATAGAGCGGCTCGCGCATTTGGCCAACGCAGATACACGAGCGGAAGTAACTGAATTACTTGAAATTCAGGCGTTTATGAGTGGTATACGAGATGCGGATACCAAACGTGCAGTCTACTCCATGCCAAAGAACACGTTTGCCGAAACAGTGTCATTTGCCTTGACGCAGGAAACAGGATGACTTTTAAGCAATAAAGCACATAGAGTTCATCGGCTGGAAGTTGAGCCAAGTGAATCCCTAGAGAAAACCATAAGGGATCTCATCCAGACTATTTCTCAGAGGATGCCAACCTCGCGCAAGGGCTCTGAACTAAAGTGTTACAGCTGTAGAAAATCAGGACACCTGGCACGGAATTGTAATGCGTCTGGTAAGAAAAACGCAAATGCAAGGAAAAGAAGCAACGAAGATGCAAGTGGCGCTTCTGAAGAGAAACGATCGTTAAACTCAAACGGACCACTTTAAAGGGGCGTGAGCTGGTTCCCACAACTGATTGCCCCACTGTCTCCGTTTCACAAATACAGCGTAAAAACAATAATTTAACCATAAACGGGACTGTAAACGGACGATCGCTGGTCTTAACTCTGGACACGGGCGCAACACATTCCATCATTCGATCAGACCTAGCAGGGGATAACGTTGAGCCGCTGATTGGTTGCAAGCTACGAACAGCTACAGGGTAGGAAGCTGCGATTTGTGGAAAACTGGTGTGCAAGGTTCAGATTGGAACGTTGGAAGTTGTTCACACCTTCTTAGTGGCTGTAATAATGGACGAGGTAATAATCGGCGTGGATTTTATGCTAGCCCATGGTCTTACTCTGGATCTGAAGAAAAGAATGCTGACGTGCCAGAACATGGAGATACCCCTAAGCACTGGGTATGAACGGCCTCAGATCAGGAACGTAAGTGTAAGTCACCGTCAGCAGATTCCACCAAAGTCTGAAGCAGTACTGTGGGCATGTGTGGAGGGAGAGAGGCACTCAGAAAGGAGTGCAAATATATTGGTTGGACGAACCTTGGTACAAACGGGAAATAATAAGCGGATCCCAATTCGAGTGATGAATGAGTTCAGGTCACCGATATTTTTGGAGAAAGGAGAGTTAGTAGGACAATGCCAAGCTGTGGAAGCCGTGGTTAATTGTGACAATCCTCCTCAGGAACGCAAAAACGAGGTTCTCAAAGATGGCATGAAAATTCCTAACATCGTGAATACCTGGTTGAATGAGGTGAACGGGCCAGAAAAGATGAAAGCAAAACGGCTACTAGAGAACTATAGCTCCATATTTGCCAACGATGGCAATAAATTTGGAAGAACTGCCATTGTGCAACATCGAATAGACACTGGCGATGCAAGACCGATTCGGCAAGCTCCACGCAGAGTCCCACTAGCAAAACGAGAAGAAGCGGGACAGATAATAGACGAAATGCAAAAAGGTGGAGTTATTGAACCATCAACTAGCCCATGGTGTTCACCGGTCGTGGTAGTTAAAAATAAAGACGGAAGCACCCGGTTTTGCGTTGACTATCGGAAGCTGAACGATGTCACTAAAAAGGACAGCTACCCACTGCCGCGAATAGACGACACCTTGGACACGTTATCCGGTGCGAAATGGTTTTCAACGCTGGATTTACAAAGTGGTTATTGGCAAGTGGAGGTCGAGAAATCCGATCGCGAAAAAAATGCTTTTAGCATCGGGGATGGATTGTGGCAATTCTCCGTGATGCCATTTGGATTATGCAACGCTCCGGCAACTTTTGAGCGTTTAATGGAACACGTACTAAAAGGGCTTCACTGGAAAACATGTTTGGTGTATCTTGATGACATTATCGTCATGGGCCAGAGTTTTGATGACCACCTCAAAAATTTAGAAGATGTCTTTCGACGAATTGCTTCTGCTGGATTGCGGTTGAATCCAAAGAAATGCAATCTATTTAAAACCGAAGTAACTTATTTGGGCCACAAAATCACCACTAGAGGAATCCACACTGATGAAAACAAAATAAAATCGGTAAGAGATTGGCCTCGACCAACGAATGTTCATGAAGTGCGTAGCTTCCTTGGGTTCTGTACATATTACCGACGCTTTGTACCCGGATTTGCCAACGTTGCGAGAAGTTTGCATAATTTGACGAAGAAAAACTGCAAATTTGTGTGGAAAGAGGAGGAAGAGAATGCCTTTCAGCAGTTGAAGGAATTACTATGTACAGCTCCAATGTTGGCTTATCCAGTTCCTGGCGGAAAGTTCGTACTAGATACAGATGCTAGTGCACATGGAATAGGAGGCGTACTCTCACAGGTTATCGATGGTCAGGAAAAAGTAATTGGGTACTATAGCAGAGTCCTTGGAAAACCGGAAAGGAACTATTGCGTTACGAGGCGGGAACACGCAGTGGTCGAATGCGTGAAACATTTTCACAAATACCTGTATGGACAGTATTTCCATCTAAGAACAGATCATGCAGCACTCAGATGGTTACTCCAGTTTAAAAATCCGGAAGGACAGATTGCGCGATGGATAGAAAGGTTGCAGAATTACGACTGTGAAATACAGCATCGGAAAGGTGGGCAACATGGAAACGCCGATGCACTATCTCGACGCCCATGTGCATTGGAGTGTAAGCATTGCTCCAAGGCTGAAAGATGCGAAGGTATAGTCGACATCCGATTAACAAATCTGCAACCTGATTATGAATGGGTATCCAACGCTGTAAGGAAAAGCCAACTGAAGGATGCGGACTTGGTTAAGGTCATGAAAGCGAAAGAAACAGATAAAAAACCAACCAAGGAAGAAATGGCATCAGAAAGTCCGTTGGCCAAGGCGTATTGGGCGCAATGGAATAGCTTGAGGTTGATAAACGGAGTTCCGCATCGTTCATGGGAAAGTGAAGATGGTAAACACACTCGCGATTTGGTTGTCCTACCAAAGTCTAGAATAGCAGCTGTATTAGAAGAGTTTCACAATGGACCAAGTGGAGGGCATCTTGGCATCACGAAAACTCTGGAAAAGATTAAACAACGGTTTTACTGGGTGAATTGCCAAGAATCAGTTGCTGAATGGATTAAAAACTGCGCGCAATGCATGGCAGCTAAGGGTCCGAAAGTTAGAAGCAGAGGAAGATTGCAGCAGTACAATGCGGGAGCGCCATTTGAACACGTTGCTATAGATGTAGCTGGTTCCTACTAGCGACTCTGGGAACAACTATGTGTTGGTAGTCATGGACTATTTCAGTAAATGGCCAGAAGTATACGCTATACCAAATCAGGAGGCTAAAACTGTGGCCGAAGCTTTTGTGCAAAAAGAAAAACTCGAACGACAGCTCTACATCCACAATCGGATGGCATGGTGGAAAGGTTTAACCGTACATTAGAAGAACGTTTACGGAAAGTACTGGGCAAATGTCAGCGCAATTGGGACAAGCACATTCAAATGTTTTTATTGGCTTACCGATCAGCAGTCCATGACACTACCGGCCATCCACCTGCGAGGATTATTTTTGGTGCAGATTTGAGACTCCCGTCAGATTTGAAATTTGGAAAGAGCAATCAACTTACTGAAACTGGAGGCAGCTATTGGGAATTGCTTCAGTCCGAAATGGATGAAATACATCAACATATGAGGCAGCGAACACAGCTAATGAGCAATAAAATGAAGGTTCGTTATGACCGAGCTGTGAATTCAGAAGGATTTCAAGAAGGCGGCTTGGTGCTGCTGTACAATCCGCAACGGAAAAAGGGTATGTATTCAAAGCTGCAAACATCGTGGGAAGGGCCATATAAAGTCATAAAGCGTCTGAACGTTGTTGTGTATCGCATACAATCCCACACGCAGAGACGAGGTAAAATTAAAGTCGTTCACTTGGAGAGACTAGCCCCATATGGATCAAGGAATTTTGTGTCTAATCGGGATGATCAGACTTAAGTGGAGGGCAGTGTGACGAATTTCCAATGAAACTTTCGCGAAACCACTGGAAACCATTCAAATCGCGACATCTACTATACATGCACCTAGCCTAAGATAGAAAGAGATAGATAGCTAGTTTCACAACCTTCCAGAACTTTGTACGGCGACATCTAGCGCGAGATAGATCAAATAGATAGATCGACAATTTGCTAGATAATTCCAGAACCTTCAAGACGACACCTAGCGCAGGATAGATCAAATAGTTAGATCAACAATTTGCTAGATAATTCCAGAACCTTCCACGAGCTTTCAGGACGACATCTAGCGCGGGATAAATTAAATAGATAGATCGAGAATTTGCTATATAATTCCAGAACCTTCATCAGCAGTGTCAACTGCCATTTCTATTTATATAGACGGCGTCTCAGAGAGTTAGTTCGAATTTGGTTCTTGAACAGAACACATCGACACCTTGTGAGCATAGCGTCAAGTAATAAGTGTTAATAAGTGCAAGTAATAAGTGTTAATAAGAAAAGAATAAAATTTGTGAAATTAAGAACAGCAAAACTAGATTTAGATTATTCACAATCCAGAGATCGAACTTAAGAGAGATTCGTACCCGTAAATCTAAATTTACGTAACAATATGTGTTGCGGCTGCTGGCAACCCTGAAATTATAAACACCTTCTGGCAACTCGTTTTTGACGCTAGCTAACCTCGTGTTTTTACAACGTTAACTAGATACACATTTTTGCTTGATCTATGTGGTTCTAGATCATATACATATACAGTAGTCTATCCATTGTAAATTAAAACTTAATATTTAAAGAGAAACAAATAAACTTAATGAATACACGAAACAACATTTGGTGCCGAAACCCGGGAATCTCGATCGCTGCATAAAGGTCTGAGAGGTAAGTGCATTTTGACATATCTGGGTTAGCGAAAAAAGGAACGATGTCGGATGAAGAGGCAGGTGCCACCGCTGAACCACATTTGCTTGTAAACCAGCAGACGGCGCTCCTTCAATCACTAAGGAGAGTTCTAAGCAATTTTAAGAAGGATGCAGTAGCACGTAAAACAAAGGCCTATTTCCAAACGCGCCTCGAATCGCTTGCTGCACTTCATGCAGAGTTTCGACTTAACCACAAAAGCTTGGTGAAGGCGGCTACAGATCCAAAGGTAAAGAGCTCATACATTGATCAGGAACTGCCAGACAATTTTGAAAAGCAATACATCGAAGTAGTATCTGCCATTCGTTCATCGTACACGGTAATTTTCCTTCCAAAGGAGCCCGAAATGAATGTTAGCAAAGTGAAAACAAAATTACCGGGCTTTCATGCAACGGCCGCGGTTCCGATCAAGGAAGTACCGTTGCCAGAGATAAGACTTCCCACCTTTGCTGGGAATTTTGTTGAATGCCCAACTTTCAAAGAAGCTTTTACATCATTGATCCACGAAAACACACGTTTAAATGATTTTCAACGTATTCACTATTTAAAAGGTGCATTATCAGAAGCTGCTGCCCAGGATATTGAACACATTAGTCTTGTTGGAGAAAACTACAAACATGCTTGGGAAATGCTCACTACGTTCTACGACAACGAAAGAGTTCTATTTTCACACTACATGGATGCTTTTGAACCGCTCGTGCGTAAATTCAATTTCGAAGTTGGGGATCAACATGAACCAGGAGAACCACATTCTAGTATACTATATGCTAAAGAAACTACCAAATTCGGTGCGAGTAGAGTGGGAGCACGCCACGCGTACACAAAGGGCTGTACCTACATTCGCAGAGTTGTGTACTATCCTTGACGAACAGTATCATATGATGGTTACCTCATGCATACCTAGTTCAACTGCTGTATCTAAGCAATTGCCACGCCAAAATAGCATAGTATCTAGCAAAAGGGATATAAGATCGTATCCTGTGAAGACCTCCGCTGTATGCCCTGTATGCGGCAAGGGTGAACATCCAGTTCGCAAATGCGTAATTTTTTTGCGACTTAAAATCGAAGAAAGAAGGGCAGCAGTGACCAAATGACCAGTGGAATCTTTGCTCAAATTGCCTGAATTGCAATCATGTTGCAGAAAAGTGTAACAGTCTGAAACGCTGTTTTAAATGCGGGGGTTATCATCACACACTTATCCATTTGGACTCCCCTCTGAAAAATACGGAGCATGCTGGCGATAGCTCCGCTATCCACACGTTCCAAACGAATACACAAAATGCATATATCGAGTAACAGTTGGCCTCGACCGAGTCTTCGGCAGCAACCCAACCCACACAGATATATCTTCAAGAACCCGATTACATGCGCTTTATATTCAATGGGCCAGAAATGATAACTCGGGCTTATCCAGGCAAACTGCGAGCCAACGCGTTCCAGTCTCCGACTGAATACAATCCAATGAGCGCCTACTCAAAATTCCAGGACGTCGTTCTTCCAACAGCCATGGTTTTGGTCGATACCTCGGATGGCTCACCGATTCCCATGCGCGCATTTTTAGATCAAGGTTCGCAAGCGTCATTTATTTCAGAATACGCAGCTCAATTGCTTCGTTTACAACGAACAAGATTACACGTGAATGTCAGTGGCCTAGCTGACAAACGAAAATGCGCAAATATTCGTTTCTGCGTAGATATTTCCGTATCCTCGCGCCTTGATCCTAATTCAAAATACAACGTGAGAGCATACATTCTTCCAAAAGTCAGCCGTTTAATGCCAGAGAAGCTCCTACCGCAAAAATGTTGGTCTCATTTGCATGATTTATCGCTGGCAGACCCAATGTACTTTAAACCACAGAGTGTGGATTTATTACTAGGCAGTGACATATATGATGAAATTGTGTTAAGCGATACTCGCCGAGATGCCAGTGGAATGCCAATTGCTCAACAAACCATCTTTTGTTATATTATTTCTAGAAAAACTGGGTCATCACCGTGCTCATCGATAAGGATATCCTCTGCGTCCACTCTGATTGAATGTGAAAATTTATTACGTAAATTTTGGGAGTTAGAGAACCTCACGGAGATGTCACAAGAAGGTAATTCCAGCATTGATCAGTGGTGTGCAGATTTTTATGGAAAAACGAATCAGAGGCTTTCCATCGGCAAATATGTTGTAAGGCTTCCGTTAGTAACGGAGCTAAACTCTAGCAGTGTTATAGGAACCTCACGCTTAATGGCAACTAAACGTTTTAACCAATTGGAAGGTCGCTTCTCCCGGAGTCCTGAATTTACGAAGACATACTATATAGACATACTATATAGAAGTGGTTATTCGTAGTCACTTACAGGAAAGGCCCCATGGAATATGTGCCACGGAACGTAACGCAGAGTACGGCACAACCACAAAAGTACATCCCGACGGAAATCAGGAAGCAGGGACCAGCAAAATTAACGATAGAGGAATATCGTAAGCGTCAGCTGGAGCCAAAAGAGCGAGTGACAACAGCAACACCAAGGACAGAGCTTACACCACAACCGAGGAAGCGTTGTGGCGGTAAACTAGCGCGGGACAGGAAACGCCTAGCATACCTGAGGGTACGAGAGGCCACTAACCCAGTTCCATGGGGAAACATCACGCAGAGCATGGGAGGAAATAGGAAGCCTTTTTTTTTAAATTTAAATTCCGTTTTAAACAACGTAAATCGGAAGGGAGAGCGGGAAAACAGAAATAAGGACTACCAAGATGCAGTAAACCTATTCTTTAAGAATAGAGATAGTTGTAATAAATGATTAAGGAAATAAATGAATGAAATAAATAAATGAAGAATGAATTTTTTTAGCTAAAAGCTAACTTATAGCAAGCAGGCGACATATTCATTTTATCAAATGAAATAAAATGAGGAGGAGATAAGATGGCTAGGGCTTAATTTTTTGTCGCTCAGAACATTTGAGTTGCGAACTGGAAGTACAGACCGGATTTTAATTGATTTGATGGACTGCGTCGAAGCAATTAATCAATGAAATAACTTTTGACCTAGTTCTCGTGAGAGGGAAAAAAATTAAAAGAGAATGGAAAGCAATTTAATTGATGGCAGAGTCCGTGCAAGAACAGGTCTACTTAGACTTGAAAAGAACCCATGAGGAATTGCAAAGAGAGCTAGGAGAGTTTTTAGCAAAACTTTGGGAGGTTCTAAAAAGCACAGTAGCGAATAAAGATAATTGGGAGCTAATTAAAACAAGAATAGTAGAATTAGGTGATGTAGCGAAAGTTGAAAAAGCGGATGCCATTGTAGAAGAGCTGCTGCAGTTTATGCAGCATAAGGTGCATGCTAAAGAGGAAGAAATAAATGAATGGAAATTGCAGTTCGCGGCATTGAAGAATAGATATGATAGCTATTTAGTTGATAGAATATTTTAGGAGTTAATAAAAATGTAGAAACAGAAAACGAGAACCTGAGGAAATTATTGAACAGAAAAGATTTAGCAGGGAGTACAATAGAAGAAGAGCAGCCAAGTGCTTAGGCTTTCTTAAGCGGTGTAGGGATTACTTCGCTCCAACCGATCTTCGTTGTATCTACACCAACTATATCCGTCCGAAAATGGAGTACAATTAGCATATATGGTCAGGAGCTTCGCAAACATATCTTCAGCTTCTAGACCGTGCCCAATGTCGTGCGTTAAAACTTATAGGGTACAGTAGAGTATCCAGCTCTGTTGAAACCTTGGAGCGTCGTCGTGATGTAAGGTGTCTATCATTATTTTACCGTTACTTTCATAGTAAATGTTCATCTGAAGTAACCAGCCTGATTCCTCCGGTTCAGGTATTTAGCAGAAATACTCGGCTTTGTAGAAGGGTGCACCCCTTTTATGTCACGATTCCGTTCCACTCACACATTATCGTGGGAATTCGTTTTTTGGTCGCGTCATTAGATTGTGGAATCATCTCCCTGCGAATGTCTTCCCGCCCACTTACAGCGTCGAGACATTTAAGCGAAGTGTAAACCGTCACTACTCCCTCTGTCCCCCTTCTCACTAATCTGTCATCCCTTTAGAACCAACAAATGCTGTGCATGGATAGGGGGCATCCCCTGAGCTTGGTTTCATCTGTAAAATAATCCATAAAAAAAAATACCAGACGGAGCAAACCGAACGGTGTGTCATTGGTGTAACAGACCAGGACATATAATGGCAGATTGTCAGGCTAAGAGGAATTAGGAAAAGTTTCAAGGCGATCGCCAGGGAAACTGGCAAGGGCCCAGAACAGTCCAGTAATCTGAGAACCAGGAATAATAGGAACTTAGGGCCAAGCGAAGGAGTAACTGTAAGTCCGACATCGGAAACGATGTGGATACGTTACCAACTTCAACAAATGAGAGAGTAATTATAAGTCTGACATCGGAAACGATTGTGGATACGTTACCAACTTCAAGAGATTTTAGAATTAACATAAGGATAAATAGTACAAATGATGAAGAGAACAACAATTTACAGAGGAAGCATATGGTTATAGAAGCAGTAGATTCAAAAATGCAAAACCACGATCTGAAGCAGAAGTCTTTTTGGCTAAATTATAATTTATCCAATAGTGATAAACAGATTGAGACAGGAGTATCTAGCTGGACTCAAACCCAGTCAAAAGACGTGTTCATTGAATTACCTTGCTCAGAGGCTATAAATGGAAAACTCGTTTTACTGGTAGATACGGGAGCGGATACAATCCTGATAAAGGAAGTTTCGTTAAAGGATGGCACAATTGTAAACCAGGAGGATACGAAGAGTTTAAGTGGAGCATTTGGTGGATGCGTGACCACTAAAGGGTCATTGATAACTAGACATAATGAAAATAAGTATCCCCTGAGCAGGGTGTGCCAGCAGATGGCATAATTGACAGGGATAATTTGTGGAATAGGTCGATTATAAACACAGTTAGTGAGCAAGTGACATTTATAGATGAGAAGAAGAAACACATTAAGACCCTGGTTATGCGGTTAAAGGGGGAATTAGATCAGATTTTACATAATAAAGATTCGAAAGTAATGGCGAGTACTATTAGAGTAGTTCCAGTTAGGATCAGAACGAATATTCCGGAGATAATAGTTCATAAGCACGAAATTGTTCCAGGAGTATATATGGGGAAAACTTTAGCGAAGGTAAAGAGGGACATAGTTTACGTTCCGATACTGAATTCAATGGATAAGGATGTAGAAATAGACAGTGGTTTTAAGCCGGGGTTTTCTAGTTTCAATAAAATTGAATCACCTCGTGCTAGTATGATAAATAGAGTAGGGGGAGATAGATGTTAAGTACTCTTATAAATAAATTAAGTTTAGATAAGAGTTTAAATAAGGAGGAAAGGGACTCAGTAGAGAGAGTATGCGCAGCTTTTCACGATATTTTCCTGCTGGAAGGGGATGAATTATCCTATACACCGGTCTTAAAACATGAAATACCGACCAGTCAAGACCAATCACCGATTAATCAAAAGCAGTATAGATTACGGCAAATCCATAGGAAGGAAGTAAACAGGCAGGTGCGGAAGCTGCTAGACGACGGAATTATATACCCCAGAAATTCGCTCTTGTTACTAGTACCAAAGAAAGCCGCAAAAAGACGGTCAGAAAAAATGGCGTCTGGTGATTGACTTTAGGAAAAATGACGTTACGATTAAGCAAGTTTTCTAGAATTGAGGAGATTTTAGGGCAGTTGGGACATAGTAGGTACTTCTCAACACTAGATCTTGCTAGTGGGTATCACCAGGTTTTGGTTGATGAAAAAGACAAAGAAAAAACCGCGTTTATAGTAGTTCAGGATTAGGACATTTCGAATTCAACAGGATGCCTTTTGGTTTACGGGTGAGCCCGCGACGTTTCAGAGAGTAATGAATCATATTCTCACTGGGCTTCAGGGAATAGATTGTTTCGTTTATTTATTTATTTAGGTTATTAGTAGTTTATGGTAGGAATTTAGAACAGCATGAAGATAGGCTATTTAAGGTGTTTAACGTCCTTAGGGAGAATAGTTTAAACATTGTTAAGACGAGAAATAGTTTCTTTAGACTTCACGTCTAGTCAGATTTAGACATAAGCTATCGGAACACAAATTCGAAATTATATATAAACCCGGTAAGAAGAATTTGAACGCAAACGCATTAAGCAGAATTCCACAGGAATTATGATATTGAAAATAATGATATTGTTGCCGTACAGACTCGCACAAAAGCGAAGGCAAAGGAACAGGATGAGGTGGACTATTCATGTCAAAACTCGCAGCAAGGGTACGCAACAACATGCGATGCGGAGAAGGTAAAAACTGAAAATGCAGTATTGCTGTCCGACCCGAACGAAATAGAAACAATAATAAAATATTTCCATGATAAACCATTAGGAGGTCATCAAGGGGCAGTGAAAACTATTTACGCATTAGGCAAGAATTAGGTGGCCAGGCATGCAAAAACAGATAGAAGAATATGTTAGAACATGTCCCAAATGTCAGGGGAACAAAAGTTCAAAATTAACGAAAATGCCCCTAGTATTAACAGACACGCCGGAGCGGCCCGCCGATAAGATTTATATGGACATTGTAGGTATTTACCAGAAACTGTGTAAGTACATTCTAACTTTTCAAAATTTATGACATGCACGGCTATTCCTGACGCTGAAGCAAGCATCGTAGCTAGAGCTTTCTACGCCGAGGTGATAACACGGTACGGAATTCCACGAATTCTGATAACGGACAACGGTACTAATTTCATTTCAAAATTATTTACCGATTCTTGCAACCTATTAGGTATAAAAAAATTACACATAACACCGTACCACCCACAGGGTGAGAAGTCATATACCTCTGGCGGGATATTTAAGGAGTTTTGCAAAAGAAGAAGGTTCATATTGGGATAGGTGGTTAACTGCAGCTATGCACGTTCATAACCACACACCCCATATTGCAACGAAACAAACACCTTTCCCCACTCTATTCAGTTTCGATATAGAGATGCCAACAAATTTAAAAAGAAAATGTAATCCGAAATATGATGCCGAAGACCCAAATAAGGTGTTGAAATTCCAAATACAGAGGATAATAAATTCCAAATACAGGCTTACGAAATAGCGAGAAAGAATCAAGATAGGGCTAAGCAAATAGCTAAGCAATAATACTATAAATTAATAGGTTAAATTTAGTAGAATTTAAGGTAGGAGATAACGTTTTAATTAAGAATCAGGCTAGGAAAAACAAGTTTTCTCCGATATGGATAGGACCGTAAAAAGTAAAAAGGATAAAGAGTCCAATTACAACATTTTTGGAGATTGTAACGAAACTTTTCCCTCTCTGGCCAGGGTATGTGACTCAGCCGAGTCCAGGATCCGTCCAGTTATTTATTTGATTGAGACACAAGGCTTCCTTCAATGAATTCTCTCTTTTATTAATTTCTAGATTAATTCAATAAATTCTAATTCAACAATTAAGCTTATAAAATGGTATTAAAACGTATAAATGGGTACAAAATAGATGTATGGCCTCTGATAGCCTTCACAGGTGGACGCTGCGGTGAAAGAACCTGTCCCCGCTCCACTGGGGTACGAGCGAACCGGGTGTTGGCCGCGGGAGTGCAACTCCGCAAGGCGACGTGCTGGTGAGAATCGTTGGGCCGCGGGAGTACAACTCCACAGGCGACGCTCTGATGCGAACTGTTGGCCGCGGGAGTACAACTCCACAGGCGACGTACTAATGTGAATGTTGGCCGCGGGAGTACAACTCCACAAGGCGACGTGCTGATGAGAAACGTTGGGCCGCGGGAGTACAACTCCACAGGCGACGCTCTGATGCAAACTGTTGGCCGCGGGAGTACAACTCCACAGGCGACGTGCTAATGTAAGTGTTGGCCGCGGGAGTACAACTCCACAAGGCGACGTGCTGATGAGAAACGTTGGGCCGCGGGAGTACAACTCCACAGGCGACGCTCTGATGCAAACTGTTGGCCGCGGGAGTACAACTCCACAGGCGACGTGCTAATGTAAGTGTTGGCCGCGGGAGTACAACTCCACAAGGCGACGTGCTGATGAGAAACGTTGGGCCGCGGGAGTACAACTCCACAGGCGACGCTCTGATGCAAACTGTTGGCCGCGGGAGTACAACTCCACAGGCGACGTGCTAGTGTAAGTGTTGGCCGCGAGGCCCTGTTGGCGTCGACGTTGTGGCTCTGCCGAAGTCGAGGCTCTGCTGACGTCGACGTTGTGGCTCTGCCGAAGTCGAGGCTCTGCTGGCGTCGACGTTGTGGCTCTGCCGAAGTCGAGGCTCTGCTGGCGTCGACGTTGTGGCTCTGCCGAAATCGAGGCTCTGCTGGCGTCGATGTTGAAATGACTTACCGAAGAGGGACTTCCAAAAGACCACTGTCCAGGCCGGGAGTTCACGTCAAAGAGACCGATTCCTCGTGGTGACGCGCCTTTTATAGTGACGATGGTATTCCTACGCGCTTATTGTAAGAAGCTTGTTGTCTCTTTCTTGCCTGCGTGGTCGTATCTGTGATCGAGCTCTCTCGATCCAATCAGGCGATGGTGCTACTTTCTAACGACTCTCAATTTTTGTCAAATCTCTTTTCTACTTTGCCGTTCGTTACATACATATTAATATGCAGAAACGGTAGTTTGCAATTTAATTACCATATATTCCGGGTATATATATATATTATATATATAAGTAGAAAATTTACAGGTAACAGAATTATGTGGGGAAGAAATTAAGTTGTGCTTAATTTGTTCCTGACATCTCCCTCTTACTTTATCGAGGGGGTGGTGGCGACGACGATCCTGCCAGTCCGCGTGATCTTTATGTCATAGCGGATGCCCCCGCTGACACGGGCCAGCTTGATGGCGTTCCTGCCTCGCTGTGTTCTTCCTATTCTGCCGTGGTTGCATGCGTCGGCCGTGGGAGCTGCGTCGGTGGGTACGCTTTTGAGCTCGCTGATGTGTGCTGTCTTCGTCTTCTTGGAGGCACTATTTACTTCTTGGAGTTGTACAATCAACGGGGATGTGAACGCGATTACCTTGTAGGGGCCATCATATTTTGGTGCCAATTTGGCTGCAAAGCTGTCGGCGGCCTTCGAGAGCGGATGGGTTCGTTTAAGGACGAGCTGCCCAATATTCGGTGTCCAGTGGCGTCGGCGCAAGTTGTAATGACGAGCCTGATCGGAGGCGGCTTGGGTCAGTCTTTTCCTGACGATCGCAAATATTTCTGTGAGTCGCTTGGCCTTGTTATCCGCCTCCTCGGGCGATTGTCCCGTGCCAAATGCTTTCTGGTCGAATAAAGATCCCGGCAACCGCAGCTCTCGTCCTTGCGTGAGATAGGCAGGACTATAGCCAGTCACATCCGATCTGCTTGAATTCAGGGCCAATGTGATTTCGGGAATCAACTCGTCCCAGGCGTTCTGTTGTCCATCAGCGAATTGGGCGATCATGATCTTCAAAGTTCTGTTTGCTCGTTCCGCTGGGTTCTCTTGTGGGGTGTATGGGGCTGTATACTGGTGCTTGGTTCCTATTTCTGTGAGAAAGCTTTCGAACGCTCGGCTTGTGAACTGGACGCCGTTGTCTGAAATTAAAACTTTTGGGGTGCCGTAACGGGCCAGTATCCTCTCTCGGAAAGCCTTTATAAGATTTGGCGTTGAGGCTTTGCGCAGTGGTACGGCTTCAATCCACTTGGAGAACCTGTCGAAAAATACTAGAATCGTATTATTACCGTGCTTTGACCGGGGAAGTGGTCCAATGAAGTCCGTGCAAACGTTGGCCCACGGCTCATCGGCGATTTGACTCAGCATTTTCCCAGCCTTTAGTTGTTGGTCCACTTTGAACTTCTGGCATGATTCACATCGTTGCACGAAGTTTTTGATGTCTCGCGACATGCCTGGCCAGTAGTATCGGTCCATGATCCTGGCGGTGGTCTTCCGAATTCCTAAGTGGCCTGCGCTGGGAAGACTGTGGTTCTCGTATAACACACGTTGGCGGAGGAAGCTGGGGACGCACATCTTCCACGGGGTACATTCCTCGTCGTATTCGCGTTGCGCTATGTGCCTGTACAGATTCCCATTCTGCTCGAGGAAATCTGGGTATTTCTCGGGGTTGTCGTGAATAGCGGATATCTTCTTTTCTAACCAAGGACACTTCTTACACTTTTCTTCGTCAATTCCTGTGCGGCGGAGGGTGTCTACTGGTTGTCGCGACAATGCGTCGGCCACTGCGTTGAGTTTCCCTCTTCTGTATTGGACGTCGAACCTATATTGCTGCAGTTCTAACGCCCACCTTGCGATCCGGCCCGATGGATTCTCTATCGAATTGAGCCACTTAAGGGAGAGATGGTCTGTAACCACCGTAAACTGGTACCCCTCGAGGTAGCACCGCATTTTCCTGATGCCCCATATGATCGCCAAGCACTCCTTTTCCGTAGTGGTGTAATTTTGTTCGGCTGGGTTGAGGCGGCGACTGGCATAGGCGATTACCGCTTCTCTCCCATCGTCGTCCTGCGTTAACACGGCTCCCAGGCCGACCTCGCTGGCGTCAGTTTGGAGGATAAATCGCTTGGTGAAGTCCGGACAGGTCAGGACTGGTGCATTGACAAGCATTCCTTTCAGCTTATCGAAGGCCTTCTGTTGTTCGTCTTGCCACTTCCAATGTCTGCCCTTTTTCAGCAGAGTGGTCATCGGGTGTACTACAGTTGCGAATTCTGGTACAAATCGGCGATACCAGGACGCAATTCCCAGGCACTGTCGCAGTTCGCGTACGTTGGAGGGTGGTTTCAGCGTCTTGATGGCGGAAATTTTGTCTGGGTCCGTTTCGATGCCGCGTTCACTTACCACGTGTCCCAAATACTTAGTGTGCTTTTTGAAGAACTCACATTTCTCTGGGTTCAATTTCAGGTTCGCAGACTGCAACCTTCGGAAGACTTCCTGCAGGTGGCCCACGTGTTCCTCCACTGAGCTGCTTGTAACTATAATGTCATCCAGATATGCGAAAGCATGTGGTTCTAAGTCAGGTCCAATGACTTTATCCAACGCCCTCTGGAATGTCGCCGGAGCAGAATGGAGGCCGAATGGCATGACCTTCCATTGGAAGAGGCCTCGCCCCGGGACCGTAAATGCTGTGTACTTCTTGCTGTCGTTGTCCATTGGTATTTGCCAATACCCGTTTTTAAGGTCCAGGCTGCTGATAACCTTTGCGTTTCGTAGTCGGTCGAGTATGTAATGTATACGCGGAAGTGGATACGCGTCAGGAATTGATCTGTCGTTTAGCTGCCGGTAGTCAATGCAGAGTCTCCAAGTGCCTGTTTTCTTTTTGACCAGGACTATCGGGGCACTATAGGCACTGTGTGACGGCTCGATGCATCCTTTAGCCAGAAGTTCGTCGACCTCTCTGCTAATTACTTCCTGCATGACCGGGTTGCGTGGGATGTATCTCTGCTTAATCGGCCGCTCATCTTTCATGGCAATCTTGTGCGACGTAATGTTGCATGTTCCTTGTACTTCATTGAATTTCGCGAGTTCGTGCCGCAGGAAATTATCGATGCTCAGCGATGGAGGGTCCTCCTCTTTGAGAGCCGTGCACGTCCACTCCTCTCGCCGTTTCTGTCCGTGTGTCTCTCGCAGAGTGACCGTCTGTCCGCCGCAGCTGATGACGGCCCCAGCCTTCGCCAAGAAGTCCAGGCCCAGAAGCAAGTCGTCCGATGCCCCGGCCATAATCAACAGCTCCACATCGATCTCACATGTGCCGAGTTTGATTCTTACCTGGAGGCATTCGTTGGTCATCCTTCGTGTGTTGTCGGCTAGGCGAATGTAGTTGGTGGAAGTAGTTCGGCTCACCGGAAGACCGAGCTCCTGCACAAAAGCTTGGCTGGCAAAGCTCCTTGTCGCTCCCGTGTCCAACACCGCTCTTTTCTTGAGGTGTTCCACTATGACTTCTGCAGTTAAATGAGTACTGTCGTGGTGTAGGAGGCTTAGTTGACCCGGCGAGGGGTCGTAGTTGCTGGACCCGCCTTCCCTCCTGCCTGGCGTGGTCCGTCCTCGTTTCCCGGCGGAGGTCGTTGGCAGCATTCGATAGTGCGGAGTCCGCGACGTCCGCAAGTCCAACAAAACAGGATACGGCGGTTGTGACAATACCGTTCCGTGTGGCCGTCTTGCCCGCATCGTCGACATGCAGTGGCTGGGTTTATACTCACTTCGGCCGGGGGTGCCAGCTGTCGATGCTTCACTTCTCGCTCACGTGACCGGTGGTTTGTGGGTTCCGGTTGCCGTCCATGTATTTCTTCAAGGTCCTCTGCTAGAACGATGAGTTCCTCGAGGCTCATGAAGTCGCGCCGTTTCACGTAAAGTTGCACGTCTTTCCGCGCGTTTCGATAGAGGCGTTCAAGCTTCACCTCCTCGGCCCAGTTGACATGACGCATAGCGTCGTACAGGTCGAGCACGTAGTCCTTGAAGGGTTCGTCTGGTTTTTGATGCCGGTTACGTATGTGGTCCTCGAGTCCCTCGAAATAACGGGTGGACAGAAAGAATTTTAAAAACGCCGTTTTGAATTGACCCCAGGTTTGCCAATCCATTATTCTGTTACGGAACCAGATCAGAGCTCGGTCTCGAAGAAGTTCCGGCATTGTCCTTGGTAGCAAGTCTCGGCTTATCCCATACGCGGTGGCCAGTTCTTCCAGCCTTTCGATAAACGCGAGAGGATCGCGACCACCGTCATATCTAACTGACCACTTCCGCACTTTGTCCATGACGTCGGCGTGATCTGTCGTGCGTTCCCTCGACGGCGGCCCGCATTCACCCACTTGACTTGCTGCTGAAACGGTGGTGGGCAGTTCTAGAGTTTTCGCTGTTTCTGGCTGATGCTGTTGTGCCGTCCCCATTCGGTGCGGGGACTTCGCTTGCTGGTGAATCCTTTCCAGTTCTTCTAGTCGCGCCATAACCTTTTCGTCGTCCTTCGAGTCTGCCGCAAAAGTGGCCAGCCGTTTTCTCAAGTCCTCGACGGTTCCACATTCGTCGAGTTCAAATTCCTTCGCGTAGGTTATTAGCTCGTCCTTGCGTAGTAAGTAAATCCAGGTGATCTTCATGGCGTGCGTCTTTGTACGGCACTCTGTGATGAGTTATTTCGATGTTCGTGTCTCGTCGAGATGTTGGAAGCCTTCAAGTCCCTGCTCGGGCGCCACTGTAACGAAACTTTTCCCTCTCTGGCCAGGGTATGTGACTCAGCCGAGTCCAGGATCCGTCCAGTTATTTATTTGATTGAGACACAAGGCTTCCTTCAATGAATTCTCTCTTTTATTAATTTCTAGATTAATTCAATAAATTCTAATTCAACAATTAAGCTTATAAAATGGTATTAAAACGTATAAATGGGTACAAAATAGATGTATGGCCTCTGATAGCCTTCACAGGTGGACGCTGCGGTGAAAGAACCTGTCCCCGCTCCACTGGGGTACGAGCGAACCGGGTGTTGGCCGCGGGAGTGCAACTCCGCAAGGCGACGTGCTGGTGAGAATCGTTGGGCCGCGGGAGTACAACTCCACAGGCGACGCTCTGATGCGAACTGTTGGCCGCGGGAGTACAACTCCACAGGCGACGTACTAATGTGAATGTTGGCCGCGGGAGTACAACTCCACAAGGCGACGTGCTGATGAGAAACGTTGGGCCGCGGGAGTACAACTCCACAGGCGACGCTCTGATGCAAACTGTTGGCCGCGGGAGTACAACTCCACAGGCGACGTGCTAATGTAAGTGTTGGCCGCGGGAGTACAACTCCACAAGGCGACGTGCTGATGAGAAACGTTGGGCCGCGGGAGTACAGCTCCACAGGCGACGCTCTGATGCAAACTGTTGGCCGCGGGAGTACAACTGCACAGGCGACGTGCTAATGTAAGTGTTGGCCGCGGGAGTACAACTCCACAAGGCGACGTGCTGATGAGAAACGTTGGGCCGCGGGAGTACAACTCCACAGGCGACGCTCTGATGCAAACTGTTGGCCGCGGGAGTACAACTCCACAGGCGACGTGCTAGTGTAAGTGTTGGCCGCGAGGCCCTGTTGGCGTCGACGTTGTGGCTCTGCCGAAGTCGAGGCTCTGCTGGCGTCGACGTTGTGGCTCTGCCGAAGTCGAGGCTCTGCTGGCGTCGACGTTGTGGCTCTGCCGAAATCGAGGCTCTGCTGGCGTCGATGTTGAAATGACTTACCGAAGAGGGACTTCCAAAAGACCACTGTCCAGGCCGGGAGTTCACGTCAAAGAGACCGATTCCTCGTGGTGACGCGCCTTTTATAGTGACGATGGTATTCCTACGCGCTTATTGTAAGAAGCTTGTTGTCTCTTTCTTGCCTGCGTGGTCGTATCTGTGATCGAGCTCTCTCGATCCAATCAGGCGATGGTGCTACTTTCTAACGACTCTCAATTTTTGTCAAATCTCTTTTCTACTTTGCCGTTCGTTACATACATATTAATATGCAGAAACGGTAGTTTGCAATTTAATTACCATATATTCCGGGTATATATATATATATATTATATATATAAGTAGAAAATTTACAGGTAACAGAATTATGTGGGGAAGAAATTAAGTTGTGCTTAATTTGTTCCTGACAAGATTAAGGGAAAAGATAAACCCTTCCACAATAATCTTCTTAAATTGTATAGCAACAGGCATACAGTGTAGGAACGTATAAGAAAATTATGATTAGAAATTAGGATAGTAGCAGATAATTTGTATATAACTATAGTATAGATAACTTTTAGGTAAAAAGACACGTTGGAATCCATCAAGAAGGCAAAATGCAAACGTTTTATCCCTAAAGGGGTTAGGGATATTAACAATGACACAAAATTGTAAAATACATAACCATGAAAGCACAATAGAATTCGAAGAACATCAAACAACCATGGTTAACAAGATATACGCCAAAGTTGACCACTCACAATTCATACAATTCCTGAAAGAGAGCTTAACAGATTCAGTAGCAAACACGGAAAAGGGGAAAAATTTAAAACCAATCATATTAGCAGATCATAAAGATTTCAGGCAAACACTGGAAGCGCGGGAGAGAGATATCGAAGACCTGAAAGCCGGAACTAAGTAAGCAGAGATCGCTCGAAACATCACTCGAAACATCCAATGCAAATTTAATTTTAATTATCTAATAATAAAATTTTGATAGCAAATTTAAAAAATTTAATTTAGTTTAACGCTGCCAAGCAGAGAGCGTGGTAGGTTATAAAAATTGCGATACAGCACTCTGATGATGTATGAATAATCCCTGATGGTTGGGGCGTTTCTGAAAATCCTGATGTATGCTGCGAAGAGCGTGGGCCAAGGGGTCCAGTTCCCAGTAGTTGTCCTCAATCACCTCCAGGACGGCAGCGAGATGGTATCCCAGAGGGAACTTGTAGAAAGCGATTGGGAACATCTTTCATTCTGTATGTAAAGTTACCACTGCACTTGAATCGGTTATGACTGTACTGTACGGTACTGTCTGAGCCGCCGCGAATTTGTACTACATAAAATTGCGTAACTGAACCAATACTCGGTTATTTGGTTATTCATATTAAGCTTCATTGTACCTATATGTGCTGAAGGCCAAAGGAATATATATATATATTTAGCTGAAGAAAGTTTTGCTGGAAGACAGCGGGTGGTGTAAAAGATTTTGGATTCGATAATTCATGTAAGGACAAGTTAATGGTAGATGGGTCAAGAACCCATGGAGGGAGGCGATCGTGGTAAAATTGTGGAGGTGATAAATCTATGTCATATTCTTTGCTTTTACTGATAATTTTTGAGATGATTGAAGGGATTTTAGGTGAACGTTTTGTTTCGTAATATTTTATTATGTTATGAAAGAGGGAGAACCCAGAATTTACGAGGTTTTTGTATAGTTCGGTCGTTACTATTTTAGTTTTAATTTCAATATAAGGTAGAGAGCTTTCAACGAGGATGTTGTTAATTGGGGTTGTCCAACAGGCGCCAAGAGCGAAGCGAATTGCAGAATTGAATGCAGATTTTAGTTTTGCTAGGGAAGAAATGGCGGTATGTCCGTAGAGGAATAAGCTGTAATCAGTTTTTGCCACTATTAATGATTTGGTGAAAGAGAGTAGAGAAGGATGTATTGCACTTGAAAGAAGGGCTTGAGAGACACTTTATAATGTTTAACTGTTTATTTAGGGAGAGTTGCAGATATTCAATGTGCGAATTCAATCTATAGTTTTTAGTAAATATGATTCCCAAGAATTTGAGTTTATCAACCTTCTGAAATTGGTATTATTAGTAAGTAAAGAGCAGGAGCAATGGTTTTTTTCGGCAAATGTGTAGCTGTTTGATAGCGTTGATAGCGTTGCACCAGAGTAACTGCACCAATTGTTAATATCAATAAATAGGTCGGTCAAATCCACATTGATGTTCTTTTTGCTGTTTGGTTTGACAATAATAGTGAAATCATCTGCATAAGCGCAGAATGATAATTCCTTATGTAGGGATATTGTATGGGCTAATTTATTATAGGCAATTAAGAATAGAATCACAGATAATGGAGAGCCTTGTGGAATACCGTTGTATAGCGGATAATCCTTCAACAGATAGGAGCCGACACGAACTCTAAGTTTTCTATTTTGCATAAAGTTGGTAACATAGTTTATGATGTTTGGTCCTAAGTACTATTCTTTCAGTTGATCGATAACTGAGTGGGCACCGATTCTATCAAACGATTTTTCGAAGTCCAGGGAGAGGAGAGAAATGTGATTTTTAGCTGAAAGCGATCTAGTTACTAAATGGTCTACATAAAGTAGAGCATCTGTGACAGATTTATCTTTTTTAAAACCAAATTGATTGCTTTTAAGTAGTTTATTAGTATACAAAAACCACCAAAGCCTTTTAGCTATTATTTTGTCCAAAAATTTAGCGCAAAAAAGGTTTAACGAGATTGGTCTGTAAGATGACAAAGTGGTTTTGTCAGCTTTAGATTTTAAAATGGGAACTATGAGACTCAATTTATAAGAACTAGGTATGTGTGAAGTCTTCTCTTAACTGTTATATGCATGTTCTTTGACACGGGGTAAGAGATCCTGTCTAACCAAGGGGTTTTACCCTGTAATTTATTAAGGGTTGAAAAAATTCTAAGAAGTTCGTGGTATTTTCAATGAGAGCAGTAGGAGAAGGGGTTATGGGAAAGTTATTGGTATTGGAAAGATGCTTACTAGCTACAAAGTAACTTGAAAAATTGGAGTCAGAGGATTTATTGGACCAAAATTGTGCAAATAGTTCGGCTATGGTTGCTTTATTAGTTGTATATGAAAAGGATGAGTGTGGGTTTGATATGCAATTAATACTAAAGGAAGGTTTATAGCCACAGAAACGTCTGATGTTGTGCCAAATTTTTTGTGAGGAGGTGTACGGGGATTGATATCAGAAGTGTATGAATTAATGCATTGCTTTTTTGCTTTGAGCTCTCTCTTGAAATTAGAGTTAGAGTGTTTGTATTTAATTCGATTTTCTTGGTTAATATTACGTTTGAAAGTTTGCCATGCCGATTTCTTTTCATGTTGTAATTTATTTAAGTCAGGATTCCACCGTGGTACAGTACGTGTATTGGGCTTGTTACATGACTGAGGAAAGGCAGCAAAGGCACTTTTTAAAACAACTTTTATTATGTTTGCTCCTTCTTTGTTAATATTGTGATTTATAGGTTTAGTTACATTAAGTTGGGAAGAAGTTAACTGAAAAAAATTCCAGTCAGCTTTACTAGTTGAGAATTTAGTTTTGGGTGTTTGGTTTTTTTGAGTTTGCCTTTGAGTGATGGAAATTATTATTGGAAAGTTTGCCTTTGAGAAATGGAAATTATTATCACTTCCACATAAGTCGTTTTAAATATTCCAATCAGATACTAAAGCGAGATCAGGGGTACATAATCAGAGATCAATATGGGACAGAGATTTATGCGTACTGAAATGCGTTGGAGAGCCATCATTAAGTATAATAAGGTTGGATTTGGTAATAGATTTGTCTAGTTTTAAACTTTTGACGTTGTTGCGGAGGGAACCCCAAACAATGTGCCAGGCATTAAAGTCCCCAGTAACTAAAGTAAGGCTAGATTGTGAAGGGAATATACTCTCTAGGTCGGATATGGAAAAATTGTTAAATGCTGAAATATAAGTTGATAAGACTCTAAATTTCTTTGTGGAGTAAAGTTCAACCCCAACTCAGTTATTAAATTCAAAGGACTTATGTTGTAAGGAGGAGTGAATTAGAAGAGCCACGCCTCCATATGAATTAGATGTAGTTCAATGGAGAGATAATGTGGGTTTCCTGTAGGAAGATCACTTTAGGGCCGTATTTTTTAATTAAAAGTTGCAATTCATTATAATTATTGATGTATCCTCTAATATTCCATCATATTAGGCAATTACGTTTAAAATTTGTATTGAATGTATGTATGTATATACAGTTTTATATAGGTATATATAATTGTGTTGTCAATGTATATGTATAATTGTAACAGTATTGTAAGTATATAATGTATATATAACTGGAAGTATATACAAATAAAAATATATGGTACTAATATTAATGGTATTATGAGAGAAAAACCATTGCCTCCTCCTGACTGTCCTTGTGATTGATTGAATTTGGTTTTTGTTTATTTATTGACATGTTGCGTGGCTGCTTAGAGTTTTTAATTTTATTTTTTTTTGGCAGAAAGAACCAAACTTAGGGTAGAACTTATGGATATAATCCCTATATAACTATCCAAACTTATGGATGGAACCCCTACCCATGCAAAGCATTCGTTGGTTTAGAAGCGAAAAGGTTAGTGGGAAGGGGAAAAGTGGGAGTAGTGTCGATTTACACCTCTTTTAAAAGCTTCAACGTTATAAGTGGGTGGGAAAACATGCGCAGGGAGACTATTCCACAACTTAACTGCGCGACCGAAAAACGAATTTTCGCGGTAATAGGTAGTGCGTTGGAACGGGATCGAGAAGTGAAAGGGGTGCACCACTCTGGAAAGCCGAGTAAATCTGTTGAATACCTGAATCGAAGGAATCAGGCTGGCTACTTCAGAGGAACAATTACCATTAAGGTACCGGTAAAATAAGATTTCACACCCCACATCCCGACGACATCCCAAGGTTTTAATAGAGCTGGATACCCTACTGTCCCCTATAAGTTTTATCGCACGACCTTGTATACGGTCCAGAAACTGAAGACATGTTTTCGAAGCTCCCGACCAAATATGCGAGTTGTACTCCATTTTCGGTCGAATATAAGTGGTGTAGACACAACGAAGGTCGGTTGGAGTGAAGTATTTCTTGCACCGCTTTAAAAAGCCTAAGCACTTGGCTGCTTCTTTCGACACATCAAAAATGTGATCGTTCCAACGAAGATCGCATTGTATTGACATGCCCAGAACATCAAGAGCCTCCGACTCATTAATATCCACACCACCCATATTTAAAGGTGGAAAGTTGTCGCCCGCCAGACGCTTGTGGGTCAACAAACAGCATTGGGTCTTCCGCGCATTAAAATCGACCCGATTCGCTTGACCCCACTCCTGGATTTTATTGAGGTCAGATTGGAGTGTGTCATTCATAATACTGCGTTTTCTATTAATCTCCAGAATAGAGGGACGCCTGGAGAATGAATATGAATGACAAATGCTCCTGTCATCAGCAAACGAGTAGACGGGGTTTGATGTCAATGACAGAAGGTCATTGATAAAAATGAGAAAAAGTGTAGGAGACAGGACCGAACACTGCGGAACTCCAGCATTAATGGAGTGCTCTTCGGAAGCAAAGCCGTTTATCACAACCCGAATAGAACGGCCGCTGAGGAAACTCAATATCCATCGAGTGAATGTATTACCATAAGCAGCCAGTTTAGACGCAAGTACTTTATGCCACACTCGGTCAAATGCCTTGGAGATATCCAAAGCAACAACCTTACTCTCACCGAATTGGTGAACACAACTGTTCCACCGCTCAGTGAGGAACGCCATCAAATCGCCTGGGGAGCGGTGAGCACGGAAACCGTACTGGCGATCGCTGACCAATTGGTTGCTCTCCAGATACCTCATCAGCTTAAAATTTATAAAGCTCTCCATAACTTTGAAGAGCATTGAACAGATTGCTATGGGCCGGTAATTGGCAGGATTCGTAGCCTCACCTTTTTTAGGAACTGGCTGCACAGTGGCAATCTTCCAGGAAGTAGGAAAAACTCCTGAAGTGAACTATAAATTAAACAGATTGCGCAATGGGCGAGCCAGTGTTGAGGCGCACTTTCTCAAAACGTGGGCTGAAATGACATCCGGTCCCGATGATCTATTTACGTTGAGGTTCACAAGCACTCTTTTAACAGCTCGCGTTCGAAAATGCATCTCAGGCATAGCATGAGATACACCATCGATCACGGGTAGTGGTTGGCTACTCTCAGAAGGAGAGCAGTTTTCAGCAAACATTTTGGCTAATAAGTTTGCCTTATCAACCGACTGAGTGAAGATCTGATCATCCTTGAGGAGAGTTGGAATAGACGATCGCGTCTGATTCTTCACTTTCCCCACGAACGACCAAAAGTTCTTACTACCCTTATGGTATTCAAGAACTTTGCCTCTAAGGCGCTGTTACTAGAGATTTTTTTCGCGCTTTAGAGTGGCATTGCACCTATTGCTGGCCTGATTACGCAGCAGTTTAGTATCAACGGTTTTGTTTAAACGCCAATTCCTAAATGCTTCTTCTTTAGACCTGACTGCTTGTCTGCAAGTCGCATTAAACCAGGAATGGTCTTTTGGTTTAATGGAAATTCTTTTATAGGGTATGAAAGACCTCATACCAAATAAAATTATATTTTCTACCAATTTTGCTGCAGCATTTATATTTCTATCTCTGAAACACAATTGCCAATTGAAACGGCTGAAAAAGCAGTTCAGCGCATCCCAAT
Source organism: Sicus ferrugineus (assembly GCA_922984085.1). Classification (NCBI taxonomy): domain Eukaryota; kingdom Metazoa; phylum Arthropoda; class Insecta; order Diptera; family Conopidae; genus Sicus; species Sicus ferrugineus. The sequence continues at coordinate 13,900,821 of OV277350.1, forward strand.
TAGCCTTCTCATAAAGCCACACTCTCCGCTTCGGAGGTGTCTGGTGAGCGGATTGAAGACTAGAATATGGGAAGGTAGCAGAAATTGTAGCGTGGTCCGAATTACCAAGAAGTGCAAGAACATTCACATCATACTTGCTGTGATGTGAAGTTAGAAAAAGGTTCAGAATATTTTGGTTTTTCCCATCAACGCAGGGAAAGTGCGTTATTTCCTTCACTCATTGAGTCAAATTATTAGACTCAGCAAACAACTCAACATACAAAGCCTCAGGTGTCGTGTGACTCGAATGACGTAGCCAATTGGAATTATGAACATTGAGATAACCAGCAACAACCATTTCACTGTTCGGATACGATTCCAGAATTTTAGAGATCGAATCAGAGAGACTGTCCAGTTTATCAAAAGTTGGCAGCCTCTCCAGACCCGGGCTTCCATAAATGAAGCAGAAGTGCAGGATGTGCGACTGGATTTTGAACTTAACCCACATGGAGCTAAATTCGGCATCTGTCGTGCAAAGGTGTTGCTGACACTGCGAGGCATCTGTGTGGTAAAAACAATAGCAGTAAATTGTACCCAGGCATGTGAAAATCCAGATCTGCATCCTTCGACACCTGGGTCTAACTTAGTGCCATTATATGCGGTTGGTGGGTACAAATATGCGCATAGACCGCGAAAAAATTCGCCCTCAAGCCACACACATTAGTGGAGTCTATACGAAATTTTGTCATCGCCACCCATTGTGAAGAGGTATAAAGTCAGCTGCACAAGCGGTCAAGACAAATTTTATGCCTTTATCTTGCCACGCTTCAGCCCACGGTGCACTCACAGCCGCCTGCACACCTAACGGGACCAGGAAGAAGGAGGAGGAGAAGAAAGAAACGAAATGCTGAGCTTTACTGCGGATATATATATATATATATATATATATATATATATATATATATATATATATATATATATATATATATATATATATATATATATATATATATACGGACCAAATACTGAGCTTTACTGCGTATATATATATATATATATATACATACAACATAATTATTGTTGTAATAACATTGCTGACAGATTAACAGAAAAATTTTTAATTAACAGAACCTGTGTCAACTGCAAAGCAAGTCAACTGTTTTCAACACTCCGCTCTCGAAAAATTTTGTCTCGCTTGTATTTCTGTTCGAGTTCTGTCAGGCGTGACTCCTCTGCGTCGCTCAACTCTGTTCTGGTGGCGTAACCGTAAAATCGTCGTCGTAACTCCTCTACCGTCCCTGTTGCCTCGAGCCCTGTTGCGTGCGTTGTGTGTCCTATCTTCCGAAGAGGTTCTCCGCTGGGAGATCTTTGCTAGCGATCTTGCCGGTGTGTTTCTCTGATGATTATTTGCTTGGTCTGTCTCTTCACTAACCTCTGTGCGGTGTGTCTCGGTTGCTTGTTCACTGGGTGCGCTGCTCCGCTTTTCGTAACGATAGCTTTATCCGGTGCCGCTTCTGCTTGCTTTCTCGAACTTCCGGTCCTTAAAGCATGGGATTTCTGCTGCTATTGTCGTCGCTGAATCTTGACGCCAAGGGTCCCTGTTCGGGCGCCAATTGTCACGAACCTTTTTTTGGATGGCGTGGAGTAGCTGTCGCGCGTCCAGAGGTTCGGGTCACAATACTTTACGACGACAATAGTCCCACTGATGATACCTATACGTAATCCCGCCCAGACCCCTCAGATTATGTAATACGAGGGTTTGTCTTTCTAATAATCTTTATTGACATAAAAATAGGTTGCACTTTGCTAGCATCTTAATCTAAGATACGGGTTTTCTAGTCTGAGCTTATGGTAACCTATAACGTCGACCGCGATTCCATCTGCGTTCCTCACAGGGAGTGGACGTACCGTCAGTTAGCCAACTACACGGTTCCGTCGTAAGTCGGAATCAAGGGGAAGATGTATGGGGTGTGGGGAATCAAGGATGGGAGCCCGTCGGTTTAGAAACCACACGGGATACGATATTATGGGGGAATCAGGATCGGAGCCCGTCGGTTTAGAAACCGCACGGGATACGAGATTGTGGGGAATCCAGGATGGGAGCCGTCAGTTTATAAACCACACGGTATACAGGGTTATGATGTAATTTTTGACGCTACGGGGATATATATATACAATACAGACTCACTCTGTTGATTGTCTTTTGACTGGTATCGGCACTGCCTCCCAATGTCCTTCGAGTAGTAACAGCGCTGTTGTGAAGTGTCCTTCGAATGGTGTCCTTCAAATGGTGTCCTTTGAATGGTATCACTGTTGTAACACTTATTCACTGTGATTTTGTCTGGTTTGCACTATTAAACTTTTATTCACGGGTATACACTGCTTAGTCGCGCGAGGGCTAGAGAACAGAGAACGATTTCTGCGCGTCAGTCTCTTAAATAGCCAACCGCTGGACTTCCAGCGGCGGCGGTGTGAGTGGCGGAAGAAAGTCAAAACTATACATCTCACAGTGGGTTCTGCCATAATCGTGTCTAAGCTTACGCTAAAGTATCTTGGAGTTGTGATAGATGATCCTTTGAGCTTTCGGCCCCATGCTGAGTATGCCTCGGATAAAGCTTCAAAGTACTGTTCCTCCTTGGCAAGGATGTCACCCAATATTGGTGGCTCAAAAATTCCATAGCGGCGGCTGCAAGCAAGGGTAGTCATGTCGGAGGTGGTCCCAAAATTCGTGAATGAGCCCAGAGTTTCGGTGGATATGGTGCAGCTTCCCAGAAGGGTAGAAAATTCAGTTTTTAGGATACAATTGGAACTGAGGATTAGTAGTCCTGATCCTTCCAGAAATGTTGTACGATTTTGGTGCCACAGATAGTTGTAATTTGTGTGATTTTCTTAACAGCGAACATCCATTGATTTGCAGTACTCGTTTTGACCCAAACCTATCGTTCTGCCCTTTGTAACTCGCATAATCGCTCGGTTTGGTTGTCAAATAGGCTTACTTTACATGCACATACCTCTGCCCCCTTTTGGTAAATAGGTTGTGTATTCGGGCATAGATATATTTGTTCGGCGAGTAGCTGACATTGACCTAGCTTCTCTGAATCAGTGCGAAAGTAGTTAATTGGTTACTGTTGGAATGGATGACAGAGGGAGCGGAAGGGAAAGGGAACTTTTCGCATTCTACTATTTCGACTCCGGTAAGTATTGCGAAGCAAAGCTTTCTAAGGACAGCTATTTTGCTTTATTATTGCAAACACTGCCCGAGTCAACGAATGGTTCTTATTTTCACAATTAGTAGTAGGCTGTTACTTAATCGCAATTCGTTTTCTGAATGTTGGATTTGAGAGATCAAGTCTACGGAGAGTCTACGGTTGCTGTTGCGACCGAGTCCGCATAGGTGCCCAAGAGTCTGTGCTGGATGTGTGTTTTTCATCATTGCTTCTAGTCTTGCTGCTGCTCGTGCTTGGTTGATTTGAATCTTCTAGTGATGAGTCTTTTAGTTGAGGAAGGGGGGCTAAGTTATGAATGGCCCTTTTTAATACACTCTTTGCTGTTTGCACTTAAGTATTCCTTGGACTACCTTTTCCAAAAGTAATGCTTTAAATGGGAAACTAATTTCCATCGTGTCATTAAGGACAGTTTACTTGGTGCTGCTGAGGCTTTAGTGGCTCTCCAATTTTTTTAGCATGATGATGTTAGTGGCTCTCCAATTAGAAAGTGGCCGGTTGTTAAAGCGGACATATCATTTGGATTAGATGACATTGGTGTCAATGGTCTGGAGTTCAGGATAGCCTCGATGTCAACCATTACCGTTTCCAACTCTTCGTAAGTTCATGCTACGCCTGATGCCCCTCGAACGAAGAGATATTTTGCGGATTTAACCGCTGCTTCCCACAATCCTCCAAAGTGTGTGGCCCTTTGAGGAATAAAGTGGAAGTGGATGCCTTTATAGCTGCAGGTCCCGCTGATATGAGTCTGAGCAGCTTCGTCATGAATCGTTTCTTTTAAGTCTGCTAATTGATTCTTCGCACCAACGAAATTTGTTGCATTGTCGCAATATAAATATTGACAGTGTCCTCTTCTTCCAATGAAGCGTTTGAGACATCTGATGAATGCGTCAGTGGTTAAGTAGCCAACATTCTCTAGATGAACTGCCTTTGTGGCAAAGCAGCAGAAGATTGCGACATATGCCTTTGTTGGTCTCTTCCCGCGCGTTTTGTGATGAATCCAAAAGGGGCCGCAGAAGTCTACTCCTGAGTTAAGGAAAGGCCGTCCTGGTTGGACTCTCGAAGCTGGTAGGTCTCCCATCATCTGGTGAAACAATTTGGGCTTCGCTTTGGTGTAACGAACGCAGTTTTTTTACCACCGATCGACACATTTGTTTTCCCTTCACAGGCCAAAAACATTGTCGAAAATGGGCTAACAACGTTTGCGGTCCACAATGGTAGTGTTCTTCGTGAAAACATTTTAAGAGAAGCTTTGCCAAGGGGTCGTTTTATGGTAAAACTAATGGATTTTTGGCTTCATACGAGACGACGGATGCATCGAGACGTCCTTCTACTCGAATAAGGCCTTCATCGTCCAGGAATGGGTTAAGTTCGCTGATTGCGCTGGATTTGCTTACGCTAATCTTTTTGGTCAACGACGTGATCTCTTTAAAATCCGATTGTTGTATGGCGTGAACGATGACGTTAAGTGCCTTCTGAAGTTCTGCTGGTGTGAGATCTATTGAGGATTCCCTTGCTTTCTTCTGGTTCCTGCAGTGCTTCGTAAATCGTAGGACGTAGGCCACAATGTGGATTAGCGACTTGAAGGAATTTCGATAATTGATTTTATAAATGATGTCTTCCAATTCTCCATGTACTGCAGCTGTCGCCCTGAATGCTGACTCTTTTCTTTTGATGTTCAAAAAACTGAGAGAGTTGCCACAATATGGTTTCAGCTAGGTCTATTCTTACCATGCAAAAACAACGGAGCGTAGAACCATAGGTTTTAAGATCTGAACCTGGATAGTCCTGGTGGTACTGCTCCCGACAGTAAATCCGCTGGATTTTCTTCACATGCCGCCACTGGATAGCATCTGACAACCCTTGAATCTTGGAAATTCGATTGGCAACAAAAGTGTGGAAGGATGTGGTTTGGGAGTTTATCCAAGCCAGAACGATTTATGAGTCGGACCAGAAATATGTTGGAATTTCTCCTGACTTAAGGTCGTGCTTGACACCGTCTGCTAGCTGGGCGCCAAGTACTGCAGCACATAGTTCCAAACGTGCTAGTGTTTGCCTTTTAAGTGGAGCTACTCGATATTTGGCACATAAAATTCGCACGATAATGATCTGGTTGATTTGGTGTAAGCGACTGCGCCATATGTCTTTTCTGACGCGACGTAAAAGATGTGCAGTTGCATAGAATTCCGTGTACATTGAGAAAGTGAGTGTCGACCAACTTGCAATTTGTTAAGCTCGTGTAGCTCATTGTGGTACCTTGTCCATCTGAGGTGTAGGTTCAGTGGAATTTCTTCATCCCATGATAGTTTCGCCTGCCACAGTTCTTGAATTAAAATTTTCGCGGTGATTACCATTGGTGAGAGAATTCCTAATTAATCGAAGATTCTGGCTACATCTGATAATATTGTTCGTTTTGTTGGACGTGTTGGTGTTAAATTTTGTTAGCCCCAAGGTTTTTACCATGTTGCCGACGTCATTGCTGAAGTCTAAGTTGACTTCTTGATCCTCTTTGGCTACATTCTGAAGGGGGTCAGGCACACCATTTCCTTAGCTTGAATTCACCTGTGTTCAAGATTGCGTCAAGCTGTTTTTTAATATCCTTAGCAACATGGAGATTGTCAGCGCCCGTTAAGCAGTCATCGACGTAGAAGTCATTCAGGAGAGCTGTGGCACCAAGAGGATGCGTTAAGGAGTTTTTTGTACCCAGTTCCTGCAAGCACTTAGTTGCGAGATAAGGCGCCGATCTTGTGCCATATGTGACGGTATTTAACTGGTAATAGTTCAAACCTTGATTGCTATCGGCTCTCCAAGCAATGAGCTTATATTTGTGATCGCTTGGAGGGATCCAAATTTGTCGATACATTTGTTGTATATCGCATGTGCAAACTTATCTTGACAAGCGAAAACGTAGGAGGATTGAAAACAATTCACTTTGAATTGTTGGTCCGATGTGCATAATGTCGTTGAGGGATATTCCAGTTGATGACCTTGATGATGCATCGAAGACTATCCGTAACTTTGTCGTGCTGCTTTCAGGCCTCCGGATACAATGGTGGGAAAAGAAGTATGTGGGAGGTGCGATGTTTTTTATGTCAATTTTGGACATGTGTCCTAACGCTTCGTACTCCGTCATGAACTCGACATATTGTTGTTTTACGTCAGCATCCCTGGAGAAACGTCTTTCTAGCCCGTGAAATCTGGAAATGGCTACTTGCTTTGAGTCGCCCAAAACTGATGTTTTTTCGGTAAATGGAAGCCTGACCATAAACCGTCCATCATTGTGTTTTACCGTAGTTTGGGTAAAATGAGACTCACATAATTTTTCTGCCGGTGATAGTATCATAATACTTTGTGCCACATCTTCTAATTCCCAGAACCTTTCTAGTTAATGGTTTACCTCGTCTTGGGTACAGATGGAGCAAGACGGCTGTCCTGGGGTACTATCAGCAATCTTTTCGGTGAGTATCCATCAAAAAACTGTTTGGTATAGAGTGGGTCCTCCTCACTTTAACGTATTTTTTTCTGTTGAGAACAAATCGTGGTAGAGTTCTGCTCTTAACAATACGTCGATGGTTCCAGGCTGGAAAAAGTGCGGATCTGCGTACTGGATGTCTTTGGGCAGGTTCAATGTTGAAGGGTCTAGCTGATGTGTGGGTTGCTGTGAGACAATTGTTGGAAGTACGAATGCCTTGACCTGATTAAAATATTGATTGTATCGCGATTGTAGATTAATCACTACTTGATGTCTGATGGCATCATTGTGCAATGGTTGGTTGTGTAGACAATCCCAATTGGTGGGCGAGTTCGTCGGTAATGAGGTTCACCTGTGATGTAGAGTCCAAGAGTGCTCGGCATTTTATCTTTCTTCCATTGCTGTCAATCAGGTTGATGACCGCAGTGCTGAGAAGTACGTATCCATTGGGCATTGATTGTCTGAAGGTTGCTGTGGCACTAAGGTTGATTGAGGTCGTCGTGGCACTACTTTGATTAGTAATACGTTGAGACTGATTCTCCGAATTAGTCAATTCTGCTCCTTTTTTCACGGGATCTGGATTCTTCTGGGTAGATTCGAAATGTAGCAGAGTGTTATGTTTTTTGTTGCATTTTGTACAATTTCTGGACGCGCAGTTTTTAGTAACGTAACCAGATTTTAAACAATCAATGCATAAATTTTGTTCTTTTGCCAAGTCAAAACGGTTGGTGACCGAAAGTCGCAAAAACTTTGGGCACGTGAATAATAGATGGAATTTGTCATTGCATGCTCTACATTTTTGCACGTTTTGAGTAGTGGTTATTGATGTTAGCGGTTTAATCACTGATGATTTCTCTTTATGTCCCACAGCTTCCAAGGATTGAAAACGACCTTTCAGAAACCTTAGAAGATCCTTAATGGATGTACAATCCAAACAAAAATATAAAACGATGTGAAGAAGATAGAAAAGGCAGCTTGACGGCTCCGTAAACAACGAGTAAAAAAAGCGCAGAGTTTGCGCGTAGTCAAGACAGAAGTGTCTCCGGGTGTTTAACGTGAGCGCCTGCCAAGACTGGCTTAAGCTCACGGTGTGCCATCACACATGGGGTTGAAGTCTATGCGTCAACCAACGCCCCCTTGAATAGGTACCTGGTACCAGTCCGCGGGAACCAATTCGAGTACTTGCGTAAAGGACAAGCACTCCCTCTTGGTGAGGGGTCGAGGCCTTTCTAACACCTCTGCCGTTCTATGGGTCACGGCACCCGGTTGCAATGCAACTCCACACCGAGCTATAAAATTATAGCTCTGCCCGCGTACGTTTGGGCGTCAACCACAGCCCCCACGATGCTCCCACAAGGGGTCCTTCCAACAATGACCAGGCTGAGCGTGAGCGAACACGCTACAGGGACTCCTGATCCCCGTGGTACCAGACAAAGCCTCTGGTCAGACTTCGTAGTCAAGACTACTACCAGTTGGGCTCCTTACAGCCCGGGACCGGTTGCCTATAAGTTTTTAAGTCCAGCTGTGGATAGAACTTGGTGCAGACAGAAACTGCCCACACCAAACGTGAAAACAGTCTAAAGACATGTGTATGGACATGTCTTCCTCACTGTGGGAGCGAGGCCTATCCGTACCTCTTCCACTCAGACAGGGAGCGGCACCCAAGACGGGGTTTAACCCCAATTTAGCTGGACCCCCAACAAGATGTAAAAATCTTTGATTCCGGGGTGAGGCGTTGAGACCAACCTCAGCACCCCCCGAAACCCGTGGTACCAGATAACCTCTGGTCAGGCTTCGTAACGGTGTTACTACCGGTGAGCTCCATACCGCTCGGGGACCGGTGGCCCCAGGAGAGACGGACACCAGGAACGCAACACCAGTGCAGCACAACAGCTCTGTCCTCCCGAAGGACGACAGTTAGGCTGGCACACACATAACATGCACACTTCATTCAGCACAACCAACACATACATCGTCATCCAACCCCACCCAACACACACACACAATCACCTACAACTTACCAATTCATACAACCCATACGCCACATACACAAGACCACCCACGCACAAAATTGGGCAGCTAACCTACCCTCGCACGACGCTCCACGAACACTCTACCGGCGAACCGGTCCAGACATTCCAGTTGCTCTGATGTGGAGAGAGCCTCACTCACACAGAACCCCTGGTCAGTCCAACTAATACCCATAGCCCCCAAATCCCTAAAGTCCGAGTACAACGGGCAGACACACAGGACATGCAGCCAATCCTCAATCTCAGCTCCACAGTCACAAGCTTCTGAAGCCGTGAGGCATCTCTTAAACAAAAATGCATTAAGAGAGCCATGGCCAGTTAGCAAGAAGCCCAAGCTCAGACTGAAGCCAAACCAAGGATGACTTGCAGCAAATGTGACGTCCCGTATGTACTCATACGTCGTCCTACCCTTTTCACTATTGTTCCATCTAGTTTGCCAGCTAGATGAAACACATTCACTCAAGAACGCTTTGCGCTCTGTCACACTAAGCCTCTCCACATCACTCTCAAACCATTCATGCTGAGGCAATGGTAATCCCCTCCTGCATCTGAAGATGGCCGCACGACGGACCACCTCCAAGTCAAGAGGGGCAACCCCCATTAATACCTGTAGGGCCTCCGTGGAGATCGTACGGCATACTGGCAGGCATGCAGCAAGAATAACCCTCTGGCATGCCAGAATCTTGCGATACCCAGCAGCAGACGTTACCACATCGCACCAGACCGACGCACCAAAGGTTGCACACGCTAGAAAGAGACCCCCATAGAGGACACGGACAGCACGTCTACTCAGACCCCAGTCACACCTAAGCAGCCGACGCACCTGACCCACCACACACACAAGACGCTCTCGCGTATGTGTCAGATGGGGAAGGAAGTTCATCCTTTCACCGATAGTCACCCCCAAGTACTTGACCTCAGTCTCATACTTGAGGGAGACACCAGATGCACGGACAATTGGATGTCGATTACGTGATAATCTGCCCTTGAGCAGCATTATCACGGTCTTGTCCATTGCCACGTCCACACCCACCTGAGCACCCCACTCACACACAACACTCATGGCACTTTCTCCCAAGGATTCTATCGCGGCACGCGACCGACCCTCAACGAGGACAAGCAGATCGTCGGCGTAAGCACAGCACTTCCAGGACAGACCAAGACGCCGCAACAGAGGATCCATCATGAGGTTCCAAATAAATGGACCACAGACGGAACCCTGCGGACAGCCCCTGACCACATCAGCCCAGACGCACTGATTACTTCCAGCCACGCAGGCCTTTCTGTCAGAGAAGTAACTCTCCCACAGTCCAACCTCACGGCAGCCCAACTCACGTAGCCTACTGGTGATACTAGACCAGCTCAAGTAGTCAAACGCGCCCTTGAAGTCCACAAATACGCCCAAGACGTATTCCGCACTAGAGGAGCTCACACAATCCCTCACATACGCCCACGCATCCTCCACAGACCGACCACTCCTGAAACCAAACTGCCAAGGACACATGTCATCACGCAAGCACTCATGAAGCCGTTCTACCATAACCCTCTCCAGCACTTTTCCAAGTACCGGAAGAAGGCTAATCCCCCGATAGGATCTAGGATTAGACCTGACCCTATCAGGCGACTTCAAGAGCACAATGACTCTGGCGGTCTTCCATTCAGAAGGAAAGTATCCGTCACGCACACACTTCCCGAGCAGGGCAACCAGGTATTCAGGAATTACCTTCCAGATGGCTTTCACCATCTCTCCAGTAATCCCATCCAACCCAGGAGACCTCCTGGACCTTATCAGCGAGACCGCACACCCAACTTCCGCGGTCACCAATTCAGGGGGACCAACAGGCAGCCCCACATCGTGAGGATGACCTGAAGGCACCGCACCAGGAAAAAACTCAGAAAGTAGTGCACTCACAGAAGCATTCCATGTTGTCAACACGGAATCGCCAACACGGATGCCACTAATTTCAACAATCCTTCTGTTGCCACGACACACCTTAGTCGCCATAAGCATGCGCTTATATTCTTTCAATTCGCGCCTAAACGACAACCTGAACTGATCAATATTCGCATCATCAGCAATTCGCGCTCTCTGGAAACGCTTCCTGAGGCGGCGAACCTCCCTACGCTTCTCCGTCAAGCCACGTGTCCACCACTTCACTCCTCTACGATTTGCCAACCGGCATCTCTCGAAGAGCTCGTCGTTGACACGCCAAACGGCCTCAGTCAAACTGGCTTCCTGCTCATCCACACCAAGGTTGTCAAAGTCAGCAAGTGGTACCGAAGTAACCGCCTCCCCGACTCTAACCGCATACGTATCCCAATTGCCCCCAGAGTACGCCAACGCTTAGTGATACTGCCCGTATTTTCTACGTGGCCATTAGTGACCTCAATCTCAATGAGATTGTGATCACTTACACTTAAACCCCCCCGGATGGACCAACGAAATCCATACAGATTCATTGCCGCCTCATTCGCAAACGTCACGTCAATATCACTCACACCTCTAGGCCCCTCAGTCAATCTGGACGTTTTGCTGAACCAAAGCGCGGACGATGCATTCGCGTCAGAACCGAGGATAACGGGATTGCTACTCGCAAGTAGTAGCACCCTATCCATATACCTTATATAGGCCTCTATATACCGCTATAACGGCAGTACACACTTGCCAACAAGAGCTTGCCGTACACACCCTCCACACTCACACAAACACCCCATTCGCTTGAATCAACGAGCATACACTGGGTATGCACGTCATTCACTACCACAGCAGCATTGCCCCCCCACATCGGAGAAGACACGCATACCAGCTGGCAAACCCCTTACCCCACCCTGCTGGTAGTACGGCTCCTGCAGCAGAGCAAAGCTGCGGCCAGACTCGCACAGAAACTGCCCCAAGTCACCCATCGTAGCGTAAGCGCGCTGACAGTTCAACTGCACAATCTTACAAGACATTCTAATGTCTTGCATTCGCGCGGGCAGCATATGCAGCGTGAATGGGGCAGTCAGCCGACATTGAACGCGCAGTTCCGGCAGTGCAAAGCATTCTCGCACTTCCGACCATGATGGCCAGACTGCCCACAACGACGGCAGACATCCTCTTTCAGCCTACACTCGCTCACCCTGTGGTCCAAGCTGAGACAGCGGAAGCAGCCAGGAGTCATCTCGTGTTCCCACACACGGAAGCAGAACCACTTAATGTAGCAACTACCTACCTCCAGGAGAGCTTCCATGGCACGGCCACTACCCTTCAGAATGACGTTAGTCGCATCATCTCCGCCCTCCTTCCAAGGGCGGCTCACGAGTCTGACCTCCTTCTTGAAGGTCTCCAAGGTCATTTTCTCCTTGAGGTTCATCTCATAGAGATCACTTATGAACTCGTCAAGAGTGATCCTACAGTGGACCCCACGAACGACGACCTTGGGACCAAGCTTCTTGTTAACACTCACGTCCAACCCAACCTCGCTAAACTTCGGGTTTAGCACGATTTTTTCGCGCTCGGACACGGAGGGGGTGCGAATAATCGCACCACCACCACGAAGAGCCTTAACCTCGTGTACGCGCACAACCAGGGTCGGGCCCACCTGCTTCACCACCTTATCAACCACTTCCTTGGGTGTCTCACCGGCCTTCCGGCTCTTGACCACCAAGGACCACGTCTCAACAGGTTTGACAGCGGGGCGCGCAGGAGGCAGGGCTGGAAAGGCCTAGGGCACTGCCACAACGGTGCTACCACCAGCACCAGCAGGGACTCCCGAAGGACCCACCATACCCCCACTACCGGCCGATTCACCGGCACTGGCCGACCCACCGGCGCCACGAAGCCGCCACTGGCGGTTCCTCGCTCCTCCAAGCGTCCCTTCAGACGCTCGTTCTCTCCAGAAAGGTCGATGAGCAAACGCTCATACCCCCCGGCTACATCTAAGATTCGACGGGTCAGCGGCCGGCTGACACCGTCACCCTCAAAAAGGACCCCAATGAGGGCACCCGTGACTGCCTTGAGCCATTCACCGAACGACCCAGAGGCAGCGGTGGCAACCACCGGAGCACTCGCATGAGTACCCTCACGGGCACTCCCACCGGAACCCTTACCTGCCTTACCTACCTTACTACTTACCTTGGTGGCAAACTTGGGGCTTACCACCTTCATCTCACAGTCTGACGACGATGACGAGGACTCGCAATCGCTCGTCAGACCCACCATCTTCAGCGCGTCCACCGAAAACGCCTTCTTTATGGCCTTCCCGGTACCATCCGCCTTCCTTGCGTGTTTAGAGGCCGCAGCGAGCTCCGACTCGGAGACCGCCGACGAGTCCTCCCTCGTGGACTTCACCACTACGACGCCCACCTCAGTCGCACCGTTCACCTCAAGCGCGACGGCCTTCTTTCGCGACTTCACACGCGCCGTTTTGGTGCTCATGATGGCACACTTCCCAATCAAACTGGGTCGAGACACGAGCAGCGAACTCGACAAGCCGCGTCAACGGAACCGTCAAAATCGGCACAACAGTATAATAATATGCGCGTAATATGCGCGTAAACACACCGGCCCGAATTGCCACCGCAAAACAACGGCAGCGCAACACAAAACCGGCAAAAACCGCGTAAAAACCAAAAAAAGGCCTACGCAAAGTCACCCCTAGGTAGGACTTCAAAAAACTAAATAATTTGTTGTTAACAAATTTTTAACAATTTAAGTGCTAAAATTCACTAGCACTGTCTGCCGACACCGACCGACGGTATCGCAGCACAAAAACACGAAAATTCCGCACAAACCGAAAAAATGCCTACCTAGGTAGGACACCAAAAAACACCGGGAGCACTCAGAAAACGCACGTCCAGTCGCGATCACACCTGGAAAGCAACTGCGCGTAGTCAAGACTGTAGGAGCGAGGGGAATTGTCGGGATTTGGGGTCTCCACAAGCGTTTTCTCTGACGCGGACGCACTAGCTTTCCGACGAGGCTCGCTGATCCGGCTCTCACCACAGCGGAGTGCTGGCGCGGTAAGCGTTATCACTCGTACACCGATAACACCCGACGCTGGCAGCGAGCAACAAAAACGGCAATCGTCGCAATCACAGGGCTTGCTAGAGGCAGAAAAGGAGAATGACGGATATGCTACGGATATGCTCCTGAGTTCACTGCCCTTAAAGATTTTCAGCAACGGAGAGAGGAAAGAGCTACACATGAAGCGACTGACGATAGGAGGAAGCACGATGTCGGCGTGGGGGATATGGAGACACAGATCGCAATAATCCAGGATACCTTGGTTGCTATGCGCAAGGCTGCAAAACAACGGAATGTAAGCATGTAGATAATAAATGGTCTCAGCGTGTTGGAGGCGGCCCTCGACGCCATACAGCATCATAGGCGCAGTCACCAAAAAATAAAAGAGATCGGGTCCTCGACGACAGAAAATGTGAAGGAAGCCGGGGCCGCTGCTGCCACTTCTCAGAAGAGGGACATGGGCGCTTTGACTATCCCAAGCAGCAAAAACCCAGAGCAGACGCCGCGGGAACGGCTGAAGAATCAAGAAGGCTCTGCACCCTGGAGCGTGGTCGTGCGCAAAAAATCCTCTTCGCGCAAGGATCCGCCCAACAAAGGAGGAATCCCTTCGGGAGAAGGGGACCCAACCCCAATTCGTAAGGCGACACTGGAAATTCAGGCACAGGGAAAAAGAGCGAAGAGGGAAAGGACTCAACGCGCGAGACGGAGTGCCGTCGTCGTAAAGCCGAAAGAAGGCAACACATATGCCGAAATCCTCCGAGCGATTCGTGCAAATGTCCGCCTGGAGGACACGGACACAGTGGTACGCGCGGCTCGAAAGACCAAATGTGGCGCTGTTCTCCTTGAGCTAGATCAGTGTGGCGACCGAGTAGCGCTGCAAAACTCTATAAAAGAGACTGTGGGGCAGACTGCTGAGACCAGAATCCTTGCCAGTAGGACCCGGCTGGAGGTCCTGGGTATGGACTCACAACAGCTTCAGAGGTAGAGGACGCAGTACGCCGTGAGCTCTCAAACGACTATAGCGGAGAGCTGAAAGTAGTGGTTTCTACCGCAAATGCCCGAGAACAGCGCATGGCAGTCGTTGAGTTAGAGCACAAACATGCGGGCAAACTCCTCAATGTAGGGAGGATACGAGTAGGCTGGATAAGATGTCGCATCAGTCAACGCATTGATGTACAGCGGTGCTTTAGGTGTCTGGATTACGGTCACCGGAGGCAAAAATGCACGGGACCGTATAGAAGTGGCCTCTGTTGGCGATGCGGGCAGAAAGGACACAAGGCCGCGTCATGCTCCTCAAAACCGCAATGTTACCTGTGTACTGCTGACAACGAGGGGCCAAAGTCTTTGGAACATGTCCCTGGCTCTGGAGCCTGCAAAGCGTTTCGGGTGGCCCTGGACAACACGAAAGGACGGAGACAATGATTACCGTCCTACAGGGTAATCTGAACGGTAGTCGGGTCGCTGATGAACTGCTATCTCAATTCATCCATGAATACGGGGCGGGCATGGCGGTCATCAGCGAGCCTTACCGAAACGGGAAGCACTGGCTGGTGGATGACTCTGGCGCGGCGGCTCTCGTACGTCGAAGTTATACTCCGCCGCAAGCGTAGTATGGGGTGCCTCCAGTAGGTACGCTTGACCCGTGCTGCGTCCACTGCGGCGAAGATGGCACAGCTTCGAAGTTGTGAAAAGCGGGGCCTGGACGCAGGCACTACGAGGGAGTTCCGGTAGGATCTGATGGGAACCCCACCCCGAAGTAATGCGAAAGCGGTTCCGGGGTGGAGTCGGGTTCCGTCAAAGAGGGGGATGTTTTAGTGCTTGAAAGCGGCACATACCAGGGTTTGTGACGAGAGCCCTGAGATGCGGTACGCATTTTTACCTCCTCTCCCGCGAAAAAAAAATTCTAATAATAATAATAATAATAATAATAATAATAATAATAATAATAATAATAATAATAATAATAATAATAATAATAATAATAATAATTTTTTTTTTTTTTTTTTTTTTTTTTTTTTTTTTTTTTTTTTTGACGGGCGAGGTTGGGAAAAATACCTTCGTATCATGTAACGACCGTCGCCGTTACGTATGTGGTGTAGCCACTAAAAAACCCACCTCGTCACTTGGGATCTCTCTCTACCCCGGAACCGCTTTTGCATTACGTCAAGGTAGAGACCCAAGAGGTCCTATAGGACTATTCTACTCTCCTGCGTCCAGGTCCGTCAATTTTGTCATTGCATATGCAATAGTTACTCCTATGTTGCATGTCTACTCGACATTTGCTGTTTCTCTTTCTTCGAGGTCCCTTTTTTTCTTTCTGAGGATCTCTTCCGCATATCTAGCTATGACTTGCCAAGTTTCTTCGCTTCTTAGCATTTTTTCCACAATGTTCTCCGGTGATATGGAGCCGATGCTTTGTTCGATTCTAGCACGTTCTGCATGCCATCTTGTGCACTTAAACATGGTGTGTTCTGCATCATCTTCGTCTGCATCTCCGTAAATACAGTGGGGCTCCGCCGACTTGCCGATTACATAGAGGTATCTGCTGAAATACCCGTGCCCTGATAGCATTTGAGTGAGATAATAGTTCACTTCCCCAAAGCTTCTATTCGTGTATGCTTCGATCTGTGGAATCAGCTTTCTAGTCCATCTGCCTCGATACTCGGCATTCCACCTGTGTTGCCATTTCTGATATGTCTGTTTTCTAAGTTCTTTTTGATTACTTATCCCACTTGCGTGCCATCGTTCCTTTCGCTCTTCTGCTAGGAGATCGATAGGAATATTTCCGCTAATAACGGATACTGCTGCCTCGGAGACTGTCCGATACGCTGAGGTTACCCTAAGTGATGCCGTCCTTTGTACTGAAGACAGCAACTTTCTACGACATTCCGCATTTAGTGCGTCTGCCCATAGCTCACAACCGTGTAGCAAAATTGTGTTCGTGGTTGCCATTAGGAGGTTTCTCTTACTTTGTTTTGGGCCGCCTACATTTGCCATCAATCTACTGAGGGAGGCTGTTGCTTGTCCGGCTTTCTTCATCGCGTGCTTTATTTGCTCCCAGTAGTTCAGCTTGGAGTCCAGTCTCATTCCTAGATACTTCACTACTCTCTGTGTGATGATCGGTGTCCCAAAAACTTGCATCTCGATCTCGAGGGGGATATGACGCCTTGTTAGAAGGAGTATTTCTGTTTTGTCTGTAGCTAGCTTCAGCCCATGCACGTCTAGCCACGACTTCGTCCGCCTCATAACCTGGTTTAACTTGCGCTGTAGATCTTCCGTATTGCGGGCGGTTATAACTGCTGCAATGTCGTCAGCATATGCCACCAGGTGGGTGTCATCGGGCATGCCGATCTCGAGGATTCCGTTATAATTGACGTTCCACAAGTCAGGTCCTAGTATTGACCCTTGCGCCGCGCCTGAAGTTATTTGTTTCCTTCTTGGTCCGTCAGTGGTGTCATATAGGAGCACGCGGTCCTGGAAATAACTCCGGACCATTCTCATCAAGTACTGGGGTATCTTGAATCTATTTTTTAAGGTATTTATGATGTCTGTCCAATTGACACTGTTGAATGCATTTCTCACATCTAGCGTTACTAGTAAAACCAGGTGTCTGGAGTACGGGTTTTCTCTACGCGTGGCCTCAACACTGTCTATGACATCTTGTATGGCTCCCAATGTAGATCTGCCTGGTCTGAAACCGTATTGTCTGGTCGACAGGCCGCCAGCCTCGTCAATCGCGGCAGTTAGTCTTGGTTTGATCAGTCTTTCCAGCAGCTTTCCAGCCGTATCTAGTAAACACAATGGGCGGTATGCTTCCGCGCTCTGTCGGTTTCCTTTGCCTTTGTCAATCAATATCAGTTGTTGCCGTTTCCATGGTGTTGGAAATGTGCCTTCTACCAGGCAGGCGTTATACATTCTTAGCAGAGTTTGGGGGCGTTCGTTCGCCATGACTTTGAGTACTTCGGACGGGATCCCATCTGGCCCTGGAGCTTTATTCTTCTTCAAAGTGTTTGCGGCTCTTCTAAGCTCTTCCTCGGTGAAAAATTGGGGTGTTTCTCCTCTATGTGACTCCTCTCTGTACAAGGGCGTCTCTTGTGTCGGAAAGAGTGTGTTAACTATCTCTTCCATTTTTTCGCTGTCAAGAGAGGGCGGCGCTGGTTTTGCCCCTAACTTCTTCATCACAATCTTATACCCCATGCCCCATGGGTTGGTGTTTACGTCGCTTCGAAGCTCTTCCCATTTCCTCTTTTTGCTGCGTGCAATAGCAGACTTAAGCTCTTTCTTAGCAGCTTTGTATTCGACTTCTTCGTTTGTGGCTGGCCCTCTGCTTCTAGTTCTGGTAAATTTGCGTCTTTTCTGTAGACAATTTCTTCTGAGCTCTGCTATTTCTCGGGTCCACCAATATACGGCTTTCCTTTTTGGGTTTCTTCCTAGTTTTGGCATAGCTGCATCACATGCCTTCCTGATGTCGTGCATAACCTGTTCGCTTTCGTTTTGGCAGTTAGCGTTACCTCCATAATTTCTACAATTGTTTGCGTGGTCTAGGGTGACAAGTAGCAGAGTGGTGTCTAGCCTTGACACATTCCATTTGCGGGTACTTTGTCGTGTGCTTTCTGGAGAGTGTCTAGTTGTCCGTTCGACTCTGTACCATATGTACTGATGGTCGCTACCAGTGTAGTCCTCAATCACGCTCCAGTTTGTAAGTGATCCAGCTATACTGTCCGATACCAGAGTTATATCTGGGATGGTGCCTTCGCATCCAGGCCTTCTGAAAGTTGGAGTGGCTCCTATGTTGGCTATCGCAAGCCCAAGTCTAGCTGCCATGTCCAGTATTCTTCTACCGCGTGAATCGGTTACGGGCATACCCCATTCTGAAGCTCTGGCGTTGAAGTCCCCCGCAATTATCAGAGCTCCTCCGATTTCCGAAGCTTTGTCTTCAATCGTATTTAACTTTTTTTGAAATTCTTCTATGTTGTCACTAGGCGTCAAGTAACAGCTCATTAGTGTAAAGTGATGACCCTTAACCCAAGCATAACTGTTTCCAGATCCTTGGCTCGTTGTAAAAGGAAGTCTGGATGGGGGTAGCCAAATTGCCGCCGTGCCGGTCTCGTCTTCCACCCAGGTACCGTTGTCTATTTTCCTGTACTGCTCGCTTATTATTACGGCGTCAGCTTCTTTCTCCATAACGAGTTGAGCCATTAGTGAGTATAGTGATAATAATAATAATAATAATAATAATAATAATAATAATAATAATAATAATAATAATAATAATAATAATAATAATAATAATAATAATAATAATAATAATAATAATAATAATAATAATAATAATAATAATAATAATAATAATAATAATAATAATAATAATAATAATAATAATAATAATAATAATAATAATAATAATAATAATAATAATAATAATAATAATAATAATAATAATAATAATAATAATAATAATAATAATAATAATAATAATAATAATAATAATAATAATAATAATAATAATAATAATAATAATAATAATAATAATAATAATAATAATAATAATAATAATAATAATAATAATAATAATAATAATAATAATAATAATAATAATAATAATAATAATAATAATAATAATAATAATAATAATAATAATAATAATAATAATAATAATAATAATAATAATAATAATAATAATAATAATAATAATAATAATAATAATAATAATAATAATAATAATAATAATAATAATAATAATAATAATAATAATAATAATAATAATAAAACATGTGATGAGTGGCCTTTATATGAACATGGACTTCGTCGGACAGGATCGGGAAATTATATTGATTTAGTTGTTTTTTGGGCTGACGGTTGCAGTATTCTGTTACCTGAGTACGTAAGAGTGACATCTTGCGGAAATGGCTTTCAGGCTAATGCTGCAGCCGCCTCCGTCCCGTTAAAACCGTGGCGGGGCTTGAAGTACGTTCGAGGTTCGTCACCATTAAGTTGGTCGTACAGGTCCAGTTGAGCATCGCTCCTGTTTAGCGTCTGTCCTGGCTCTGAACACTGACTCCCATAAGGATCAGTGTCAACCCTCGCGTGGCCTCCCTGCTTGCATAGATAACCACGGGGACATTAAAAGGGCGAGTGTACAACGAGCGGAGATAGCGGCTTCAAGCGGGGACCCATACAGAATGTACAATCCAAACAAAAATATAAAACGATGTGAGGAAGATAGAAAAGGCAGCTTGACAGCTCCGCAAACAGCGAGTACAAAAAGCGCAGAGATGGCGCGTAGTCAAGAATGTAGGAGCGAGGGGGAATCGTCGGGAGTTGGGGTCTCCACAAGCGTTTTCTCTGACGCGGACGCACTAGCTTTCCGACGGGGCTCGCTGATCTGGCGCTCACCACAGCGGAGTGCTGGCGCGGTAAGCGTGATCACTCGTACACCGATGACACCCGACGCTGGCAGCGAGCAACAAAAACGGCAGTCGTCGCAATCACAGGGCTTGCTAGAGGCAGAAAAGGAGAATGAAGTATATGCTTATACCCTCAAGAAAAGCAACAAGGCCACGCATCCTCCTGAGTTCACTGCCCTTAAAGATTTTCAGCAACGGAGAGAGGAAACAGCTACACATGAAGCGACTGACGAGATTAGGAAGCACGATGTCGGCGCGGGGGATATGGAGACACAGATCGGAATAATCCAGGATACCTTGGTTACTATGCGCAAGGCTGCTGCAAAACAACGGAATGTAAGCATGGAGATAAAAAATGGTCTCAGCGTGTTGGAGGCGGCCATCGACGCCATACAGCATCATAGGCGCAGTGACCAAAAAATAAAAGGGACCGGCTCCTCGACGACAGAAAATGCGAAGGAAGCCGGAGCCGCTGTTGCCACTTCTCGGAAGAGGGACATGGGCGCTTTAACTATCCCAAGCAGCAAAAACCCAGAGCAGACGCCGCGGGAACGGCTGAAGAATCAAGAAGGCTCACCCTGGAGCGTGGTCGTGCGCAAAAAATCCTCTTCGCGCAAGGATCCGCCCAACGAAGGGGGAATCCCTTCGGGAGAAGGGGACTCAACCCCAATTCGTAAGGCGACACAGGAAATCCAGGCACAGGGAAAAAGAGCGAAGAGAGAAAGGACTCAACGCGCGAGACGGAGTGCCGTCGTCGTAAAGCCGAAAGAAGGCATCACATATGCCGAAATCCTCCGAGCGATTCGTGCAAATGTGCGCCTGGAGGACACAGACACAGTGGTACGCGCGGCTCGAAAGACCAAAGGTGGCGCTGTTCTCCTTGAGCTAGATCAGTGTGGCGACCGAGTAGCGCTGCAAAACTCTATAAAAGAGACTGTGGGGCAGACTGCTGAGACCAGAATCCTTGCCAGTAGGACCCGGCTGGAGGTCCTGGGTATGGACTCACAACAGCTTCAGAGGTAGAGGACGCAGTACGCCGTGAGCTCTCAAACGACTATAGCGGAGAGCTGAAAGTAGTGGTTTCTACCGCAAATGCCCGAGAACAGCGCATGGCAGTCGTTGAGTTAGAGCACAAACATGCGGGCAAACTCCTCAATGTAGGGAGGATACGAGTAGGCTGGATAAGATGCCGCATCAGTCAACGCATTGATGTACAGCGGTGCTTTAGGTGTCTGGATTACGGTCACCGGAGGCAAAAATGCACGGGACCGTATAGAAGTGGCCTCTGTTGGCGATGCGGGCAGAAAGGACACAAGGCCGCGTCATGCTCCTCAAAACCGCAATGTTACCTGTGTACTGCTGACAACGAGGGGCCAAAGTCTTTGGAACATGTCCCTGGCTCTGGAGCCTGCATAGCGTTTCGGGTGGCCCTGGACAACGCGAAAGGACGGAGACAATGATTACCGTCCTACAGGGTAATCTGAACGGTAGTCGGGTCGCTGATGAACTGCTATCTCAATTCATCCATGAATACGGGGCGGGCATGGCGGTCATCAGCGAGCCTTACCGAAACGGGAAGCACTGGCTGGTGGATGACTCTGGCGCGGCGGCTCTCGTACGTCGAAGTTATACTCCGCCGCAAGCGTAGTATGGGGTGCCTCCAGTAGGTACGCTTGACCCGTGCTGCGTCCACTGCGGCGAAGATGGCACAGCTTCGAAGCTGTGAAAAGCGGGGCCTGGACGCAGGCACTACGAGGGAGGTCCGGTGGGATCTGATGGGAGCCCCACCCCGAAGTAATGCGAAAGCGGTTCCGGGGTGGAGTCGGGTTCCGTCAAAGAGGGGGACGTTTTAGTGCTTGAAAGCGGCACATACAGGGGTTTGTGACGACAGCCCTGAGATGCGGTACGCATTTTTACCTCCTCTCCTGCGAAAAAAAAAAAAAAATAATAATAATAATAATAATACATAATAATAATAATAATGATAAAAATAACGATGATAATCATAATAATAATAATAATAATAATAATAATAATAATAATATTAATAATAATAATAATAATATTAATAAAATAATAATATTAATAATAATAATAATAACAAGCAAACATACATAGAAGCATTACTGCCGACGCGTTAATGTACCAACTCATTCTAGAGCAAGAAGGTGGCATCATCATATCCGAAGAAATGGCTCCCCGTATTTTATCGTAGAAAGTCCTGGAAGATTACGTCGGCAGTGACCACCAATATCTTACATACCGACTTGGAGGAAAAAATGGTAATCGCATCAGGAAAGCCTCAAAACTAAACGCCGAGCTCGAACATTTATCGCAGAGCTACACAGGGCAGAAAACACCGTTGATGCTAGACGTAAGGTGGAGTAGACAATACGGAGCATAACACGGGCATGCAATAAGGCAATGCCGAGAGTAAAGCGGAGGAAACAGAAACGTTCTTACTGGTGGACAGAAAAAAACTCACGGCTTCGGTCCACCTGCATCCATAGCACAAGAGCACATAGCCAGACGCTCTCACGCCGCTACAGCCGAAAAAGAAAATATTAGTCGAAGAAAGTTGAAGAAAGACCTGAACCCCGCTTCGGGGGATACAAAATAGTGATGAAAAAGCTCGGTGCACGAACTAAACCGTCTATACTTCAAGCAAGCGAGATGGCTGACATCGTGAACACACTTTTACCAACGCACAACACCAGTTTACTCGAACCGAGATATCCGGGCACGAAGCTCCGCCTCCTTTCATAGAAGATGAGCTCAGGTTAGCCGCTGATTTGCTGAAGAAGAACAAGGCTCCTGACCTGGACGGCGTCCCAGGTGAAGTCCTCAAGCTGATGGTTAAGACACCCACTCCTGCTCTTCTAGACATGTTTAACGCTTGCTTGTCAGAAGGCTATTTCCCAGAAGTATGGAAGCGACAAAGATTCGTCCTCATCAACAAAGGAAAAGGAAACCAAGACTCTTCGTCAGCGTTCCAGCCCCTATGCATGCTAGACACATCGGCAAAGCTATTAGAGCGGTTGCTAAAACCCAAGCTCAAATCAGCCATCACAGACGCGGGGGGTTCTTCAATAAACACAATCGAAAACGTCATATACAGTGTCGCTACGGTGCAGCGAGGAAATTATTTGGATGTCAGATATATAAAATTGGATGTCAGAAACGCTTTCAACAGCGCAAGATGGGCTGATATTGTAAACGATCTGAAGAACAGGTTCCAGATACCTCTATGTCTGAAAAAAATAATGCGAGCCTATCTGCGCAACCGCATACTCTTTTACGAGACCACCACAGGCCGTCAAAGCAAAGACGCTACTTCAGGGGTCCATCCTCGATCTAAGGAACGAGAATATGACGAGATCCTGAACATAAATATGCCAGACGGCACATATGCCAGACGAGACCTGACCGACGCCCAGAGAAAATTGAAGTTCATGCTGAGAATGCGAGCGGGGCTAGACTCCCACGGCCTTAGCCTGGCTACCGAGAAGACTGAGTTGCTCTTACTCACCAAAAGGCACATCGAGCTAGAAATTGACATAAGAGTCTTGACACCGATCTAATAAAATCGCAAAAGGTTGTAAACTATCTGAGAGTAAGGTTCTACCCTAGATTGCCCCCTAGATTGTGGCTGGATAAACAGAGACTTTAGAGAAGTAAATTATCACCTCATGCAGATGTTGTCTGGGCATGGGTATTTCCGTAAATACCAGCACCGGATGAGTAAAACCGATGGAATCGAATGTATGACGACGAAGTTGAAGATGCAGAGCACACTTTCTTTATCTGCGACAGATGACAAACCCAAAGGAACTCGCTAGTTCCTGTACCGCTGAGAATATCACCAAGGACAAGTTAAGCAGCGAAGATAACTGCCAACATATAGCCAAATATATTGACCTAGTGTTACGCTCAAAAAACCGGGACTTAGACGAAATGCAACAATGCACGACCCGTAAGGACACTATAGGAATACTACCCTGATGTAATACGAAAGTAGTCCCAGGTGAAAACAAGGTTCCGGAGTCATAAGAAGTATATGTTTTAGTGTGCTAGCCGTACATACTGTCTATGACGACAGTACCCAGATGTATTAGACATTTTTTACCTCCTTACTCGCAAAAAAGATTTATTATTATTTATTACATTATTATTATTATTATAATATTATTATGAAATAGAGTGCATTACCTTTTTTTTTCATAATCTATTATGTCCTTTGTGGCAATAATTCCTGTAGATGGATTTATTTTAAACGTGTCACTTGCGCTATAGAAAATGTCATAAAACACCGATGACGAGGAATGAGCTTCTGCTCTGGTGACATAACTTCCTATGAGGACATTTTCAAATACCTCCGCAATAATATACCGTGAAGAGAATTTTGGAGGATCATTTTCTGCTAGTGAAATAATAATGTGCAATGGTATTTGAGAAGACAACGACGGGCTTCCTTGGTCACTAGCCTTTATTTGTAGCATATATTCCTGCATTTCATTCATATCCAAACTTTTAGCTACAGTAACTTGCCCCATTATTGGGTCAATTTTAAATGCATTTCTGACATTTCCGCTGACAATTGAATACTTCATTTCGGCATTTTTTCCATAATCTCGATCTAATGCAAACACTTGCGTTATTTTAGAACCGATTTCTGAACTTTCTGGGATCTTGCTTTGAATAATTTTTGATAAAAATTCAGGATAATGATCATTGTGATCATGAACTTTTATTATGATCTTAGCATAATTTCTGTTTGCAGGTGTACCTTGGTCTTTTGCGATCACTATTAGTATATGTTCGGAGACGTTTTCGAGCTCTAACCGTTGGATATTCAACACGTTTCCTGTGAGAGAATCAACACGAAATAATGACAGCGAAGACGGATCTCGAGCAGTATGAAGAGTATAAAAAATTTTTTTATCTTCATCTAAATCTGTTGCATGGAGTTGCATAATTATAGATTCTTCTTCAATACCTTCAGATATATCTATCTGATATACGTCTTTACTGAATTGTGGTCTGTTGTCATTAATGTCTATAACATTCACATACAGTTGAGTTTTTACTAAGTATATTCCGTCTGTTACACTAATGGTCAGATTGTATTTTTGTTGTACTTCGCGATCTAAGGGCTTGCTTAGCAAAATGTTTCCATTATCACGGCCTATATAGAAATCATCGCGAACATCGCCAGCTGAAAAACACAATACATTAGACAGATAACCATATATAAGAATATCCTATAATACGAGGTTTGATCGATAAATTGCATCACGCAAGCAGCGAGCTGTGGTCACAAACGGGATAGGGTCGGTATTAAATCTTAAAACCCTTGATCTAATGGCTATAGGCTGTTTTTGAACTAAAAAGGCTGTAGGCCTTTTAGATTCTGAGATATAAGGATTCAAAGTTAAGTTTTTATCTACTGTTGGCAAAAGAGCATTAAAATAATTCACACATTTTTCAATTCATCTTTTTTGTGTTCTTTCGTTCGTAACGCATTAAAGGAGACGTGGTAGAAATAAAAAATTATATATATATTCTTGCTCAGAATCACCTCCTGAGTCGATTTATCCATGTCTGTCCGTCTGCCTAGATGTCTATCTGTCTCTCTTTGGAAATCACGACTACAGGAGAACGAATATCGAATATAGAGATATCGTTATGAAATTTCATCACACGCTGTTTAGGATTGAAAATTCGAAAAATCGGATCAGTCTATATATACCACGCTTATTTTTTGCAGTAAATATAAATTCATTCGTTTTTAGAACTGAATATCTCAACTTGTAGTGTAGATCTGAAGCCGAAATTTTCGGCCCACTGGTGACAGAAATAACAATTACTGGAGTACAAGTAGAATTTCGTCATAAAATTCGGCACGAACATTATCCTATATTTCATAAAAATAGAGCAGAAGTAGAAAGAGATGAGAGTGTCTTGGGGGTATCGGAGCATATCACTCTGCTGGAGGAAGTCGCTCAATACATTTAAAGTGCGGCATTGCAATGTGGGATTGTCAAGAAGGAAGATCTACTCCCTCACGAGCCAGTGAGCGTGGACGACCTAGACCCAACCATACTAAGTGTAGTAGGAACGGCGGAATCCCTATCAGAGGGTACAGGCGATACTCTGACAGGGAATAAGGAGGAAGGCATTCAGAGGATGCCCAGCACCAGCATCGCCAAAATGAACCTATATTACGCGAGGGCGGCTTCTGCTAATATCGCGAGGGTGATCATCAAGCGTAAACTTGATGTGGTGTTTGTCCAGGAGCCTTGGGTTTACAAGGGTAAGATATCGCTTTCCTTATGAGGAAGCGATACTAAGGTAATTGTGAATGTATGATGTAATGTACCACGTGTATGCATGCTAATTAAAAAAATATTAAATATTTATGTATTATGTAGAATTTATTATTAGTAGCAAAAAAGTGTTGTCTTCGGCTGGCAGAAATCTAAATACCTTACACCCGAGTAACTGAAAAAATTATAATTTCGCCATTGAGCAACTTTTGTATAAGTAGGCGGACCACGCCCATTTCGGGAAAATGTTTTTGTAATGTCTCAAGATATTGCTGGATAGAATCACGTATTAATATTTTGAAGCATTTATGGGATATTGGCAAGTGTATAAGAGGGCGACCCACGTCCATTTCTGGTATAATGTGATAAAATCCTTGCGATAAAATTAATTAATAATATTTTGTGTTAATATCTTATACCGTTTACAAGATATTGACAACTTTTGTAGGAGTGGGCATGGCACGCCCATTTTTGGCAAGGTAATGCTTCCCGATACTTGTTACGACTTTGTTATGAGTGGGCGTGGCACGCCCATTTTTTTAGAAATTTTAGTAATGGCGCTATATGTTCCGAAATAAAATTTTACCTTAATATCTCGCACGGTTTATTAGATATTCACATTATAAAATTTTTTGATATGAGGTGCCTTTATATTCTGTATGTAAAGTAGGCGTAGCTGCCCTAAATAGCCCTAATAACAAAGAATATTTGTGCCTACTTTCATCGCGATATCTCTTTTCGTTCTCCCGTACTCGTAATTTCAACAGACAGACAGACAGACAGACCGACAGAC
Organism: Sicus ferrugineus; assembly: GCA_922984085.1. NCBI lineage: Eukaryota > Metazoa > Arthropoda > Insecta > Diptera > Conopidae > Sicus > Sicus ferrugineus. The sequence goes on from OV277350.1 coordinate 13,928,057, forward strand.
AGACAGACGGACGGACAGGGCTAAATCGATTCAGGAGTGACGCTGAGCAAGGTTATATATATACTTTTCTATATCTATCTCGTCTCCTTCTCTGTGTTACAAACGGAAGAACAAAGTGAATATACCCCACTCCCTTCGGGTGTAGGATATAACTAGGTATATACTAGGTACATGCTAACGACATAGGTATAACTAGAGTTAGGCAGGAAGTATGGAAAGTTACAGTGGGGAACGAAAAAATTAATAGACTGATTCGGAATTGGAGAATATCCCTCATTATCTTATCATAGTCTCAGGGTTCGATATAATGGGGTAATCGTCAGTTGAATTTAAGATAAAGAATCCCCGGACAACTAACTGAGGCGTATATGTAAATTACCTTCAATCCTTTAGAAATATGCATAAACTTAAAGGCAAATTCAAGAGCGTATTAGAACTAGAGAGACCGGTTGAGAACTTAAACAAGGCAATTGACAATGCCTTTGAGCACAGTTGCCCTGAGAGGGAAGTGAGGTCCACCAAGGAAAAGGTGCTATTGGAACTGACTCCCCTTCATATGCATCTACAGATGCAAGCAGAGGACAACTTTGAAATATTGGTATGAGTTTGGAAAGAAATTTAATTAAGGAGGTTCGGCAGAACGACTGCCTATACAATTTTCATATAATCCAAGTTTGTGTCGACTACGGTTAACCGGCCGAACCAACCAGCTCCGCTTTGAATTAAAATCCAAATCATTTTGTTGGTCGCACTCCGAAATAGTTAAGAGCTTTTTCTTATGGAAAGCACAAAAGCTTTCACCTACTCAGAACATTTTTTTAAATTTCTACAATACTGAGTAACACACCCTTATATTATATTGTCTGTAAGAAATACATCGATTGCTGATTTATAACAATACATCGACTGATGATTTATCTGTAAAAAATGCATCAATTTCTGAGGAATATTGGCCATCACCTAACGCCATGACTACAGAACACGCGACATCAGCAATGCAACCACTGGCGATCGCCGCTTCTCTAAATCAGATCAGATCTTCACTCACTCGGTTGATAAAGCAAACTTATTAGCCAAAATGTTTGCTGAAAACTGCTCTCTTCCTGAGAGTAGTCAACCACTGCCCGCGGTTGATGGTGTATCTCATGCTATGCCTCAGATGCATTTTCGAACGCGAGCTGTTAAAAGAGTGCTTGCAGACCTCAATGTCAATAAGTCCTCGGGACCGGATGGCATTTCAGCCCATGTGTTGAGAAAGTGCGCCTCAACACTGGCTCGCCCATTGCGCAATCTCTTTAATTTATCTTTTACTTCAGGAGTTTTTCCCGCTTCCTGGAAGATTGCCAACGTGCAGCCAGTTCCCAAAAAAGGTGAGGCTACGAATCCTGCAAATTACCGGCCCATAGCAATCTGCTCAGTGCTCTCTAAAGTCATGGAGAGCATTGTAAATTTTAAATTGATGAGGTATCTAGAGAGCAACGAGTTGATCAGCGATCGCCAGTACGGCTTCCGTGCTCACCGTTCCACCGGCGACCTGATGGCGTTTCTCACAGAACGGTGGAGCAGTTGCATTCACCGGTTCGGTGAGAGCAAGGTTGTTGCTCTGGATATCTCCAAGGCATTTGACCGGGTGTGGCATAAAGCACTCGTGTCTAAACTGGCTGCTTATGGTGTCGGTAATACTTTCACTCGATGGATATCGAGTTTCCTCAGCGGCCGTTCTATTCGGGTTGTGATAGACGCTTTGCTTCCGAAGAGCACTCCACTAATGCTGGAGTTCCGCAGGGTTCGGTCCTGTCTCCGACACTTTTTCTTATTTTCATCAATGACCTTCTGTCATTGACATCAAACCCCGTCTACTCGTTTGCTGATGATAGCAGCATTTGTCATTCATATTCATTCTCCAGGCGTCCTTCTATTCTGGAGATCAATAGAAGGCGCAGAATTATGAATGACACACTCCAATCTGACCTCAACAAAATCCAGGAGTGGGGTCAAGCGAATCGGGTCGATTTTAATGCGCGGAAGACCCAATGCTGTTTGTTGACCCACAAGCGTCTGGCGGGCGACAACTTTCCACCTTTAAATATGGGTGGTGTGGATATTAATGAGTCGGAGGCTCTTGATGTTCTGGGCATGTCAATCCAATGCGATCTTCGCTGGAACGATCACATCTTTGACGTGTCGAAAGAAGCAGCCAAGTGCTTAGGCTTTCTTAAGCGGTGTAAGAAGTACTTCACTCCAACCGATCTTCGTTGTATCTACACCACTTATATCCGTCCGAAAATCGAGTACAATTCGCATATATGGTCGGGAGCTTCGCGGGCATATCTTCAGCTTCTCGACCGTGTCCAATGTCGTGCGTTAAAACTTATAGGGGACAGTAGGGTATCCAGCTCTATTGAAACCTTGGAGCGTCGTCGTGATGTGGGGTGTGTATCACTATTTTACCGCTACTTTCACGGTAAATGTTCTTCTGAAGTAGCCAGCCTGATTCCTCCGATTCAGGTATTTAGCAGAACTACTCGGCTTTCCAGAGCGGTGCACCCCTTTTATGTCGTGATTCCGTTCCAACGAACCACGCATTACCGTGAGAGTTCGTTTTTCGGTCGCGTCGTTAGATTGTGGAATAATCTCCCTGCGAATGTCTTCCCGCCCACTTACAGCGTCGAAACATTCAAGCGAAGTGTAAACCGTCACTACTCCCTCTTTCCCCCTTCCCACTAACCTGTCATCCCTTCGGAACCAACAAATGCTGTGCATGGATAGGGGGCATCCCCTGAGCTTGGTTTCATCTGTCATAAAAAAAAAAAAAAAAAAAAAAAAATGGCGCGCTTATTAGTACCAAACTGTTCATTTTTACCAACAAGCCACCATGACCACAGATCCTGAAGTGTGGTTCGCACAAATTGAGAGACTTCTCCCCGTAAATCGATTAACATCAGATCTCTCTACACCGTCATCACAGCGCTGAACCACAAGGCTTTTGAAACAGGTGGCCAATGTGCCACGAAACCCATCTGACTCAGGCAAGCACGAAGGACTAAAGAATGAGCTCATCGCGTGCTTTGGTAACTCCACCGAGAAGTAAACTCTCCGCAAGCTGAAAACAGGCGTTAAGATCCGACAGGAAACCAAGTCAGCTTTTGCATTAGATGCACCCACTGGAGGATTCGAATACGTCGAAGATGGTCCTTACCTCCATCAAGTCAGCTGTTCATTTCTCTCCGTGTGAATCGGAAAGCCTTGAGTCGGAAACGACATACTCATTGCTGCGACCGACAGAACGGAACAAAATCAAAATAACACAAATTCAACGCTTGAATTAGGAGTATTAGCATTAGAAACTACCCTTCTTTTTACATAGGGATGGGGAATCTTCCAAAGATATCGGAGAGCCCGTGCCAACCGTCATGCACGATTCACACCCCCGGCTGAGCTATCGCCAATATGGGATATCTCCTTGTTACAGCAAGCATTTCCTTCAGAGTAAGAGTGCCAACCTCGTCGTCCCCTAAATAGGATGGCAATCCTTTTACTTGCCGGTGCTGAATATCTGAGGAAGTCCCTTCTTGTTAAGGGTGTACCTGAAGTTGCCATGCCCGGTCACAAGTGCGGGTAACCAGCTCAGGTTACGCTTCTTAAGTTGAAGAGCCCACCTTGCTGAACCGCCTACCGGCTTGGGCAGTATAAACCACGACTGTCTGCTTGTGGTCAGCTCTTCCACCTCTCAGGCAAGTAGTGTCCAACCATCTACCGACCATCGCTCCCACCATTCCATTACTCAGAGCACGTTTTGTTTCTGGCTCAATGAATTCGAGAGCTGATCCTAACATAGCATGTTTAATCAAATCGTTGTTAAATTAAGCGAATTTTCAATGCAATCCTTCTTAAATTAAGTCAATTGTCAAAATGTCGTTGGCGACCCGTCCCGCGGAAAAAGCCAATAGCTTAAGCAGAAATCTTTCCACAATCGTTCACCTCGAAATCCAAAAATACGTTCCTACTATGATACATTTGGTTTTGCGAGGAATAAGTGTCAAGTTCGTGGGGAGGGTGAAGAGTCGGACGGGCTCGTATTTTCCAACTCTACTCAAGGACAATCAGGACTTCACTCACTCGGCTGATAAGGCACAGTTATTAGCTAAAATGTTTGCTAAAAGCCGGTCTGTTAAAAGAATACTTGCAAACTTTAATGTTAACAAATCTTTGGGATCAGATGTCATTTCACGTCATGTGTTGAGAATGTGCGCCTCAACACTGGCTAGCCCATTCCGTAGTCTATTTAATTTATCATATAACTCAGGTTTTTCCGATGTCCTGGCAATCTTGTCAATGTGCAGCCAGATCCCAAAAAAGATGAGGCTACGAATCTGCAAATTACCGTCCGTAGTAATCCCGTAGCAATCTGTTCAATATTCCCTAAAATTATGGAGAGTATTATAAATTTCAACTTGATGAGGTATCTAGAAAGCGTCCAGTTGGTCTGAGACCGCCAGTACGGTTGGTCTGTGACCGCCAGTTCGTGCTCACTGCTCTACCGGAGATTTGATGGCGTTTCTCACTTTTAGAGTAAGTCCGTACTAACAAGCTTCCTCACAGGTCACTGTAAGATAAGAGCACACCTCAAGAATATTTTTTTTATGACAGATGAAACCAAGCTCAGGGAATTCCCCCTATCCATTCACAGCATTTGTTAGTTCCGAAGAGATGACAGGTTAGTGGGAAGGGGAAAAAGGGAGTAGTGACGGTTTGCACTTCGCTTAAAAGTTTCGACGCTGTATGTGGGCGGGAAGACAGGTTAGTGGGAAGGGGAAAGAGGGAGTAGTGACGGTTTACACTTCGCTTAAAGGTTTCGACGCTGTATGTGGACGGGAAGACATTCAGGGAGGTTATTCCACAATCTAATGACGCGACCAAAAAAATAATTCCCACGATAATGCGTGGTTCGTTGGAACGGAAGCGCGACATAAAAGGGGTGCACCACTATGGAAAGCCGAGTAGTTCTGCTAAATACCTGATCCGGAGGAATCAGGCTGGCTACTTCAAATGAACAATTACCATGAAAGTAACGGTAAAATAATGATACACACCCTACATCACGACGACGCTCCAAGGTTTCAATAGAGCTGGATACCCTACTGTAACCTATAAGTTTTACGCACGACATTGGACCGCTTATTTCCTACACCGCTTAAGAAAGCCTAAGCACTTGGCTGCTTCTTTCTACACGTCAAAAATGTGATCGTTCCGACGAAGATCGCATTCGATTCACATGCCCCGAACATCATTGACATGATCAGAACATCATTAATATCCACACCACCCATATTTAGAGGTAAAAAATTGTGTCCCGCGGGTTTTACGCGGATTAAAATCGACTCGATTCGCTCGACCCTACTATTGGATTTTGTTGAGGTCAGATTGGAGTGTGTCATTTATAATTCTTCGTTTTTCAATGATCTCTAGAATAGAAGGACGCCTGGAGAATGAATATGAATGACAAATGCTGCTGCCATCAGCAAACGAGTATACGGGGTTTGATGTTATTGATAAAAATGAGAAAAAGAGTTGGAGACAGGACCGAAACCCTGCGGAACTCCAGCATTAATGGAGTGCTCTTCGGAAGCAAAGCCGTCTATCACAAACCGAACAGAACGGCCGCTGAGGAAACTCGATATCCATCGAGTGACCAAGTGGATGGTAAGTGATCACTGTCCGCTTCGGAGATAGCTGGTGAGCGGATTGAAGACTAGAATATGGGAAGGTAGCAGAAATTGTAGCGTGGTCCGAATTACCAAGAGGTTCAAGAACATTCACATCATACTTGCTGTGATGTGAAGTTAGAAAAATGTCCAGAGCATTTTAGTTTTGCCCATCAACACAAGGAAAGTGCGTTGGTTCTTTCACTAATTGAGTCAAATTATTAGACTCAGCAAATAACTCAACATACAAACCCTCAGGTGTTGTGTGACTCGAATAACGTAGCCAATTGGAATTCTGAACACTGAACTCGCCAGCAACAACAAATTCACTGATCGGATACGATTCCAGAATTTTAGAAATCGAATCAGAGAGACTGTCCAGTTTATCAAAAGTTGGCACCCTCTCCAGACCCGGGCTTTTATAAATGAAGCAGAAGTGCAGGATGTGCGACTGGATTTTGAACTTAACCCACATGGAGTTAAATTTGGCATCCATCGTGAAAAGGTGTTGCTGACACTGGGACGCAACATCACTGCGAATGAATAAGGTGAGGCCTCTGTGTGGTGAAAACAATGGCAGTAAATGGTACCCAGGCAAGTGAAAATCCAGTGGATCTGCTCCCTCAGACACCTTGTGAGGTCACCCTGTGATTCTAAGTTAAACGCTGTGAGGTCACCCTGTGATCCTGATATACACGCGTTCCATTTCGCCGTGTCGCAATGCAGATATCGGTGTCTGCCTCTCCCCACCATGTGGATGAGCGGGTCCCGTAAGATGGCGGGATCGAAAGTTCTAGAAGGTTTTTTCTATATGAACTTTGCATCACGCCATTCTGCGGGACTTGCTTAGAGTGCTGATCATGATGGGAGGGAGGGAGACGGCGATGCCTGCCTTTCGGTGGCGAAGCCGAGAAAAAGTGTAACTTCAGTAAGTTGAATGGGTAGGAGCCGCAGTTCGGAGTGTTGGTTTTTGTGGCTTGATTGCCTGCAGAATTTTCATGTCTGGATTTTGTGATGTGCAGAAATTTCCAATTAAATCAGACACAACTGAACATTAAAAGAACATTCCAGTGATAAATAAAATGTATACGCTAATTACATTGCATACTATGAACAAATTATTCTGCCTCCGGTTAAAAAGTGTGAAATAGACGATTCTCTAATTAGTGAACAGTGAATTCATCAGCAGCCACTAATTAGTGATTTCGAAAAACTTATTGCTGCAATTATGACCATTTAAGTGATAAATAAAATGTATACGCTAATTAAATGGCAAAAATAGGAACAAATTAATCTGCCTGTGGTTAAAAAATAGACGATTCTATAATTAATGAAAAGTACCTTCATCAGCAGCCACTAATTTCTGACTTCCAAAAAAAAACATATTGCTGCAATGGTAAATCGGCTTACTGATACAATAAAGCCAACAATAATTCTGCTCTTATAATTGATTACTTTAAACTCAGCACCCCCGGAATTATGGGACAAATAAAAGAAACGGTCGGTCAGGGAATTCGGTCGCATTAGAAATTCGAAAAGCGGCTGGCATTTCAAAGGCAGCTTGGTTGTGTTTCAGTGATTAGAAAAGAAAATATTTCGTGCAGCCCCAAAGACGATTTAGCCGCGTCCGACGGTCTGTCTGTCTGTCTGTCTGTCTGTTGAAATCACGATTACGGGAGAAGGAAAAGAGCTATTGCGATGAAATTTTCGCGGCCTAAATATTCTTTGTTACGTAGGGCTGTTTGGGATTGAAAATGGGCGGGATCGGTAAACATCCACGCCTACTTTACATATGGAATGTAAAGGCACCTCGTTTCAAAAATGTTATAATCTGAATATCTCATAAACCGTGTGAGATATTAAGGTATAATCTTTTACATGTTTTATTATTGACGCATGTTTGTAAGTTATATTATTGGTTTTAGTTAATGTGCACTGTGTTTCTATTTTCTAGTGATGTAAATGTGTTCCTTTTTCTTGTGGATGATCATTTTTGATGTTAACTATTTCTTCGCGAGCACTCGACGCGAACAATGAATTGTGGTGGGAAGTACCACCTTCGCCCGAGTTATGTACGAGTACATAACTACCCTGTATTGAGTTATGTACGTAATTACCCTGTATCGCGTTATGCTTCTTTCGTTGAACGATTGTAGTTCGTTTTTTCTCTTATTTTCGTTTAGTTTATGATCCCCTTATAATGAACGGAGATCTGGACGGAGAATTTTTGGATGTCAGTTGTTGAATCATTTGATAATAAAACGGTTGTCTGGAGAAAAGAAAATTGCATTGTTCTCGTTAATTATTTAAGTGGCGCAGTCGGCAGGATTCCATAAGTTTGTAATGGAATCCAGTGATACGAATTCTTAAAAAAACACCTCGAATCAATGCAAATAATCACAGAGAGAAAGAGTGTCATTCAATAACTCACATGAAAAATAACTATTCATAAACTCGAAATTAAGCCAACAGTGAGCAACAAAGTTAATTAATATAAAAGTTAGTAATTAACGAAGAAACAACACCGGCAAAAATTTTTTTATGAACCAACGAGAAAAACGCCAACAAATTTTTGGAGAAAACCGTACAATGATGGAACAAAGTACAATCGAGCAATGCTTAGTGGCTTTGACACAACTGGTACTGTCCAATTCCCAACCCAGTTCCTTGAGAGCGAACATCGAAAAGGATATTCGATATTTACCGGAGTTTCGAGGAGATGTAGGGACTTCGCCGTCTTTTATTGAATCCGTTACCAGAGCACTAGAGGATTTTGCTTCAAATGCTGATGAAGTTTATAAAATCATCTTTAATCTGAAGATCCGGGGTACGGCCAAAAACATACTAAAGATGAGCCCCCTTCAACATGGAACGATTGTAAGCAACGGCTAAAGCAGCATTATCGAGCGACCAAATCCCAAATCGAAATTACGAGTATTATCAATAGTCTTAGAGTAAGAAGAATAAAAGATTTAGATTATAAAATAAGAACTATATTAGAGTATATCAGTGATTTTTTATCATTTGAAGATGACTCTGAAATTATAAATAATGTATTTAGTGGCATGCTAGTACAGAGAGTGAAAGAATTAGTTTCAGGAACCCTTGCATATACAATTATGAAAAAAATTAAAATCCAAGAAATCAGAGAAATTGTGCATAGTTCTGTAGGTCAAGATGAGGCCAATTTAAAACATAGTCTTTTAATACAACATGCAATAAATAATTCCGAAAGTAATATAAAATTTTACCAACAACAAAATTATCACTTACCTCATAATGATCACTATGAATACGAAAAAAACCCGTTACGACAAAACCTAAACAAAAGCGAACGAGAAAAGAAATTTTACAACGATAATTCGACACAGCGTTCAAATAACAGACCATACAATAACAATAATTATAACCGTAATCGTCATGATACAGAAGTACAAAACAACAACAACCAAGCAACAAGACAATACAGTGGGCATAGCAGACATTACAGTCGAAATGAACCGATGGATGTACATGTAGTTAGTGCAGCTCCAACTCAAACAAATACATGTGAAGATGTTTTTTTTTTATCAACTAGCCTCGGATTATAATAAAATATTACTTAAAGTAACAATAGAAAATGAGGAATTTCAAGCGTTAATAGATACTGGCTCAACAGTAAGTTTACTTAATACTAACAGAATATCTGAAGATAAATATACAATATTATAATAAAAGAGACCACAACACCAATAAGTACAATAGAGGGCAGAGTGTATAAATTTAACAAAACTGTTTCCACTAAATGTCCCTTGGAATTTCAGTACTTAGACAATTCTAGAATGAAATGGCTTGCGATATCCATGAATAAGCCATATGATTTTTTATTAGTTATGGATTTTATGGTCAACAATATAGGTAAAATAGTATTTAAAGATCAGCTGGTATACTTGATTAATGGAGTTACTTTACCTTTTTTGTCACAATCTTTTGAAATTAATGTACTACAACAATATAAAATACAAAAAGATCAATTAGAAGACTTAAACGAAAAAGAAACGTTATTGAAAGATTAATGAAAAAATATAATAAACTACTTTATGAAGAAAACGACATACTAACGAGTACGACAACAATTACACATGAAATAAATACAACAATAAATGAGCCAATAAATTCTAAATTATATCGCTACCCACCTAAACATGAAGCAGAAGTGAGGAGGCAAATGGTAGAAATAGAAGTTCAAGGTATCATTATAAAGAGTAAAAGTCGCTATAGCTCCCCTATAATAGTGGCCCCAAAGAAATTAGATAGCTCCGGTGTCCAAAAGTATAGGATTGTTGTTATAGGCGTCTCAATCAAGTCACAATCGATGATAAATATCCATTGCCAAACATAGACAGCATTTTGGACAAACTTGGGAAAGCTCAATATATCACCACGATCGATTTGGCAAAGGGATATCATCAGGTTCTGTTAGCTAAAAAGGACATAGAAAAAACTGATTCTGTTACACTGGCAAGTCTATATGAATACGTTCGAATGCCATTTGGATAAGAAAATGCCCCGGCAACGTTTCAAAGACTAATGAACGATATCTTAAGAGACTATATAAATAAAATTTGCGTGGTATAACTCGATGATATCCTGATTTTTTCTACTACTTTGGAGGAGCATGAAATATCGCTAAGTAAAATTTTTACTAAGTTGCAACAAAATAATTTAAAAATTCAGTCCGACTAATGTAGTTTTATGACAAAAGCACTGCATTTTTAGGACACATTCTGACAAAAGAAGGAATGAAGCCAAATCCGGAAAAAATAAAAGCAATTCAGGAAATTCCAATACCAAAGACAGAAAAGCAATTAAGAGGTTTTTTAGGAATAACTAGATTTTACAGAAAATTCATAAGCAACTACGCCAAGGTAGCATACCCAATGATTAAGTACCTTCAAAAAGAAAATAAAATTAATTCTAATGATCCTCAATACATCACAGCATTCGAAAAACTTACGAATCTCATAACAAGTCATCCAATATTAAAGTATCCAGAGTTTGACAAACAGTTTGTTGTAACAACCGATGCCAGAGATTATGCTATCGGAGCAGTGCTATCGCAGCAGAGTTAGCCAATATGTTATGTGCCGCGAACATTAAATAAACATGAAAAGAGTTATAGCACCACTGACAAAGAGTTCTTAGCAATTGTCTATGCAGTGAATCACTTCAGGCCTTACTTACATGGCAATAAATTTAAAATTAGGACAGATCATATACCGAACAAAGACATCAAAGATGGCTTTTAAAACTTCAAGAATTTAATTTCGAAATAGTATATTTAAAAGGCAATGAAAATATAGTAGCTGATTATCTTAGCAGATTAACTAATGCAGAAAAAATAAATAATAACAATTAAACAGAGTCTAATCTAGAAATATCTGGCACTGCACATTCAGCAGAGGAGGAATCAAGACAATGGATAAGAATAAAAGAAGAAATTGTTAACAAATATAAAACACAGATTATTTTAACGTTTAATACTGAAAAAGAGGTTCAAATAATACATAATAGAAAAATCATTGAAATTAATCCATTAGAAAATGACAATAAAATAAAAGATTTGCTAAAATGCTACATAAAACCAGGAATGGTTGGCATTTTTGTAGAAGTATTAGACAAAGACTACCATAAAATTCAACTTCTATTAATTTCCATGTTCTCAAATAGTACGACAAAGTTTACGAGAAGTACTCTACGTGCAAAAGAAATATGGGACGAAGAAGAATTACATAAGACGCTATCATTGTACCATACCAAAGAATCTGCTCATAGTGGTATCAATGAGTGTTACCATAGCTTAAGAAATAAAATATACCTCCCAAAATTAAAAGAACATATACACTTAAAGACTACCATAAAATTCAACTTCTATTAATTTCCATGTTCTCAAATAGTACGACAAAGTTTACGAGAAGTACTCTACGTGCAAAAGAAATATGGGACGAAGAAGAATTACATAAGACGCTATCATTGTACCATACCAAAGAATCTGCTCATAGTGGTATCAATGAGTGTTACCATAGCTTAAGAAATAAAATATACTTCCCAAAATTAAAAGAACATATACACTTAATAATAAAATAAATAATTGTCAGAAATGTCAAGAAATAAAATACGACAGACACCCTATACAGTTAAAATTTTGTATTACAGAAACACCAGTTGAAAAAAATCAGATTATTCATTTAGATATATTCCAAATAAAAAAACATTCGTTTGTTACAACAACAGACAAATTAACGAAGTTTGCTGCAGCTTATACTATAGAAGATAGAAATTGGCAGACGAAAAAAACAATAATCCTGGAGCAGTTCGCTAAATTTGGGAAACCTAAAAAATTATAATGGACAACGAGTTCCGAGCGGAACAATTTTTCAGAGCGATTTTTATTTAAATGTATAATGATTTATTACTTACGATATTGAAAGCACTAAAGGAAAAGAGGGGAGAACGAAGAAGCATCAATTGCTTTTAAATCTGAATAAATTTTATAAGTGTATATTCGATTGTAGTAATGAAATCAACTTGTGAAAAATATAGTAATTAGTTTACAGCTGATAAATAGAATTCAGGAGAATTCTTACTTTAACCGTGGAGGAGTTATGTACATAACTACCCTGTATTGAGTTATGTACGTAATTACCCTGTACCGCGTTATGCTTCTTTCGTTGAACGATTGTCGTTAGTTTTTTCTCTTCTTTTCGTTTAGTTTATGATCCCGTTATAATAAACGGAGATCTGGACGGAGAATTTTTGGAAGTCAATTGTTGAATGATTTGATAATAAAGCGGTTGTCTGGAGAAAAGAAAATTGCATTGTTCTCGTTAATTATTTAAGTGTCACCTCGAATCAATGCAAATAATCACAGAGAGAAAGAGTGTCATTCAATAACTCACATGAAAAATAACTATTCATAAACTCGAAATTAAGCCATTAACGAAGAAACAACCTAATCTAAAATATGTTCCGGAATAAAATTATACCTTAATATCTCACACGGTTCATGAGATATTCAGATTATAACATTTTTGAAACGAGGTGCCTTTACATTCCGTATGTAAAGTAGGCGTGGATGTTTACCGATCTCGCCCATTTTCAATCCCAAATAGCCCTACGTAACAAAGAATATTTGGGCCGCGAAAATTTCATCGCGATAGCTCTTTTCCTTCTCCCGTAATCGTGATTTCAACAGACAGACAGACAGACCGTCGGACGCGGCTAAATCGTCTTTGGGGCTGCACGAAACATTTTCTTTTCTAATCACTGAAACACAACCAAGCTGCCTTTGAAATGCCAGCCGCTTTTCGAATTTCTAATGCGACCGAATTCCCTGACCGACCGTTTCTTTTATTTGTTCCATAATTTCGGGGGTGCTGAGTTTAAAGTAATCAATTATAAGAGCAGAATTATTGTTGGCTTTATTGTATCAGTAAGCCGATTTACCATTGCAGCAATATGTTTTTTTTTTTTGGAAGTCAGAAATTAGTGGCTGCTGATTAATTAACTTTTCATTAATTATAGAATCGTCTATTTCGCACTTTTTTAACCGCAGGCAGAATAATTTGTTCATAGTATGCAATGTAATTAGCGTATACATTTTATTTATCACTGGAATGTTCTTTTAATGTTCGGTTGTGTCTGATTTAATTAGAAATTTCTGCACATCACAAAATCCATACATGAAAATTCTGCAGGCAATTAAGCCACAAAACCAACACTCCGAACTGCGGCTCCAAAGCGACCTTTTCAAATCAGACTCCCGATTCAACTGACTGAAGTTACACTTTTTCTCGGCTTCGCCACCGAAAGGCAGGCATCGCCGTCTCCTTCCCTCCCATCATGATCGGCGCTCTAAGCAAGTCCCGCAGAATGGCGTAATGCAAAGTTCATATAGAAAAAACCTTCTAGAACTTTCGATCCCGCCATGTTACGGGACCCGCTCTCTCATCCACATGGTGGGGAGAGGCAGACACCGATATCTGCATTGCGACACGGCGAAATGGAACGCGTGTATATCAGGATCACAGGGTGACCTCACAACGCTTAACTCAGAATCACCGGGTGACCTCACAAAACAGGTGGTGTTCATCACTTTGAGCCAGAACAACAGCTGGGAAAGGCCACAAACCGGGTTTTACCTCAACCACTACCACATGTCTTTGGCGTGAAAAACCCCCATCGGGGCGCCCTTCAAGGTTTCTAACCGATAACAGGAGTTCCCCAACACGTCGACTACTCTGGCCGGCACACCCGTTGGTGCTAACTTAGCGCAGAAGTGGGTTGCCTGATTACTAAGTGGAAAATTTCGGCGGCTCACCTTTTGACCAACCTTGAAGGACCGAACCCTCGACCTGATATTATATGTTCGGGTGTTTTTCGTAAAAGCGTCCTGTATCCGTTTTCTCACCGACTCTTGAATTTTCTCTCGCTCATCGGATCGATTCCTCCTAACTGAGCCGTCGTTTAATTTTCCCAATTCCCTCAAGACATCGAACTCTTTACCGTGAGTAATCATGTGTTGTCCGAAAAGCACAAAGTAAGGCGCATAGCCAATTGATTGGTGGAGATTGTTTCTTAGCGCACAGTTCATGCTACTGAGATATTCATCCCATAACCTCTGGTCTGATCTCACATAAGAGCGGAGAGCTTCGTTAATCGATAATTGGCCCTCTCTGAGGCATTAGCCTGAGGGGAATACACGGCAGTAAGAACGTGTCTGACTCCAAAATTATCAAAAAACTTGGCCATATCCTTACTTATGAACTGACGTCCATTGTCAGTTATAATGGTCTGTGGTACGCCGAAGTAGTAAAAAATGTCCTGGATAAATTCTAGGATGGGAGTGGTAGTAAACTTACGCAGCGGCTTCAGGAAGGTAAACTTGGAAAAGTGATCTATTACAATAAGAATACCAATATGCCTGCGCTTTGTACGAGGAAATGGACCTATTAGATCCATATACAAGCGTTGGAACAGACGTACGGTAACTTCCAACGCTCCCATGGGAGGGCGCAATATTTGAGTTGGCACTTTTGAGGTGCGGCATAACTCGCAATTTGCAATATACTTGCACACCTGCGCTCTAAGGCCAGGCCAATACAGATGACGACGAATCTTCTCCAACGTTTTAGCCATTCCGGCATGGGCGGACGTACGGATATCGTGAGCTGCTCGGATTACTGTATCTCGAAGCTCCAACGGAACATACAACTTCCACCCTAGATCGTCAGCATTGTCATCACCAGTGGAGAATTCGGTGCGGTGGTAAAGGTAGCCATCCAACACTTGGAAGTCGGGATATTGGTCGCCGTCTCCATCCCTCCCATCATGATCGGCGCTCTAAGCAAGTCCCGCAGAATGGCGTAATGCAAAGTTCATATAGAAAAAACCTTCTAGAACTTTCGATCCCGCCATGTTACGGGACCCGCTCTCTCATCCACATGGTGGGGAGAGGCAGACACCGATATCTGCATTGCGACACGGCGAAATGGAACGCGTGTATATCAGGATCACAGGGTGACCTCACAACGCTTAACTCAGAATCACCGGGTGACCTCATAAAGCAGGTTGTGTTCATCACTTTGAGCCAGAACAACAGCTGGGAAAGACCACCGACCAGGTTTTACCTCAACCACTACCACATATCTTTGGCGAGAAAAACCCCCATCGGGGCGCCCTTCAAGGTTTCTAACCGATAGCAGGAGTTCCCCAACACGTCGACTACTCTGGCCGGCACACCCGTTGGTGCTAACTTAGCGCAGAAGTGGGTTGCCTGATTACTAAGTGGAAAATTTCGGCGGCTCACCTTTTGACCAACCTTGAAGGACCGAACCCTCGACCTGATATTATATGTTCGGGTGTTTTTCGTAAAAGCGTCCTGTATCCGTTTTCTCACCGACTCTTGAATTTTCTCTCGCTCATCGGATCGATTCCTCCTAACTGAGCCGTCGTATAATTTTCCCAATTCCCTCAAGACATCGAACTCTTTACCGTGAGTAATCATGTGTTGTCCGAAAAGCACAAAGTAAGGCGCATAGCCAATTGATTGGTGGAGATTGTTTCTTAGCGCACAGTTCATGCTACTGAGATATTCATCCCATAACCTCTGGTCTGATCTCACATAAGAGCGGAGAGCTTCGTTAATCGATCGATTGACCCTCTCTGAGGCATTAGCCTGAGGGGAATACACGGCAGTAAGAACGTGTCTGACTGCAAAATTATCAAAAAACTTGGCCATATCCTTACTTATGAACTGACGGCCATTGTCAGTTATAATGGTCTGTGGTACGCCGAAGTAGTAAAAAATGTCCTGGATAAATTCTAGGATGGGAGTGGTAGTAAACTTACGCAGCGGCTTCAGGAAGGTAAACTTGGAAAAGTGATCTATTACAATAAGAATACCAATATGCCTGCGCTTTGTACGAGGAAATGGACCTATTAGATCCATATACAAGCGTTGGAACAGGCGTACGGTAACTTCCAACGCTCCCATGGGAGGGCGCAATATTTGAGTTGGCACTTTTGAGGTGCGGCATAACTCGCAATTTGCAATATACTTGCACACCTGCGCTCTAAGGCCAGGCCAATACAGATGACGACGAATCTTCTCCAACGTTTTAGCCATTCCGGCATGGGCGGACGTACGGATATCGTGAGCTGCTCGGATTACTGTATCTCGAAGCTCCAACGGAACATACAACTTCCACCCTAGATCGTCAGCATTGTCATCACCAGTGGAGAATTCGGTGCGGTGGTAAAGGTAGCCATCCAACACTTGGAAGTCGGGATATTGGTCGCCGTCTCCTTCCCTCCCATCATGATCGGCGCTCTAAGCAAGTCCCGCAGAATGGCGTAATGCAAAGTTCATATAGAAAAAACCTTCTAGAACTTTCGATCCCGCCATGTTACGGGACCCGCTCTCTCATCAACATGGTGGGGAGAGGCAGACACCGATATCTGCATTGCGACACGGCGAAATGGAACGCGTGTATATCAGGATCACAGGGTGACCTCACAACGCTTAACTCAGAATCACCGGGTGACCTCACAAAACAGGTGGTGTTCATCACTTTGAGCCAGAACAACAGCTGGGAAAGGCCACAAACCGGGTTTTACCTCAACCACTACCACATGTCTTTGACGTGAAAAACCCCCATCGGGGCGCCCTTCAAGGTTTCTAACCGATAACAGGAGTTCCCCAACACGTCGACTACTCTAGCCGGCACACCCGTGGGTGCTAACTTAGCGCAGAAGTGGGTTGCCTGATTACTAAGTGGAAAATTTCGGCGGCTCACCTTTTGACCAACCTTGAAGGACCGAACCCTCGACCTGATATTATATGTTCGGGTGTTTTTCGTAAAAGCGTCCTGTATCCGTTTTCTCACCGACTCGTGAATTTTCTCTCGCTCATTGGAGCGATTCCTCCTAACTGAGCCGTCGTTTAATTTTCCCAATTCCCTCAAGACATCGAACTCTTTACCGTGAGTAATCATGTGTTGTCCGAAAAGCACAAAGTAAGGCGCATAGCCAATTGATTGGTGGAGATTGTTTCTTAGCGCACAGTTCATGCTACTGAGATATTCATCCCATAACCTCTGGTCTGATCTCACATAAGAGCGGAGAGCTTCGTTAATCGATCGATTGACCCTCTCTGAGGCATTAGCCTGAGGGGAATACACGGCAGTAAGAACGTGTCTGACTGCAAAATTATCAAAAAACTTGGCCATATCCTTACTTATGAACTGACGTCCATTGTCAGTTATAATGGTCTGTGGTACGCCGAAGCAGTAAAAAATGTCCTGGAGAAATTCCAGGATGGGAGTGGTAGTAAACTTACGCAGCGGCTTCAGGAAGGTAAACTTGGAAAAGTGATCTATTACAATAAGAATACCAATATTCCTGCGCTTTGTACGAGGAAATGGACCTATTAGATCCATATACAAGCGTTGGAACAGGCGTTCGGTAACTTCCAACGCTCCCATGGGAGGGCGCAATATTTGAGTTGGCACTTTTGAGGTGCGGCATAACTCACAATTTGCAATATACTTGCACACCTGCTCTCTAAGGCCAGGCCAATACAGATGACGACGAATCTTCTCCAACGTTTTAGCCATTCCGGCATGGGCGGACGTAGGGATATCGTGAGCTGCTCGGATTACTGTATCTCGAAGCTCCAACGGAACATACAACTTCCACCCTACTCAGTACTCAGCCGAGTTGAAGGCCCGAGACGCCAAATCGATGGCCGGCTCGCCGTCGAGCCCAAGGAACGACAACTCCCCTAGGGAATCGTGTTCCATCGACCTCGAGAACGCGTCCGCCACGACGTTTGCTGCACCTTTTCGGTGTTCGATGGTGAAGTCAAAACCTTACAATTTTAATGACCACCGGGCTAATAGTCCCATTAAGTCCCTCTGACTCATTAGCCATTTCAGACAAGAGTAATCGGTGACCACCTTAAACTCATGCCCTTCGATGTACATCCTGAATTTTCTAATCGCCAATATCACCGCCAAACATTCGAGCTCGGAAACTGTATAGTTGCGCTGGGCTTTATTCAATTTTTGCGACATATACGCTATAGGTCGTTCGTGTCCGTCTTTGTCGCATTGCGCCAAAGGCCTGTTGAGCCAGAGGTCCCCACACGAAATTTTTGCTCTTCGTCAGCAACTCGGTCAGATGGAACGTGACCGTCGAGATATGAACTTACGGTACCATCCCACCATACCTAGAAAACGGCGCACTTGTTTGGTGGTTTACGGAGCAGGATATTCCCTGATTGCTTTGACCTTATCAGGGTCAGTACGTAACGTGCCGTTACCAAGTACATAACCTAAGTAGTTCACATCAGACAGACAAAATACACTTTTCGTCACGTTAATGGTCAGACCGGCCTTGCGTAAACACCTCGCCACTTCTGCCAGATGAACCAAATGCTTGTCGAACGAGCTTGACAGAATCAGCAGGTCATCAAGATACATGAATACTCTGGATTTCAAAGTATAGAGGATCACGTGATCCATGAGCCTACACATGGTCTGGGGTGCATTGCACAACCCGAAAGGCATTCGTGTAAATTGATAATGAGGTCGGTTGGGTACCGTAAGGGCGGTAAAGGCGGAGGTCTTTTCAAGGCAAATCTGCCAAAATGCGTCCTTCAAATCCACTTTCGAAATGAAGTTCACTGACGGTAGTCTACTCAAGAGGCCATCTATATTTGGTAGTGGATAGGCATCCTTAACAGTGACTTCATTCAACTTGCGGGAATCCAGACAGAAACGCACCTTACCAGGCTTGACTATCAAAACTCCAGGCGACGACCAAGCCGATCCGCTTGCTTCCTCTATCACGCCCATCGACAACATTCGATCCAACTCTTCACAGAGCAGTTTTTCCCGAGAGGGCGAAATCGGATAGTACCATTGTTTTATGGGTCTGGCCACTCCCGTGTCAATCAGGTGCTCGACCAAAGTGGTTTTTTCCAGTCTCTCCCGTTCCGAGGACGGGAACGACTGGACGAGACTCAACCGTTTGTTCTGAGCATCCGTCAATGCCACCATATTCGGAGCATCTCTTTCGAGAGACGCGATCTCAGGTGCTCTTAAACTTGTAATTTGTAGGTAAAATTCCTCCCAGAAGTCGATCCCACAAATCACATCGGACTTAATGGATGAAATAATTAAAAATTTAAAAGACTTTGCACGGTCATTAAAATGCACTAACGCAGAAAAGTAACCTACCACGGACTGTACTTGTCCATCAGCTGTTTTTATCTTCTCGGTAAACTTCTCAAACGAACTAGACTCCTTTAGAACCGCTTCAGCTAAGGTGCTTCCTATTACGCTCACATTCGCACCATTGTCTAACAACGCTAGATATATATTGCCATTTAACGACAAATTAATATAGGGCCGTGAATCGTGAGGTTTGGATACTAACGAGGAAATCACCATTTTCCTAAAACGCTTCACTTGGTTCCAAAAGCTACGAAGCCGTAAGGTTTTACGTTTACGTCGTAATTCCGTGGAGAAAATTTCAGCTCGCCTCCGCTGATATTTGGCGAGTCGAATGTGGTACGGCACAAGCTCGCGACTGGGAGGAGATCCGGTCAACGGACAAGTCGAAACAGGACGTTAAGAGTCAGGCGGTCGTTGGGCAATAGTAACAACCGGAGTTACTGAGGTTATTGCTGGTGCGGACGACGGCTATGCGGGAGTGGTCCGGACGTCCTTGCTTGAGCTCCCGTTCTCGAGTTTTCCGATCGAGAAAGACAGGTTGGACAATTGGGCCTATAAATGTTTAGCGCCCCACAGCCATAGCAAAAGACTCTACGAGGTAATACTTTGCAATCTTGAAATTGGTGGCCCTCTGCATCACAGTTCCAACACTTAGAGTTTTGCCGGTCTGTCATCGCGCACAGGTCTTGTGGAGAGTCATGTACCGCCAAACCATCCCCCCGCCGTCCGATTCCACTACGGCCAACTGTCGCCTACCTGTGACAAATCGTGACGGGGTCGAATAACCTTCCCTCATAAAGTTTTCGTGCCTATGGCACTCGCGCCTTAAATCGTTTAAGTCATATATCCGAACTTAATAACTCATGTCGCAAAAATGGGGTCAGGTTATGCGTCAGGATTTCCCTGCAGTGCAGGGTCGCTCAAAGGCGCTCCCAATCGATCATTCATCGAAAGCACATCATCTAGAAAATCGTCAAACTTCTCTCCCGATCATTGTTTCCGTCTACGGATGTTTTCGCTCAACTCGTAATCTGTTAAGTAATTTCGGAATTTGATGCGAAGTTGGTCGCATAAGGCAGGCCAAGCCAATCGGCTTACTTGGCGATGATGTCGCCAGATGTTGACAGAGAGATGAGAAATCGTTATTTAGACATTGAGACGTCAGGGCATTTACGCGATAAATGAACTCATCGATGTTCATTCCTCCAGCGTCTCCCGTAAATTTTAATCGCTGCCCAGAGATGAGCGATGAAAATCTGTCCGAGTTTCCTCGGTGAACAAATGGTCGCGGGGCTAATTGGGCTGTACTCGCTGTATTACCGTGGTGATCAGTTGTCGGATTCGAGTTAGTTGGGCGGGTGTTCACGGCTGCTGTAGGAGCATCAGGAATTGTTAAATAGCTGGCGGGTGTCATCGCAACCGAACGACGTGCGCTCCCTAACGCCTCCCTACACTCGGCGGCAATCACAGTCGACAACTCCTCCTTCACTCGCTGAACGGTCTGAGACAAAATTTCTTTTATGAAAGCCTCAGTTAACCTAGATGAGGGGGAGTTACCCGGAGAAGTAAACTCTATCAGGTCTGATGTAGGAGTGCCTTGGTCTACGAGCGACATGTGAGCGCTTCGTGTTAGTGCTATGCTGGAAGGGGGGGGGGGGTACGGATGTCGTTCGCGGCAGCCGTGTCTGCTTCACCACGCGCGGGGCCGCCTACGTCGGTGGACTGATGAACCTGGTGGGATATCATCCGCCTCGTGGTGGTTCTCCTCGTCTGCGAGACGTTTCGTTCGCGGCTAATTGGACTATCCTGTGTTGACAACCGGAAAATCCTAGTATTACAAGTCGGACATGTGGGGTAAGATTGATGCCATGCCTCTAGACACGGCTTATAAAATTCGTGTTGACTAACGGTTCTGGATAATTGTACCCCAGAGAAAAGTTCGCGCCTACAAATACCGCATTCCGGTGCAACCCGCCCCGTATTATTGACTCCTGCTTTCATAGCAAAAAAAATAAAGCAGAACTGTTTCGTCGATCAAGTAGCTGGAAACCAAAAACTCCAGGTGGTTTGCCAAAACTCCAGAAAAAAAATTCGAGAAGAAGACAAACTTTAGATATGTTATATAGGCTAATATATCTACAAAAAAAATTTATAATTCGTTAAAAGTTAATTCATCAAAAGATGCGTACAGGTGATTCAGCAAGCACACCAAATTTAGGAAGTAAATTACAGAGTAGCGATCCCCTCAGCCAAGCGACACGTATGCTTCCCCTCACTCCATCAAGGCGACAAAAGCCGCAGCCACGCCCATCATCATCCATGTCCTCAGTAGCTACCACTAGAGAAAACATAAGAATTCAGGGGCTAAACTACAAAAAAAAACTTAATTTGGCGTCATCCAACGAGTCGGTAACGGTTATTAACCATTAAGGGAAATCTCCAGTTGGACAAGGCCTCAATATCAACAAAATTTTCAACAGTATATGGTTGGTCAATCGAGCATCTTTGGCGAGTTGCGCAACCGCGAAAGCTCCCACTTGGCAAGGTCTCGAGCCACGAGAATAATTTTAACATAAGGAAACACTTAATTTAAAGAGTCTAGATACACGTTTTCGTTTTTGGCCGTAATATGTTTCCTTTTGTGCTAATAAAGGAAATAATAAGTGTTTTTCATTGTTCATTATAAATAAAGACTAAGTAGAGTACTCCTAAAATTGATGTGAGAAGCGTCATCCAAGTATTAATAGTAACTGAAAGGATAAAGGAGCTGAACGTAGAACGTAGTTTTGATAACATATTTTTTGGTAACAAAATATTTTTTGTAACAAATCCTTATTGTTGAAAACAATATTTAACGAAGTTCTGGTTTCACAGTAAGGGTTTATTGTAAAAAATTTATTATGCTTATTGGCGTACGTAGGCGTGGCAGTGGGTACGTGTGTATAACTGGAAGTGTTTAGGATGCACTTGACGTCACAACTGGCGTTGAATTCGGTGTGTTTGATGTAGCAACGAAATGTGTATTCCGTGCGAAACTTGTGTTCGTTGTGCTTGATTTGGCAGTCAAACAAGTGTTTGGTGCGCCTGATGTTCATCGAAGCGGGTGTTTGGTGCGCTTGACATAATGAAAGATAAGAGTGGTTTCGATGCGTATAGCGTAGCAGCCAAACGTGTGTTCGGTGATCTTAACGTGGCAGCGAGACGTGTGTTTGGTACGTTTGACGGAGCTGTGAAATGAATGTGCGTTAAAGGCTGTTTTCATGTTTAATATACACTGCGGCATTTGAATCACAATTAGTCGGATTTTGATCTTTAGTAACCAATACCCATTATTGGTTAATTTATTTTCAACTAATCGGCGCTTGAACAAATTAAATATGGATATTTAAACTAAAATTAACACAACTGAATTCTGATTGTGACTTAGAGGTGTAGCGAACCAACTGTTTGCTACAAATTTTATATATATTTTGTTTAAAACTAAAATATAGAAGAAATTGGTAGTGTCGTAACCGCGGACGAGGGCGGATGCAGCTACCCCCCCGCAGTGCAATGTTTAGTGTGCTCGCGGGAAGAAACACAAACAAGGTATAAGCAAATATCTTCAAAAAACACAAAAAAGTCACACTGCAATAGAACTGGATTGAATACAGTGCATTAAAACATAACAATAAACATTAATATATTCATAAAAGCAATAATACAAAATAACAACCAAATAACACAAATAGATAATCAAACGGAATGCAGAGAACCAAGCGAAGGGCTTATTTATGCTCTCCGCAGTAAACCTCAGCATTTCGTTTCTTTCTTATCCTCCTTGTTCTTCCTGGTCCCGTTAGGTGTGCAGGCGGCTGTGAGTGCACCGTGGGCTGAAGCGTGACAAAATAAAGGCATAACACTTGTCTTGTCGCGTTTTGGTTTGCCTGCGGTGTAGGCTTGACCGCTTATGCAGCTGTCTTTATACCTCTTTACAATGGGTGGCGATGACAAAATTTCGTATAGACTCCACATGTGCGTGGCTTGAGGGCGAATTTCTTAGCGGTCTATGCGTAGGTTTGTACTAACCAACCGCATATAATGGCACTAGGTGAGGCCCAGGTGCCTGAGGGTGCAGATCCACTAGAGTTTCACATGCCTGGGTACCATCTACAGAGGCCTCGCCTTATATATCCGCAGTGATGTTGCGTACCAGTGTCAGCAACACCTTTGCACGACGGATGCCGAAATTAGCTCCATGTGGGTTAAGTTCGAAATCCAGTCGCACATCCTGCACTTCCGCTTTATTTATAGAAGCCCGGGTTTAGAGAGGCTGCCAACTTTTGATAAACTGGACAGTCTCTCTGATTTCTAAAATCCTGGAATCGTATCCGAGCAGTGAAATTATTGTTGATGGTGATTTCAATGTTCATAATTCCAATTGGCTACGTCATTCGAGTCACACGACACCCGAGAGTTTGTATGTTGAGTTATTTGCTGAGTCTAATAATTTAACTCAATTAGTGAAGGAACCAACGCAGTTTCCCTGCGTTGATGGGCAAACCCAAAATATTCTGGACCTTTTTCTAACTTCACATCACAGTAAGTATGGTGTGAATGTTCTTGAACCTCTTGGTAATTCGGACCACGCTACTATTTCTGCTACCTTCCCATATTCTAGTCTTCAATGCGCTCATCAGCCAGCTCCGAAGCGGACAGTGTGGCTTTATGAGAAGGCTAATTGGGATGCGCTGAACTCCTTTTTCAGCCGTTTCAATTGGCATTTGTGTTTCAGGGATAGAAACATAAATGCTGCAGCAAAAGTGGTAGAAAATATAATTTTATTTGGTATGAGGTCTTTCATATCCAATAAAAGAATTTCCATTAAACCAAAAGACCATTCCTGGTTTAATGCGACTTGCAGACAAGCAGTCAGTTCAAAAGAGGAAGCATTTAGGAATTGGCGTTTAAACAAAACTGCTGATACTAAACTGTTGCGCAATCAGACCAGAAATAGACGCAATGCCACTCTAAAGCGCGAAAAAGCTCTCTAGGAGCAGCTCCTTAGACGTAGAGTTCTTAAATACCATAATGGTAGTAAGAACCTTTGGTCGTTCGTGGGGAGAGTGAAGAATCAGACGCGATCGTCTATTCCAACTCTCCTCAAGGATGATCAGATCTTCACTCACTCGGTTGATAAGGCAAACTTATTAGCCAAAATATTTGCTGAAAACTGCTCTCTTCCTGAGAGTAGCCAACCACTACCCGTGATCGAGGGTGTGTCTCATATTATACCTGAGATCCACTTTCGGACGCGGGCTGTTAAGAGAGTGCTTGTAAACCTCAACGTCAATAAATCCTCGGGACCGGATGGCATTTCAGCCCACGTGTTGAGAAAGTGCGCCTCAACACTGGCTCGCCCATTGCGCAATCTCTTTAATTTATCGTTATTTCAGGAGTTTTTCCTACTTCCTGGAAGATTGCCAATGTGCAGCCAGTTCCCAAAAAAGGTGAGGCTACGAATCCTGCCAATTACCGACCCATAGCAACCTGTTCAATGCTCTCCAAAGTTATGGAGAGCGTTATAAATCTTAACTTGATCAGGTATCTGAAGAGCAACTAATTGGTCAGTGATCGCCAGTACGGTTTCCGTGCTTACCGCTCCACAGGCGATTTGATGGCATTCCTCACTGAGCGATGGAACAGTTGTGTTCACCATTTCGGTGAGCATAAGGTTGTTGCTTTGGATATCTCCAAGGCATTTGACCGAGTGTGGCATAAAGCACTTGTGTCTAAACTGGCTGCTTATGGTGTCGGTAATACATTTACTCGATGCATATCGAGTTTACTCAGCGGCCGTTCTATTCGGGTTGTGATAGACGGTTTTGCTTCCGAAGAGCACTCCATTAATTCTAGAGTTACGCAGGGTTCGGTCCTGTTTCCAACTCTTTTTCTCATTTTTATCAATGACCTACTGTCATTGACATCAAACCCCGTCTACTCGTTTGCTGATGGCAGCAGCATTTATCATTCATATTTATTCTCCAGGCGTCCTTCTATTCTGGAGATTAATAGAAAACGCAGTATTATGAATGACACACTCCAATCTGCTTTATAACCTTATTCGAGCGAGAATTCGTTTTTCGGTCGCGTAGTTAAGTTGTGGAATAATCTCCTTGCGCATGTTTTCCCACCCACTTATAACGCCGAAGCTTTTAAAAGAGGTGTAAATCGACACTACTCCCACTGTTCCCCTTCCCACTGACCTTTTCCCTTCTAAACCAACGAATGCTTTGCATGGAGGGGGCGCATCCCCTGAGTTTGGTTCTATCTTCCCAAAAAACCAAATTCCCTTGATTGAATATTTATTACCATTTAAAGTAAAATAAGTTTAAATATCGTAAATAATAATGATAACAAGAAGTATTCGAATTAATAACATTAAAATAATCATGAGTTCAGAATACACAAGAACGAATAAACTTAAAACAACAATTGAACCAGAAAATCATAAACACAAAGTAGAATAAGACACAAGTATAAGACACAGAGAATAAGGCACAAGTGGAGCAGCGGCAATTCTAAAAGTAGAATTATGCGACCAGCTTATTTTCGTTTTCTCTTCTTCTTTGCACTTTCGCTGCCACCGATCTAAGAATAGAATCAAGCACTCAGCTTATACATATTTTCTTTCGTCGCGCACACGCTGCATATGATTCCTACTGTGTTTATTTAGGAAGTATGCTGTTGTTATATGTAGGATACAGAGCTGAGGGAAACGAGTGCGGGCGCGGATAGCGGCAGCCTAAGCAGTGGCTACGTAAGCAGAAGTAGTGTTGTAGTTGTTGTTGTTTATTTAATTGCTTTGCTTTTGTGACGCCGCCACATGAGTGTAGTGAAATTTAATATAAACATTAAGTGAATGGATCGAACTACGGTTTGGTGGACATGTATGATCTGGAGCGTGGGCTGCGTAAGCAGAGGTAGTGAAGTTGTTGTTATTGTTGTTGTTGTTGTTTATTTGCTTGAGATGGAACTATAGCTTGATTCGAATTTTGGTGGAAATAAATTGTATTTAATGTTTTAATAGCACTTTACTGAAGGCATTGGGGAGACAACTTTTTTATTTTGTTGTTGTTGGTGTAGTTTTGACATCGTAACTTTTTGATATCGTTAATTTCTGAATATAACGCTAAATATTATATTACACAATTATGTATACATACTGTGTACTATACTGTAAGCGCATAAAGTACTTATTGTTTGCTCTGTGTGTGTGTTAAGGAATTGGCAGATATTAGTATGAGTCATAAATTTCCCAGAATTTATTTTGCAGAGACGCGTTTCGTATACTATTGTTGTTGTTAAAAATTTAAGAGAGATCGCTACGTCGGAGGAGTATAAAAGGAGCAACAAGTTATTACAGAACTTCATTA
Organism: Sicus ferrugineus; assembly: GCA_922984085.1. NCBI lineage: Eukaryota > Metazoa > Arthropoda > Insecta > Diptera > Conopidae > Sicus > Sicus ferrugineus. The sequence goes on from OV277350.1 coordinate 13,954,955, forward strand.
ATCGTTTGATTTTTCCAAGACATCAAGTCGTGTGAACTCTAAATAACTTTTGAGAAAATACTCATATACTTTGTACAGTTAAAATTATTAAATAAATAAACTATAATTATATTTATACTACAAATAGTAAATAAAAAAATTATTTACTATTATTAAAATTGGAGAGATAAAGCTCATTAGTTTGCAAAACTAAAACCCAGAGCATTCACAAAGAGTACATTAAAGTGTAAAACTAAAACTTAAAGTTTTTATGAAGAACGCTCAAAATTTTAAGGAGACTGAAGTAAAATCTACTTCATTAATATTATTATCATCATAATCATCATCAACAATAACGACATCTTCAGGTAAATCTTTTCAAAATGGAAGGATTTGCAGTGAGTGTGGTGTTCGTTTCACCGAAAATCGCAACCTTAAACGCTATGTTTTAAACAAACATGCTGAAAAGCAAGCATTCGATTGCAATGAATGTAACATTAAATTTACCCGACGCGATAACCTGAAAAAACATGTAAATTTATTTCATCCACAACCAAGCAGAAGCTGTGCTTCACCAGTAAAACGTATTCATAATGTAAACTTTTCAATTTGTTCTGATTGTAATGAGAACGTTTTGAAGAAAAACTGGAATTATCACATTAGGACCAATAAACATAAAAAAATTCTAGCATCCCGATTAATGAGCACTTTAACACAATAAAGTCAACCTTCAATGAAAGGATTGAAACGCTTATGCTCGAAAACGAGAACAAGGGTTTGCTGGTTCCAGAAACGTTTTCTACCGTTAACAAAGGCATCATTATTAAAGCTCTGGAAGACGAAACGCACTTGCGCTATAAATTTAATTTAGAGTTATTTTGCGAGTATGTGAAAATGAGTACTGAAGAAGATATGGTTGTGGATGTAAAATCGTTCCAAACCAAAATGACTTTAATACAGATAAGAGAAGATATCGAAAGCAGCTACAATAATATGATTTATCAGATTTGCAAGAAAATGTCTGAGTTTCAGGCAAGGGACAGTGGCTGGTTTCTCATAAGGATATGTCACCTGGAGTTCAATATTAATCAATATCAGCCAATAAGGGAATAGCTATAAGAAAAATATTGTTATTTATTGAGTTCAATTTACAAACAAAATAATAAACTAAATTATAAATATAAATATTAAGCAAAACAACTGTTAGATTTAAGAAATTTTATGAATATATTTGAATATAAAAACCCCATAAATCAGTCGATTACCTACATTTTCAGATTACGACAGCACGTTCACCACATATACAAATCGTAATATCAAAATTATGTACAGTTAAAACCAATTGTAGAAATGTCAATTTAACCAAATTATAGTTACTTTAATTTACATTAACTTGCATTTATATAAATTTTTTTTTATTTTTTTTTATTTAATACGTACACTTAAAACTGGACATGGAAACGTCTGCTTCGTCACAAATCTTTTCTACTGATACTGGTACCAGAGATAACGAGATGCGAAACTCTCCACTACTACACGCACATTTCTTCAGATTTCTTTGATGACGTTAGTGAAATCAGGCAGAATTAGTCGGAATTCTGTACTCAATTCTCGGAATTCTGTACTTTTTTTTGCGCATGGTAGCAGTCAATTTTGGATTTAGGAGGGTTGTTAATGCTAAATGTCAAACGTATACATCCTACATTATTCTAATGATAATTAAAAAAAATTCAAAAACAAAGAACGGAAATACACTGAAGATGGTACAACGGCGAAATTGGTTTGCCTACAAACCAAATTTGTAGACAAACAAATTTCGGACTAGTTTGTAGACGAACAGTTACAAGAAATTATGTATTAAATTTCCAAAAAAAAGAATTTATAAGTTAACTACTTAAAGAATTGTCGTTAAAGTTTATATCGCCGAAATGCGAAGGTAGATTTATAAATTTTTTCTAAAATCATTTGAAAAAATGTTTTTAGGTACACCGGGGGGAATAAATTCTTTTCTGCACCTCTTGTTTTAGACCAGAAAAGTTTTCACCACCTTTGTTTACATGTGATGAAATTTAAAAATGCATGTTGTGATCGCGATTTTTGTTACTCAGATTGGTTCTGGAACAATTTATTAATAAAATTATATTTGCAGATAGCAAAATGAGGAGAAAATATGTAAGGAAATGCGTTGGAATTTTTTAAATAAATCTGCTGATACGTTAAATAATATTTGCATTTATTTGCTATGGGAGTGGTTTCAGCTCAGGACATGATACTGAGGTGAAATATTGACTGAAGTTTAGGTCAACCTCACCTGACGGTCAATTGACCAACGAAAATCAAACATTTTACTCTTTTTTTCGCCCATCGTGAAAATGACTGAAACATTGTTGCGATAAATTGTGTTCGTTTTTCCACTCGCTAATTGTTAATTTTTTTTTTTACATGTCAAAGTAACAAATTTGATTCTTGATGGTCAAATGACCGTGATGTGAGCTTGCCCTTACTTTTTCAACATAATTTTTCACATACAGTGTATGTGAATTCAACAGTGTATAAAAAATAGACGTCAGAGCGATTTTTGTCAGCTGTGAAAGCAGAGTTTTGCATCTCGTTATCTCTGATTGGTACTCCCTGATATGTGGTTGTGGTTGCTGTTGCAGCGGTTGAGAGCACACTTGTAACGAGAGCGCATTATATTTCAGAGCGAGACGTAGATTTGCGTGTATGACTGTAGAAATATTGATATAGACGGAATCGTCTGTGGTGCTGCAGAAACGGTTGCCGGAACTTTGATCTACTTGTTGTTGGTTAATTACCAAAAAAAAATTGAGCAGGTATTCTTGCTTAATTAGGTTAATTGTTAGAGGTGTATTTGGCTTTTTCCTCCTAAATTAACTTGTATCACTTAATTATCGCGTTTTCTTTTTTTCTCTTAGTGCTGCAGGTTATTGGCTTTAGTGTATCAGTAAGCCGATTTACCATTGCAGCAATATGTTTTTAGAAGTCAGTAATTAGTGGCTGCTGATGAAGTCACTTTTCATTAATTATAGCATCGTCTATTTTGCACTTTTTAACCGCTGCCAAAATAATTTGTTCCTATTTTTGCAATTTATGAGCGTGTACATTTTATTTATCACTTAAATGTTCTTTTAATGTTCAGTTGTGACTGATTTAATAAGAAATTTCTGCACATCACAAAAACCAGAACTGAAAATTCGGCAGGCAACCAAGCCACAAAAAACCAACTCTCCGAACTGTGGCTCCAAAGCGACCTTTTCAAATCAGACTCCCGTGTCGACTGCTTGAAGTTACACTTTTTTTCGGCTTCGCCACCGAAAGGCAGGCATTGCTGTCTCCTTTCCTCCCATCTTGATCGGCACTCTAAGCAAGTCGCGCAGAATGGCGTGATGCAAAGTTCATATAGAAAAAATCTTCTAGAACTTTCGATCACGCCACGCTACGGGACCCGCTCTATCATCCACATGGTGGGGAGAGGCAGACACCGATATCTGCATTGCGACACGGAGAAATGGAACGCGTGTAAATCAGGATCACAGGGTGACCTCACAGCGTTTAACTCAGAATCACCGGGTGACCTCACAGGCTTCTCGTTATTAAAAACGTTATAAGGTGTATATCTTTTAACCGTGTGAGATATTAAGGCATAATTCCGGAATATAGCCCTATTGCTATAATTTTTGCAGAAAACAAAAGCTGGAAATATATCACGAACGGCACAAGATATTAAGACGTAATTTTATAACGAAGTATCTGGAAGCATTATCAATCTGTTTGCCTAAAATGGGAGCGGCCCGCCCACTCATACAAAAGTTGTTAATATCTCATAAAGGGTGCAAAATATTAATAAGTGATTTTATTCTGGGGTATCCGGAGACATTACCAATGCTTGCCAAAATGGACGTGGTCTGCTTACTTATACAAAAGTTGTCAAATGGCGAAATTATTATTTCTTTAGCTACTCGGGTGTAGGGTACTTTGACTTAGCCTGGCCGAACACAACACTTTTACTTGTTTTAATTAGATTCTGTAATTCCGCGTCTGCATTTTGCTTTTTTATAAATTTTGCTTTTTAATAAAGTACATCCAGACCTCGCTCTGCGTCGTCTCATTTTGGGTTTTTTCGATGTTGCGTCGTTACTGAATTATCTTTAATTTTCCTTATGCGCCGTATTATTTTCGAACTTGCGTTTATTTATTCGGTAAATCACACTACTAATTTTAGTTTTTAGTGTATACACATGTTTTGATACAAATTTCGTTATGTATTCTATATGTGTTGATACGAACAATCAATAGTTTTGTGAATTTTGCAGTGGTAAGTTGTTTAATTAAAGAAAACCTAGTAAAACTTTATTTATTTTCATTTAAATATATATTCTTAAATTTTAAACCATGAGTGGAAAAAGCAGTGTGTCTAAAATTAGCAAAAATAAAAAAATATAATAACTCTGGATATGAAATTGGACATTTTACGAAGTTGTAACATCTATTCAAACACGAGATAGAAATAAAATAAAAGAGGTAGCAAAATATGTAACAGCATTAGATGCTAAGACATTAACTCGCTCAAGAATTAATCTAATGATAAAAATGGAGTCCTTGCCTTCTGTTTGGATTAAAAATCAAATTGCACAGAAATTACCTTTAAGCAAAATGGCTATTCAGAGAAACGCCAAGACATTGGATGAAGATATTAAAAGTAAATCTGCTACTACATCCAACGAAGGGCATTTTGAAGCTAGCAACGGTTGGTTTGAATGATTCAAAACTCGCGCATATTTACATAGCATTGCTTTTAAAGGTGAAGCAGCAGAAAAATCTGCACCGGGATACAAGGCTAGCAAAGATAGATTGACTCTTTTTTTAGGTGGAAATTCTAATGGTGATTTTAAATTTAAATCCTTTCTGATTTACAAGACAGAAAATCCAAGAGCTTTGAAAGGCTATTCAAATGATCGACTGGCGATCTAATAAAAACGCGTGAATGGCAGGATAATTATTTAAAGACTGGGTTTGTACTTCAGCTATTCCTGAAATAAAAACATATTGCAGTAAAGAAAATTTTGACTTCAAGGCTTTAGTTTTGGTAGATAATCCTCCCGGTCACACGGCCTACGTTGATGATTTATCAGAAAATGTCAAATTTGTATTTATGCCGCCGAACACGACATCCTCTAACCTATGGATCGGGGAGTGATATCAAATTTAAAAAGCTATTATTTACGACGAACATTTAAACTGCTTTTAAGTGAAACTGATGGACCAGGTAAGCCAATAATGCAAGAATTTTGGAAAAAGTTTAACGTTTTGAAGGCAATAGAAATAATTTCCGATTCGTGGGCTGAGGTTAAACCATCTTGCATGAACATCAAAGCAGATTTCTAAAGCTATAAGTTTAATTGATGAAACTTTGGAAATTTTTACAACAAAAGATACCGATAACGAACGAAGTTCAAAAGTGTCTCGTGCAGTAGCAATGAATATTAACTGCTACAAACAAATTTATTCAGAAATGAGACGAAATGCTGTCCAATAGACTTTAGACAAATTTTTAGTAAAAGGGAACCAGTTGACTCCTCTCCAAAGTAGGATTAGTTTATAAGTTATTTATTGTTTTTGCTATTAATTTCCTTGTATCATTGAATTTTTATGTTGTTCTTTGAATATTTGAATTTTTAGGTTTTTTAACCTTTTTGTTCTGTTTTGATTTTATGTGAATAAATAAAGTTTTAAATCAATTTCTGTTATTTAAAAATGGTTATATTGTGTTTTTATTTTTCAAAAGTTTTGGAATCTCTCTTTGATTTTTATATGGTTTTCTATAGAATATCGCAACTCACATTGCGTCCTTTAGCTGTGCGTCGTGTTTTTTTGGAAGGTATCTACGACGCAAAGAGAGGTATGGGTGTAACTAAAATGAACGCAGAATTGAGTAATTTTGGTACAAAGGATAACTCAGCTGAAGTTGTGTCTAAAGACTTACAACAAAACAAATTAAAGGATCATACGTTGTGGTGGAATGAACCTAAGTGGTTATCGCTACCAAGAGAGAATTGGCACACACTGAAAGTAAATCAATACGAAGTAAAACTGGTATTCACCATTGCAACTTCTACGGGAATTTCAAATTTCTGGAATAAACTAATTACTAAATTCTCGAAGTGAGCAAAAATGCTTTTGAACGCTTCTTGGAAAAATGTAACGAAATCACAATATCCCACTGTGAACAAAATAGAGGTCGCTATTAAAATATAATAATTCGGTAGCATTGGAGAATGAAAGGTACTAAAATATCAGAAACAAAGTTTATATATAGGCAGAAACAGCAAAATTTTGGGACTGAATCCATTTCTAGATTAAAACGGCATATTAAAAGTCGGCGAAAAATTAGAGAATTCCCGCCTAAATTAGAAAGCAATCAGTAAGTAATTTTATTCAAATCTCATTTGTTAGACTCAATCATACAAAATCCACATGATGCAAAGCTTCATGGAAGTATTCGATCAGTAAAATCGTTTATACGAAGACAATTTTGGATACTTGGGTTGAAAAATGCAGTAAAAGCCTTACATACAATGCAGTAAAAGCCTTATCTTTTATCTCCAAGAAGGAACTCAGCATATTATTACGGAATTCAGAGTTATTATCGCTACCATCTACTCTTGCTTGAATAGACTATGCAGCTGTTAAGAGATGCTCCAAAATACGAGAACATAACGCGTTCAAAGGTAACAAATCTATTTTTATTTGTTAGTGGCGAAGGCTATACAAATAACATTCTGAAACTGTTAGCACTTAACATCGGAAGCTCTTTTAGTTGCGTTAATGCTCAGTTAAATCTAAAAAAGACCATAACGTTAACTTCCGATATGGCCTATAATGTATTTATAAACATACAAAAAATGCATTTTATTCCTTCCGAAAACGCTCACTTCTAAAGAATTTCGAATGCCGTCGTAAGGTCAGCGAAATATCACCTAAAATGCATTGCTAGAGATGCTAAGTTAACATACGATGAAATGAACACGGATTTAGTGTAAATTAAAGCAACACTGAATTCTCATCCTTTATATGCAGTAAGCAGCGGCAGCACTGAAGATATAAACTTTCTGACACCAGGGCATTTTATTATAGGGAAATCACTGCTTGAATATCCTCATCATAACCTTTGCTTTCACTCATAATATAGAGTACATTAAGCATCAGGATGAGTAGATCATACCCATTTTTTGCTAACATTTACGTATTGTCGTTGGATACAAATTTTGTATGAGTGGGCGGACCTCGCCCATTTTTGCAAATTTTCAGGTAATGTGGATATATGTTCCAGATTACAATTTCGTCTAAATATCTCGCACCGTTGATGAGATATTAACATTTTAAAAAAATTGTGTTTATACTTGATATCAAAAGTTGGCGTGGTTATTAACCGATTTAGCCCATTTTCAATACCAAACAGAGCATGGTGCCGAATTGTATCGCAATTTCTGTCAATTCTCCTGTAGTCATGATTTCAACAGACAGACAGACAGACGGACAGGGCTAAATCGAATCAGAAAGTGACGCTGAACAAGAATATATATATATATATATATATATATATATATATATATATATATATATATATATATATATATATATATATATATATATATATATATATATATATATATATATATATATATATATATATATATATATATATATATATATATATATATATATACTTTTCTATATCTGTATTTTCTTATTCTGTGCGTGACAAACGACAGAAAAGAGTTAACATAGCCTCTCCCTTCAAGTGTAGGGTATAATTAGTTCCTTTTTTAATTGTACTGAATTCATTATTATTGAATTTGTTAAATGCAAATTAGAAAGTAAAACGTAACTCAGAAATTATAAAGCAACTCTGAATCAGTGAAAGTAACCTGTTTTAAAACATTTTTTACTTAATTTTAGAGACACTGATTTGTTGTATTTCTTACCAACAATATTATACAAAAGCTGATCACCGTCTTGATCTGATGCTTGGATTAGAGTAACAAGAAATCCTGGTCGATCGCTTTCCGTAACGTCCACATAAGTATCCAAAGACTCTATAACTGGATAGTGCAGCGAATGATTTGAAACTGTAGTAACCACTATGTTTAATTTTGCAGAGCTACTTCTTTTTGGAAATCCGTTATCTTCTGCTCTAATATTTAAATCGTATTCAGTATCCGGATGGAGTCTTTTTGTTACATAAACAATTCCGGTTTTGGAATCTATTCCAAATTTTGACTTCCCTTTTCCTGATCTAACCAAATATGAAATTCTTCCATTTTCGCCAATGTCACTGTCGAGCGCTAGCATCTGTCAAACTATGAAATTAAGATTTGTAAGCGTATGTTAAACTTCGTTATTACCTGAAACACCGATGTGTTGACTGCTAAAGTCGATGGTATCTGAACCTTATAAAATCGTTGATCAAATTTTGGACTGTGGTCATTTACATCATCCACAGCAATAACGACTCTTGTAGTTGAAGACAGAACCGGACTTCCATTATCACAGATAGATACCTGTAATAATAAAACACAAAAGCTTGCGTGAAATAAGACGCAAATTGGAAATATATATATATATATATATATATATATATATATATATATATATATATATATATATATATATATATATATATATATATATATATATATATATATATATATATATATATATATATATATATATATATATATATATATATATATATATATATATATAAACAAACATATATATCTGAAAAAGCATTACGATCGCCACACACGATGCAAATGTCAAACTTTACATGCGCGAATAAATATAAACTAATAAACTGTAATATAATAACTGTTTCTTTATTTAATTTTTATTTTTGATATACATCCTGGCTCGAAAAAGAGTCATTATTTTTTTGCTACTTTGAACATGTATGACTCTGTCAATGTGCATCTTTATAAAATTATTCGTGATGGGAAGGGTCCGTTTATCTCACTGAAAATTTGTGAAGTTCAGCCCCATAATTTCTGCAGATGGTTTGAATAAGCCACTCTCACATAAGTGAGTCACTCAAGAATACGTGTCTTCCGAGCCTTGCCTCGCAGTTAGATTTGCAGTTTCCCCCCGCAACTTGTGGTGTACTCGTATATACTCCGTGACATTCTCCAGCTCATCATATTCTAGAGAATCAAAATTCGTGCTCCTCCTTCTCCTCATTGTCTTCAAAACGGATGCCGATCCTGCTAAATATTACACTTATTCATGCAAATAAATAAATTGTATTAAACAAAGACCGTATCGTAAATCACGTATATTTTATTACCAGTTAGAGAAGGTTACGACGTCGTATCAGTTAGCGTGTCGTCAACTGAAATTTTTTGTGCCTGTCGATCTGCGAAAGATCGTAAAGCGAATCTAAAATGCTTCGTTTTACATAGATTGCTTGCTTTTTACATTTACTCGCATTGTACAGAAAAATTGTTGCGAAACTTATTTGCAAAATTTTGAAATATTGTAAAAATGAACGCCAAAAACGGTCTCTTTTAGTGTTTTTATTTGTGTTGCATACTTGCTCCATTTTTATAGAAACATTTTTTGCAAAGTTCTCAAGCAGCTTCAGTAGACATATCTAAAATGCTTCGTTTTACATAGATTGCTTGCTTTTTACATTTACTCGCATTGTACAGAAAAATTTTTGCGAAACTTTTTTGCAAAATTTTGAAACAATAAAAAAATTAACGCCAAAAACGGTCTCTTTTAGTGTTTTTATTTATTTTGCATACTTGCTCGATTTTTATAGAAACTTTTTTTGCAAAGTTCTCAAGCAGCTTCAGTAGACATATCTAAAATGCTTCGCTTTACATAGATTGCTTGCTTTTTACATTTACTCGCATTGTACAGAAAAATTTTTGCGAAACTTTTTTGCAAAATTTTGAAACATTGTAAAAATGAACGCCAAAAACGGTCTCTTTTAGTGTTTTTATTTATGTTGCATACTTGCTCAATTTTTATAGAAACTTTTTTTGCAAAGTTCTCAAGCAGCTTCACTAGACATATCTAAAATACTTCGTTTTACATAGATGCTTTTTACATTTACTCGCATTGTACAGAAAAATTGTTGCGAAACTTATTTGCAAAATTTTGAAATATTGTAAAAATGAACGCCAAAAACGGTCTCTTTTAGTGTTTTTATTTGTGTTGCATACTTGCTCGATTTTTATAGAAACTTTTTTGCAAAGTTCTCAAGCAGCTTCAGTAGACATATCTAAAATGCTTCGTTTTATATAGATTGCTTGCTTTTTACATTTACTCGCATTGTACAGAAAAATTTTTGCGAAACTTTTTTGCAAAATTTTGAAAAATGGTAAAAATGAACGCCAAAAACGGTCTCTTTTAGTGTTTTTATTTATTTTGCATACTTGCTCGATTTTTATAGAAACTTTTTTTGCAAAGTTCTCAAGCAGCTTCAGTAGACATATCTAAAATGCTTCGCTTTACATAGATTGCTTGCTTTTTACATTTACTCGCATTGTACAGAAAAATTTTTGCGAAACTTTTTTGCAAAATTTTGAAACATTGTAAAAATGAACGCCAAAAACGGTCTCTTTTAGTGTTTTTATTTATGTTGCATACTTGCTCAATTTTTATAGAAACTTTTTTTGCAAAGTTCTCAAGCAGCTTCACTAGACATATCTAAAATACTTCGTTTTACATAGATGCTTTTTACATTTACTCGCATTGTACAGAAAAATTGTTGCGAAACTTATTTGCAAAATTTTGAAATATTGTAAAAATGAACGCCAAAAACGGTCTCTTTTAGTGTTTTTATTTGTGTTGCATACTTGCTCGATTTTTATAGAAACTTTTTTGCAAAGTTCTCAAGCAGCTTCAGTAGACATATCTAAAATGCTTCGTTTTATATAGATTGCTTGCTTTTTACATTTACTCGCATTGTACAGAAAAATTTTTGCGAAACTTTTTTGCAAAATTTTGAAACAATAAAAAAATGAACGCCAAAAACGGTCTCTTTTAGTGTTTTTATTTATCTTGCATACTTGCTCGATTTTTATAGAAACTTTTTTTGCAAAGTTCTCAAGCAGCTTCAGTAGACATATCTACAATGCTTCGCTTTACCGTTCGTTTTGATTTCGTTTTGATTTCGTTTACCGGTAACATACCGTTCCAGAAATCAAAAATTCATCGTCATACTCGCTCAAATCCGAAACATATTGACGAGCCAGATGACCGCTTCAAACATATACATATGGACATCATCATGTTACCCGAGTGTGCTGGATACAAATATTGTCTTACTGTTATAGATAGATTTTCAAGATGGCCGATAGCCGTTCCACTAAAGGATATAACTGCTGACACAGTCGCCACAAATTTATTTGACCACTGGATTGCTCATTTTTGGTACTCCAACAATAATAACTTCAGATCAAGGTTCACAGTTCGAATCAGCACTATTTCAAGCATTGGCAAAATTCATTGGATGCAACAAACAAAGAACATCACCATATCACCCACAATCAAATGGCATCATCGAAAGATAGCGTCGTACACTCAAGTCGGCATTGATGTGTTCACCGAAACCGTGGACCGAAATTCTTTCTACAGTCTTACTCGGATTACGTACTAGTCTCAAAGAAGACATACAAGCCTCACCAGCAGAGATGGTATACGGTACAACTTTACGTCTTCCTGGAGAATTTTTTACAAATGCGGAAGTTAAAGCAGATCCACAAATTTTTTTAGAAAAACATCGTGAATATATGAGAGGTCTGAGACCTACACCAACAGCACACCACATACAATCACGCATTTTCATCGCCAAGGACCTTCATACTTGTAGCCACGCGTTCATCCGATGCGATCACCACTCGAACAACCGTACAGAGGACCATACAAAATCACGAAAAGAATTAGCGACATACTTTTTGAGCTAGAGGTGAATGGCACATCCAAAAATATAAATATTGAAAGGTTAAAACCTGCCTTTATCGCTAAAACCGACACAGACATCGTTGTCGAACCTGCACCATCTAATCGGTTACCACAACATAAGTGGACATCGATTACAAATATCCCACTAAGGACATATACAAACAAGAAAGTCTCCTTCAAACTGCCGCTTGAAAAGACTTAGGGGGAGTACTGTGGCCATCAGCTGATAAGCATCGCTCGCTCCTAGCGGATGTTAGTCAAAACTTTTCCAGCATCAGTATTTTCTGACATTTCAACACTCTCTTTCCTGCTCGTTTTTTAAGATTCAGTAACACAATTGTATTGTACGCACCTTTTGATATTGTAATATTAATAAAGATATAGAAAAATACTTTATAATTCCCAGTGGTTTCTCGAAAGTTTCATTGTAAATTCGTCACAATATACTTTTATATATCTATCTCGTCTCCTTCTCTGCGTTACAAACGGAAGAGCAACCCTGCTCCCTTCGGGCGTAGGGTATAACAACATGTCAGTCCACATCAGTCAGTAATCGGAAGAGGTTTACTAAATCTATATAGTATATATAAAAATTAAATGACAAATGGAATGTATATATCACCATCACTTGAGAACGGCTGGACCGATTTGACTGATTGTTATTTTGTTGTGTTCGTAATTGTCAGGACAAGGTTTATATGAATGAAAATTATGAGAAAATCGATCGGAAGAGTGGTCAATTGGTATTTTTAATTTGTATGAAACTAACACTTCAGTAAAAAAATATTAGAAAAAAAAAAACATTTTACATCAGTTGGTTGCTGTCACATCAAATTTTAGAAAAATAATAATTAAAATGAAAAAAATTTATGAGAATAAAAAAAGACAATTTTTGAAAAGATATAAAAAAACTAATGATGGTAATCTATCTTTCCGCATACATAATAATTTGATAAAAGTTGATAATAATTATTGTCAGTGATCAGTGCGTGATAATTTTGTGTTTTTTTTACTGTGGTCATATAAGTTCGTGATAATTTAATATTTTGATTTTTGGTATGCGGTTTAAAATGCCACCAATTAGACGTAGAAATATCGCGACATACGCGTAACTCAGCTCGATCAAGTAACAATCGTGTGAATGAGACAGATGAAGAACGCAGACACCGTTTGGAAGAAAATCGTGTAAGAATTTCACAAGGGCGATCAATTATGACTCCGGAACAACGTATTGAATCAAGTCCGACTCGCTCAGTAAAAGCTAACACTCGAAATAATTTTGAACGTCGACAAAACAGACGGCCAATCTTCACAATCATTAACGAACGTTTGGCGTTCAGGTACGATCCAACAGTCGATTACGCAGCAAATATGACCAACTTCGGTACAATGAGCACTGTTTGTCAATATTGCAATGCTTTGAGGTGCCGACAGGAACCATCAGGAATATGTTGTGCGAGCGGAAAGGTAAAATTAACACAATTGACACCGCCACCAGAGCCATTGGCATCATTGCTTTCTGGCGAAGATACTCGATCGAAGCATTTCTTGGACAACATACAAAAGTATAACAGTTCCTTCCAAATGACTTCATTTGGGGCGAATATTATCAAAACACGAGGCTTTAACCCTACTTTTAAGATAAATTTTTTTTCGAAAGCAAATATTACAGATTTAATAAAGAGCTTCAACGAAGGAAAACATCAAACAAACTCAACAAATTTTGTTTGATTTTATAGATTCAAGGACAAATTCACCATCGTGCAGGAGCATTGTTGCCCGCCGTGAATGCTGATCACAAATTTCTTCAAATTTATTTCCTTGGAAATTCTGATGATGAAATTAATCGGCGTTGTGCCATCAATACTGCGGTAAAGCGGGACATTATTGCGCAGCTACAACAACTCTTACACGAACATAATCAATTGGTCAAATTGTTCAAGACTGCACTAGAAATAATGCCCTCGGATGATCACAAGATAGTGATCAGAGCAGACAAAAGACCAGCAGGCGAATATGAAAGGTGCTTCAATGCACCGACGTTGAATGAAGTTGTCATTATAGTTGTTGGCGAGAATTTGATGTCTTGCGATATTGTGCTTCGACGTCGCAATGGTGAGAACCTTCAGCATATTTGCGAAACACATCGTTCGTATTATTCGTTACAATACCCGTTGCTATTTTGTCGCGGAGAGGATGGATATCATTTTTCGATCAAGATGATTAATCCATTAACCATTCAATTCCTAACCAAATTTTATTATTCATATTTGTAGGTCAAGAATCAAACCATAAGCTCAGCTCAATGACCTTTATGCACATCTTTTGATGATTCGTCGAAACGAAGACAATCACATATTGAAATGCCGACGATTGTTTTATCAGTTAGCGGTTGATATGTATGTAAAAATAGAAACGGAACGTCTTATGTATATACGTTTCAATCAGAATAAATTACGTACGGAAGAATACATTCATCTGCGTGATGCTATGAATGTAGATGGAAATGCAAGTAATGTCGGCCGACTAAACAATTTGCCAGCGACGTTTTTTTTGCCAGTACGTTGGAAGCCCGAGGCATATGCACGAATATGCACAAGATGCAATGACATACGTGCTTAAATACGGTCGACCAGACATATTCACTTGCAACCCGAAATGGATTGAAATCATTCAGCTGCTACTACCCAGCCAATCATCAAGCGATCACCACGCCATTACTGCACGAGTATTCAAGCAGAAACTCAAGGCGCTCATGTATTTTATTTTGAAGCATAGACGTACGATGTTGGATGTACTCTGTGGAGTGGCAAAAAAGAGGACCCCACATGCGCATATTCTCCTGTGGATGGTTGAGAAAATCCGACCGAATGAAATTGACGCCATGATTTGCGCCGAACTTCCTGAAAGTAAAAAATAAGGATGTTGTAGTCGACAATAGGTGGATTGTCCCGTATTCGCCACTGCTTTCAAAAGCATTCAAAACGCATGGTAATATTGAGTACTGCAATTCTGTCAAGTCTATCAAGTTAGAGAACTTTTCAATTTAACGAAACTAAGCCACAGCAACGCGTGGCCGGGTACATCTAGTAATTCTATAAATTCCCTACCAATTGAACTTCATCTACCGGGTTATTAATTTTGTGGACCAGGAACTAAGCTAAAAGAACGCTTGGCAAGAGGCAATAAAGGAATCAATCCAAAGGACGCCGCATGCAGAGAACATGATATTGCTTATGATAAAACTCGAGACTTGAATAAGCGTCACAAAGCGGATGAAATATTAGCTGAAAGGGCGTGACAAAGAGTAAAAGCAAAACACAGCACTTTAAGTGAGCGAATAAACGCATTATTAATTGCGAACGCAATGAAAAAATTCGGTATGTGGAGCACATTGAATAAGGATCTTAAAAAAATTAAGAGAAAGGTTAAAAAGAAATGTAGCAAGAAAATATTTACTCAAGCGATTAAAAATGCACTGAAAACTATTAAATTATTATTATTAAACAACGAAAACCAGAAGATGTTCCCAGTGCTACAAAAATTGCAAGAAAGGTTATTAAAAACTCTTTCGGATGGAATAAGTCGATGGTTGACATTCCACGTGTTATACCCGTTTCTAAAGTAGGAGGGTTTTTACCGTTAGTGCCCATTTTAACTGCTCTCGGATGCTTAGCATCTGAAGCAGCTTCAATTGAAAAAACAATTAATAACACAAAAGCCGCAAAACAACAATTGGAAAAAGAAAATCGTCATAATAAAACTAGCGAAGCAATCGTTATAGGAAAAAGCTTACATCTAAAACCATACAAAAAAGGATTGGGAAGTATTACTATATATTACAGTCCGGAATCAAAAAACTTTTCGAAAAACGAGATAGTCTCCCGAAACGACCTCGTCAACAAGAATGTGAAATCGTTTATACATCAAAAGGCCGCGGTACACATTGGGTACCGTATTATAAAAACAAGGATCTTAAAGATTATTTTGATAGCTTTGGGAACTTGCAACCGCCACCTGAAATAATAAATTAACATAATTAGGAGAATAACACTACAACTACGCTCTACATCATGATTATAATTCATAGAACTTATGTCTAAAATTTCTTTATAATTTAAATAAAAACAAAGTAAACAATTATTAGTTTTTAAAAAATGTAATATTTAGTATAGACTTTTATTAAGCTTATAATATTAAGAAACTACTATTTAACTTTTTATATGTTCAGAATCAAACACAGCATATCCAGCTTGAATGGATTTTTCACCAAGTTTTTTCTTTTTCTCACAAAAAGGTTTTTATAAAATCGAGATTCCTGTAGACTATGAAAAAGGACTTTTTTATTTCCCTGAGAAAATATCATCATATAAAATAATAAAAATAGAAGATGCAATTTATAACGCTGAAAATTTTAATACAAAAATAAACGTAATAGTTTTACAAGATGTACCACCACAGGTGCAATTTAATTTAAAACAAATTACCTAAGTTCCTAGCGAAAATTGTTATCTAAATATCTCAAGAGAGATCACATAAAAAACCGCTCCTCGAACAATTACGTACCGATTACATTAACAAGAGGAAAGGTATCAATTGCAAAATATTGCAAAAAGATTTAAAAATTTATTTTATGATGATGAAGGAAAAACCGATTTGACTTTTACGAACGCAATAAAGCATAGAATTCGAACGATCGAACATGCACCCATTCATGTAAAGTCCTATAGATATCCCTATATTCACAAGAGTGAAGTAGAGGAACAAATAAAAGATATGTTAGAGAAAGGAATCATTAGGCATAGTCACTCTCCATACACAGCTCCAGTATGGATTGTTAAAAAAAAATGGATGCTAGCGGTAAACCCAAATGGCGCATCGTCATTGACTATAGGAAACTCAATGAAGTTACTATAGATCCAATTCCTAATATTGATGAAATATTAGAGAAACTTGGAAGATGCCAATATTTCTCCACACTCGACTTGGCGAAAGGATTCCACCAAATCGAGATTGCTGAAGAAGATATTGAAAAAACCGCATTCAGTGTAGAAGGAAGACACTATGAATTCCTTCGTATGCCTCTTGGACTGAAAACAGCCCCTGCCACTTTTCAACGTTTAATGAACAACGTTTTGGCAGACTTCATTAATAAAATTCAAAAATTGTGATCTGACCGCGGACGGAGGCGGATGGTGCGCCCGCCAATACTTTCTTATTAATCAGTGTTGGGGCAAATAAAACAATAGTGAAAACAATTACTCACGCCGCGAAATACGTTTAACACAACAATAACGAAATACGTTTACCGCACAACAATAACACTTCACCAAACATCACTTTTTAACAAACAAACAATAGTGTACCTAACTTAATAACAAATAAATAAAATTTGATCAAATTACAACAAATAAATAGACAGTCAAACGGGACACAGAGAACCATGCGAGGGGCTTTTCTATGCTCTCCGCAGTAAAGCTCAGCATTTCGTTTGCTTTCACTCCTCCTCCTTCTTCCCGGTCCAGGTGTGCATACGGCTGTGAGTGCACCGTGAGCTGTAGCGCGGCAAGATAAAGGCATAACACTTGTCTTGTCGCGTTTTGCTTTGCTTGCGACGTACGCGTGCTCGCTTGTATAGCTGACCTTACACTTCCTCACAGTGGGTGGCGATGACAAAATTCCGCATAGACTCTACTAATGTACGTGGCTTGAGGGCGAATTTCTTCGCGGTCTATGCGCATATTTGTATACACCAAC
This sequence comes from Sicus ferrugineus, assembly GCA_922984085.1. Taxonomy (NCBI): domain Eukaryota; kingdom Metazoa; phylum Arthropoda; class Insecta; order Diptera; family Conopidae; genus Sicus; species Sicus ferrugineus. Next base: position 13,972,682 of record OV277350.1, read on the forward strand.
CGCATATAATGGCACTAAGTGAGAGCCAGGTGTCTGAGGGTGCAGATCCACTGGATTTTCACATGCCTGGGTACAATTTACTGTCATTGTTTTTACCACACAGAGGCCTCGCCTTATACATTCGCAGTGATGTTGCGTACCAGTGTCAGCAACACCTTTGCACTACGGATGCCGAATTTAGCTCCATGTGGGTTAAGTTTAAAATCCAGTCGCACATCTTGCAATTCTGCTTCATTTATAGAAGCCCGGGTCTGGAGAAGACAATCACATATTGAAATGCCGACGATTGTTTTATCAGTTAGCGGTTGATATGTATGTAAAAATAGAAACGGAACGTCTTATGTATATACGTTTCAATCAGAATAAATTACGTACGGAAGAATACATTCATCTGCGTGATGCTATGAATGTAGATGGAAATGCAAGCAATGTCGGCCGACTAAACAATTTGCCAGCGACGTTTTTTTTGCCAGTACGTTGGAAGCCCGAGGCATATGCACGAATATGCACAAGATGCAATGACATACGTGCTTAAATACGGTCGACCAGACATATTCACTTGCAACCCGAAATGGATTGAAATCATTCAGCTGCTACTACCCAGCCAATCATCAAGCGATCACCACGCCATTACTGCACGAGTATTCAAGCAGAAACTCAAGGCGCTCATGTATTTTATTTTGAAGCATAGACGTACGATGTTGGATGTACTCTGTGGAGTGGCAAAAAAGAGGACCCCACATGCGCATATTCTCCTGTGGATGGTTGAGAAAATCCGACCGAATGAAATTGACGCCATGATTTGCGCCGAACTTCCTGAAAGTAAAAAATAAGGATGTTGTAGTCGACAATAGGTGGATTGTCCCGTATTCGCCACTGCTTTCAAAAGCATTCAAAACTCATGGTAATATTGAGTACTGCAATTCTGCCAAGTCTATCAAGTTAGAGAACTTTTCAATTTAACGAAACTAAGCCACAGCAATGCGTGGCCGGGTACATCTAGTAATTCTATAAATTCCCTACCAATTGAACTTCATCTACCGGGTTATTAATTTTGTGGACCAGGAACTAAGCTAAAAGAACGCTTGGCAAGAGGCAATAAAGGAATCAATCCAAAGGACGCCGCATGCAGAGAACATGATATTGCTTATGATAAAACTCGAGACTTGAATAAGCGTCACAAAGCGGATGAAATATTAGCTGAAAGGGCGTGACAAAGAGTAAAAGCAAAACACAGCACTTTAAGTGAGCGAATAAACGCATTATTAATTGCGAACGCAATGAAAAAATTCGGTATGTGGAGCACATTGAATAAGGATCTTAAAAAAATTAAGAGAAAGGTTAAAAAGAAATGTAGCAAGAAAATATTTACTCAAGCGATTAAAAATGCACTGAAAACTATTAAATTATTATTATTAAACAACGAAAACCAGAAGATGTTCCCAGTGCTACAAAAATTGCAAGAAAGGTTATTAAAAACTCTTTCGGATGGAATAAGTCGATGGTTGACATTCCACGTGTTATACCCGTTTCTAAAGTAGGAGGGTTTTTACCGTTAGTGCCCATTTTAACTGCTCTCGGATGCTTAGCATCTGAAGCAGCTTCAATTGAAAAAACAATTAATAACACAAAAGCCGCAAAACAACAATTGGAAAAAGAAAATCGTCATAATAAAACTAGCGAAGCAATCGTTATAGGAAAAAGCTTACATCTAAAACCATACAAAAAAGGATTGGGAAGTATTACTATATATTACAGTCCGGAATCAAAAAACTTTTCGAAAAACGAGATAGTCTCCCGAAACGACCTCGTCAACAAGAATGTGAAATCGTTTATACATCAAAAGGCCGCGGTACACATTGGGTACCGTATTATAAAAACAAGGATCTTAAAGATTATTTTGATAGCTTTGGGAACTTGCAACCGCCACCTGAAATAATAAATTAACATAATTAGGAGAATAACACTACAACTACGCTCTACATCATGATTATAATTCATAGAACTTATGTCTAAAATTTCTTTATAATTTAAATAAAAACAAAGTAAACAATTATTAGTTTTTAAAAAATGTAATATTTAGTATAGACTTTTATTAAGCTTATAATATTAAGAAACTACTATTTAACTTTTTATATGTTCAGAATCAAACACAGCATATCCAGCTTGAATGGATTTTTCACCAAGTTTTTTCTTTTTCTCACAAAAAGGTTTTTATAAAATCGAGATTCCTGTAGACTATGAAAAAGGACTTTTTTATTTCCCTGAGAAAATATCATCATATAAAATAATAAAAATAGAAGATGCAATTTATAACGCTGAAAATTTTAATACAAAAATAAACGTAATAATTTTACAAGATGTACCACCACAGGTGCAATTTAATTTAAAACAAATTACCTAAGTTCCTAGCGAAAATTGTTATCTAAATATCTCAAGAGAGATCACATAAAAAACCGCTCCTCGAACAATTACGTACCGATTACATTAACAAGAGGAAAGGTATCAATTGCAAAATATTGCAAAAAGATTTAAAAATTTATTTTATGATGATGAAGGAAAAACCGATTTGACTTTTACGAACGCAATAAAGCATAGAATTCGAACGATCGAACATGCACCCATTCATGTAAAGTCCTATAGATATCCCTATATTCACAAGAGTGAAGTAGAGGAACAAATAAAAGATATGTTAGAGAAAGGAATCATTAGGCATAGTCACTCTCCATACACAGCTCCAGTATGGATTGTTAAAAAAAAATGGATGCTAGCGGTAAACCCAAATGGCGCATCGTCATTGACTATAGGAAACTCAATGAAGTTACTATAGATCCAATTCCTAATATTGATGAAATATTAGAGAAACTTGGAAGATGCCAATATTTCTCCACACTCGACTTGGCGAAAGGATTCCACCAAATCGAGATTGCTGAAGAAGATATTGAAAAAACCGCATTCAGTGTAGAAGGAAGACACTATGAATTCCTTCGTATGCCTCTTGGACTGAAAACAGCCCCTGCCACTTTTCAACGTTTAATGAACAACGTTTTGGCAGACTTCATTAATAAAATTCAAAAATTGTGATCTGACCGCGGACGGAGGCGGATGGTGCGCCCGCCAATACTTTTTTATTAATCAGTGTTGGGGCAAATAAAACAATAGTGAAAACAATTACTCACGCCGCGAAATACGTTTAACACAACAATAACGAAATACGTTTACCGCACAACAATAACACTTCACCAAACATCACTTTTTAACAAACAAACAATAGTGTACCTAACTTAATAACAAATAAATAAAATTTGATCAAATTACAACAAATAAATAGACAGTTAAACGGGACACAGAGAACCATGCGAGGGGCTTTTCTATGCTCTCCGCAGTAAAGCTCAGCATTTCGTTTGCTTTCACTCCTCCTCCTTCTTCCCGGTCCAGGTGTGCATACGGCTGTGAGTGCACCGTGAGCTGTAGCGCGGCAAGATAAAGGCATAACACTTGTCTTGTCGCGTTTTGCTTTGCTTGCGACGTACGCGTGCTCGCTTGTATAGCTGACCTTACACTTCCTCACAGTGGGTGGCGATGACAAAATTCCGCATAGACTCTACTAATGTACGTGGCTTGAGGGCGAATTTCTTCGCGGTCTATGCGCATATTTGTATACACCAACCGCATATAATGGCACTAAGTGAGAGCCAGGTGTCTGAGGGTGCAGATCCACTGGATTTTCACATGCCTGGGTACAATTTACTGTCATTGTTTTTACCACACAGAGGCCTCGCCTTATACATTCGCAGTGATGTTGCGTACCAGTGTCAGCAACACCTTTGCACTACGGATGCCGAATTTAGCTCCATGTGGGTTAAGTTTAAAATCCAGTCGCACATCTTGCAATTCTGCTTCATTTATAGAAGCCCGGGTCTGGAGAAGACAATCACATATTGAAATGCCGACGATTGTTTTATCAGTTAGCGGTTGATATGTATGTAAAAATAGAAACGGAACGTCTTATGTATATACGTTTCAATCAGAATAAATTACGTACGGAAGAATACATTCATCTGCGTGATGCTATGAATGTAGATGGAAATGCAAGCAATGTCGGCCGACTAAACAATTTGCCAGCGACGTTTTTTTTGCCAGTACGTTGGAAGCCCGAGGCATATGCACGAATATGCACAAGATGCAATGACATACGTGCTTAAATACGGTCGACCAGACATATTCACTTGCAACCCGAAATGGATTGAAATCATTCAGCTGCTACTACCCAGCCAATCATCAAGCGATCACCACGCCATTACTGCACGAGTATTCAAGCAGAAACTCAAGGCGCTCATGTATTTTATTTTGAAGCATAGACGTACGATGTTGGATGTACTCTGTGGAGTGGCAAAAAAGAGGACCCCACATGCGCATATTCTCCTGTGGATGGTTGAGAAAATCCGACCGAATGAAATTGACGCCATGATTTGCGCCGAACTTCCTGAAAGTAAAAAATAAGGATGTTGTAGTCGACAATAGGTGGATTGTCCCGTATTCGCCACTGCTTTCAAAAGCATTCAAAACGCATGGTAATATTGAGTACTGCAATTCTGCCAAGTCTATCAAGTTAGAGAACTTTTCAATTTAACGAAACTAAGCCACAGCAACGCGTGGCCGGGTACATCTAGTAATTCTATAAATTCCCTACCAATTGAACTTCATCTACCGGGTTATTAATTTTGTGGACCAGGAACTAAGCTAAAAGAACGCTTGGCAAGAGGCAATAAAGGAATCAATCCAAAGGACGCCGCATGCAGAGAACATGATATTGCTTATGATAAAACTCGAGACTTGAATAAGCGTCACAAAGCGGATGAAATATTAGCTGAAAGGGCGTGACAAAGAGTAAAAGCAAAACACAGCACTTTAAGTGAGCGAATAAACGCATTATTAATTGCGAACGCAATGAAAAAATTCGGTATGTGGAGCACATTGAATAAGGATCTTAAAAAAATTAAGAGAAAGGTTAAAAAGAAATGTAGCAAGAAAATATTTACTCAAGCGATTAAAAATGCACTGAAAACTATTAAATTATTATTATTAAACAACGAAAACCAGAAGATGTTCCCAGTGCTACAAAAATTGCAAGAAAGGTTATTAAAAACTCTTTCGGATGGAATAAGTCGATGGTTGACATTCCACGTGTTATACCCGTTTCTAAAGTAGGAGGGTTTTTACCGTTAGTGCCCATTTTAACTGCTCTCGGATGCTTAGCATCTGAAGCAGCTTCAATTGAAAAAACAATTAATAACACAAAAGCCGCAAAACAACAATTGGAAAAAGAAAATCGTCATAATAAAACTAGCGAAGCAATCGTTATAGGAAAAAGCTTACATCTAAAACCATACAAAAAAGGATTGGGAAGTATTACTATATATTACAGTCCGGAATCAAAAAACTTTTCGAAAAACGAGATAGTCTCCCGAAACGACCTCGTCAACAAGAATGTGAAATCGTTTATACATCAAAAGGCCGCGGTACACATTGGGTACCGTATTATAAAAACAAGGATCTTAAAGATTATTTTGATAGCTTTGGGAACTTGCAACCGCCACCTGAAATAATAAATTAACATAATTAGGAGAATAACACTACAACTACGCTCTACATCATGATTATAATTCATAGAACTTATGTCTAAAATTTCTTTATAATTTAAATAAAAACAAAGTAAACAATTATTAGTTTTTAAAAAATGTAATATTTAGTATAGACTTTTATTAAGCTTATAATATTAAGAAACTACTATTTAACTTTTTATATGTTCAGAATCAAACACAGCATATCCAGCTTGAATGGATTTTTCACCAAGTTTTTTCTTTTTCTCACAAAAAGGTTTTTATAAAATCGAGATTCCTGTAGACTATGAAAAAGGACTTTTTTATTTCCCTGAGAAAATATCATCATATAAAATAATAAAAATAGAAGATGCAATTTATAACGCTGAAAATTTTAATACAAAAATAAACGTAATAGTTTTACAAGATGTACCACCACAGGTGCAATTTAATTTAAAACAAATTACCTAAGTTCCTAGCGAAAATTGTTATCTAAATATCTCAAGAGAGATCACATAAAAAACCGCTCCTCGAACAATTACGTACCGATTACATTAACAAGAGGAAAGGTATCAATTGCAAAATATTGCAAAAAGATTTAAAAATTTATTTTATGATGATGAAGGAAAAACCGATTTGACTTTTACGAACGCAATAAAGCATAGAATTCGAACGATCGAACATGCACCCATTCATGTAAAGTCCTATAGATATCCCTATATTCACAAGAGTGAAGTAGAGGAACAAATAAAAGATATGTTAGAGAAAGAAATCATTAGGCATAGTCACTCTCCATACACAGCTCCAGTATCGATTGTTAAAAAAAAAATGGATGCTAGCGGTAAACCCAAATGGCGCATCGTCATTGACTATAGGAAACTCAATGAAGTTACTATAGATCCAATTCCTAATATTGATGAAATATTAGAGAAACTTGGAAGATGCCAATATTTCTCCACACTCGACTTGGCGAAAGGATTCCACCAAATCGAGATTGCTGAAGAAGATATTGAAAAAACCGCATTCAGTGTAGAAGGAAGACACTATGAATTCCTTCGTATGCCTCTTGGACTGAAAACAGCCCCTGCCACTTTTCAACGTTTAATGAACAACGTTTTGGCAGACTTCATTAATAAAATTCAAAAATTGTGATCTGACCGCGGACGGAGGCGGATGGTGCGCCCGCCAATACTTTTTTATTAATCAGTGTTGGGGCAAATAAAACAATAGTGAAAACAATTACTCACGCCGCGAAATACGTTTAACACAACAATAACGAAATACGTTTACCGCACAACAATAACACTTCACCAAACATCACTTTTTAACAAACAAACAATAGTGTACCTAACTTAATAACAAATAAATAAAATTTGATCAAATTACAACAAATAAATAGACAGTTAAACGGGACACAGAGAACCATGCGAGGGGCTTTTCTATGCTCTCCGCAGTAAAGCTCAGCATTTCGTTTGCTTTCACTCCTCCTCCTTCTTCCCGGTCCAGGTGTGCATACGGCTGTGAGTGCACCGTGAGCTGTAGCGCGGCAAGATAAAGGCATAACACTTGTCTTGTCGCGTTTTGCTTTGCTTGCGACGTACGCGTGCTCGCTTGTATAGCTGACCTTACACTTCCTCACAGTGGGTGGCGATGACAAAATTCCGCATAGACTCTACTAATGTACGTGGCTTGAGGGCGAATTTCTTCGCGGTCTATGCGCATATTTGTATACACCAACCGCATATAATGGCACTAAGTGAGAGCCAGGTGTCTGAGGGTGCAGATCCACTGGATTTTCACATGCCTGGGTACAATTTACTGTCATTGTTTTTACCACACAGAGGCCTCGCCTTATACATTCGCAGTGATGTTGCGTACCAGTGTCAGCAACACCTTTGCACTACGGATGCCGAATTTAGCTCCATGTGGGTTAAGTTTAAAATCCAGTCGCACATCTTGCAATTCTGCTTCATTTATAGAAGCCCGGGTCTGGAGAAGACAATCACATATTGAAATGCCGACGATTGTTTTATCAGTTAGCGGTTGATATGTATGTAAAAATAGAAACGGAACGTCTTATGTATATACGTTTCAATCAGAATAAATTACGTACGGAAGAATACATTCATCTGCGTGATGCTATGAATGTAGATGGAAATGCAAGCAATGTCGGCCGACTAAACAATTTGCCAGCGACGTTTTTTTTGCCAGTACGTTGGAAGCCCGAGGCATATGCACGAATATGCACAAGATGCAATGACATACGTGCTTAAATACGGTCGACCAGACATATTCACTTGCAACCCGAAATGGATTGAAATCATTCAGCTGCTACTACCCAGCCAATCATCAAGCGATCACCACGCCATTACTGCACGAGTATTCAAGCAGAAACTCAAGGCGCTCATGTATTTTATTTTGAAGCATAGACGTACGATGTTGGATGTACTCTGTGGAGTGGCAAAAAAGAGGACCCCACATGCGCATATTCTCCTGTGGATGGTTGAGAAAATCCGACCGAATGAAATTGACGCCATGATTTGCGCCGAACTTCCTGAAAGTAAAAAATAAGGATGTTGTAGTCGACAATAGGTGGATTGTCCCGTATTCGCCACTGCTTTCAAAAGCATTCAAAACGCATGGTAATATTGAGTACTGCAATTCTGCCAAGTCTATCAAGTTAGAGAACTTTTCAATTTAACGAAACTAAGCCACAGCAACGCGTGGCCGGGTACATCTAGTAATTCTATAAATTCCCTACCAATTGAACTTCATCTACCGGGTTATTAATTTTGTGGACCAGGAACTAAGCTAAAAGAACGCTTGGCAAGAGGCAATAAAGGAATCAATCCAAAGGACGCCGCATGCAGAGAACATGATATTGCTTATGATAAAACTCGAGACTTGAATAAGCGTCACAAAGCGGATGAAATATTAGCTGAAAGGGCGTGACAAAGAGTAAAAGCAAAACACAGCACTTTAAGTGAGCGAATAAACGCATTATTAATTGCGAACGCAATGAAAAAATTCGGTATGTGGAGCACATTGAATAAGGATCTTAAAAAAATTAAGAGAAAGGTTAAAAAGAAATGTAGCAAGAAAATATTTACTCAAGCGATTAAAAATGCACTGAAAACTATTAAATTATTATTATTAAACAACGAAAACCAGAAGATGTTCCCAGTGCTACAAAAATTGCAAGAAAGGTTATTAAAAACTCTTTCGGATGGAATAAGTCGATGGTTGACATTCCACGTGTTATACCCGTTTCTAAAGTAGGAGGGTTTTTACCGTTAGTGCCCATTTTAACTGCTCTCGGATGCTTAGCATCTGAAGCAGCTTCAATTGAAAAAACAATTAATAACACAAAAGCCGCAAAACAACAATTGGAAAAAGAAAATCGTCATAATAAAACTAGCGAAGCAATCGTTATAGGAAAAAGCTTACATCTAAAACCATACAAAAAAGGATTGGGAAGTATTACTATATATTACAGTCCGGAATCAAAAAACTTTTCGAAAAACGAGATAGTCTCCCGAAACGACCTCGTCAACAAGAATGTGAAATCGTTTATACATCAAAAGGCCGCGGTACACATTGGGTACCGTATTATAAAAACAAGGATCTTAAAGATTATTTTGATAGCTTTGGGAACTTGCAACCGCCACCTGAAATAATAAATTAACATAATTAGGAGAATAACACTACAACTACGCTCTACATCATGATTATAATTCATAGAACTTATGTCTAAAATTTCTTTATAATTTAAATAAAAACAAAGTAAACAATTATTAGTTTTTAAAAAATGTAATATTTAGTATAGACTTTTATTAAGCTTATAATATTAAGAAACTACTATTTAACTTTTTATATGTTCAGAATCAAACACAGCATATCCAGCTTGAATGGATTTTTCACCAAGTTTTTTCTTTTTCTCACAAAAAGGTTTTTATAAAATCGAGATTCCTGTAGACTATGAAAAAGGACTTTTTTATTTCCCTGAGAAAATATCATCATATAAAATAATAAAAATAGAAGATGCAATTTATAACGCTGAAAATTTTAATACAAAAATAAACGTAATAGTTTTACAAGATGTACCACCACAGGTGCAATTTAATTTAAAACAAATTACCTAAGTTCCTAGCGAAAATTGTTATCTAAATATCTCAAGAGAGATCACATAAAAAACCGCTCCTCGAACAATTACGTACCGATTACATTAACAAGAGGAAAGGTATCAATTGCAAAATATTGCAAAAAGATTTAAAAATTTATTTTATGATGATGAAGGAAAAACCGATTTGACTTTTACGAACGCAATAAAGCATAGAATTCGAACGATCGAACATGCACCCATTCATGTAAAGTCCTATAGATATCCCTATATTCACAAGAGTGAAGTAGAGGAACAAATAAAAGATATGTTAGAGAAAGAAATCATTAGGCATAGTCACTCTCCATACACAGCTCCAGTATCGATTGTTAAAAAAAAAATGGATGCTAGCGGTAAACCCAAATGGCGCATCGTCATTGACTATAGGAAACTCAATGAAGTTACTATAGATCCAATTCCTAATATTGATGAAATATTAGAGAAACTTGGAAGATGCCAATATTTCTCCACACTCGACTTGGCGAAAGGATTCCACCAAATCGAGATTGCTGAAGAAGATATTGAAAAAACCGCATTCAGTGTAGAAGGAAGACACTATGAATTCCTTCGTATGCCTCTTGGACTGAAAACAGCCCCTGCCACTTTTCAACGTTTAATGAACAACGTTTTGGCAGACTTCATTAATAAAATTCAAAAATTGTGATCTGACCGCGGACGGAGGCGGATGGTGCGCCCGCCAATACTTTTTTATTAATCAGTGTTGGGGCAAATAAAACAATAGTGAAAACAATTACTCACGCCGCGAAATACGTTTAACACAACAATAACGAAATACGTTTACCGCACAACAATAACACTTCACCAAACATCACTTTTTAACAAACAAACAATAGTGTACCTAACTTAATAACAAATAAATAAAATTTGATCAAATTACAACAAATAAATAGACAGTCAAACGGGACACAGAGAACCATGCGAGGGGCTTTTCTATGCTCTCCGCAGTAAAGCTCAGCATTTCGTTTGCTTTCACTCCTCCTCCTTCTTCCCGGTCCAGGTGTGCATACGGCTGTGAGTGCACCGTGAGCTGTAGCGCGGCAAGATAAAGGCATAACACTTGTCTTGTCGCGTTTTGCTTTGCTTGCGACGTACGCGTGCTCGCTTGTATAGCTGACCTTACACTTCCTCACAGTGGGTGGCGATGACAAAATTCCGCATAGACTCTACTAATGTACGTGGCTTGAGGGCGAATTTCTTCGCGGTCTATGCGCATATTTGTATACACCAACCGCATATAATGGCACTAAGTGAGAGCCAGGTGTCTGAGGGTGCAGATCCACTGGATTTTCACATGCCTGGGTACAATTTACTGTCATTGTTTTTACCACACAGAGGCCTCGCCTTATACATTCGCAGTGATGTTGCGTACCAGTGTCAGCAACACCTTTGCACTACGGATGCCGAATTTAGCTCCATGTGGGTTAAGTTTAAAATCCAGTCGCACATCTTGCACTTCTGCTTCATTTATAGAAGCCCGGGTCTGGAGAAACTGCCAACTTTTGATAAACTGGACAGTCTCTCTGATTCAATCTCTAAAATTTGGGAATCGTATCCGAACAGTGAAATTGTTGTTGCTGGTGATTTCAATGTTCATAATTCCAATTGGCTACGTCATTCGAGTCACACGACACCCGAGGGTTTGTATGTTGAGTTATTTGCTGAGTCTAATAATTTGACTCAATTAGTGAAGGAACCAACGCACTTTCCCTGCGTTGATGGGCAAAACCAAAATATTCTGGACCTTTTTCTAACTTCACATCACAGCAAGTATGATGTGAATGTTCTTGCACCTCTTGGTAATTCGGACCACGCTACAATTTCTGCTACCTTCCCATATCCTAGTCTTCAATCCGCTCACCAGCCAGCTCCGAAGCGGAAAATGTGGCTTTATAAGAAGGCTAATTGGGATGCGCTGAACTGCTTTTTCAGCCGCTTCACTTGGCAATTGTGTTTCAGAGATAGAAACATAAATGCTGCAATAAAAGAATTTCCATTAAACCAAAAGACCATTCCTGGTTTAATGCGACTTGCAGACAAGCAGTCAGGTCTAAAGAGGAAGCATTTAGGAATTGGCGTTTTAAAAAAAACTGCTGATACTACACTGTTGCGCAATCAGGCCAGAAATATGTGCAATGCCACTCTAAAGTGCGAAGAAGTTCTCTACGAACAGCGCCTTAGACGTAGAGTTCTTTAATACCATAAGGGTAGTAAGAAGTTTTGGTCGTTCGTGGGGAGAGTGAAGAATCAGACGCGATCGTCCATTCCAAATCTTTGCAAGGATGATCAGATCTTCAATCACTCGGTTGATAAGGCAAACTTATTAGCCAAAATGTTTGCTGAAAATTGCTCTCTTCCTGAGAGTAGCCAACCACTGCCCGCGGTCGATGGTGTATCTCATGCTATGCCTGAGATGCATTTTCGAACGCGAGCTGTTAAAAGAGTGCTTGCAGACCTCAATGTCAACAAATCCTCGGGACTGGATGGCATTTCAGCTCATGTGTTGAGAAAGTGCGCCTCAACACTGGCTCGCCCATTGCGCAATCTCTTTAATTTATCGTTTACTTCAGGAGTTTTTCCCACTTCCTGGAAGATAGCTAATGTGCAGCCAGTTCCCAAAAAAGGTGAGGCTACGAATCCTGCAAATTACCGGCCCATATCAATCTACTCAGTGCTCTCCAAAGTTATGGAGAGCATTGTAAATTTTAACTTGATGAGGTATATAGAGAGCAACGAGTTGATCAACGATCGCCAGTGTGGCTTCCGTGCTCACTGTTCCACAGGCGATACGATGGCCATTCTCACTGAGCGGTGGAACAGTTGTATTAACCAGTTCGGTTGTATTAACAGTTGTATTAACCAGAGCAAGGTTGTTGCTCTGGATATCTGCAAGGCATTTGACTGGGTGTGGCATAAAGCACTAGTGTCTAAATTGACTGCTTATTGTGTCGGTAATACTTTCACTCGATGGATATCGAGTTTCCTCAGCGGCCGTTCTATTCGGGTTGTGATAGACGGCCTTGCTTCCGAAGAGCACTCCATTAATGCTGGAGTTCCGCAGGGTTCGGTCCTGTCTCCAACTCTTTTTCTCATTTTTATCAATGACCTTCTGTAATTGACATAATACCCCGTCTACTCGTTTGCTGATGACAGCATTCATGACATTTGTCATTCATATTCATTCTCCAGGCGTCCTTCTATTCAGGAAATCACTAGAAAACGCAGAATTATGTATGACACATTCCAATCTGACCTCAACAAAATCCAGGAGTGGGGTCGAGCGAATCGGGTCGATTTTAATGCGCGGAAGACCCAATGCTGTTTGTTAACCCACAAACGTCTGGCGGGTGACAACTTCCCACCTCTAAATATGGGTGGTGTGGATATTAATGAGTCGAAGGCTCTTGATGTTCTGGGCATGTCAATCCAATGCGATTTTCGCTGGAACGATCACATCTTTGACGTGTCTGAAGAAGCAGCCAAGTGCTTATGCTTTCTTAAGAAATACTTCACTCCAACCGATCTTCGTTGTACCTACAACACCTATATCCGTCCGAAAATTGAGTACAATTCGCATATATGGTCGGGAGCTTCGCGAGCATATCTTCAGCTTCTAGACCGTGCCCAATGTCGTGCGTTAAAACTTATAGGGGACAGTAGGGTATCCAGCTCTATTGAAACCTTGGAGCGTCATCGTGATGTAAGTTGTGTATCATTATTTTAGCGTTACTTTCATAGTAAATGTTCCTCTGAAGTAGAGTATCCAGCTCTATTGAAACCTTGAAGCATCGTCGTGATATAGGGTGTGTATCGTTATTTTACCGTTAAAACTTATAGGGGACAGTAGAGTATCCAGCTCTATTGAAACCTTGAAGCATCGTCGTGATATAGGGTGTGTATCGTTATTTTACCGTTACTTTCATGGTAAATGCTCATCTGAAGTGGCCAGCCTGATTCCTCCGATTCAGGTATTTAGCAGAACTACTCGGCTTTCCAGAATGGTGCACCCCTTTTATGTCGCGATTCCGTTCCAACGAACCACACATTATCGTGGGAATTCGTTTTTCGATCGCGTCATTAGATTGTGTAATAATCTCCCTGCGCATGTCTTCCCGCCCACTTACAGCGTCGAAACCATTAAGCGAGGTGTAAACCGTCACTACTCCCTCTTTCCCCCTTCCCTCTAAGTTGTCATCCCTTCGGAACCAACAAATGCTGTGCATGGATAGGGGCCATCCCCTGAGCTTGGTTTCATCTGTCATAAAAAAAAAATGAACAAATGAAGGGGACCAAGGCTTTCAAGTAAATCAACATCATAAAGGGATTATTTAGTGATAAATCTTCATCGACATCTACACCATATAAACGTAAAAAAGGAACCGGTTTGATGAGAGTCAATCCGCAAAAACCTAATTACATTTACTGGGATGATCCGAATGAATTAGTTGATAGATTACGACTTCTATTATCCTCACAGTCAGCTTGACACAACAATCACAACAATGAAATTATTTCCATCATTGAGGAGTTGAGAGAAGCTAATATAATTGTATAAATATGCTGTAGTAATAGAGTTGTAAGCCTAATTGACAATAAGCGTCGATAGTTTCGGTCGTCATTCCATGCGAGAAGCATCAAATAATAAATGAAAAAGAAATTTTTCCAAAGTGTTGGGATTTAATTTGGATAATGATAACCATTTAGATCTGCGCTGGAAGCGTTTAGAAATTGTTGGTGAGCCTGTTGAAAATAATGATGCTGCAACAAAATCTTCTGTAAAAAATTTTATGAATCAAATTACCACAGAATTTAAAAAAGAAAGGCAAATACTAAAGGAAAGAATAGAAGGTGACATTGAAGTAGTCTACGCAAAACTTCAAGACACTAAAGAATACTTCGACAGTAATATTCAAGATTACACAAAATATATTAGTGAACAAATTGAACGAATTGAAAGCTATCTATTTCAACAAGCACAAAAACCCAAATCAGTAGCCGCATTGGAGGACAAAATTCTAAAAGAAATGCCAAAATGAGTAAAAAGCGGGGTTTAGTTGTTGAACTACACACTCAAGCTCGAAAAAATTTTAAACGTAGACGTGTAATTACTAAAGGGATCGACGACCTCTGGCAAGCGGATTTAGTAGAAATGGGAAGCTATTCCACAGATAACAGTGGATATCGCTTCCTTCTCACCGTAATAGATACATTTTCAAAATTTGCCTGGGCTATGCCTATAAAATCGAAAACATCTGCTGATGTCACCAAAGCCATGGAAACCGTATACAATTTGGGTCGGATACCCAGAAATTTACAAACCGATGATGGTAAATAATTCTTCAATCTACAATTTCAAAATTTAATGAGGAAATTCCATGTCAACCATTACTCTTCGTACAGTGTTTTGAAGGCATCAATTGTTGAGCGTTTTAATAGAACACTAAAACAAATGATGTGGAGGCAACAAATCCTTTCGTTACTGCCGTCATTATTGACATTGCCTTTGTCACCGTCATAGTTGCCGTCGTAGTAGTCATCATTGCGAGTATCACCATCAGTCTCTCTGTGTTTGTATTCACTATTGTCATCACTATTGTCATCACTATATGTCATCACATCATCATAATCGTCACAATTATCGCTGCTACCACGACAAGTAATTTGTCGCTGTAATTGTTAGGAAGTATGTATGCGGCATCGTTGACTTTCATAACTACAACACCATACCAAACGTTGACTATGAAAATAATTTATTTCACATCGGAGACCATACAATTGAAATTCCTGTCGGTTCATATGAGCTCGACGATATTGCCGAGTACATTCAAAATAAATGTGGGATTAATTAAATTCAAAAGTAGTTGGTAACCCTGACTTTAACTACAAAGAAGACGAAAATGGACGATTGAGAAGAACCGAGCAGTTGAAGTTTAGACGCATGGACGACGAGACGTGAGACGAGTGAAAGCGAGCATCGGTGAACTTTTCTTTGCACATCCAATTTTTCATTAAAATACTTTTACTTGTTAACGTATACTTAAATATTAAATAAAAACAGTTAAACAAACAATTAATTGAATACATTCAATGCAACAAGTAAAAGATCCCACATATTTGAGGGCTCGTCTGAATAACTTTTAACGACAGTACGTGAAAAACTCAATTTGTGTGTGTGTTTATTATGTGCACGACGAAACAAATCGAACAATTGTTGAAGTGCCAATTCGCGTAAGAAACAAAAAATTCGATCTAGAAAATTCGCGGCAATGACCAGTTTACAGTAATTTGAATTTGTGCATAAGAAACTCCGTAGGAGCCGAAATAAGTGCATAACTGCTATGTACAAGTTGGTATTCGAATCAGATGGCGACAGATCAAATAAACAACACTTTCGGGAATTTACAGGATTTCAATTCGACGAGCATGACGACCGCTGGAAAAAGAAACTTGTGTATATTGAAAACAATTTGACAGCCACTGATCTCATTTTAATTTGTAACATATTGGGTGGGTTCAAGCTATAATCTAGCTGACGTGAAGCTACACATTTTTCGAAACTTGCAGGACATTTTGCTACACATTTTTCGAAGCGACACTGCTGTGCGCCGCTGCTGAGGATGACGAGATCAACGACAACGAAAGCGAATGTGGTATTGACGAAATAATAGAAAACGATGACGACAGCGACACTATACATAGCTTTGACGAAGGAGTGGCGAGTAATATCCAATTAGAATATCCACATCGGGTAAATAGACAAAATGTTGCCAATGAGCAAATAAAAAAGAGAAATTTAAACCAAAACGAATAGTATGACAGATTAAGTGAAGGTGGCGTAATAACAACGAAAACATGTGCAGAACCTACACAAGTATCGAGATTTTCAATCAACTTTCGTGATATAGAAGGTACGACATTTTGATGGAAGCGAAAATATTTCTGTCGAATACATATTTAAGTATGGTTAAATGAGTTTGAAGAAACAGCAAATTTTGATGGGTTGGGATGAACTGCAAAAGTTTATTTTCGCAAAGAAATCATTGAGAGGTCTGGCCAAATTATTTATCCAAAGCGAACGGGGAATAACATCTTGGAAAAAATTGAAAGCGACATTGGCGAACGAATTTAAAACTATCGTTAACAGTGCAAAAATTCACAAAGAACTGTGTTCAAGAGGTATGAAAGCAGAAGAAAATGAGCATGAGTATTTTTTGTGCATGAAAGAACTCGCAATAAGGGGCAACATTGAAGAAAATGCTTTGATGCAGTACGTCATTGAAGGTATTCGCGATGTGAATATAAACAAAACCGTTCTGTATGGTGCACAAAATTTAAAAGAATTCAAGCAAAAAATAAAAATATACGAAACAATGAGAAATAACGCTAAGAAAAATAGTGAGGTGAAGGTAGGCGAAAAGAAAAGAGTAAACATTGAAAAAGACAAAATCACTTGCTACAATTGTGGTGTTAAGGGTCACAAAAGTATTGAGTGTTGAGAGTTTCCAGTGCGAACAATTTGGACATATTTCAAAGAATTGCCCAAAAGCCGAAATTAAAAATAAGAAAAGCACTACCTGATACCTGTGTTCAAAAAATAATTTTATGAACAAGCTTGTTATTATTGATAATAATAAGTATACAGCTTTATTTGACACTGGCAGTAAGTTTAATATAATAACCGATAGTGTTTACAAGTCACTATCTAAACCAGTTTTAGAACAAACAAATGTTTGTTTGATGGGTTTTGGTGAACGCAAGTCCGATAACAATACAAGCCCCATAGGTAAAGTCAATATTGAACAACATTGACGATCAAGTTTTTCGTGTAAATTTTTTGTAGTACCTGCTAACTGTATGGACATTGATATAGTAATTAGGGAAGAGTTTTGTTCGCAAGCAGAATACACATAAACACTAATGGACTTTGGAAGAAAAATAAAGAAGAAAACGAAATGTCATTTCCTATGATGAATGTAGTAGAACTAACAACAAATGAAATCGACATTGATGAGAGTGCTAGTGCGGTAGCAAAACAAAAAGTGCGTGATATGGTATATAATTATAAACAGGAGAAATGTAAATCAACAAACATCGAAATGAAAATTGTGTTACGCGATGAAACGCCCATATCATTTAGGCCGCGTCGACTTCCATTAACACAAAGATATATAGTTGAAGATCAAATAGAAGAATGGCTAAAAGACGGTGTAATCGAAAATTCGGAATCAGAATTTAGTAGTCCGGTAGTGCTCGTTAAGAAACGAGATGGTGGTCATCGATTATGCATAGATTATAACCAAATCAACAAAGTCATTATTAAAGATCGCTTTCCGATGCCTTTAATTGAAGACCAATTATATCGTTTGCAAAACGCAAAAATATTCAGCACTATAGATTTAAAAAATGGTTTTTTCTATGTACCCGTGCCGAAAATATACCTCATTTGTTACTCATCACGGTCAGTATCAATTCTGTAAAGTGCCGTTCGGTTTATCAAATTCTCCCGGTGTCTTCCAAAGACACGTTAACGCAATATTTCGTGATTTAACTCGACGTGAAATTGCACTGCCATACATAGACGATATAATTTATCAGCCCAAAATGAACATGATGCTTTGTGTAATTTAAAAATAGTGATGAATCAATGTAAAGACTATGGTCTTGCGTTAAACTTTAAAAAATGTCATTTTTTGAGAAAGCAAGTAGAATTTCTTGGGCACGTGATTGAAACAAAGAAAATTTCCCCTTCACCATCCAAAGTCGATGTTTTGACACCGTCTAATGAAAAGTTGGTGTTAAAGACAGCCTACAACAATCTGAAAATATTTAGAAAGCTAAAGTTCTGGATAGGAGACTATGTTCGCATCAGTAAACATAAACACGTTTTTGAAAAAGGCTACACACCGAATTGGACTACAGAAATTTTTAAAATTAAAAATATAAGAACTACAAACCCACCGACGTATATTCTTGAAGACTACCAGGGAAACACAATTGGAGGAGATTTTACGAAAGCGAACTATTGAAAACAAAATATCCCAGCACATACCTTGTAGAAAAAGTTTTGAAAACTAAATGGAATAAAGCCTTTGTCAAGTGGCTAGGGTTTTCTAATAAACATAATTCTTGGATCGATAGTAATGAAATTTTGTAAATAAATTTTCTTGTATAAAAAGATTCCTTTGTGTGTTTTTATTTCATTAGTTGGTCAACATTCAAGATGTCAATAACCCTTACCCTAAGTGAAAACAAATCCATTTTATCGGCTGATTACTTTCCGCTTAAAGATTTAGATGGCAAGTATGTATGCGGTCTCGTTGACTTTCATAGCCACAACACCATACCAAACGTTGACCATGAAAATAATTTATTTCACATCGGAGACCATACAATTGAAATTCCTGTTTGTTCATATGAGCTCGACGATATTGCCGAGTACATTCAAAATAAATATTTTAGTATAGTGCCACATGAGAAGCTGCATGAGAAACTGGAAATAGCCGCCAACCCAAATACACTGCAAGCAATCGTAGGGTCCAGTGAACGTAACATTTTTTCTAATAAAGAACGAAGCATTGGTTCACTGTTGGGTTTCAGTAAAAAAGTATTGGAAGCAGGAACACTGCACACTTCCGACTTGCCTGAGACTATAACAAAGATCAATGTTATACACATTGAGTGTGACATTATAAGCGGTTCATATATTAACAACATACCGGCGCATACAGTTCACATGTTTGCAGTGAATGTCAGCCCCGGGTATAAAATAGATGAGATTCCGAAAAGTGTCATTTATTTGCCAGTAAACACTAGACAGATAAGTTCAATTACAATAAAAATTGTTGATCAAAGCGGTAACCTAATTAATTTTTGTGGAGAAACTATAACCCTCAGACTGCATTTAAAACCCCAAGAACAATGATTATCTATAATAAAAGCGCTTACATGGGTGTACCTGCATTCACTTCTACTTTACCATTTGAAGTAACAAGGTCACAGAAGCCACAGGCAACACCTAACGCTTTACAACACAAAAAGTTGACATTTGCCAATAAAGAGTTTCTAAAATCTTTGGGTTTTCAACTAAAGAGAAACTAAATTAAAATGAGTCAAATACTTCATGTTGTAATATACAAAAACCACATATGATGAAAGCATCATTAAAAAGGAATACCATAGCTACTCGTCATATCTACAATCGGATAAAAGCAATGATGAGATAAGGATTGCAGTTCGAAACTAAGATCTATACGTTTTACCCAGTGAGAGTTTAATTTATATTGAAGGTAGAGTCTTCTTGGAAAATGGAGATGCAACTTCAAGCGCAAAATTAAAAAAACAATTGTATGGCATTCATGTTTGATGAAATTCGCTATGAGATGAATGGATTGGAGATTGATCGTACACGTCACTTGGGTGTAACTACAACACTGAAATTATTAATTAATTACGTCTTTCTGAGTCCGACTGAGAGTAATACACTGAAAAATGCTAGTTGGTTTACAAAGAATGAAGTTGAAATAAAGGATGGATATTTTAATTTTTGTACACCATTGAAAATGCTACTGTGCTTTGCTGAAGACTTTAATAAAATTATCCTAAATGCTAAACATGAACTTGTACTACTTCGAAATCAGACGAAAATGCTATTTCTTCAAGTGTTGCAACCGAAAAATTAAAACTGAGTATAATAAATATTACATGGAAAATTCCTCATGTGCAGTTGGCTGATTTTGCTAGACGACAACTCTTTCAAATAATTCAAAGCGGACAACCTTTATCAATAGCATTCCGCAGTTGGGATTGTCATTTCAATCCATCACTTGCTCAAGGAAGCAACCAATTGTGGAACGTTAAATTATCTGCGCAGAATGAAAGACCACGCTTTATACTAATTGCTTTTCAAAGACACAACAAGTTTCAACATTGCCATTTGTCTGATGTTAAAGTGCATTAAAACTCTGATATATATATCCGTATGATGACCTCAATCTGAATTTCGATAGTGATCGTTATGCTCTGCAGTATGATATGTACATAAAATTTCAACAAAGCTATTTTAATCGTGATTCTCAAAACATCAGCTAGCCAACACATCAGCCTATTGCGTACTCATACACGACAAAATAATTTAATATACACCAACGACTGGTGAAATTAAAAAAGTCGTCTAAATGCAAATAGAGAATGACAAATTTATTACTCTGGATGTGCAGCGCTTCAAAGGCAATTGTAATGAATTTATCGTCAAAGAGTTGGCAGTTACCTTCAGCTTTAATGAGTATCGAAATTTTATTATAAAACCGCCATATGGATTTAACAAATTAACACGTCAGTCCCAAAAACAAGTATATCGTAATCATCATGGAATAATGGCTTCATCGACTATTGTAGTGTAAAACATTTCGTGAAGCAAAATCTTAAAAATATACCCGTGTACGTTAAGGGAGCTGAAAAATCCAAATGGGTTGAAGAACTTTTAGACGCGCCCGTATTTAACATTGAAGAGATCGGCTGCAGCAAGTTTGAAACTCTTCGAGATACATACTTACTACAAAAGATGTGCCATTCCCATAATGGCTGTTGTGCGCTTCAAAATGCTCTGCTATTAAGAAAATTCCTAACTTCCATCAATAAATAAAGAAGCAAATGTTTAAAAGTTCATATTTACACTTTTTATTTATAAAATTTCTTAAACCTAACAATTGTAAACTTAATGTCTATATTTACAATATTTACAATATACTATATATATACTGTTTAGTTTTTGCTGTCATCGCATTAAGTTAATTTTTTGTCGCAACAGCGGTCAGTGAAAGGAGGTTGGAAAACCCCTCACACAATACTAGAGACAATCGACCTCAACAAAAGGATCCAATAACATGCCACTGGTGTAACAGACCGGGACATATAATACGAGATTGTGAGGCGAAGAGGAATTGGGAAAAGTTTCAAGGCAATCGCCAGGGAAACTGGCAAAGGCCCAGAATCGGCCAGTAATCTGGGAACCCAATAATAACAGTAATTTAAAGCCAAATGAGGTGATAACAATAAGTCAGACATCGGAAACGATTGTGGATACATTACCAACTTCACCAAGCGAAACAGTAACTGTAAGTCCGACGTCGGAAACGATTGTGGATACGTTACCAATTTCGTCGAGTGAAGGAGTAACTGTAAGTTCGACATTGGAAGCGATTGTGGATACGTTACCAGCCTCAATAACTGAAGTAGTAACAGTACGTCCTACGTCTGAAGAGATTGTGGATACGTTGTCAACTTCAGCCAAATTAAAGAAAGCTAGGAAGGCGGAAAATACAACAAAAATGGTAGCCAAAGAGAGAATTTCTTTTCCTGAGCTGCCAAATCGAGGTGTGAATGCGAGTGTTCACGTTCATAACTTGCATAATGAAAATAAAAAGATTGAGGTAGAAGTGTCTAACTGGGAGCAATCTAATTTGAATGCTAAATTGAGTTGCCTTGCGAAGAGGCCAGAAATAAAAAACTCATTCTGCTAGTTGATACAGACGCCAACAATAGCTTACTTAAAGATAATATTGTGAATGAAGTTCTCAACGTAGACACAGGTGACATGCAAACAGTAGTGCACAAGAAGAGAATTCCACCAGTAATATACCAGGGAAAACTGGTTAATCTGAAAAATGATAAAATTTTTGTACCCGTATTAGAATCAAGCGGACATGATTTCGCCTTTATCCAAAATTTCGCATCGGATTTCACAAATATTAATAACTTGCAGTTAAGAAAACATGCTAATATGAATTACATGACGATACATGTGAAAAATCGAAGAAGACAAATTAGTCGAAGACTAGAATTTAAATCAAAAAGAAAAAAAAAGAGAACATTAATTAATACAAATTGTAAATATCACTGGTCTTAAGTTAGTAGAGTTAATAATAAAAAACTTTTTTTTAAACTATAATAATAGAGTTAATAATATTAATTAAATATCGTGTGTAAGAATTTGTCAGGAGAAGTCCAAACATAGCATTTTTCGGCTATATCAATTTAGTCGAAACAATGGGGAAATAGGAAAATTATATCAGGTTAATATGTGAATACATATTCAAAAGAACACATTACTTAAAGACTCAAACCAATATGTGAGACATATTGGATGCGAAAGAAAAGTAATCCAGTTCCATTTTAGATTATTTCATTCATTTTACTCTATATGTATTAGATATTTTCTAGCTAATTTAGGATAGCCGAATTCAACTTTAATTCGCTGGAAATTGGTCCGAGAAGAAGGCAATAACCACCAATTCAACGGATATGACATTGCCACAGACGGCCTGAAACAATGTCCAACGATTCGTAAAACCTACTTACAACTAACCCTAAATATTGAAAAGAATAAAAAAAAATATACACAATATACTAAAACAAAAAACAAAACGAAAACATATTAAAAAATGTTATAAGAATTACTATTAAAATGGAATAAAAATAAATTGATTTAAAAAAAAAAGAAAAGAAAAATACAGAAAGAGAAAAAGATGTAGACAAAAAATTAAATATAAAAAAGTTTAAAAAAAAAAAAGAAAAACAAGAAGAAAATACTAAAAAAGAGAATTTTACTAACACAACTAATTAAAACTAACCACTAACCTTAACTACAGTAAGCAAAGACCTGCTTACTTAAACGCAAATTACGGCATTTGTACAAAAAAGTGTACAAATTACTTCATTGCTCCAAAACAGCAACGTCCCAGGTTTTTTTTTGTTTTTTTTTTTGAAAACTGAAGAAATTCAAACCAGAGAAAAAAAAACCTGAGGAAGAATTGCTTCAAGCCACCTTGAGGGCATTGCACTTAGCAGTTAAAATTATGCTTGCAAAGAAATTCAAAACCAGAAATAAAAAAAACCTGAGGAAGAATCGCTTCAAGCCACCTTCAGGGCATTACACTTAGCAATTAAAATTATGCTTGCAAAGCATCTATTTGCAATCATCAAAATATAAGAAAAAAAAACGTTTCAGCAAGCAAGAAAATTTGCTTATTGAAACGATGTAAAAATAAGAAAGAGAGAAACAAATTATTTCGTAATTAATTGTAATTAAATTGAAAAATAATGTATAATATCATTTTATGGAATTTTCAAGTAGATTTAGTATTAGAAGCTTATATTTAATGAAACTACTATTAAATAAATTGTATAGTTCTAAAGTGAAAATTATTGTTAAATATAATTAAAATTCAATATTACAGTATGTACCTGCCAATTCGTAGCATTATAACAATAAAAATAATTTAATATATAAAAACCGAAAAATGGATTGGACATTTAACAACCCAGTTAACGGAATCCTTTAAATTTATCCTTCCTTAGATGAAGAAAGGCGCGACCAAAAAACCGACAAAAAAAAAAGAAGAAAAGAATTCGCCATCCAGCAAGTAAGCAGTCCGCGCTCAATTTGGGAGCATCTAAACTCAGTGCATTGCCACGACTACTATCACGACATGGCGAATATTTTTCTTTCCCTAAGGGTAGACGGATGTTGTGGGTCAATCTGCACACCCTAAAACCAGCGCAAGTATTTTGATTAATACGGTACTTTGCCCGTTTACGTTGCATACTTCCAACGAGGCTTGCAGTTATTTTTTGGAAGGCATACTTTTAGGCCAAACTGTGGTCGCTTCTCGATCACAGTTCAATATATTTAAAGTAGAATTTAAATTGCGCAAGAGTATTTTTTCTCCAAAATAGCAAGTCCGCTTGCGGAATCCAAGTTCCGCAAGCGAGGCATCAAAGTTTGAGTTGCAAAACTCCCACTTGCCCAACAGCCAATAATTTCCGGCAGAATTCTAATTCTGCAAGAAAGGCATTTTGCACAATGGGACAAAGTGCAGCGATTGACCCACTTGGCTGACTCAACCGAGCTGGCTAGTAATTTATGTTAATATTAAGAAAAGAGTCTGATTTGGAATTAAATAAAGAGCGGACGTGGTGTACGCAGTAAAGTTTGAAAAAGTAGTGTTTGTTTTGTCGCGGGTATCCTTCAACGGAAGGATACCACAACAATCTTTAAGTTTAATTTCATATGTCGTGGGTGTCCTTCAGCGGAAGGATACCACAACATATTTGGCGCAGCCGGTCCGCGTACCGAAGATCGCGAAAATTTTAAAAAACTTGTAAAGTGGAATAAGAGAGGAAAGATTTAGAAAAAAAATAACAGTGAAAAAGTGGGAAAAAAATTATTCGATTTAGTTAAAGTAATATAAAAGAATTTTAAAAATTTCAAGAATGAAAAAAAACCTTGAAAAGTGAAGGTACAAAATAATAAAGACAGCTTTAAATTTAAATACAATTGAAATAGAAGTGAAATAGAAGCAATGAAAGTGAAACTGTAACACAATAAAGTGGAAAGAATAAAAAGCAAGGAAACAAAAGGAAATACTATATATTGCACAAAAATTCTATGCAATTAGTGGACATTTTGACAAATGAAAAGAGAGCAAGCGGTAATTTCAGAGTGAGTTGATTTTGTGTTATTTATATTGGAAATTTTATATCCGCAATCATTAAATTGCTCGACTCATAATTTAGATCTATTACTTTATTATAAAATGCCTCTCTAATGTGTTCTGAGGATGTCTTATATTGATGAGAATATGCTTATTTCGAGCATGGCGTACTGAGTTCTTGACCGAATGTTGAGCACTTAAATTTTGTTCATTAATGACTGTAGGCGTTAGTAGCTGTTATAAGCCACTTTCAAATTTTTCTTAGATATAAAGCCTCTTTTGTTGTTAAGAGAATTTAATGGAAATTTTGGGTACTATACATATGTGCGATTTACGATTTCCAAAGTTAATTCGGAAAGTTCAGTTATATTGAGTCGTTTTTTTTAAACATAAAAAGAGAAAAACGAAAGAGAATTTAGTTGCAGATATTTACAGCAGATGGGAACTGGTAGGAAAACAAATGAATTTTATTTTAAGTAAATGTTAACCTAAAGGGAAAAAATTTGTAGGTAAGGGTATAAGAGATTATAAATTAATATGAAAATTTAAATTATATTATATTTATTATTGTTGAGAAATATTACAATTTTACGACATTGTTTATTATAATTTTATACTCGTATACTTATTTTCCTCGTACTAACAAAACTCAATCCTGGGCAAGACTCCTTTACCCTTTAACCTGAGGCTGAGTCTGGCTTTGGGGGGATTGATACACCAACACAAACTCGAATGAAATTGGTCCTGATTGAAGCCAATACCAATTGCAGGAGAATCCAACCCAGTGGCATATTATGCCGGGTTGATTTTTTTTGTACACCTCAAACTAGCCAGAGGAAAAAATAATTCCTCTCTTTGCAGTATTATTTTGGGATGGCTTTTTTTATTGCAGAAACTACACACAATTTTAAGTTTGGGGTTGTCGTTTCACTCTGCCCGCATGGGACTACCCCCTTTCTCAGATGAATTCACTTCCATTCGATTACTCGAACGGTATTCATTTCTCGCGTTTGGTTGTATTTGGGAGGTATTTCTGGGCTGTACATAAGCGGAATCCCCCAGCTCCCATACGGGATTCATACCCGCTATTCGCTTCCCTTGTGTACTTGGCCAAACCCCTTGGATGAAGTGTGATCTGCTAACAACTTCATACAAATTTAACGCCAGATCTACCAGCTTCTCCAAATTTGTTTCCGAGGAACCTACCAGTCTCATCCTCAGGGTAGGGTCCTGTAATCCTAATGTAAACGTAAAGGGCCTGATCCCCTGAACTTTTATAATGGTCCAATATATAGTCCTCGGCCTGCGTTCGTAAATCAATTAATCTTTCGGCGAATTCCCTGATACCTTCTCTTGGAGATTGAACAGTCATCTGTATCTCCGCCATCACAGTGTCCAGTGATTTCAATAGCAGGTACGTTTGTTTTATCGCAGCGTATAGAGCTTCTGTCGTGGTAACTTGCTTCCCCCTCAATAGAGTATACGCACTACCGTGAAGCCTGTGTTTCACGCAAGCAATAAAATCATGCATTTCTGCATTGCTGATGCCCCTCTTAGCTAATTCGCACCCTTCTATGAACTTATAGACCTCCCCTCTCAAGTCAGGTGATCTTGTCCCTGAAAACAGAGGTACCAGCCTACTAACAGATTTCGAAATCGCCTCGATACCCATTTTCTCTTTTAATGATAAAGCGGAAGGAAAGGAAATAGAGTTGCTCTGCTTTGGGCTGCTGACTTGAACAACAGCTTCCTTATGGTGCAGCATTTGGTCGTGGGTCAGCTCCAGCTCTTGTTTTAGAAGCCTATTCTCTTCTTTTAGCTCTTGGAGTCTCCGGCATGCCTGTTCCAACGACGAGAAGTCCTCCTTACTCCGCTGTCTTGGCGTCCTATCCTCCGCTGACGTAGAAAGTCCTCTATTTTGTGGGCGCTCCCTAAGGTCGTCTCTTTCAGCTTCCAATTCTGCTAAATGGCTCGCTTCTATTTCCCTTTCGACCAGATGGATGTCGTATCTGTTTTTCAAATGCCCAAATTGTTTTTTCCAATTCCTTATTTCCTCCACGTAGTTCTGGTTCCTATGGTCTATGAAATTCAATAATTCATCTAAAACGGCATCTGCCTGCTCTACTTTTGAACTATTGCTGGCCCCGTTTAACTTCGCTTTAATTAATTCTAAGTTTTCCTTATTATTTATTGTTAAATTCAAATTTAACCATATCTTATCTATAAATCTATCTATTTGTCCTAACAAATCATTATATTCTCTATTTAATATCAAAAATTTTTCTTCCCATTCACTCACTATTTCCATTAAGCTAACTTAATTAGTTTGGCTGCTATTAAAACTGCTGCAGTCAGCAACTCTCTTCTTTGTCACTACTGACCTACTTCAATTAACAAAAATTGCATAACAACACGCTGAAAGAAATTCAAGGCCAGAGTAAGTGGCCGCATTAAAATCGAGCGTCGAATTTTTTTATTTTTACGGTCGTTCACCGTTCGCTCACTACGCGGAAACAAAACGTTAAACTTGAAGCAATGATCGCGTTTCAAGGTTTAACCAAATAAAACACTCGAACTCTTGTTCGAACTTTTATAAACAGGTGATTTATTTTTATCTGCAAGCTAAATACATTTATTTTTTCCTCTTTAAATGAAATTACATTTTTATTTAACTTATACTAGGTTTAGATGTACACTTCACTGCACATATTCAATTTATAAATTACTTCTGTGGTTTTTTTTTCTTTTTGTTCACTCGGTCAGCGGGGCCAACGAAAAGAAAACTACTGACACTTTAGGTTTGTAAAACGCGTAACCTGATACAAAACAAAGTTCATTGCGTTAAACTGTGTTAAAACACGCGCGGTATGTGGGTAAAACATTTGGGAACCAACTTCCACTGAACCCAATGTCCCTTTTTCTCAAAATAATTCCCAAAAATCCCAAAATAATTATGAAAAACGTTGAGAGGAATTATTTTTCCCTCTAATTAGTTTGATGTGTAAAAAAACAATCAACCCGGCATAATATGCCGCTGGGTCGGACTCTCCTACAATTGGTATTGGCTTCAACCAGGACCAATTCCATTCGAGCTTGTGTTGCTGTATCAATCCCCCCAAAGCCAGACTCAGCCTCAGGTTAAAGGGTAAAGGAGTCTTGCCCAGGATTGAGTTTTGTTAGTACTTAAAAAAAAATTTATGTAAAATTATAATAAATCTTAATAATAATAAACTCATCATATATAATGTAAGTCTACTTTCTAGGATGACGGCTTAATGGGTGGTCCGTTTATTTCGCCAAACTTCTTATTGTTTTAAAGAGACTGGTCCTTTACTTTCCTCAACCGCTTAAGTAAAAACGCACTGTTCAACTTAGAACGCTCAATCGTTCCTATATTGTTTTTTTTCGCGACTTCACACTTTGCACTTCACAACGTAAACTTGAAATATTAGAACTAGCCTTCTGCCATCTCTTAATGAAAAACTAAAACTCACCGAACTATCCGCTTCCCTTTTTCCCCGCTGCTTTCTGGTGAAAATGTTGGACAATTTTTAAATTGCACTCAAATTACTGCATAAAAAATTTTTTACACTGCACTAATGTTCCAAATTTTTCTTTTTTTTTAAAAAAACTTTTTCCTTTTACTTTTATTATTTCTTTCAAGTTATGTGTCTTCACTTTTATATTTTTTGTCTTAGATATTTTTATATTTAGTGTCTGATGCTTAGATAGATATTATACTACAATAAAACAGGGAATATCGAATAAATCTAAAGTCCCTGACAGTAAACTGACAAATTTTCACGAAAGTGGCAACCTTGTGAAACTGATTAGGAGGGGAAACCACCCAACGGCTCCAACACTTCACTCAATTTTCTTTAGGCGGAAAGTTAGCCTTTACATCGAGTTTTCACAAATGAGCTTTATTGATTCAGAATCTTAGAACCCCTTTAGAATTATCCTTATATTTTATATACTATTCGTTCTCAACAGTTTATTTTACCGTAAATTCCTCTAATATGCTATTCGTGAACTTTCGACTTTCTCATCTACACTTTTCACCGACTTTTCTCTTTAATTTAAATTTTTAAAACTTCCGCGATCTTCTTCTCTTCTTCTTAAAATTTTTTAAAATTGTCTTTTTTTATTACTAAATCGAATAATGTTCCTTTTTTTCACTTCCTCACTTTCAATTAATTTCATTTTCTTTTAAAACTTCCTTATCTTCCGGATTTTGACTTTTCCAGCTTTTGAGCTTTATTAAAATTTTCATAATTTTTTTTTTTTTTTTTTTTTTTTTTTTTTTTTATGGCAGATAGAACCAAGCTCAGGGGATGCCCCCTATCCATGCAAAGCATTCGTTGGTTTAGAAGGGTAAAGGTTAGTGGGAAGGGGAAAAGTGGGAGTAGTGTCGATTTACACCTCTTTTAAAAGCATCGACGTTATAAGTGGGTGGGAAAACATGCGCAGGGAGACTATTCCACAATTTAACTGCGCGACCGAAAAACGAATTCTCGCGGTAGTGGGTAGTGCGATGGAACGGGATCGAGACGTAAAAGGGGTGCACCGCTCTGGAAAGCCGAGTAGATCTGTTGAATACCTGAACCGAGGGGATCAGGCTGGCTACTTCAGAGGAACAGTTACCATTAAAGTAACGGTAAAATAAGGTTACACACCCCACATCCCGACGACATCCCAAGGTTTCAATAGAGCTGGATACCCTACTGTCCCCTATAAGTTTTATCGCACGACCTTGTATACGGTCCAGAAGCTGAAGATATGCTTTCGAAGCTCCAGACCAAATATGCGAGTTGTACTCCATTTTCGGACGGATATAAGTGGTGTAGATACAACGAAGGTCGGTTGGAGTGAAGTATTTCTTGCACCGCTTTAAAAAGCCTAAGCACTTGGCTGCTTCTTTCGACACATCAAAAATGTGATCGTTCCAACGAAGATCGCATTGTATTGACATGCCCAGAACATCAAGAGCCTCCGACTCATTAATATCCACACCACCCATATTTAAAGGTGGAAAGTTGTCGCCCGCCAGACGCTTGTGGGTCAACAAACAGCATTGGGTCTTCCGCGCATTAAAATCGACCCGATTCGCTTGACCCCACTCCTGGATTTTGTTGAGGTCAGATTGGAGTGTGTCATTCATAATTCTGCGTTTTCTATTGATCTCCAGAATAGAAGGACGCCTGGAGAATGAATATGAATGACAAATGCTGCTGTCATCAGCAAACGAGTAGACGGGGTTTGATGTCAATGACAGAAGGTCATTGATAAAAATGAGAAAAAGTGTTGGAGACAGGACCGAACACTGCGGAACTCCAGCATTAATGGAGTGCTCTTCGGAAGCAAAGCCGTTTATCACAACCCGAATAGAACGGCCGCTGAGGAAACTCAATATCCATCGAGTGAATGTATTACCATAAGCAGCCAGTTTAGACGCAAGTACTTTATGCCACACTCGGTCAAATGCCTTGGAGATATCCAAAGCAACAACCTTACTCTCACCGAATTGGTGAACACAACTGTTCCACCGCTCAGTGAGGAACGCCATCAAATCGCCTGTGGAGCGGTGAGCACGGAAACCGTACTGGCGATCGCTGACCAATTGGTTGCTCTCTAGATACCTCATCAGGCTAAAATTTATAACGCTCTCCATAACTTTGGAGAGCATTGAACAGATTGCTATGGGCCGGTAATTGGCAGGATTCGTAGCCTCACCTTTTTTGGGAACTGGCTGCACATTGGCAATCTTACAGGAACTAGGAAAAACTCCTGAAGTAAACGATAAGTTAAACAGATTGCGCAATGGGCGAGCCAATGTTGAGGCGCACTTTCTCAACACGTGGGCTGAAATGCCATCCGGTCCCGAGGATTTATTGACGTTGAGGTTTACAAGCACTCTTTTAACAGCCCGCGTTCGAAAGTGCATCTCAGGCACAATATGAGACACACCGTCGATCACGGGTAGTGGTTGGCTACTCTCAGAAAGAGAGCAGTTTTCAGCAAACATTTTGGCTAATAAGTTTGCCTTGCCAACCGAGTGAGTGAAGATCTGATCGTCCTTCAGGAGAGTTGGAATAGACGATCGCGTCTGATTCTTCACCCTCCCCACGAACGACCAAAAGTTCTTGCTACCCTTATGGTATTCAAGAACTCTGCGTCTAAGGCGCTGTTCGTAGAGAACTTTTTCGCGCTTTAGAGTGGCATTGCACATATTTCTGGCCTGATTGCGCAGCAGTTTAGTATCAGCAGTTTTATTTAAACGCCAATTCCTAAATGCTTCCTCTTTAGACCTGACTGCTTGTCTGCAAGTCGCATTAAACCAGGAATGGTCTTTTGGTTTAATGGAAATTCTTTTATTAGGTATGAAAGACCTCATACCAAATAAAATTATATTTTCTACCAATTTTGCTGCAGCATTTATGTTTCTATCCCTGAAACACAATTGCCAATTGAAACGGCTGAAAAAGGAGTTCAGCGTATCCCAATTAGCCTTCTCATAAAGCCACACTGTCCGCTTCGGAGCTGGCTGATGAGCGGATTGAAGACTAGAATATGGGAAGGTAGCAGAAATTGTAGCGTAGTCCGAATTACCAAGAGGTGCAAGCACATTCACATCATACTTGCTGTGATGCGAAGTTAAAAAAAGGTCCAGAATATTTTGGTTTTGCCCATCAACGCAAGGAAAGTGCGTTGGTTCCTTCACTAATTGAGTCAAATTATTAGACTCAGCAAATGACTCAACATACAAACCCTCAGGTGTTGTGTGACTCGAATGACGTAGCCAATTGGAATTATGAACATTGAAATCACCAGCAACAACAATTTCACTGTTCGGATACGATTCCAGGATTTTAGAAATCGAATCAGAGAGACTGTCAAGTTTATCAAAAGTTGGCAGCCTCTCTAGACCCGGGCTTCTATAAATGAAGCAGAAGTGCAGGATGTGCGACTGGATTTTGAACTTAACCCACATGGAGCTAAATTCGGCATCCGTCGTGCAAAGGTGTTGCTGACACTGGTACGCAACATCACTGCGAATATATAAGGCGAGGCCTCTGTGTGATGAAAATAATGGCAGTAAGTGGTACCCAGGCAAGTGAAAATCCAGTGAATCTGCACCCTCAGACACCTGGGTCTCACCTAGTGCCATTATATGCGGTTGGTGAGTACAGACATACGCATAGACCGCGAAGAAATTTGCCCTCAAGCCACGCACATTTGTGGTGTCTATACGAAATTTTGTCATCGCCACCCACTGTAAAGAGGTATAAAGTCAGCTGCACAAGCGCTCTGCTGCTGCTGTCAGCTGCTCTTTATTAAATTCCAATTTAGACCTCTAGCTTAAAATTCAAACAAACTACTAGCCAGCTCGGTTGAGCCAGCCAAGTGGGTCAATCGCTGCACTTTGTCCCATTGTTCTAAATGCCTTTCTTGTAGAATTGCAATTCTGCTAGAAATTATTGGCTGTTGGGCAAGTGGGAGTTTCGCAACTCAAACTTTAATGTCTCGCTTGCGGAACTTGGATTCCGCAAGCGGACTTGCTATTTTGGAGAAAAAATAATCTTGCGCAATTTAAATTCTACTTTACATTTATTGAACTGTGATCGAGAAGCGACCACAGTTTGGCCTAAAAGTATGCCTTCCAAAAAATAACTGCAAGCCTCCTCGTTGGAAGTATGCAGCGTAAACGGGCAAAGTACCGTATTAATCAAAATACTTGCGCTGGTTTTAGGGTGTGCAGATTGACCCACAACAACAGCGAAATCAACAGGACACTCATCAAGTGTGTTTCGCTAAATCACCCAAACATGTGTTGTTAGGGTCTGCTATGGTAACAATGCGCCACCACGATACATGTTACATCGCTCGCGCCTTGATCGGTACTGGATCCGACGTGTCGTTCATCTCTGAACGCATACAAAAGCTCTTAAAGCTCCCAGTGCAGCCGACTACAGCTGTAGTTTCGGGTCTCAACGAGATTGTTGCTACAAAAATATCAAGATCGAGCGATTTTCTTCTGAATTCGCCACTTGACCCCAACATTCAAATCAACGTGACTGCGCTTGTGCTCCCACAAATTACAGGGCGGTTGCCCTCCCGCTCGTTAGACAGGTCACTTCTCAGTGGCCTCCCTCAAGACATCGAGCTCGCAGATGTCAACTTCTCCAAAAGCGAGCAGGTCGACGTCCTCATCGGAGCCGATTTATACCCAGCAATTCTGCTGGACGGCATCCGCCGCCAAGTACTGGGCTCCCTCATGACTCAGCAAACCGTGTTCGGTTGGATCCTAACCGGCCCGGTTCCCACCATGAAATCTGCCACTGCACCCATCAAAGCGGCTTACACAACGAAGTCACCTTCGAACAACAGTTCGAACGTTTTTGGGAGGTGGAGGAACTTCCTAGAACTAGATTGCTATCCCACTCCGAAAAGTTTCGCGAAGAAAATTTCGTTAAAACAACGCGAAGACGCTGACTTTTGAAGTCACTTTCCAGACACGCTCCGCTCAGGGGCCGCGAGACATTCGAAATGTATCGCCAAATCTTGATCGACCCAAAGCACAGCCCTTATCAGCGCATTCTCTTCCGAGACCCTTACAAGACCGAACTTACCGACTTCGAGCTTCAAACGGTAAGGTTTGGAGTTAATTGCGCCCCTTTCCTGGCCATACGCACCCTTCTTCAATTGGCAGACGATGTGAGTTTTCGCTTGCGTCACACCTGCTATCGACTCAGCAGGGTTTGCCCTTCGCAAATGGGCGGCCAACCACAAAGGCATTCTGGCTGACTTGCCGGCATCCCATCTGCTCCATACCGATTTCCTGACGCTAGAAGATTCCAGCATTGCCAAAATGCTTGGAATTCGCTGGAACGCGACCCATGATGACTTCCACTTTGACGTCCAAGCTATCGTCATCAAAGCAACGTACACAAAATGGGATATGTTGTCTCTGGTCGCCAAGCTGTTCGATCCTGCCGGTTGGCTGGCTCCGATCATCGTTGCAGCGAAAATGATGATTCAGCAAGTCTGGTTGGACAAAATTGAATGAGATGACACTCTGCCTCAGGTAACTCACACTAACTGGTTAAATTTTCTACAGAATTACCAGCACATCCGCTCCATTCGCATCCCGCGATGGGTGAGTTACACCCCCGACAGCGAAGTCGAATTTCATGCCTTTTGCGATGCCTCTCAAAAAGCCTACGCAGGAGTCATTTGTGCCCGCATCAAGGTCGCTCAGGAAGTCCGAGTTTTCCTCTTATATTCCAAAACACGTGTAGCCCCGATTAAAACTTTATCTTTCCCAGGTTAGAATTGTGTGGAGCCACTTTAGTTGCTGAGATGATCGACACTCTCGTGATTACGCTGCAGCTGCCCCATTACACGATCCACTGTTAGAGCGACTCCACCATTGTTTTGGCCTGGCTGAAGAAATCCCCATGCGTTTGGGCGACGTTCGTGGCAAACCGAGTTGCCAAAATCATCGAGAAAGTACCTCATTCGCAATGGTTTCATGTGGAATCCCAGGACAATCTCGCGGATTTAGCCAGTCGCGGTGTCACGCCCCAAGATATCGCTGAGAGCACCCTTTGGTGGAATGGACCTGCTTTGCTCGCCCACGATAAGGATCGCTGGCCCGAATTCCGCGCCTCAGACGAATATGTCACCACACTGGAGCAGAAGACTGTCAAAACGCTGCACCCCCATTGCGCTACCGATGAGTATCCTCTCGAACGATTTTCGTCGCTGCTACGCGCCTTACGCGTATACTCATGCGTATATAGATTCCTCCACAACGTTCATCCAACTCAGCGTCACCTATATTCGCACCCCAACCTGCACCTCCCACCGGGAGAAATAAAGGAAACTAAACGCTGCCTCGCGATCTCCTGCCAGAAGATTCATTTTGCGGACGAGTACGCCGCTCTCGAAAACCACACGATGCTGCGATCTAAAAGCAGCTTACTTTCGTTTAACCCCTTTCTCCACACGGACAACACGATGCGCGTTGGCGGGCGGTTGTCCTCGTGTCCCAATTTGCCTTTCGACGAACGGCACCCGATTATCCTGCAATACGGCTGCCAATTTTCGCGATTGCTCATTCGGTTTATACATATCGTACATCATATCATACATATATACATAATATCTCTACACGGGGGCAACCAATTAGTTCTTCGTCTGGTCCGTACCCAATTCTGGATCCACAAGGCTAAAACCTTATCAAAACGACGACTCATACCTGCAAGCCTTGCATCCTACATCGGAAGAAGCAACGAGCCCTGTACCATTATTAACACATTTTCTCATTACAGATCCCACATGTATTTAATTGCCGGCAGTATGTGCGGTCCCGGAGAGGACGTCTGCGGGCGCCACACGGGCAGTGCCCCCTTGGTCCGCTCCAAGCGCTGCGCAATTCCTCACTGCCCACTGTTCTCGTGAGCCGACCGATATCCTCGCCCTTGACGTCTCTGCCGAGGAAGCCCAGGCGATTGATACGGCACACCGCTCCCCGACTCCGCCCGCCCGGGGCATTCCAAGGTGTTTTGGCGCAGCACGAAGGACCATTCTCCGATCAGGCCCCAACTTCCAGGCCAACCTACATTGGACGCGGAGCCACCGGCCCCAAGACGTGCGCCTTCACCACTACTAGAGCCGGCCCCAAGACGTGCGCCTTCACCACTACTAGAGCCGGCCCCTTGGGGCCGCGCCTTGGATCGCGAGGCAGCGTTTAGTTTCCTTTATTTCTCCCGGTGGGAGGTGCAGGTTGGGGTGCGAATATAGGTGACGCTGAGTTGGATGAACGTTGTGCGCACTTCCACCATCACCAGTTCCGGCCTCACGACGCGCTCATTCCGTAGTTCCCGCCCGGACACACGACTGGCGTCCACCTAAGGCTTCCAGCTGATGGAGGAGCAAGAGTTGTGTTATCCTCTGTGCGCAGGGCAGCATGTGCTGCGTCGCTGCCGTCGGCTCCTGCAGCAGACCATTGTGCAGCGAAATCTGACGGCGCGAGCACGGCACGTGTGCCTAAACTGTTTGGCACGTTCGCACCGGCTGTCCACTTGACAGAGCCCCATGCGCTGCCGAACGTGCGGAGAGGTGCACCCTTCTACATTGAGCTCGAGCCGATGCGTGGCGCCAGTTGTCGGGGTTTGGGGGTTTGCAGTCCTGCAAGGCGGGCGGTATGTTAACGCCAACTGCCGCTCGCCACAGGTGCTCCCTCATCGATTGGTAGGGTGTCAGGAGTGAGAACTGCAGTGCTCTCTCTTGTCAGCCTGCCGCTCATGAGATGCGCCTCTCTCGAAAGAGTAAGCTCGGCTGCAGGCTCTCCCCGCGGCGACTGGCGTTGCTCTCCTGGCTTCCAGCGATCGCCGCTGGACCCACACAAGCTACTTGCTGCTGAACAACTGACGCGTGCAGAGCGCCCATTTCTACATTGTGACACTAAATGAAATAAATATAAAAACGTTGTGAACAATTTTGGCAAATACAATGGATTTGTGCTTTTTGCATTTTTGCACTAAAAATTTTGGCGTGAGTTTCAAATTAAACAAGGTGTATCAACTATCAGATGAGATGTATCAACTATCAGATCAGATCACGTGTAGCAGCTATCAGCTATTACATCAGATCAGATCGGGTCAGATCTGATATATCAGCTATCAGATCAGTTACAATATCAGATCAACTATTAGATCAGATCAGTTCAAAGGCTGTTTGCATACTAGTATGTAAGTGCCGCGGATGCTTTCATTTATAGTTGGATGTAAATGTCAAAGCCTTTTATATACCGCCCATCATCAATCGGATCGTCTGGTGAATATTCTGAGGCATCGAATTTTAAATCGATATCATCAAGAATACTTTTGTAATAGTCGTCGATTTGTATGCTATTTATAAAAGAGTCGGTGTCCATGTATTTCAAAGTTATTTATCAGAGCATATTAGTTAAATCAGTGCCATCAGTTCAAAGTCATATGCGGTCCTAATCTGAAAATGTAGTTAATCGACTGTTTTATGGGGCTTTTATATTCAAATTTATTTATACAATTTCTTATACCTAACAGTTGTTTTGCTTAATATCTGTATTTATATTTTAGTTTATTATTTTATTTGTAAATTGAATTTAATAAATAACACTATTTTTCTTATAGCTATTCCTATATTGGTCGATATTGATTAATATTGAACTCCAGGTGACATATCCTTATGAGAGACCAGGCAGTGTACCTTGCCTAAAACTCAAACATTTTCTTGCAAATCTGATAAATCATATTATTGTAGCTGCTGCCGATATCTTCTCTTATCTGTATTAAAGTCATTTTGGTTTGGAACGTTTTTACATCCACAACCATATCTTCTTCAGTACTCATTTTCACATACTCACAAAATAACTCTAAATTGAATTTATAGCGCTTTTCGAGTAAGTCTTCCAGAGCTTTAATAATGATGCCTTTGTTAACGGTAAAAAAACGTTTCTGGAACCAACCCTTGTTCTCGTTTTTTAACATAAGCGTTTCCAGCCTTTCGTTGAAGGTTAACTTTATTGTTTTAAAGTGCTCATTAATCGGGATGCTAGAATTTTTTTTATGTTTATTGGTTCTAATGTAATAATTCCAGTCTTTCTTCATAACGTTCTCATTACATTCGGAACAAATTCAAAAGTTTTCATTATGAATACGTTTTACTGGTGAAGCACAGCTTCTGCTTGGTTGTGGATGAAATAAATTTACATGTTTTTCAGGTTATCGCGTCGGGTAAATTTAATGTTGCATTCATTGCAATCGAATACTTGTTTTTCAGCATGTTTGTTTAAAACATGGCGTTTAAGGTTGCGATTTTCGGTGAAACGAACACCACACTCTCTGCAAATGAATTCTTCCATTTTGAAAAAGATTTTACTGAAGATGTTGTTACTGATTATGATGATAATATTATGATAATGATGATAATAATATTAATGAAGTAGATTTAATTTTATTCTTTAGAATAATTATGATGATTATGATGATAATAATATTAATGAAGTAGATTTAATTTTAGTCTTCTTAAAATTTGAGCGTTCTTTATAAAAACTTTAAGTTTTAGTTTACACTTTAGTGTACTCTTTGTGAATGCTCTGGGTTTTAGTTTTGCAAACTAATGCGCTTTATCTCTCCAATTTGAATAATAGTTAATAATTTTTTATTTATTATTTTTAGTTATAAATATAATTATTGTATAAGTTATTTCTCATTTTCTCAAAAGTTATTTGGAGCTCACACGACATGATGTCTTGGAGAATAAAACGATTAAAGAAGTTCTGTAATAACTTGTTGCTCCTTTTATACTCCTACGCCGTAGCGATTCACCTCTCTTAAATTCTCAACAACAACAGTAGTATACAAAACGCGGCTCTGTGAAATAAATTCTGGGAAATTTACGTCTCAAACTAATATCTATGAATTCCTTAACAAGAGGAACACACACACACACACACACACACACACAGCAAACAATAGGTACTTTATACGCTTACAGTATAGTATACAGTATTTATACATAATTGTGTAATATAATATTTAGAGTTATGTTCAGAAATTAACGATATCAAAAAGTGATGATGTCAAAACAACACCAACAACAACAGCAACAACAAAATAAAAAAGTTGTTTCCCCAATGCCTTCAGTAAAGTGCTATTAAAACATTAAATACAATTCAATTCCACCAAAATTCGAATCAAGCCACAATTCGATCTCAAGCAATTAAATAAAACAAGAACAACGCCACTATCTCTGCTTACGCAGCCAACGCAGCAGATCATGCATGTCCACCAAACCGCTGTTCGATCCATTCACTTCATGTTTACATGAATTTCTGAGGCATCATGTTTACATTAAATTTCTGAGGCATTGTCTAAAAAGCAAAGCAATTAAATAAACAACAACTCTACGTCGGCTTAGGCAGCCTCTGCATAGACAACCACTGCTTGCGCAGCCACTAAATTTCCTAAAAATAACTCCACTGACCAACCAACCAACTAACCCTATGCGACACAAGGCAGAGTTCTCCTTCTCTCATAAACAAAACGAGCAAAACAAAAGTCACACGTTGACATTCACTCCACATCCTCATTCAATCACACTATATCACTAAAAGCCTTAGTATGTAATAAATTTTGAAAAATGTTTATACTAATTTGTTAGACAGCTTGTTTCGGTATTTAAAAAAAAAGATATTCTCTACACTTACTGCCATGATTTTCATCACACAGAGGCCTTGCCTTATATATTCGCAGTGATGTTGCGTACGGAGCAACACCTTTGCACGACGGATACCGAATTTAACGCCATGTAGGTTAAGTTCAAAGTCCAGTCGCACATCCTGCACTTCTGCTTCATTTATAGAAGCCCGGGTCTAGGGAGGTTGCCAACTTTTGATAAACTGGACAGTCTCTCTGATTCGATTTCTAAAATTCTGGAATCGTATCCGAACAGTGAAATTGCTGTTGCTGGTGATTTCAATGTTCATAATTCCAACTGGCTACGTCATTCGAGTCACACGACACCTGAGGGTTTGTATGTTGAGTTATTTGCTGAGTCTAATAATTTGACTCAATTAGTGAAGCAACCAACGCACTTTCCCTGCGTTGATGGGCAAAATCTTTTTCTAACTTTACGTCACAGCAAGTATAATGTGAATGTTCTTGCACCTCTTGGTAATTCGGACTACGCTACAATTTCTGCTACCTTCCCATATTCTAGTCTTCAATCCGCTCACCAGCCAGCTCCGAAGCGGAAAGTATGGCTTTATGAGAAGGCTAAATGGGATGCGCTGAACTCCTTTTTCAACCGTTTCAATTGGCAATTGTGTTTCAGGGATAGAAATATAAATGCTGTAGCAAAATTGGTAGAAAATTTTATTTGGTATGAGGTCTTTCATACCCCATAAAAGAATTTCCATTGAACCAAAAGAACATTCCTGGTTTAATGCGACTTGCAGACAAGCAGTCAGGTCTAAAGAGGAAGCATTTAGGAATTGGCGTTTAAACAAAACTGCTGATAATAAATTGCTGCGCAATCAGGCCAGAAATAGGTGCAATGCCACTCTAAAGCGTGAAAAAGTTCTCTACGAACAGTGCCTTAGACGCAGAGTTCTTGAATACCATAAGGGTAGTAAGAACTTTTGGTCGTTCGTGGGGAGAGTGAAGAAACAGACGCGATCGTCTATTCCAACTCTCCTCAAGGATGATCAGATCTTCACTCACTCGGTTGATAAAGCAACCTTATTAGCCAAAATGTTTGCTGAAAACTGCTGCCTTCCTGAGAGTAGCCAACCACTACTGAGACACACACCCGTGATCGGTGGTGTGTCTCATATTATGCCTGAGATGCACTTTCGGACGTGGGCTGTTAAAAGAGTGCTTGTAAACCTCAACGTAAATAAATCCTCGGGACCGGATGGCATTTCAGCCCACGTGTTGAGAAAGTGCGCCTCAACACTGGCTCGCCCATTGCGCAATCTCTTTAATTTATCGTTTACTTCAGGAGTTTTTCCTACTTCCTGGAAGATTGCAAATGTTCGCCCAATGCTCGCGCATTGCGCAGTCTCTTTAATTTATCGTTTACTTCAGGAGT
This sequence comes from Sicus ferrugineus, assembly GCA_922984085.1. Lineage (NCBI taxonomy): Eukaryota > Metazoa > Arthropoda > Insecta > Diptera > Conopidae > Sicus > Sicus ferrugineus. The sequence continues at coordinate 14,013,595 of OV277350.1, forward strand.
TTTTCCTACTTCCTGGAAGATTGCCAATGTGCAGCCAGTTCCCAAAAAAGGTGAGGCTACGAATCCTGCCAATTACCGACCCATAGCAACCTGTTCAATGCTTTCCAAAGTTATGGAGAGTCCTCTCCACTCCGCAGCCGCTCTCGTTGCCGTTTGCGTCCACTCCTCTCTTCAGCCACTCTCGTTGTCGACTGCGTCCTTTCCTCTCCGCAGACGCTCTCGTTGCCGAGGTTTCAAAAGGATGGTCGAATGGATCGTTTCGTGGGAGCCAAAGCAACGGACCTGAGGGTGCAAATTGCTGGTTCAATGGATCGGCTTTTGCTCTCACGGGAATACGGTTGCGTCCTCTCCTCTCCGCAGCCGCTCTCGTTGCCGAGGTTTCAAAGGGACGGTTCAGTGGATCGTTTCGTTGGAGCCGAAGCGACGGACCTGAGGGTGCAAATTGCTGGTCCAATGGATCGGCCTTTTGCTCTCACGGGAATGCGGTTGCGTTCCCTCCTCTCTGCAGCCGCTCTCGTTGCAGAGGTTTCAAAGGGCTGGTCCAATGGATCGTTTCGTTGGAGCCAAAGCGACGGACCTGAGGGTGCAAACTGCTGGTCCAATGGATCGACCGTTTGCTCTCACGGGAATGCGGATGCGTCCTCTCCTCTCCGCAGCCGCTCTCGTTGCCGATTGCGTCCACTCCTCTCTTCAGCCGCTCTCGTTGTCGACTGCGTCTTTCCCTCTCTGCAGCCGCTCTCGTTGCCGAGGTTTCAAAGGGATGGTCCAATGGATCGTTTCGTTGGGGCCAAAGCGACGGACCTGGGGGTGCAAAGTTGCCCGTCCAATGGATCGGCATTTTGTACTCACGGGCACTCGGCTGTATCCTCTTCTCCCCTCCCTACACCAAGTAAAAAGTACGATTAGTTCGAGCTCCAAGGGAAACTTATAATAATATATAGCAAAACACGAGCGTGTTAGACACACCGAGCGAAACACACGATCGTTAGCCCTGGCGAATTAATAGTCCCAAGCTCCGCTAGACACCCTGGGCGCCGTCTTTCTACACGACAATTTTCATCGTCACAACAACGCCAGTTTTTTTTCCTGCCAGCGAAGTTTTTTTTCCCCAACGAAGTTCTTTTTTTTCCTGCCAGCGAAGTATTCTTTTTTCCCCGACGAAGTTTTTTTTTCTCCCTGCGAAGTTTTTTTTTCCTGCCAGCGAAGTTTTTTTTTCCCAACGAAGTGTTTTTTTTTTTTCCTGCCAACGAAGTTCTTTTTTTCCCTACCGAAGTTCCTACCGAAGTTTCTTTCTACGCATCGAAGTTTTAATTACATCGACGTTCACAGAAGACACCTTGTTAGCCATAATCTAGTTATATGATAAGAATTAGATTCAGAAAATAAATGTGTTAAATAACAACTAACACTGGTCCCGTCTATCAATAACTTTTCTTGAATATTCGACCCTGGACAGCCGTGAGCTTACCCTGGCTATAGACAAGGTCCACGGACCTTATAAAGAAACACCGCCTCTAGGAGACTGAGGCGAAAAAAGGTCGTTTCAATACGTTCATCATATTCTTTATTTACGAATGTATGTTTATTTTAATTTTATTTTTCGCTTCTGGAATCTGCGCAATATTTAATAACTAAATCAAAATCTGCTCCGTAGGCATTTTAAGTTAAGCCGCACTTCGACCTCAAGATCGGTTGTGGCGCCCCACAACCCACGTCGCTCCCTCCGGTCATCAATCTCCCCTTGGCACTTTCTGTTCACCAGAACATTCCTCCACCCGTCCATCCGAACATCGAGCCATCACTCTCTCTTTCACCCCTCTCCACTCATCCAACTGTCGCCGCCAACCGCCAGCTTTTCGCTTCCAGCTTTCAGCTCCAGCCGCCAGGGTTGCCATCTGAAAATCCCGGCAAAAATCCCATGAAAAGTCTCCATATCCCCACAAAAAGTCCCCAATTTCCCAAAAAAATCCCATGACAAATTCCTCTATTCTGCACTCATATTATCTATCTTACTCATACACACGCTGAGCCCATTTCGGAGGTGGCATCTCCGAAATACACAGGAGGTGCCACACAACCACTCTATATATACTACTATTATCTCTTCATTACTTAGTGCTAGGGAACCAAAATTTTGATAATTCCCAGAATTGTCGATTGCATTAGTATTATTAGAAATTACATTATCATTTTGACAAATAAATTTGCTGTGTCATTTAAATAATATGAAATTTTATTACTTTTTATATTATCTTCGAGTTTGTTTCAGAAGTTACGAAGTTTAAATATCTTCTGAAAAGAAATTCAGAAGTTCTTTTGGAATGCGACCAGTAAGTTAAAATTTATTTTTCTTATTATAGAAATTTGGCGCACTTTTAAAAAAATCGTGTTCAGGTTTGCAGGAAGTGGCCAAAATCATACGAAAAGAATAAATTTGAACACATATATTTCTTTTTAACGTTTCGTCGTCCCCTCTAACTGAAATCCTGACTACGCCCTTGGTTATATTGTACTTATTAATTACTTACATTATAATTAATTTACATAATTACCTCTAAAATGTGTTCTGATTGGTTTTCCCTATCCAATTTCCTTGCAGTTGTAGAAAGCAAACCTATAAATATGGATGTATTTTAGACAAATATCTTTATAATGTTAATGATATAACTTTATAATGAAGATAATGAACTATATAGTATATTCAGTAAATAAAAAAGGTAAGGAAAATTTGTTTTTAATTCTGACGCAATCTTCAATAAACCGCGAACAACAACTATGTAAATGTAAGGTGAAAGTCCAATATATGCTTCGCTTGCTTTATTTTAAAGCGTCCGATTTTAACTGCATGTATCTATATGAGGGAAGGTCCAATATAAAGCGAATTTGAATTTTGTAAATTAAAGCCGCAGTCGAGTTGAAAAATTTCCTACTGGGCAGAGCTTGGGCAGAGTGGCAAATTGTTTAACAGCGTATTAATTAATGCACAGTAGCCGTAAATACAAGAGTCTAGCCGACTTGAGTTTCCTTCATAATACTTCAGTGTTCCTTCACAATTATTTTCTTAAACGCAGAATTAGAACTTCTTCGATTAATAAAATTTAATATTTTCAATATTTAGAAATAAAACAGAAGACTCAAAAGTGCTTAAAAAATTTTATGAAACAAGACAATTCTTATATCTAAGACAATATTTGAACCTAATGCTTTTTTTATACCACACACCAGATGGGAGTAGGGTATATTCACAATGTTCTTCCGTTTATAATGCATACAAGGAGACGAGATAGATATGGGAAAGTATATATACTATATTCGTATTGAAAGTATATATACTAAATTCGTATTCTTGCTCAGCGTCACCTCCTGAATCGGCCTTGTCCTGTCCGTCCGTCCATCTGTCTGTCTTTCCGTTTGTTTGTCTATCTTTTTTGCGATGAAATTTAGCACAAATATTCTTTGTTATGTAGGGCTGTTTGGTATTGCAAATAGGCGCGATCGGCTAACAATACGCCTACTTTACATACGGAATGTAGATGCACCTCGTTTTAAAAAATTTTACAATGTGAATATCTCATAAACCGTGCGAGATATTGAGGCATAGTTCTATTCCGGAACGTATAGCGCCATTCTTGCACAAAATGGGCGTGGTCCGCACACTCATAAAAAGTTGGCAATATCTCATGAACGGTATAGAATATGAAGACGTAATTTTATCGCGAGGTATGGGAGGCATTACAAATCTGTTTGCCAAAATGGGTGTGTCGCGTCCACTCATACAAAAGTTGTCAATATCTCATAAACGGTGCAAGATATTAATATGGTTGCCAATATCTCATAAACGGTGCAAGATATTAATATGGTTGCATATCTCACTTTACCACGGGGTACTTACTTGCATGTAAGAAAATTTGAGAGTAAAAGCTCTCTGATTTTATTGTACACTTTCTGTGTATGTGTAACATTTTCTGTAGTAGCTAAAAAATAACTGGTACTAAATTGTTGGAATTTGCGTCAAGAATTTGCTTCAAGTAATTTCCGTACTTTTGGATGGATTTTCATATTTATGTATATACTAGCAGAGTACCAGTCGTTGGCACGTCTGTTACAGGTATTTTTTTAAAGGCATTTATTATTATTTTTTTTATTAATTTTCAAATAGAAGTATAATTTGTAATTCAGTATCTATATAATAAAGCTAAAATTCCTCAAATCGCGTAACATATCTTGGATAACCTGAACGAAATTAAAAGCAAAAAAACTCAAAGAAATTGGTTTCCTGCAAAAGAGACTCGTCTAGACCCCATTTGGCTGTTGTAATATATATTTTTTAATGTTATGTCCCAATATGTTTTTCTGCCCGGCAGACGTACAACTGCAAATGTTCCAGAATTTACCTCTAGAACCTCTAGAAGCGCAATGTAGAATATGTTTTCGGTGGGATTCGAACACGCGTCCTTGGAGTTTGCATGCGAACAAATTACCTACTGTGCCGTCGAGGATCGCAAATCGTTAAAGTTTAACAACTTTTAAAGCACTCACGACATAATATTGAAAAAAGCTTTAATTTCAAATCAATACAATGTGAGACGGTCTTGAGCAACACGACGCAAATCTGCAGATTTTGTATCTATAATTTCGATTTTTGAAATTTGTATAAACTAATATGAGTGCAGGCGCACTGTCACTTGTGAGGTTGTTCCTCGCGGACCGTAGGCGGCGAAACATCTAGGAAGCACGGTGGTTAGTAGTAGTAATAAAGGTTTCTAATCTATATGGCACCACTATATGGGATTTTGTGCGCGGATTATTTATAAATAAATAATAAAAAAAATAAAATAGAGAAATATAAAATAAATTAGAAATATTAAAAATTAATAAAATAAAAATAAAATAAACTGAAACAAAAGATTATTAAACTAATAATTAATAAAATAAAATTAAATGAAAAAATATAAAATAAAGTAGTATATTTTATTATAATTACATTATATTATATAAAATAATATCTTTTATGTATTATATTTATATAACAAAAAATAATATATTTTATACAATATATTATATAAAATAATATATTTTATTTATATCAGATATCATATCAGGACAGAAACACAAAGTTGTACATATCATGTAAGCGACTGTATTTATATGGATTTTATTACTGAAAAAATTAAACAACTCAACGGCTTATATATGTTTTTTCATAAACACATGTACGCATTTAATTTTAGTAAAAATACAACAGTTCCAATTACATATTTCAAGAAATCACAATACAATTGTAAAGCTAATTTTGATTTACATATTACAAACCCTCGGGTGTTGTGTAACTCAAATGGCGTAGACAATTGGAGTTATGAACATTGAAATCACCAAGAACAACAATTTCACACAACAAAAGTTTTATGATGTATTTTGCAAAGAATTTCCGTCATCCCTCGTCGAATTTGTTCTGTTGACAAACCGGTTTCGGCGTTGTGCCATCTTCACGACACTGAAGACAATAGAACAAATTTGACGAGGGATGACGGAAATTCGTTCCAAAATACATCATCTTCCTGCCCTGTCGGAAAAACAATCGAGCACCAAGAAACAAGTTTTATGCTTTAATCTTGTCGCACTTCAGCCCACGGCGCACTCACAGCCCCCTGCACCCCTAACGGGACCAGGAAAAAGAAGGAAGACTGGACTAAACAACTAAACGCCGAGCTTTACCGAGAGCATAAATAATCCCTTCGCTTGGTTCTCTGCATTCGTTAGATTGAATTTGTTTAATTTAATATTGATGCATGTTATTGAATTATATTATTGTTTTTGGTTAAAGTGCACTGTGTTTCTAATTTCTTGTGGATATGTTTTGATGTTTAATTTTTGATGTGAAATTTTTCCGCGAGCACTCGTCGCGAACAATGAATTGCGGTGGGAAGTAACATCCACCTTCGCCCGCAGTCACATCGCAACTCAAAATCAGCGGAGTCTAGATTCTTCAAATCATCGGAGTCTAGTTTGATACGGGATAATGCATTAGCACTAGTGTTCATAGAACCTGATTTGTAAATAATCCCAGTCATAATCAGATAAATCCATCCTAATCCTAGTCATTCTTGAAGAAGGGTTTCTGTGTGCGAATAAGGAAACTAGTGGTCTGTGATCAGTTACTACTATAAATTTTCTTCCAAGAAGAAGAAATTAATACCCCAAAGGATAGCTAAGAGTTATTTTTCAATTACACCTTTATTTATGTCATGTTGCGAAGTGATTTACTGGCATAAGAGATTGGTGAATCGTGACCTATTTCACCTCGTGAAACGAAACTCTCAAGGCAATATCTGAAGCATCTGTTTTTAGTATAAATGGTTTATCCAATCTAGCGTATTGTAATATCGGTGGATTCATTCATCCCAAGGAGAATGGGAGTAGTTCTCAACACAAAAGCACACACGTTTACGCTACTACTGAAGACGATCGTTTAGAAACGCCCACACACACGGACGGGCAGGAGAAAAATAAGAGTGACGTCATGTGCATTTTACATGCAAATGCAACTGAGTGGCAGAGCGACATATATACAAGTTATACCAGCGGGGAGAACAAGCAATCAAATAACGCTGAGTATTAATAGCTTGATTTGTACACTGCACAACCTGAGTCAGAGAGTGCAGTGAACACATAGTTTGTCGGTGGATTCAGAACACATACGCGTTCAGCTGACGGACGCAACGTTGTAGAACTTCCGTTCACGGCAAGCAACACCACTTTCGGGGATACTGTTTCTGGAGCTGTTTCACGTTTGCGTGGCATGGAAAACAAATTCTCCAGAAATTCAGAACTTCAAACCAAGTATGTAGAATTCATGAAAGAATATATTCTATTGGGGCATATGCAACCAGTTGAACCAGAAAAAATTTCAACTCAACCGCAATACTACCTTCCCCACCATGCTGTTTTCAATCCAAATAGTTCAACCACCAAATTAAGAGTAGTTTTTGATGGGTCACATAAAGATTCACTTGGGAAATCCCTAAACGATACCCTTTTAATTGGCCCACCAATTCAGCGTGATCTGTTTGGCGTCTCGCTTAGATTTCGACGATTTGCTTACGTTTTTACATCTGACATAGTGAAAATGTTTAGACAAATCTGGATTGCCAACCAGCGCCGGGATTATCAGCGAATTGTGTGGAGAAACAGTGTGGATGAACCCATTCAGCATTTTCGGTTATGTACTGTGACCTATGGGACGGCCTCCGCACCTTTTTTATCAGTCCGAGTATTGCAGCAACTGGCAATCGATAACAAAACCAAACTGTGCGCGCAGCGGGCGTAATCCTTCATAATATTTACGTCAATGATATTATGGTGGGTGCGGAGTCGATTGACGAATTACACAGTATAAAATCTGAGCTCTCAAAGCTTTTAGAAGTGGGCGGCTTTCAGCTGAGTAATTGGAATTCAAATTCTGAAGAGTTTCTGTCCAGTTTGTCAGTTGATAGTGGTGAAGCCTCCTTTTTGGACACTGTTCAATCTATGGACAAAGTCGTAAAGATTCTCGGACTTTGTTGGAGTCCTGCTTCAGATGTATTATCATTTCGAGCTGCAAAACTAACAAATCAAACTGTTACAAAAAGGCTTATCTTATCTGAAGTTTCTCAAGTATTTGATGTTTATGGTTGGTTGTCACCATCAACAATTTTAATGAAAATTTTATTCCAAAAATTATGGTTGTTGAATGTAAACTGGGACGATTCACTTCCTAAGGAAATAGTTCAGCAATGGCAAGAACTGAGGCAGTCGATTCACCATTTCGAAACGATTACAATTCCTAGACGAATTTACATCTCCATGCCAGACGTAGAAATACATTGCTTTTGCGACGCATCAGCAGTTGCCTATGCATCTGTTATTTATTCGGTATTCCATTCATATGGCTCAAAACCCTTGTCAAGTCAAGAGTTGCACCATTAAAATCAATTTCAATTCTCGTATGGAGCTCTACGCTGCGCTGCTTCTTTAGGCGATAGTCTTCTGTCCTTCGAAGAACTCTACACAGTCCTTGCGCAAATCGAAGCTGTTCTTAACAGTAGGCCATTACGCACCATATCTGACACGGAGATTAATCCGTTAACTCCGTCACATTTTCTTATTGGAGAGCATTATACGGCCATACCGGAACCAGGTACTTTCGTCAAGCCAACTTTTCGTCGAACCCATTGGAACTGGTTGCAAGCAATGGTACAGGGTTTTTGGAAACGGTGTTCGAATGAATATATTACGTCATTACAACATCGACCAAAATGGCAGCAGCCTCAAATGAATTTCACAATTGGAGACATCGTACTACTAAAGGAGCCGAACCTTCCACCAACCAAATTGCTATTCGGCCGCATTATAGCAGTCCATCCGGGACAGGAGAGCAAAGTCAGAGGGGACAATAACATCAGAAAAAGGAGTATACAAGAGGCCGATAACCAAAATTGCGTTACTACCTTCTAGCTGAAACAATATTTTTGCTGGGGGGTGGTTTATGTTTGGAAATTAACGTATCACTTTAATATATGTATGTATCATATGTAAACTTAGATGTACATAATTTGTAAGTAATCCATTGCTTGTGTCTTTTGTCTTATTTCCACGCAATGACACAACCAAACCGGTTTTCCTGTTATTCATGTAAGAATTTAGTGTACAAGACGTTATGTGCTAAGACAATTTTTCAGTAAATAAAGTACAGTCCTATCGTTAACACTAGAGTTTCAAAAGATTTTTGACACTCATTAGACCATATGAAAGGTTGATTCTTTTTAAGCAAACTGTTAAGGCATTTAGCAATTGAAGCTAAATTCTCTATAAACCTGCGGTAATAATTACAAAAAGCAATGAATCTTCTTACTTCATCTGCATTCTAAGATACCGGATACTCCTGAATTATTTTGTGTTTAAAGGGATCCGTTCACGTGTTAACCTTCTCGTGTTAACTGTCCCAAATATACTACCTCTAGTCGCAGGAAACAGCACTTGGAAGCATTTAATTTTAAATTGCATTTTCGTAAACGTTTGAAAACATTCAACAAATTTTTATTGTGATGTCGCAAAGTGCAACCAAAAACAATGATGTCATCAACATATATCGTAGAAACGCTTCTGAATCTAATACGGTTAAAGCTATAGTGAGAATTCTTTGGAAACTATTTTATGAAATTTTGAGTCCAAACAGTAATCTTTTACATTGAAAATGTCCATCAGTTCTTGAAAAAGCTGTTAATGGATTCGATTTTGAGTCTAAATTTACTTGATGAAATGAACTTGTCATATCCAAGGTAGAAAAATAGTTGGCTCTTCCCAATTTGTCTAGTACATCTTCAAACTATGTCAATGAAAATTTGTCATCAACAATTTTCTCATTTAATTTCCTGCAATCTACTACTAATCTCCACTTCTTCTTATCTTCAGAGCTTTTCTTCGGTACTACTTGTAGTGTTGAATTGTATGGACTAACGGATGGTTCTTTAATGTCATAATCTAATAATTTCTGGACCTGATTCTTAATTTCTTCTGTGTGAGCATGTGGCAGTCTAAAATTTCTAATGTAAACAGGACTATTATCTATTGTTAAAATCATTTTAATATAAAATACATTATAGTCTTTAATTTTTATCCACAATTGTAATTTGAATTTTTGTAAACTTGGTTGCTATTAGTGCTTCACCTTTAATGTGAAAAATGTATTGAAACTCTTCAAAAATCCGTGATAATTCGGTTTTTGACTGTTTGTCTAAACCATCTAGTTTTATTATTTCCATTAACTGTCGATATGTTTCACTTGTATTATTTGTATAAGTTTTATATGCCGGCACAATAGCATAATTACGTAATGGTTCTGTCTGAATATCTATTTTATTTAAAACTATTTCCTCATCTCTAGTATTTCGGATTTTAGCATGACAAAAACCTTTAGCTAGTATTATGGAATTAGCTATAAATACGCCTTTAACTCTATAGGATTATGCTTTCTTCCTCTACTCTTAACTGGATTGGATAAATCAATTCTTTTCTCTTATAGTGTATGTCTCCTAATCAATTTTACAGTAAAACCTTTAATAAAAATCACGGCCTAATATTCCATCTGTTGCAATCGAAAAACCTTCATCGACTATATGGAAATTATGAACAATGATTTCATCTGCGATATTCAAACGTAGTTTATTTAATAAAATCTTTACTTTAGTTATACCAGTCAATTTACATTTCTCGTTTTGCAAAATTTGTGTTAAATATACCGAGTTTCCTTTCAAAATTGGCACATCAGCACCCGTGTCAATCAATAAGGTAATGTTTGCATTAATAATTCAGACTCTTACATTTTATTTTGTTTTTATGCCAGATGAAACCTAGCTCAGGGGATGACCCCTATCCATGCAAAGCATTTGTTGGCGGGAAGACATACGTAGGGGCGGGAAGATATGCGTAGGGAGATTATTACACAATCTAATGACGCGACCGAAAAATGAATTTTTACGATAATGCGTGATTCGTTGAAACGGAATCGCGACATAAAAGGGTTGCTACTCTGGAAAGCCGAGTAGTTCTGCTAAATACCTGAACCTGAGGAATCAGGCCGGCTACTTCAGATGAACATTTACCATGAAAGTAACGGTAAAATAATGATACACACCCTACATCACGACGACGCTCCAACGGAGCTAGATACCCTACTGTCCCCTATAAGTTTTAACGCACGACATTGGACACGGTATAGAAGCTGAAGATATGCTCGCGAAGCTCCCGACCATATATGCGAATTGTACTCCATTTTCGGACGGATATATACATAATTAGTTAATTGTTTTGATATTTTGTAAACACTCATTCTGCTAGCCCAGCGGTGGCTGAGTGATCGGCCACCTGGGTGACACGTTTCCTTGATTCGTAACTAGGTTTACCCGCCTTGTGTTTCTATTCTGTCGAGCGGTTTGTGTGTTATTGTTCTGTCGATAAGTAGGTCAGTTATTTTGTTGTTGCCCATTCAAATTGAAGTGTCTTATGGTTAAATTATCTGGTTTCCTATAGTTATTATTATATCGGAAATTATTGCTTGTTGTATCGTTAAAATATTTTCTGTTGTTGTTGTTGTTATTGTAACCGTTTCCGTTTTGGTTCATATTTCTGAAGTCATTGTTCAAATTTCTGTTACAATTTGGGTTTTGTCTATAATTTCTGCTGTGTTGTTGATTTGTCTGTCGAATGTACATTACATGTGGTGAAATTTGATTCTGTGGCTGTTTCAATGCCAAAGCCAAGTTCACTGCGTCCGAAAATGTCTTCGGTTGTGCTGAAAATAATGTTTGTTTATACTATTCCGAAAAGGCATTTTTGAAAATTGTTAATGCGTATGTATCGTTCATTTTTGTTATTGTAGAACGTTGTTCAAGTGTTGCCTGGGCCCCTAACTCTTTTATTTGAAGGTTGTTTAGTTCTGCTACAAGTGAAAGTATTTTGTCCTTGTATTTTGTGATACTACCTCTTTGGCTCATGGATGCTAACTCTGTATGTAACTGTGGTACTGTCTTATTAGTCTTGTTCCTATCGCATAATGCTGTTTTTAATTCAGTCAGTGTTTTGGGTGTCTGTGCAGAGCTGAGTGCAGTTCTCATATTCGCATGTGACTTTATGTGGAAAACGAATTCTATTAAATCTGCTTGTGCTGACGGTTGTAAAGGAATGAGTCTAAATCTTTATAGTTCTAATTGAAAGTAGGTATAGCCTTAATGGCTGTTTCCATGTTAAAGGATGCCATGTTTGACACTGTGTTAGTTCAGGTATTTTCGTCAGTATTCCCGTCTTTGTTCGTATTAACACTTTCTGCTTGTTCTATGAGCAGTGTTTTAACAGTCTCATAAATTTTTTTTAATTTTTGCAAAGCCCAAACTACTTCCGGTGCGTCGAGCTGTACGTTACCTAATGCTGTTTTAAATTTTAAGCTTAGACTTTATATTTCTTGTAGCTTTAATTTAATTTAATTTTGTTTACAAGGACTGTTAATGGATATTTTAGCCTTCTTTAAAATTTTCTGCAAATTCTCAACAATCTCTTGTAGTTTTCCATTAAAGAAATAACTATTATTATAGTATATTTATTAATATTGTTTTTTCATTATTACTAAGCGTTATTTACTGCGCGTAGACATATGCGTTTATTTATATATGTCTTAAGGAATTTACCTATGATAAAATAACACACTAATAATACTATTATAACAATTAAGGAGACTTCCGAAAAACTAAAATGTTTTGTGTTGTCGTTAGTTCCAACGAATTTTTTGTGTTCGTTGACGTCTGGCTGTTCCAAAATTGTCTCTGCTTTATTCTGGTTCGATCTTGGGTTTTTATATCCAGATCGATCCTTAAATTTACATTTGTCATTATACGAGTGAGTGCATAAAAGCTAAACTTAACCTATACTTGCACTATTCTTACTTATGTCTAATCCAATCTTTAATCCCTTCTCAGGGTTTCACACTTAAAATCACTCAATAACATTCCTACATTTCTGAGTGAACCTCCAACCTGATTGGTAGTTCGCGCTTATCTTTAGGGCAGTTCCAATTAGTCACTCAGTGCAGCGTTGTGTAGTAGAATTTGTGTAATGCTGCATGTAGATCAGTGAGTCAAACTTTAAAAGTACAAGGACGGAATGCGGTGGCGCGTATACAACACATTTCTTGGCGGCAAAACATGTGTTGAAATATTTGCGCAAAAACCTGAAAGGACTACTGAGATACGATAACAATAAAAACAACAATTGTTGTTACTTTTATCGTATTGCGCTGATTGGGGCGCAGATAGTCATGATCGGAAGTCCTATAGTGGTTACGTGATGTTATTCGCGAACACCTATTGCTGGATGTTTTATTTTTATCCCAATTTTTTGTAACTACGTCTGGTACAAGCACCGAAGTAGTTGGTAGGGATTTTATGTTAAATTTCTTATTCAGGCCCTTTTACCGAATAAGATTTTTGCTTTGCTCTTTCTTGTGCTGGCACTTGAACCGCACAAGAAGCTGAACTCCGAATTAAAAACGACGAGGCTCTTTTCTGAATAGAAAATGACTGACGCTTTAATATTAAAATCGTACTATTTATAGTGATATTAATTATAATTATATAAATACATGTCACTTATATGTACGTACACGTATGTTGAGTTTCTTGGATCGCCAAATTCCATTCCCATGAAAATGGTTTATTCCCATCACGTACATAGAATAAACGAAACCTAAAACCACCATGTGGAGTCAGAACTTAAAATTCTCGCGTCACCGTTTTTGATAGGACCGGAAAAAGCAGCGGTGCTGACGCCGCTGCCTATGCATTTGACACCACAAAATGCACATTTCAGTTGGTGTTCCCACGAACGAAGCAAAACGATCACCGTTGCATTTACTGTCAAGTCAAATAAATAAAAAGATTAATCTAATAATTGTAGGGAATGGAATGCAGCAACACCCGAAACTCAACATTCTCCCCGACATTGACCGAAGGTCAATAATGGAAAAATAGTAACCATTCCTTCTTCTGCTTGGTCTTCTGTTGATATAGTCCTTGGTTTTGGGATCGGTCTTTCCTGCTTCCGTGATCGTCGTTTATGTCTTATACGAATGATGGCAAGAGCTAGAACTCCTAGCAGTGCAGCGTAACCAGTTACAGTTGTGTGGTAGTTGTTGACCTGTAGACTCCTCGGTAGATCCGCGATTTCTTGAGTCTGTAGGTCTTGAAGAGCAGTCAGCTGCTTGAGTTGAGTGGTATATGGATGATTCAATATTTCATATGGAATTGACCGATTCGGCTTGGCTAATTCCAGAACGTCTCCAAAGCTCGTGTATGAGGTGCTACTGTGCGTCGTGACTATTTGAATGCACAGCAACGTTGCCGTGTCGCTTTTGATTACACAGTTTGGACTTATCTCAATGGATCCAGATCCCTGTAATGTTCTCTGCGATACCTCTGTGCCGCAAATAATGGTGATTCGTGTTGGGATGGCGATTGCATAATACCATCGGTTCTCTGCATTTGCCTTTGTCCAAGTTTATCTGTCTGCCGTAGAAAATTCGCACAGCTGTTGCGAGTCATTCTGAAAGAGTCTTACTTCGCATGCATTGCTAAGCGCGCCCTTCTGAAAGATTGGTTGTGTGTTAGGACACGCGTATGTCCGTTCCTGGATGATGTCGTATTGCTCTAGGAATTCTGGAGTCATAGGGAAGTATTTATCTCGATGCAGCGAGATAGCCAGTATAGAACTTGACAGCTTTACACTTATCATTTCATAATTGTGATAGACTGGAATTGTAATGAGTCTAAATAGGGTGAATGAGTCTGCTCTGAGAAGCGGTATGGTGGTTCTGAAGATGACATGATCCTCCGTTAGTCCTGCTTGGAGCGTCATCAGCTTGTACATTGACAGGAGGTTATTTTTAGCTATCTGAATATTTGAAGAAAGGTGGCTTTTAATTATTTTTATTTCCTTGTCGAGCTGTTGCGGCGTTAAAAGTAGTGGACTAATTTGTCCATAATGGGCTGCCGTGAGCACATCAATCAGAGATGATTGTATCCTATGGAGTTGGGAAGCTACTATGGAGTTAAAAATGAAATACACAAAAATATATCCAGTAGCTGGATATATTTATGTGTATTTCAAGGCGGTCGTAGGTGGGGCACAGGGAAATTCCGTATTTGCCAGGACGACGAAAAAGAGAGGGCTGGGACCCATTAACTGCGGCTCCACAAAGTATGGAGCTCTACGCTGCGCTGCTTCTTTAGGCGATAGTCTTCTGTCCTTCGAAGAACTCTACACAGTCCTTGCGCAAATCGAAGCTGTTCTTAACAGTAGGCCATTACGCACCATATCTGACACGGAGATTAATCCGTTAACTCCGTCACATTTTCTTATTGGAGAGCATTATACGGCCATACCGGAACCAGGTACTTTCGTCAAGCCAACTTTTCGTCGAACCCATTGGAACTGGTTGCAAGCAATGGTACAGGGTTTTTGGAAACGGTGTTCGAATGAATATATTACGTCATTACAACATCGACCAAAATGGCAGCAGCCTCAAATGAATTTCACAATTGGAGACATCGTACTACTAAAGGAGCCGAACCTTCCACCAACCAAATTGCTATTCGGCCGCATTATAGCAGTCCATCCGGGACAGGAGAGCAAAGTCAGAGGGGACAATAACATCAGAAAAAGGAGTATACAAGAGGCCGATAACCAAAATTGCGTTACTACCTTCTAGCTGAAACAATATTTTTGCTGGGGGGTGGTTTATGTTTGGAAATTAACGTATCACTTTAATATATGTATGTATCATATGTAAACTTAGATGTACATAATTTGTAAGTAATCCATTGCTTGTGTCTTTTGTCTTATTTCCACGCAATGATACAACCAAACCGGTTTTCCTGTTATTCATGTAAGAATTTAGTGTACAAGACGTTATGTGCTAAGACAATTTTTCAGTAAATAAAGTACAGTCCTATCGTTAACACTAGAGTTTCAAAAGATTTTTGACACTCATTAGACCATATGAAAGGTTGATTCTTTTTAAGCAAACTGTTAAGGCATTTAGCAATTGAAGCTAAATTCTCTATAAACCTGCGGTAATAATTACAAAAAGCAATGAATCTTCTTACTTCATCTGCATTCTAAGATACCGGATACTCCTGAATTATTTTGTGTTTAAAGGGATCCGTTCACGTGTTAACCTTCTCGTGTTAACTGTCCCAAATATACTACCTCTAGTCGCAGGAAACAGCACTTGGAAGCATTTAATTTTAAATTGCATTTTCGTAAACGTTTGAAAACATTCAACAAATTTTTATTGTGATGTCGCAAAGTGCAACCAAAAACAATGATGTCATCAACATATATCGTAGAAACGCTTCTGAATCTAATACGGTTAAAGCTATAGTGAGAATTCTTTGGAAACTATTTTATGAAATTTTGAGTCCAAACAGTAATCTTTTACATTGAAAATGTCCATCAGTTCTTGAAAAAGCTGTTAATGGATTCGATTTTGAGTCTAAATTTACTTGATGAAATGAACTTGTCATATCCAAGGTAGAAAAATAGTTGGCTCTTCCCAATTTGTCTAGTACATCTTCAAACTATGTCAATGAAAATTTGTCATCAACAATTTTCTCATTTAATTTCCTGCAATCTACTACTAATCTCCACTTCTTCTTATCTTCAGAGCTTTTCTTCGGTACTACTTGTAGTGTTGAATTGTATGGACTAACGGATGGTTCTTTAATGTCATAATCTAATAATTTCTGGACCTGATTCTTAATTTCTTCTGTGTGAGCATGTGGCAGTCTAAAATTTCTAATGTAAACAGGACTATTATCTATTGTTAAAATCATTTTAATATAAAATACATTATAGTCTTTAATTTTTATCCACAATTGTAATTTGAATTTTTGTAAACTTGGTTGCTATTAGTGCTTCACCTTTAATGTGAAAAATGTATTGAAACTCTTCAAAAATCCGTGATAATTCGGTTTTTGACTGTTTGTCTAAACCATCTAGTTTTATTATTTCCATTAACTGTCGATATGTTTCACTTGTATTATTTGTATAAGTTTTATATGCCGGCACAATAGCATAATTACGTAATGGTTCTGTCTGAATATCTATTTTATTTAAAACTATTTCCTCATCTCTAGTATTTCGGATTTTAGCATGACAAAAACCTTTAGCTAGTATTATGGAATTAGCTATAAATACGCCTTTAACTCTATAGGATTATGCTTTCTTCCTCTACTCTTAACTGGATTGGATAAATCAATTCTTTTCTCTTATAGTGTATGTCTCCTAATCAATTTTACAGTAAAACCTTTAATAAAAATCACGGCCTAATATTCCATCTGTTGCAATCGAAAAACCTTCATCGACTATATGGAAATTATGAACAATGATTTCATCTGCGATATTCAAACGTAGTTTATTTAATAAAATCTTTACTTTAGTTATACCAGTCAATTTACATTTCTCGTTTTGCAAAATTTGTGTTAAATATACCGAGTTTCCTTTCAAAATTGGCACATCAGCACCCGTGTCAATCAATAAGGTAATGTTTGCATTAATAATTCAGACTCTTACATTTTATTTTGTTTTTATGCCAGATGAAACCTAGCTCAGGGGATGACCCCTATCCATGCAAAGCATTTGTTGGCGGGAAGACATACGTAGGGGCGGGAAGATATGCGTAGGGAGATTATTACACAATCTAATGACGCGACCGAAAAATGAATTTTTACGATAATGCGTGATTCGTTGAAACGGAATCGCGACATAAAAGGGTTGCTACTCTGGAAAGCCGAGTAGTTCTGCTAAATACCTGAACCTGAGGAATCAGGCCGGCTACTTCAGATGAACATTTACCATGAAAGTAACGGTAAAATAATGATACACACCCTACATCACGACGACGCTCCAACGGAGCTAGATACCCTACTGTCCCCTATAAGTTTTAACGCACGACATTGGACACGGTATAGAAGCTGAAGATATGCTCGCGAAGCTCCCGACCATATATGCGAATTGTACTCCATTTTCGGACGGATATATACATAATTAGTTAATTGTTTTGATATTTTGTAAACACTCATTCTGCTAGCCCAGCGGTGGCTGAGTGATCGGCCACCTGGGTGACACGTTTCCTTGATTCGTAACTAGGTTTACCCGCCTTGTGTTTCTATTCTGTCGAGCGGTTTGTGTGTTATTGTTCTGTCGATAAGTAGGTCAGTTATTTTGTTGTTGCCCATTCAAATTGAAGTGTCTTATGGTTAAATTATCTGGTTTCCTATAGTTATTATTATATCGGAAATTATTGCTTGTTGTATCGTTAAAATATTTTCTGTTGTTGTTGTTGTTATTGTAACCGTTTCCGTTTTGGTTCATATTTCTGAAGTCATTGTTCAAATTTCTGTTACAATTTGGGTTTTGTCTATAATTTCTGCTGTGTTGTTGATTTGTCTGTCGAATGTACATTACATGTGGTGAAATTTGATTCTGTGGCTGTTTCAATGCCAAAGCCAAGTTCACTGCGTCCGAAAATGTCTTCGGTTGTGCTGAAAATAATGTTTGTTTATACTATTCCGAAAAGGCATTTTTGAAAATTGTTAATGCGTATGTATCGTTCATTTTTGTTATTGTAGAACGTTGTTCAAGTGTTGCCTGGGCCCCTAACTCTTTTATTTGAATGTTGTTTAGTTCTGCTACAAGTGAAAGTATTTTGTCCTTGTATTTTGTGATACTACCTCTTTGGCTCATGGATGCTAACTCTGTATGTAACTGTGGTACTGTCTTATTAGTCTTGTTCCTATCGCATAATGCTGTTTTTAATTCAGTCAGTGTTTTGGGTGTCTGTGCAGAGCTGAGTGCAGTTCTCATATTCGCATGTGACTTTATGTGGAAAACGAATTCTATTAAATCTGCTTGTGCTGACGGTTGTAAAGGAATGAGTCTAAATCTTTATAGTTCTAATTGAAAGTAGGTATAGCCTTAATGGCTGTTTCCATGTTAAAGGATGCCATGTTTGACACTGTGTTAGTTCAGGTATTTTCGTCAGTATTCCCGTCTTTGTTCGTATTAACACTTTCTGCTTGTTCTATGAGCAGTGTTTTAACAGTCTCATAAATTTTTTTTAATTTTTGCAAAGCCCAAACTACTTCCGGTGCGTCGAGCTGTACGTTACCTAATGCTGTTTTAAATTTTAAGCTTAGACTTTCTATTTCTTGTAGCTTTAATTTAATTTAATTTTGTTTACAAGGACTGTTAATGGATATTTTAGCCTTCTTTAAAATTTTCTGCAAATTCTCAACAATCTCTTGTAGTTTTCCATTAAAGAAATAACTATTATTATAGTATATTTATTAATATTGTTTTTTCATTATTACTAAGCGTTATTTACTGCGCGTAGACATATGCGTTTATTTATATATGTCTTAAGGAATTTACCTATGATAAAATAACACACTAATAATACTATTATAACAATTAAGGAGACTTCCGAAAAACTAAAATGTTTTGTGTTGTCGTTAGTTCCAACGAATTTTTTGTGTTCGTTGACGTTTGGCTGTTCCAAAATTGTCTCTGCTTTATTCTGGTTCGATCTTGGGTTTTTATATCCAGATCGATCCTTAAATTTACATTTGTCATTATACGAGTGAGTGCATAAAAGCTAAACTTAACCTATACTTGCACTATTCTTACTTATGTCTAATCCAATCTTTAATCCCTTCTCAGGGTTTCACACTTAAAATCACTCAATAACATTCCTACATTTCTGAGTGAACCTCCAACCTGATTGGTAGTTCGCGCTTATCTTTAGGGCAGTTCCAATTAGTCACTCAGTGCAGCGTTGTGTAGTAGAATTTGTGTAATGCTGCATGTAGATCAGTGAGTCAAACTTTAAAAGTACAAGGACGGAATGCGGTGGCGCGTATACAACACATTTCTTGGCGGCAAAACATGTGTTGAAATATTTGCGCAAAAACCTGAAAGGACTACTGAGATACGATAACAATAAAAACAACAATTGTTGTTACTTTTATCGTATTGCGCTGATTGGGGCGCAGATAGTCATGATCGGAAGTCCTATAGTGGTTACGTGATGTTATTCGCGAACACCTATTGCTGGATGTTTTATTTTTATCCCAATTTTTTGTAACTACGTCTGGTACAAGCACCGAAGTAGTTGGTAGGGATTTTATGTTAAATTTCTTATTCAGGCCCTTTTACCGAATAAGATTTTTGCTTTGCTCTTTCTTGTGCTGGCACTTGAACCGCACAAGAAGCTGAACTCCGAATTAAAAACGACGAGGCTCTTTTCTGAATAGAAAATGACTGACGCTTTAATATTAAAATCGTACTATTTATAGTGATATTAATTATAATTATATAAATACATGTCACTTATATGTACGTACACGTATGTTGAGTTTCTTGGATCGCCAAATTCCATTCCCATGAAAATGGTTTATTCCCATCACGTACATAGAATAAACGAAACCTAAAACCACCATGTGGAGTCAGAACTTAAAATTCTCGCGTCACCGTTTTTGATAGGACCGGAAAAAGCAGCGGTGCTGACGCCGCTGCCTATGCATTTGACACCACAAAATGCACATTTCAGTTGGTGTTCCCACGAACGAAGCAAAACGATGACCGTTGCATTTACTGTCAAGTCAAATAAATAAAAAGATTAATCTAATAATTGTAGGGAATGGAATGCAGCAACACCCGAAACTCAACATTCTCCCCGACATTGACCGAAGGTCAATAATGGAAAAATAGTAACCATTCCTTCTTCTGCTTGGTCTTCTGTTGATATAGTCCTTGGTTTTGGGATCGGTCTTTCCTGCTTCCGTGATCGTCGTTTATGTCTTATACGAATGATGGCAAGAGCTAGAACTCCTAGCAGTGCAGCGTAACCAGTTACAGTTGTGTGGTAGTTGTTGACCTGTAGACTCCTCGGTAGATCCGCGATTTCTTGAGTCTGTAGGTCTTGAAGAGCAGTCAGCTGCTTGAGTTGAGTGGTATATGGATGATTCAATATTTCATATGGAATTGACCGATTCGGCTTGGCTAATTCCAGAACGTCTCCAAAGCTCGTGTATGAGGTGCTACTGTGCGTCGTGACTATTTGAATGCCCAGCAACGTTGCCGTGTCGCTTTTGATTACACAGTTTGGACTTATCTCAATGGATCCAGATCCCTGTAATGTTCTCTGCGATACCTCTGTGCCGCAAATAATGGTGATTCGTGTTGGGATGGCGATTGCATAATACCATCGGTTCTCTGCATTTGCCTTTGTCCAAGTTTATCTGTCTGCCGTAGAAAATTCGCACAGCTGTTGCGAGTCATTCTGAAAGAGTCTTACTTCGCATGCATTGCTAAGCGCGCCCTTCTGAAAGATTGGTTGTGTGTTAGGACACGCGTATGTCCGTTCCTGGATGATGTCGTATTGCTCTAGGAATTCTGGAGTCATAGGGAAGTATTTATCTCGATGCAGCGAGATAGCCAGTATAGAACTTGACAGCTTTACACTTATCATTTCATAATTGTGATAGACTGGAATTGTAATGAGTCTAAATAGGGTGAATGAGTCTGCTCTGAGAAGCGGTATGGTGGTTCTGAAGATGACATGATCCTCCGTTAGTCCTGCTTGGAGCGTCATCAGCTTGTACATTGACAGGAGGTTATTTTTAGCTATCTGAATATTTGAAGAAAGGTGGCTTTTAATTATTTTTATTTCCTTGTCGAGCTGTTGCGGCGTTAAAAGTAGTGGACTAATTTGTCCATAATGGGCTGCCGTGAGCACATCAATCAGAGATGATTGTATCCTATGGAGTTGGGAAGCTACTATGGAGTTAAAAATGAAATACACAAAAATATATCCAGTAGCTGGATATATTTATGTGTATTTCAAGGCGGTCGTAGGTGGGGCACAGGGAAATTCCGTATTTGCCAGGACGACGAAAAAGAGAGGGCTGGGACCCATTAACTGCGACGCCACAAATAATTGCTCAGGGTAATCATCTGGTTAAAGTATATTCAAGGCACTTAAGTGAGTACGTCGGGAATGTCCTTATTAACGCAAGACGGTTTCGGTTTTAATATGTAGTTTTAGAGGGAATTTTGTTTAACTAACCGGACACTAACTTAACTTACTAACAAAATGTATTAATTAATTATCGCATTTGTTTAAACCGTATATCTGGGCTTGGTTAAAGCAATATATTAAGTTTATGTTGTTTACATTGTTTCCAAATACATGCATATGGTTGAAACAATATAAACTTAGTTTTAATTCAATTCCTACCTAGACCTAATCCTATTTATCAGAAGTCCAAGTTGCAATAATTTTGGGATAGTCAGGGCGCCATGACATTATGTGGCATCGCGAATTGGTTTACCGTTACTTGTATATAGATATGTTAAATGCACACGGAAGCGTCTAGTAAGGGCTAAGCAACTAGAAGAGTATTTAAAATTTACTTCAACTTGAATAAGTATTGAATTAAAATTAAACTGGCGAAGTAATTATTAAGCTAAATTATTATAATTAAGTAATTACATAGAAGTCCAGGAATAATAGCAATGAATAATGGTTGAAATAGAAATAGTTGAAAATGAAATAGTTGGGATAGCTGTAAATACGAAAGATTGAAAAATACTCGGGAAATTATAAAAATAAAAATATTGAAAAAAGGGGAAATAATTTTTACATAAGGAAAAATGTTCTACCCTGAATGGGTTAATAAATATTAAATTTATAAAAAGATGTTAATAGGCAAATACGCACACATCTTAGGTATACATGTATATAACTATATTCACATTTACTGCAACGTAAACAGTAAGGAATAAAATGCTTTACAGACTTTAAGACTTAATATATTAAATACAATCAAACGAAATAAAATATAAGATATTAACTAAATGAAAGTAGAACATAGATAAAAAGGTGTAAGGACATAATTAATATATAGTATGATACTCTACAAAAACGAAAAGTGTCAAGTATTTAAGCTACTGGAGTTAACCAGTCCTAAAGTCGTAATAAGTTGCAACTTCTGAATGACTTCGATGTCCCTTTCGATGCGTGAAAAGGTTCTGGTCAATACCTCCAGCCTCTGCTGAAACCTTGAGAAAGCCTTCATTGATGCTACCTGATCACTTTTCATTATGTTAATAGTTGCGTCCAGAATTGAAGTCTGATTTTTAATGATCTCGAGAAGGTGGTGCTCATTTGATTCGATGTCAGTAATCGTATTGGACATTTGTTCAGCATATTTGTCATCGAGGACTCCAAACAGGGAGTTGGCCAAATTTCCTATTAGGTTTATTGCACCTCTTTTTTGTCGATGAATTGTTAGCAGGCCGTTATTATTCCGTTGCACGGAACTCTTGCTCGGGTTGCTGGAGTTGAGTCACAAGGTGTTCGCAAAGTGGCCGGTTTGGGACCTGTTCGCAGAGGTGCTTAATGGTTTCCAACACACTGATATACGCAGATCCCATTTGTTCGAAATGAATGCCTGTTGTTTGGTTGAATTGGAGAATATTGACTTGACTGGCAAACACCAACGGCAGAGTGAGAAGAGCCAGTACTATTGATAACCAGCTGACTTGAGTTGTCTGTAACTTGCGGCTCTTCGAAAATCCGCTTGTTGTTATCGGGTTCTAGTTGTTGCACTGTGCTCGAGTTAAGGTTGGGCTCCTCTGGAAGCTGTTCAAGTGGAAGAGGAGCTATCCTACGAATTGGTCGCTTTAAGATGCCACTTGCAGTGTATATCTGCTACTCTAACTGACTTGTCATCGCCCGTGTAAACCTTAATGATTCGTCCTAAAGGCCACTGTAATGGCGCAACATTTTCTTCTTTTATAACAACCATCATGCCATGTTGCGCGCTAGCTTGCATGGTTTTCCACTTTTGCCGAGTTTGTAGTTCATTTAAGTATTCTTTGCTCCAGCGAAGCCAAAACTCGTGTTTGAGATGGGATACCAGTTTCCAGCGATGGAACAGCAATGCCTTGAGTGGTTTGACGCCAAAACTCATGTTTGAGATGGGATACCAGTTTCCAGCGATGGAACAGCAATCCAGTTTCCAGCGATGGAACAGCAGGTTCAGCGGTTGTATCAACTTGCGCTGTCAGGGGTTCTCCGATTAAAAAATTTCCAGTGCTCAATATGCTCAAATTATTGGGGTCTGTAGATAGCGGTGTCAGAGGTCGCGAGTTTAGAATAGACTCGATTTCGACCATGATGGTCTCCAGTTCTTCATACGTTAGGGAAGCGTTTGCCGTGCCTTTGATAAGCAGGTTTTTTGCACTTTTAACGGAAGCTTAGCATAGTCCACCAAAATGGGGTGCCCGCGGTGGTATAAAATTAAATCTTATACCTTTGTCATTGCAAAATCTTCTCATGGCTGTTGATACTCGCTCTGAGTGAACAGCTTCTTGCCGGTCTGCTAACAGATTTTTGGCCTCCACGAAATTGGTCGCATTATAGCAATAGAGATTTGTGCAGTGTCCCCTTCGGCCGATAAAATGCTTTAAGCAGCCAATGAACACGTCGCTGCTCAGGTCGCTAACAATTTCCAAGTGCACGGCCTTGGTTGCGAAACAGCTAAATACTGCAACGTATGCCTTGTACGGCCGTTTTCCGCGGACCTTATAGTGTATTCAAAATGGCCCACATAAATCAACTCCCGAATTGACGAAAGGACGAGCTGGTTGTATTCTTGTTGCCGGTATATTTTCCATTATCTGTTGGAACAACTTAGGTCTTGCTCTAGTGCACCGCACACATTTTTGAACAATGGATCGGGCCATGGTTTTTCCTTTGATATGCCAGAATCGCTGTCGCACTTGTGCCAAGATGTGCTTGTAGTCCACACTGATAATACTCTTCATGAATTTTCAACATTAATAGTTTCACCACCGGGTCATTGTATGATAACGAAACCGGATGTTTGGCGTTGAACGTGATTGAAACATTTTCGAGACGACCTCCGACCCGGATGATTTCATCGTTGTCTATGAATGGATTTAAACTGATTAGTTGACTCTTCTTGCTTTAAGGTGTTTGTTTTTTTCCCCTGCAATTCTCCCCTGAAGTCGGATCGTTGAATCACCTTGATAATTGTGCTGAGAGCCCTTTGTTGTACCTCAGCACTGAGAGTTAACACACCAGGAGCAGTTGCTCGATGATCCTATGGACATACGCTTCTACGTGCACCAATGTCTTGAACAAGTTGCGATGGTTAATTTTATAAACGAACTCTTCTAACTATTTTTGGTTCGAGGCCGTGTCTGCTGTAGTCACAGATGTTTCCTTTCTTTCGGTGTTGTTGTGCTCGGCCTTGAAATGATAATCTTTGTGCCATGTCGAATCCTTACCGTACAGAAAGAATGGACCGTAGAACCATGGAGACCTTGAAATGAACTCCTCCGGCGAAATTCCGCGAGATAGTAAATCTGCAGGATTCTCTTTTGATGTGAAATGGCGCCATTGCGTGGCCTGCGATAACCGCTGGATTGTTCACACCCGATCAGCGACAAATGTTTTGAATGACGATGCCGATGAATTGATCCAGGCTAACACTATTTCGGAGTCTGTCCACAGGAACGTAGGTGTGTCTGTTAGATTGATGTCTCTTTTGACGCGGTCAAGACTGCCGCCCAAGACTGCCGCGCAAAGTCCTAAGCGGGGTAGCGTTTGTGTTTTAGTTGATGCTAGGCGTGATTTGGAGCACAGCAAACGCATGATGATTAAACCATTAGTGTCAATGGTTCGTAGATGAACCACGGCATCGTAAGCCTTCTCTGATGCATCCGCTAATGCGTGAATCTGCAGGGTCAGTTTCATTCCCTGTTGAAGTGCGTTTCGCCTTATTTTGACGTTGTTAAGAAACTAAAGGCCTTTACGAAACCGGATCCACTTCACGTGTACGTATGCAGGCAGTTCTTTGTCATTGTTTGTTCTTTGTCATCAAAATTGTTTGTTTACCTTGAGTTTCCATAGGTCTTGAATGATAATTTTGGCTGTTATTACGACCGGACCCAAAAAATGTAGTGGGTCAAAAATTCTGGCGATGTCTGATAAGATGGTTCGTTTTGTAATCCTTGATGAAGGCTGCAAGATACTCTAATGCACAATTCGTCGGATTTAGGCAGCCACATCAGCCCCAATGTCTTAATGGTCTCGTCCTCATTACTGTTAAAATTAAGGTTCACCTCCTGGTCACTGGATACCTTGAAGAAATTCGGAGTGGTTCGAACACCACTTTCGTAACTTAAATCCGGAATTTTGTAGAATAACGTTCAACTGCCATTGTATCTCCAGAACTGTAGCTCGACTGTCAGCGCCTGTCAGACAATTGTCGACATAGAAATCATTTTGCAGTGCCTTAGCGCCCAGCGGATAATACGATTGATGAATTTTGCTTAGTTCGTGCATACACTTAATCGCCAAGTATGGCGCTGCCCTTGTCCCGTAGGTCACGGTGTTAAGTTGATAGCATGCCAAGTGCTGTCTGGTTTTGCCTCCAAAAAATCAATTGATATTTTCGATCCTCCGGCTCCACCCATATCTGCCAGTACATTTTTTCGATGTCAGCCGTTAGCACATATTTGTGTAGTCGAAATCGAAGTAAGATCGTAAACAGCTCACTTTGGATAATCGGAACTGTATGTAGGATGTCGTTTAACGCCTAGCCTGTCGATGATTTCGAGGAGGCATCGAACACAACTCTTAACTTTGTGGTACTGCTCTCTGGACATATGGCCTAATGATTCCTATTTTTCTAAAAATTTTAAATATTCGTGCTTCAACGGAAGATCCTTTGATAATCGTCTTTCCAATGCATAAAAACGATTCCTTGCAATTTGCCAGGAATGTTGAAGATGTTTCTTGAGTAAAAGGAAGTTTCACCACAAATTTGCCGTCTTTGCCACGGGTAGTATGTATAGTAGAGCAAAATGCGATTCGCACCGACGCTCACTCTCGGTGAATGACTGCGTTACCGGGAGGTTTTCTTCTAGTCCCCAAAATTTTTCAAGAAGCTGGTCCAAATGTTCACCAGTGTAGACTGCACATGTTGGCCTTGTTATATTGACTGTGTTAATTCTCCCAGCTAGCATCCAGCCAAACACGGTGCTATACAATGTTGGCAGTCCTCTTTCTAAGGTCGTCTTTTGTCCAGTTAATAGTTCACAGTACAGCTCTGCTCCAAGTAAGATGTCGACAGGGGCTGTTGTGTTAAAATGTGGATCTGCCAACTCAATGTGTTTGGGCATTTTCAAGCTGAAATGTCTAGCTGCTGTGTTGGCTGTGCTGAGATGATGAGTGGAATCACAAAAGCTTCCAGGCGAAAATTGTACTGATTACAATGGGAAACTAGCTGAAGATTTGCACAACATCGCGCACTCTTTGTGTTATTGCCAACACCTTCGATGACAATTGATGTTGCCTTCAATGTTAACTTTAGTTGCCTTGCGACCTTTTCAGTGATCAAGTTGACTTGGGAGCCAGAGTGTAACAGCACTATGCATTCGGTAGATCGCCCATTGCCTGCCTCAAGTCGTACAAGAAAGGTGCCAAGGAGAGTGTATCCTGAATGTGTATGTGCCTGAGATGTGGCCATAGTGACCGCAGGCTGTTTGTGAGATGCAGTTGGTCCTGTTTCCCGAGATGATGAATTTGCGACTAAAAGCATTTCTTGGTAATGCTATTGCGTCTTGACAAGTTGATTGGACGCTCCTCGAAGTGCACGAGTGTGTTATAAGCTTGGTTACATTTAGTACACCTGCTTGAGCTGCACTCCTTTGACATATGCCCTGGCTTCAAGCAGTTTATACAGAAATTGTAAACGCTGATTTACTGAGCAAACAAAACAAACAAGCAAACAACGAATGAAATTTGTCATTGCAAGCTCTGCATTTACTGAATAGTTGATTAGATGCAACACCAGATAACAGTGCCTTAGTTGATGAAGATTTCTCCTTCGCTCCGATTGTTTCCAAGGCTTGGAGCCTCTTCTCCAGGAACTGCAGCAAGGCCTCAATTGATGGTAGCTGTCTAGGACATTCCATATATTGTTAAAAAGACATGTGAGTACTCTTGTCGAGTTTCTTGATGAGGACGTGCACAAGAATTGCATCCCACGATGTTGTGTCTATACCCAGATTATTCAAATATACCAAAAGCGCTTCTTTCTTTGTGTCATGAAGAGCCCGTAGCGTGGCGACTGATGAATGTTCGGATGTATTTCTTGGCTGTCCCAAAAGCTTATCAAGTGCTGCAGATGTGATGAGCCGCTTATTGTTGTATCGCTCTTGTAATGTTGTCCAGACCGCATCATAATTGGTTTCTGTAACGGCAAAGTGTCGTACCAACTTTTCTGCTTCACCCATAAGGTTTGACTTCAAGTACCACATCTTTTGAATTTGGAGTGGAAGTGGTTTTGAATCAATCATTTCATGGAACATGTCGTAAAATTGGTTCCATTTAAAATAGTTTCCATCGAATTGTGGTAGCTCTACCCTTGGCAAATTGTTTAGTGAAAGTTCGAAGTGTGATGAAGAGTTATCTGCTAAATATCCTTCAATAGTTTGAATTCTCAGGAGGTGCTCATTGATGGCGTCCTCTACCAATAGATATCCTTCCAAAGTATATAAGCTTGTGTCCAAATCATCTACTTCCTCAAGTATTTGCTGATGCAACTGCTGTACTATTGACCAATGTTGTTCGATCAATTTGGTTTTACATTGGTAGTATTTGAATTATTGTCTTGTTTTATCATCCAAAACCTTCTCTGCCATGCTTTGTACTATTCCAATGAGCACTTGTTGCTTGCGAATCATTTTTGCGATCGCGCTCTGATCGCTTGTAGCTGGGTCTTGTGCCCTATGCCCTGATTTATTAGCTGCACTGATATCGTGCTCGAATTCTTCCTTTGCCTTATGGTAAATGGCCTCCACCGACTAAAAAACCTGTTGCTTGAAATATGGGTGGTCCTTATCGGCGGTCGGAAGTTTTCGCAACGTGCTGTCAAGCTGTGCAACACTCATCCATAGTTCAACCACTTCATCTCTTTTCTTCTCGAGATGTTGTAGGGTTCCTCTTTCTCGTGGAGTTTTTCTTCTATGGACGAAACTCTTACCAAGAGCAATGATGATGATGATGGTACCTTTTTCTCTCAAATGGATGTTTGAGAGGAAGATGCAAACAAATCAACTGAAGACATGGATTTATCTGAATTTGAGCAGCAAAATGAGCTGGATACAGCATACGGACTGAACAGAGGATTAGATGGTGAATGGAGATTCGGAAGTAGCGCTTTCAAATACAAAACGGCGAAATATTAATATCCGACAAACTGTTTGACACCTCATCTCCCACCTCTTTCAACCTTACACACGGTCTCTTTCAGTTATTGTTCCACAACACACAATACTAATAATAAGTTTACAAAACAATTCTAATCAATACTAATGCTCACAAACGTAACTATGATGAAAATAAGCAAATTAAAGATCAGATCGGATTAGATCTGGTATATCAGCTATCAGATGAGATGTATCAACTATCAGATCAGGTGCAACAGCTATCAGCTATTAGATCAGATAATTTCAAAGGCTGTTTGCGTACTAGTATGAAAGTGTCGGGTGCTTTGATTTATAGTTGAATGTAAGTATCAAAGCCTTTTTTAGAACGCCCTTCAGCAATCGGATCGTCTTTGTTGATTACCGGTACAACTACAACAACATTAACTCTGTCTTAGCTGCCACGATCCGCATACAGTGCTGAAACTCGAATCCATAAAGCGCACCTGCTGTGCACCAGAACATTTCTCCACACGCCCGTTCTCCTGCCCGACGAGCTATCACTATCCCTTCCGCCCCCTCCCTCTCACCCACCCATGCCGCTAGCCGCCAGTCCGTCAGTCTGTCTGCCAGGCCACCAGCGTTGCCATCTGACTCGACCAACAAGGCTGCCACCCCCCTCGAAAAAATCCCACGAAAAATTCCCACAAATAATAAAAAATCCTCGATCTGGCCACTCTGTCAACCAAAATCCTTGATCTGGCAACTCTGTGAGAATTAATCCTCGGTCTGGCAACTCCGTGGGGTTGTTGTTGTTGTTGTAATCCTCATACTCATGAGGATGTATGCTTTTACCTTTTGTTGGTGTGAGCCAGAACCGGTCTTTATACTATATACTACTCACAGACGTCTGAAGAGGCTGCTAACTACAACTTACACATTCTGGCAAAGGGGGAGATAGAGAACAACAAACGATTAATACAAAGACTAGACGCATCATTAGCAGCCCTGCGTAGGATGTGTAGCATATTGACAGAAGACGCCGTGAAACATCCACAGCAGTATTATGAGGGGAAACTGGAAGCATATTTGGCAATAAGCTGAAGCACTAAATTTCAGCATCTGGGAATGTGAAGATGATTCAGAATCAGTGGGATGTAATGAAACAGAATACAACAAAGTGGAGGAGCTCAGCATGTAATGGTTGACTTATCTATAAAGGCAAGCAGTGACATTCAGGTATCAGTATCAAGAAGTAGCTCTACTAGCACATTGCAATTACCCAGAGTCAACATTCCGTCTTTCTGTGAGGATTATTTAAAGTGGCCCCAATTTTTTGATTTGTTTAAGGAAATGGTGTATAACCAACTCCTACCCACAATTCAAAAAATGTGGTATTTGAAGATGAATCTGTCAGAAGAAGTAGAAAATCTTATTCGTCATTTATCGCTACCGGAAGAAAAGTATGAAACAGCATGCTCCAGGATAGATATAAGAATGTAAGAGTGTTGACATCAACATTAATTCAAAAACTATTGAATCAGCCCACCAGTGTATCTTCAGCACTTTCAATCAAGAAACTGAACACCACTGAGGAAACATGACACCACCCAAGAATGCTGGTTAGCTTTAAATAATCTAGGCATCGCTACAACATGGGATCCACTTCTGTTGCGTATATTGCTGGAAAAGGTGGACAGGATACCATATACGTCGTTCGAGCAGTCATTGAAGAATCCAGGGAACCAGCCAACAGTTATAGAATTCTTGAACTTCTGTAACGAAGTTTCTTGCCGGGGTGTACTCAGTCTCGCCAGAGTCCCGTACCGAACGAAATAAAAGGCTTTCGGTTTTCTTTTGACAGTTTTCGACTATTTATTCACCGTTATTCAAAGTTTTATTTTTCGGTCTTTTATTGCTATACATTAACTATACGAACTAACAGTATTTCTTAAAACTAGTTCCTTTAATTCTAACGTCCGCTGAATAGCACTTAGTCCGTAAAAATACAATATCTATATACACACAGAGTTCTAGAATACAAGGTTTTATGATTGTCGGCGTCAGTCACTACGAGGTACTAGAATTTACTTTGATTCAGGATTGGCGTCCGCTTAAAAGCACTCGGCCACGACGAGGTACTAAAATTTACTTGGAATCGGGATTGGCGTCCGCTTAAAAGCACTCAGCCAGGACGAGGTACTAAGATTTACTTGGAATTGGGATTGGCGTCCGCTAAAGAGCACTCAGCCAGGACGAGGTACTAAAATTTACTTGGAATTGGGATTGGCGTCCGCTTAAGAGCACTCAGCCAGGACGAGGTATTAAAATTTACTTGGAATTGGGATTGGCGTCCGCTTAAGAGCACTCTGCCAGGACGAGGTACTAAAAATTACTTGGAATCGTAATTGGCGTCCGCTTAAGAGCACTCAGACAGGACGAGGTACTAAAATTTATTTGGAATTGTTATTGGCGTCCTCTTAAGAGCACTCAGCCACTACGAGGTACTAGAGGTTCAAGGTTTGACGACTTACCACTTGGAGCA
Source organism: Sicus ferrugineus (assembly GCA_922984085.1). Taxonomy (NCBI): domain Eukaryota; kingdom Metazoa; phylum Arthropoda; class Insecta; order Diptera; family Conopidae; genus Sicus; species Sicus ferrugineus. The sequence continues at coordinate 14,045,030 of OV277350.1, forward strand.
CGAGATTCCAAAAGAGATCGAATTCAGCGCGGAGGGCCCTTTTATACCCCGATCAAAACAACTCCGCTGCAATCGTTGTTCTTGTGCACATTCCGGAATATTCTAATGTGCATAGCGGCACACAACGTACTTGTTGTTGTTGTGCTTATTTCTAGAAATATTTCTTGTGGTTTTGTTGGTAGCTTCCCACGCTCTAATTTAATTTTTGCTTGCTGGTTCCGCGTCTCAGTCTTTCTTGTAGTTGTTGTAAACTGTATTCCACCTGATTTTATTAGTAATTTCCCAAGGTTCTGTTTAATTTTTGCTTGCTGGTTTCGCGTCCCGGTCTGTGTTGTAATTGTTGTAAAAAGTATGTGGTTCATGTATTCTGTGTGACTGTTGTTTTTTTATCCCTTTGTTAGCAAGCGATTTAATGTGGTTGTTGTTGTTAGTTAGCTTTGCATATTTTCGCCTTTGCTACGTTGCCTTTTTTCTTTTTATTGTTGTTGATAGAATTAATTACACCTGAAGTTAGGTCCGCACAACCTAGGTCACCGCGTTTTCAGTTTACGTTTACTAAAAACGGGCTCGGTTGGGATGCAGGCCAGGTTCTACACCCGGAGTTGTAAGGCAAAATATTTTTTTCTTACACTCCCCCTTTCTTTCGGATATCAGGACAGTGATCCGTTTAGGGGTCAGTGTCACGCGATACTTCGGTTGCATGGTGATATTCTTTGAGCTCCCCAATGTGAGCCGTGCGAGTTTTCGTATTTCCCTGGGAGTTGAGCTCGACGATAACTGGTGATGTGTATCTCTGGATCTGTTATGGACCGTCGTATTTTGGAGCCAGCATGGCGGTAAACTTGTCCACTGCTTTCGATAGGGGATGGCTTCTCAATAATACCCACGTTCCTACTGCCGGGTTCCATTGTCTTCGTCGAAGGTCATAGTGTCGGGCTTGGTCCTTGGATGCTCGTTCGATGTTCCTCCTCACGATGTTGAAGATCTCCTGCAGCCGGTTACCCTTGTGTTCGGGACTCTGTGGTGCTGACCCTGTACCTATGGTAGCCTCATCGAAAAGCGATCCTGGAAGCCGCAGCTCTCGTCCCTGTGTGAGGAAAGCGGGGCTGAAACCTGTCGTCTCCGATGCCATGCTGTTGGTTGCCAAAGAAATTTCTGGGATCAACTCATCCCATTGGGTTTGCCTATTATCGGCCACTTGTGCAAGAATTCTTTTCACGTTTCGGTTGGCTCTTTCTGTTGGGTTCTCCTGGGGGATATAAGGGGGGATTTTATGGACGAAACTCTTACCAAGAGCAATGATGATGATGATGGTACCTTTTTCTCTCAAATGGATGTTTGAGAGGAAGATGCAAACAAATCAACTGAAGACATGGATTTATCTGAATTTGAGCAGCAAAATGAGCTGGATACAGCATACGGACTGAACAGAGGATTAGATGGTGAATGGAGATTCGGAAGTAGCGCTTTCAAATACAAAACGGCGAAATATTAATATCCGACAAACTGTTTGACACCTCATCTCCCACATCTTTCAACCTTACACACGGTCTCTTTCAGTTATTGTTCCACAACACACAATAATAATAATAAGTTTACAAAACAATTCTAATCAATACTAATGCTCACAAACGTAACTATGATGAAAATAAGCAAATTAAAGATCAGATCGGATTAGATCTGGTATATCAGCTATCAGATGAGATGTATCAACTATCAGATCAGGTGCAACAGCTATCAGCTATTAGATCAGATAATTTCAAAGGCTGTTTGCGTACTAGTATGAAAGTGTCGGGTGCTTTGATTTATAGTTGAATGTAAGTATCAAAGCCTTTTTTATAACGCCCTTCAGCAATCGGATCGTCTTTGTTGATTACCGGTACAACTACAACAACATTAACTCTGTCTTAGCTGCCACGATCCGCATACAGTGCTGAAACTCGAATCCATAAAGCGCACCTGCTGTGCACCAGAACATTTCTCCACACGCCCGTTCTCCTGCCCGACGAGCTATCACTATCCCTTCCGCCCCCCTCCCTCTCACCCACCCATGCCGCTAGCCGCCAGTCCGTCAGTCTGTCTGCCAGGCCACCAGCGTTGCCATCTGACTCGACCAACAAGGCTGCCACCCCCCTCGAAAAAATCCCACGAAAAATTCCCACAAATAATAAAAAATCCTCGATCTGGCCACTCTGTCAACCAAAATCCTTGATCTGGCAACTCTGTGAGAATTAATCCTCGGTCTGGCAACTCCGTGGGGTTGTTGTTGTTGTTGTAATCCTCATACTCATGAGGATGTATGCTTTTACCTTTTGTTGGTGTGAGCCAGAACCGGTCTTTATACTATATACTACTCACAGACGTCTGAAGAGGCTGCTAACTACAACTTACACATTCTGGCAAAGGGGGAGATAGAGAACAACAAACGATTAATACAAAGACTAGACGCATCATTAGCAGCCCTGCGTAGGATGTGTAGCATATTGACAGAAGACGCCGTGAAACATCCACAGCAGTATTATGAGGGGAAACTGGAAGCATATTTGGCAATAAGCTGAAGCACTAAATTTCAGCATCTGGGAATGTGAAGATGATTCAGAATCAGTGGGATGTAATGAAACAGAATACAACAAAGTGGAGGAGCTCAGCATGTAATGGTTGACTTATCTATAAAGGCAAGCAGTGACATTCAGGTATCAGTATCAAGAAGTAGCTCTACTAGCACATTGCAATTACCCAGAGTCAACATTCCGTCTTTCTGTGAGGATTATTTAAAGTGGCCCCAATTTTTTGATTTGTTTAAGGAAATGGTGTATAACCAACTCCTACCCACAATTCAAAAAATGTGGTATTTGAAGATGAATCTGTCAGAAGAAGTAGAAAATCTTATTCGTCATTTATCGCTACCGGAAGAAAAGTATGAAACAGCATGCTCCAGGATAGATACAAGAATGTAGGAGTGTTGACATCAACATTAATTCAAAAACTATTGAATCAGCCCACCAGTGTATCTTCAGCACTTTCAATCAAGAAACTGAACACCACTGAGGAAACATGACACCACCCAAGAATGCTGGTTAGCTTTAAATAATCTAGGCATCGCTACAACATGGGATCCACTTCTGTTGCGTATATTGCTGGAAAAGGTGGACAGGATACCATATACGTCGTTCGAGCAGTCATTGAAGAATCCAGGGAACCAGCCAACAGTTATAGAATTCTTGAACTTCTGTAACGAAGTTTCTTGCCGGGGTGTACTCAGTCTCGCCAGAGTCCCGTACCGAACGAAATAAAAGGCTTTCGGTTTTCTTTTGACAGTTTTCGACTATTTATTCACCGTTATTCAAAGTTTTATTTTTCGGTCTTTTATTGCTATACATTAACTATACGAACTAACAGTATTACTTAAAACTAGTTCCTTTAATTCTAACGTTCGCTGAATAGCACTCAGTCCGTAAAAATACAAAATCTATATACACACAGAGTTCTAGAATACGAGGTTTTATGATTGTCGGCGTCAGTCACTACGAGGTACTAGAATTTACTTTGATTCAGGATTGGCGTCCGCTTAAAAGCACTCGGCCACGACGAGGTACTAAAATTTACTTGGAATCGGGATTGGCGTCCGCTTAAAAGCACTCAGCCAGGACGAGGTACTAAGATTTACTTGGAATTGGGATTGGCGTCCGCTAAAGAGCACTCAGCCAGGACGAGGTACTAAAATTTACTTGGAATTGGGATTGGCGTCCGCTTAAGAGCACTCAGCCAGGACGAGGTACTAAAATTTACTTGGAATTGGGATTGGCGTCCGCTTAAGAGCACTCTGTCAGGACGAGGTACTAAAAATTACTTGGAATCGTAATTGGCGTCCGCTTAAGAGCACTCAGACAGGACGAGGTACTAAAATTTACTTGGAATTGTTATTGGCGTCCTCTTAAGAGCACTCAGCCACTACGAGGTACAAGGTTTGACGACTTACAGGTTCAAGGTTTGACGACTTACCACTTGGAGCACGAGATTCCAAAAGAGATCGAATTCAGCGCGGAGGGCCCTTCTATACCCCGATCAAAACAACTCCGCTGCAATCGTTGTTCTTGTGCACATTCCGGAATTTTCTAATGTGCATAGCGGCACACAACGTACTTGTTGTTGTTGTGCTTATTTCTAGAAATATTTCTTGTGGTTTTGTTGGTAGCTTCCCACGCTCTAATTTAATTTTTGCTTGCTGGTTCCGCGTCTCAGTCTTTGTTGTAGTTGTTGTAAACTGTATTCCACCTGATTTTATTAGTAATTTCCCAAGGCTCTGTTTAATTTTTGCTTGCTGGTTTCGCGTCCCGGTCTGTGTTGTAATTGTTGTAAAAAGTATGTGGTTCATGTATTCTGTGTGACTGTTGTTTTTTTATCCCTTTGTTAGCAAGCGATTTAATGTGGTTGTTGTTGTTAGTTAGCTTTGCATATTTTCGCCTTTGCTACGTTGCCTTTTTTTCTTTTTATTGTTGTTGATAGAATTAATTCCACCTGAAGTTAGGTCCGCACAACCTAGGTCACCGCGTTTTCAGTTTACGTTTACTAAAAACGTGCTCGGTTGGGATGCAGGCAAGGTTCTACACCCGGAGTTGTAAGGCAAAATATTTTTTTCTTACACTCCCCCCTTTCTTTCGGATAGCATGACAGTGATCCGTCAGTGTCACGCGATACTTCGGTTGCATGGTGATTCTTTGAGCTCCCCAATGTGAGCCGTGCGAGTTTTCGTATTTCCCTGGGAGTTGAGCTCGACGATAACTGGTGATGTGTATCTCTGGATCTGTTATGGACCGTCGTATTTTGGAGCCAGCATGGCGGTAAACTTGTCCACTGCTTTCGATAGGGGATGGCTTCTCAATAATACCCACGTTCCTACTGCCGGGTTCCATTGTCTTCGCCGAAAGTCATAGTGTCGGGCTTGGTCCTTGGATGCTCGTTCGATGTTCCTCCTCACGATGTTGAAGATCTCCTGCAGCCGGTTACCCTTGTGTTCGGGACTCTGTGGTGCTGACCCTGTACCTATGGTAACCTCATCGAAAAGCGATCCTGGAAGCCGCAGCTCTCGTCCCTGTGTGAGGAAAGCGGGGCTGAAACCTGTCGTCTCCGATGCCATGCTGTTGGTTGCCAAAGAAATTTCTGGGATCAACTCATCCCATTGGGTTTGCCTATTATCGGCCACTTGTGCAAGAATTCTTTTCACGTTTCGGTTGGCTCTTTCTGTTGGGTTCTCCTGGGGGGTATAAGGGGGGATTTTATAGACGAAACTCTTATCAAGAGCAATGATGATGATGATGATGATGGTACCTCTTTCTCTCAAATGGATGTTTGAGAGGAAGATGCAAACAAATCAACTGAAGACATGGATTTATCTGAATTTGAGCAGCAAAATGAGCTGGATACAGCATACGGACTGAAAAGAGGATTAGATGGTGAATGGAGATTCGGAAGTAACGCTTTCAAATACAAAACGGCGAAATATTAATATCCGACAAACTGTTTGACACCTCATCTCCCACCTCTTTCAACCTTACACACGGTCTCTTTCAGTTATTGTTCCACAACACACAATAATAATAATAAGTTTACAAAACAATTCTAATCAATACTAATGCTCACAAACGTAACTATGATGAAAATAAGCAAATTAAATAAGCCTTACAAGTGCACCAATATCATAAAGGGATTATTCAATGATAAGTCTTTATTGCCTACGGACGGACAGATCACGAAGACGAGCCGCGCCAGAGCACGGTCCATTGGAACTTGTAATTTCATAGGTGAAACCTGGGTCGGCGTGGGGGTCCCGGAACTGGGTGAATATTCTCTCCTGTGCTGCATTTTTAATTCTTCGAGACGTTGTAATGTGTCGGCTTCGTGGTAAGACTTTGGACGAATTCGGACAAACGTTTCCGTAACTCATCGACAGTCCCTTCCGATTTCAGTGCAAATTCTATCGCGTACGTTTGCAACTCTTCTTTGTGCAAGTTGCGGATCCACGACACTCGAACCATATTTGTTTGTTGGATATGAAAGTGGGTTGAATTTACGGATGATCCTCTTCCCTGAGTGCTGGTAGTGACGATTCTTATTTAAGCCTTATTTAATTTGCTTATTTTCATCATAGTTACGTTTGTGAGCATTAGTATTGATTAGAATTGTTTTGTAAACTTATTATTATTGTGTGTTGTGGAACAATAACTGAAAGAGACCGTGTGTAAGGTTTAAAGAGGTGGGAGATGAGGTGTCAAACAGTTTGTCGGATATTAATATTTCGCCGTTTTGTATTTGAAAGCGCTACTTCCGAATCTCCATTCACCATCTAATCCTCTGTTCAGTCCGTATGCTGTATCCAGCTCATTTTGCAGCTCAAATTCAGATAAATCCATGTCTTCAGTTGATTTGTTTGCATCTTCCTCTCAAACATCCATTTGAGAGAAAAAGGTACCATCATCATCATCATTGCTCTTGGTAAGAGTTTCATCCATAAAATCGGTCTCTTTCATTGCTTTAACTGGGGTACTGGTTTTAAATTTGTTTGTTATTGTCGTTTGTTTTATATATCCCCACTAATTCCTTCAAAGGTACTGTAACCGGTTTAAAAGTCTCATTAAATTGGTTCTGTAAATCGGCTTTTCTTAATTTTAAAGCCTTAAATTTTTGTTTCAACTCTAGTCTAGTTTTTACAAATTCTTTTAATAGTTTATTATTCATCTTCAGTGTCTTCAATCAGCTGTAACAGTCAGTTATCAAGATTAGGTGTATCAACTATGAAATCAGATCAGATCGGATAAGATCTGTTATATCAGCTATCAGATGAGATGTATCAACTATCAGATCAGGTGCAACAGCTATCAGCTATTAGATCAGATAATTTCAAAGGCTGTTTGCGTACTAGTATGAAAGTGTCGGGTGCTTTGATTTATAGTTGAATGTAAGTATGAAAGCCTTTTTTATAACGCCCTTCAGCAATCGGATCGTCTTTGTTGATTACCGGTACAACTACAACAACATTAACTCTGTCTTAGCCGCCACGATCCGCATACAGTGCTGAAACTCGAATCCATAAAGCGCACCTGCTGTGCACCAGAACATTTCTCCACACACCCGTTCTCCTGTCCGACGAGCTATCACTATCCCTTCCGCCCCCCTCCCTCTCACCCACCCATGCCGCTAGCCGCCAGTCCGTCAGTCTGTCTGCCAGGCCACCAGCGTTGCCATCTGACTCGACCAACAAGGTTGCCACCCCTCGAAAAAATCCCACGAAAAATTCCCACAAATAATAAAAAATCCTCGATCTGGCCACTCTGTCAACCAAAATCCTTGATCTGGCAACTCTGTGAGAATTAATCCTCGGTCTGGCAACTCCGTTGGGTTGTTGTTGTTGTTGTAATCCTCATACTCATGAGGATGTATGCTTTTACCTTTTGTTGGTGTGAGCCAGAACCGGCCTTTATACTATATACTACTCACAGACGTCTGAAGAGGCTGCTAACTACAACTTACACATTCTGGCAAAGGGGGAGATAGAGAACAACAAACGATTAATACAAAGACTAGACGCATCATTAGCAGCCCTGCGTAGGATGTGTAGCATATTGACAGAAGACGCCGTGAAACATCCACAGCAGTATTATGAGGTGAAACTGGAAGCATATTTGGCAATAAGCTGAAGCACTAAATTTCAGCATCTGGGAATGTGAAGATGATCCAGAATCAGTGGGATGTAATGAAACAGAATACAACAAAGTGGAGGAGCTCAGCATGTAATGGTTGACTTATCTATAAAGGCAAGCAGTGACATTCAGGTATCAGTATCAAGAAGTAGCTCTACTAGCACATTGCAATTACCCAGAGTCAACATTCCGTCTTTCTGTGAGGATTATTTAAAGTGGCCCCAATTTTTTGATTTGTTTAAGCAAATGGTGTATAACCAACTCCTACCCACAATTCAAAAAATGTAGTACTTGAAGATGAATCTGTCAGGAGAAGTAGAAAATCTTATTCGTCATTTATCGCTAGCAGAAGAAAAGTATGAAACAGCATGCTCCAGGATAGATACAAGAATGTAAGAGTGTTAAAATCAACATTAATTCAAAAACTATTGGATCAGCCCACCAGTGTATCTTCAGCACTTTCAATCAAGAAACTGAACACCACTGAGGAAACATGACACCACCCAAGAATGCTGGTTAGCTTTAAATAATCTAGGCATCGCTACAACATGGGATCCACTTCTGTTGCGTATATTGCTGGAAAAGGTGGACAGGATACCATATACGTCGTTCGAGCAGTCATTGAAGAATCCAGGGAACCAGCCAACAGTTATAGAATTCTTGAACTTCTGTAACGAAGTTTCTTGCCAGGGTGTACTCAGTCTCGCCAGAGTCCCATACCGAACGAAATAAAAGGCTTTCGGTTTTCTTTTGACAGTTTTCGACTATTTATTCACCGTTATTCAAAGTTTTATTTTTCGGTCTTTTATTGCTATACATTAACTATACGAACTAACAGTATTTCTTAAAACTAGTTCCTTTAATTCTAACGTCCGCTGAATAGCACTCAGTCCGTCAAAATACAAAATCTATATACACACAGAGTTCTAGAATACGAGGTTTTATGATTGTCGGCGTCAGTCACTACGAGGTACTAGAATTTACTTTGATTCAGGATTGGCGTCCGCTTAAAAGCACTCGGCCAGGACGAGGTACTAAAATTTACTTGGAATTGGGATTGGCGTCCGCTAAAGAGCACTCAGCCAGGACGAGGTACTAAAATTTACTTGGAATTGGGATTGGCGTCCGCTTAAGAGCACTCAGCCAGGACGAGGTACTAAAATTTACTTGGAATTGGGATTGGCGTCCGCTTAAGAGCACTCTGCCAGTATGAGGTACTAAAAATTACTTGGAATCGTGATTGGCGTCCGCTTAAGAGCACTCAGACAGGACGAGGTACTAAAATTTACTTGGAATTGTTATTGGCGTCCTCTTAAGAGCACTCAGCCACTACGAGGTACTAGAGGTTCAAGGTTTGACGACTTACCACTTGGAGCACGAGATTCCAAAAGAGATCGAATTCAGCGCGGAGGGCCCTTTTATACCCCGATCTAAACTACTCCGCTGCAATCGTTGTTCTTGTGCACATTCCGGAATTTTCTAATGTGCATAGCGGCACACAACGTACTTGTTGTTGTTGTGCTTATTTCTAGAAATATTTCTTGTGGTTTTGTTGGTAGCTTCCCACGCTCTAATTTAATTTTTGCTTGCTGGTTCCGCGTCTCAGTCTTTGTTGTAGTTGTTGTAAACTGTATTCCACCTGATTTTATTAGTAATTTCCCAAGGCTCTGTTTAATTTTTGCTTGCTGGTTTCGCGTCCCGGTCTGTGTTGTAATTGTTGTAAAAAGTATGTGGTTCATGTATTCTGTGTGACTGTTGTTTTTTATCCCTTTGTTAGCAAGCGATTTAATGTGGTTGTTGTTGTTAGTTAGCTTTGCATATTTTCGCCTTTGCTACGTTGCCTTTTTTTCTTTTTATTGTTGTTGATAGAATTAATTCCACCTGAAGTTAGGTCCGCACAACCTAGGTCACCGCGTTTTCAGTTTACGTTTACTAAAAACGGGCTCGGTTGGGATGTAGGCCAGGTTCTACGCCCGGAGCTCCCCAATGAGAGCCGTGCGAGTTTTCGTATTTCCCTGGGAGTTGAGCTCGACGATAACTGGTGATGTGTATTTCTGGATCTGTTATGGACCGTCGTATTTTGGAGCCAGCATGGCGGTAAACTTGTCCACTGCTTTCGATAGGGGATGGCTTCTCAATAATACCCAAGTTCCTACTGCCGGGTTCCATTGTCTTCGCCGAAGGTCATAGTGTCGAGCTTGGTCCTTGGATGCTCGTTCGATGTTCCTCCTCACGATGTTGAAGATCTCCTGCAGCCGGTTACCCTTGTGTTCGGGACTTTGTGGTGCTGACCCTGTACCTATGGTAACCTCATCGAAAAGCGATCCTGGAAGCCGCAGCTCTCGTCCCTGTGTGAGGAAAGCGGGGCTGAAACCTGTCGTCTCCGATGCCATGCTGTTGGTTGCCAAAGAAATTTCTGGGATCAACTCATCCCATTGGGTTTGCCTATTATCGGCCACTTGTGCAAGAATTCTTTTCACGTTTCGGTTGGCTCTTTCTGTTGGGTTCTCCTGGGGGGTATAAGGGGGGATTTTATAGACGAAACTCTTACCAAGAGCAATGATGATGATGATGATGGTACCTCTTTCTCTCAAATGGATGTTTGAGAGGAAGATGCAAACAAATCAACTGAAGACATGGATTTATCTGAATTTGAGCAGCAAAATGAGCTGGATACAGCATACGGACTGAAAAGAGGATTAGATGGTGAATGGAGATTCGGAAGTAACGCTTTCAAATACAAAACGGCGAAATATTAATATCCGATAAACTGTTTGACACCTCATCTCCCACCTCTTTCAACCTTACACACGGTCTCTTTCAGTTATTGTTCCACAACACACAATAATAATAATAAGTTTACAAAACAATTCTAATCAATACTAATGCTCACAAACGTAACTATGATGAAAATAAGCAAATTAAATAAGGCTTACAAGTGCACCAATATCATAAAGGGATTATTCAATGATAAGTCTTTATTGCCTACGGACGGACAGATCACGAAGACGAGCCGCGCCAAGCACAGTCCATTGGAACTTGTAATTTCATAGGTGAAACCTGGGTCGGCGTGGGGGTCCCGGTACTGGGTGAATATTCTCTCCTGTGCTGCATTTTTAATTCTTCGAGACGTTGTAATGTGTCGTCTTCGTGGTAAGTCTTTGAGACGAATTCGGACAAACGTTTCCGTAACTCATCGACAGTCCCTTCCGATTTCAGTGCAAATTCTATCGCGTACGTTTGCAACTCTTCTTTGTGCAAGTTGCGGATCCACGACACTCGAACCATATTTGTTTGTTGGATATGAAAGTGGGTTGAATTTACAGATGATCCTCTTCCCTGAGTGCTGGTAGCGACGATTCTTATTTAAGCTTTATTTAATTTGCTTATTTTCATCATAGTTACGTTTGTGAGCATTAGTATTGATTAGAATTGTTTTTTAAACTTATTATTATTGTGTGTTGTGGAACAATAACTGAAAGAGACCGTGTGTAAGGTTTAAAGAGGTGGGAGATGAGGTGTCAAACAGTTTCTCGGATATTAATATTTCGCCGTTTTGTATTTGAAAGCGCTACTTCCGAATCTCCATTCACCATCTAATCCTCTGTTCAGTCCGTATGCTGTATCCAGCTTATTTTGCAGCTCAAATTCAGATAAATCCATGTCTTCAGTTGATTTGTTTGCATCTTCCTCTCAAACATCCATTTGAGAGAAAAAGGTACCATCATCATCATCATTGCTCTTGGTAAGAGTTTCGTCCATAAAATCGGTCTCTTTCATTGCTTTAACTGGGGTACTGGTTTTAAATTTGTTTGTTATTGTCGTTTGTTTTATATATCCCCACTAATTCCTTCAAAGGTACTGTAACCGGTTTAAAAGTCTCATTAAATTGGTTCTCTAAATCGGCTTTTCTTAATTTTAAAGCCTTAAATTTTTGTTTCAACTCTAGTCTAGTTTTTACAAATTCCTTTAATAGTTTATTATTCATCTTCAGTGTCTTCAATCAGCTGTAACAGTCAGTTATCAAGATTAGGTGTATCAACTATGAAATCAGATCAGATCGGATTAGATCTGGTATATCAGCTATCAGATGAGATGTATCAACTATCAGATCAGGTGCAACAGCTATCAGCTATTAGATCAGATAATTTCAAAGGCTGTTTGCGTACTAGTATGAAAGTGTCGGGTGCTTTGATTTATAGTTGAATGTAAGTATCAAAGCCTTTTTTATAACGCCCTTCAGCAATCGGATCGTCTTTGTTGATTACCGGTACAACTACAACAACATTAACTCTGTCTTAGCCGCCACGATCCGCATACAGTGCTGAAACTCGAATCCATAAAGCGCACCTGCTGTGCACCAGAACATTTCTCCACACGCCCGTTCTCCTGTCCGACGAGCTATCACTATCCCTTCCGCCCCCCTCCCTCTCACCCACCCATGCCGCTAGCCGCCAGTCCGTCAGTCTGTCTGCCAGGCCACCAGCGTTGCCATCTGACTCGACCAACAAGGTTGCCACCCCTCGAAAAAATCCCACGAAAAATTCCCACAAATAATAAAAAATCCTCGATCTGGCCACTCTGTCAACCAAAATCCTTGATCTGGCAACTCCGTTGGGTTGTTGTTGTTGTTGTAATCCTCATACTCATGAGGATGTATGCTTTTACCTTTTGTTGGTGTGAGCCAGAACCGGCCTTTATACTATATACTACTCACAGACGTCTGAAAAGGCTGCTAACTACAACTTACACATTCTGGCAAAGGGGGAGATAGAGAACAACAAACGATTAATACAAAGACTAGACGCATCATTAGCAGCCCTGCGTAGGATGTGTAGCATATTGACAGAAGACGCCGTGAAACATCCACAGCAGTATTATGAGGTGAAACTGGAAGCATATTTGGCAATAAGCTGAAGCACTAAATTTCAGCATCTGGGAATGTGAAGATGATTCAGAATCAGTGGAATGTAATGAAACAGAATACAACAAAGTGGAGGAGCTCAGCATGTAATGGTTGACTTATCTATAAAGGCAAGCAGTGACATTCAGGTATCAGTATCAAGAAGTAGCTCTACTAGCACATTGCAATTACCCAGAGTCAACATTCCGTCTTTCTGTGAGGATTATTTAAAGTGGCCCCAATTTTTTGATTTGTTTTAGCAAATGGTGTATAACCAACTCCTACCCACAATTCAAAAAATGTGGTATTTGAAGATGAATCTGTCAGGAGAAGTAGAAAATCTTATTCGTCATTTATCGCTACCGGAAGAAAAGTATGAAACAGCATGCTCCAGTATAGATACAAGAATGTAAGAGTGTTGACATCAACATTAATTCAAAAACTATTGGATCAGCCCACCAGTGTATCTTCAGCACTTTCAATCAAGAAACTGAACACCACTGAGGAAACATGACACCACCCAAGAATGCTGGTTAGCTTTAAATAATCTAGGCATCGCTACAACATGGGATCCACTTCTGTTGCGTATATTGCTGGAAAAGGTGGACAGGATACCATATACGTCGTTCGAGCAGTCGTTGAAGAATCCAGGGAACCAGCCAACAGTTATAGAATTCTTGAACTTCTGTAACGAAGTTTCTTGCCGGGGTGTACTCAGTCTCGCCAGAGTCCCGTACCGAACGAAATAAAAGGCTTTCGGTTTTCTTTTGACAGTTTTCGACTATTTATTCACCGTTATTCAAAGTTTTATTTTTCGGTCTTTTATTGCTATGCATTAACTATACGAACTAACAGTATTTCTTAAAACTAGTTCCTTTAATTCTAACGTCCGCTGAATAGCACTCAGTCCGTAAAAATACAAAATCTATATACACACAGAGTTCTAGAATACGAGGTTTTATGATTGTCGGCGTCAGTCACTACGAGGTACTAGAATTTACCTTGATTCAGGATTGGCGTCCGCTTAAAAGCACTCGGCCACGACGAGGTACTAAAATTTACTTGGAATCGGGATTGGCGTCCGCTTAAAAGCACTCAGCCAGGACGAGGTACTAAGATTTACTTGGAATTGGGATTGGCATCCGCTAAAGAGCACTCAGCCAGGACGAGGTACTAAAATTTACTTGGAATTGGGATTGGCGTCCTCTTGAGAGCACTCATTCAGGACGAGGTACTAAAATTTACTTGGAATTGGGATTGGCGTCCGCTTAAGAGCACTCTGCCAGGACGAGGTACTAAAAATTACTTAGAATCGGGATTGGCGTCCGCTTAAGAGCACTCAGACAGGACGAGGTACTAAAATTTACTTGGAATTGTGATTGGCGTCGTCTTAAGAGCACTCAGCCACTACGAGGTACTAGAGGTTCAAGGTTTGACGACTTACCACTTGGAGCACGAGATTCCAAAAGAGATCGAATTCAGCGCGGAGGGCCCTTTTATACCCCGATCAAAACAACTCCGCTGCAATCGTTCTTCTTGTGCACATTCCGGAATTTTCTAATGTGCATAGCGGCACACAACGTACTTGTTGTTGTTGTGCTTATTTCTAGAAATATTTCTTGTGGTTTTGCTGGTAGCTTCCCACGCTCTAATTTAATTTTTGCTTGCTGGTTCCGCGTCTCAGTCTTTGTTGTAGTTGTTGTAAACTGTATTCCACCTGATTTTATTAGTAATTTCCCAAGGCTCTGTTTAATTTTTGCTTGCTGGTTTCGCGTCCCGGTCTGTGTTGTAATTGTTGTAAAAAGTATGTGGTTCATGTATTCTGTGTGACTGTTGTTTTTTTATCCCTTTGTTAGCAAGCGAGTTAATGTGGTTGTTGTTGTTGTTAGTTAGCTTTGCATATTTTCGCCTTTGCTACGTTGCCTTTTTTTCTTTTTATTGTTGTTGATAGAATTAATTCCACCTGAAGTTAGGTCCGCACAACCTAGGTCACCGCGTTTTCAGTTTACGTTTACTAAAAACGGGCTCGGTTGGAATGCAGGCCAGGTTCTACACCCGGAGTTGTAAGGCAAAATATTTTTTCTTACACTCCTTTCCTTCCTCCTCCTTTCTTTTGGATATCAGGACAGTGATCCGTTTAGGGGTCAGTGTCACGCGATACTTCGGTTGCATGGTGATATTCTTTGAGCTCCCCAATGTGAGCCTTGCGAGTTTACGTATTTCCCTGGGAGTTGAGCTCGACGATAACTGGTGATGTGTATCTCTGGATCTGTTATGGACCGTCGTATTTTGGAGCTAGCATGGCGGTAAACTTGTCCACTGCTTTCGATAGGGGATGGCTTCTCAATAATACCCACGTTCCTACTGCCGGGTTCCATTGTCTTCGCCGAAGGTCATAGTGTCGGGCTTGGTCCTTGGATGCTCGTTCGATGTTCCTCATCACGATGTTGAAGATCTCCTGCAGCCGGTTACCCTTGTGTTCGGGACTTTGTGGTGCTGACCCTGTACCTATGGTAACCTCATCGAAAAGCGATCCTGGAAGCCGCAGCTCTCGTCCCTGTGTGAGGAAAGCGGGGCTGAAACCTGTCGTCTCCGATGCCATGCTGTTGGTTGCCAAAGAAATTTCTGGGGTCAACGCATCCCATTGGGTTTGCCTATTATCGGCCACTTGTGCAAGAATTCTTTTCACGTTTCGGTTGGCTCTTTCTGTTGGGTTCTCCTGGGGGGTATAAGGGGGGATTTTATGGACGAAACTCTTACCAAGAGCAATGATGATGATGATGGTACCTCTTTCTCTCAAATGGATGTTTGAGAGGAAGATGCAAACAAATCAACTGAAGACATGGATTTATCTGAATTTGAGCAGCAAAATGAGCTGGATACAGCATACGGACTGAACAGAGGATTAGATGGTGAATGGAGATTCGGAAGTAGCGCTTTCAAATACAAAACGGCGAAATATTAATATCCGACAAACTGTTTGACACCTCATCTCCCACCTCTTTCAACCTTACACACGGTCTCTTTCAGTTATTGTTCCACAACACACAATAATAATAATAAGTTTACAAAACAATTCTAATCAATACTAATGCTCACAAACGTAACTATGATGAAAATAAGCAAATTAAATAAGGCTTACAAGTGCACCAATATCATAAAGGGATTATTCAATGATAAGTCTTTATTGCCTACGGACGGACAGATCACGAAGACGAGCCGCGCCAGAGCACGGTCCATTGGAACTTGTAATTTCATAGGTGAAACCTGGGTCGGCGTGGGGGTCCCGGAACTGGGTGAATATTCTCTCCTGTGCTGCATTTTTAATTCTTCGAGACGTTGTAATGTGTCGGCTTCGTGGTAAGTCTTTGAGACGAATTCGGACAAACGTTTCCGTAACTCATCGACAGTCCCTTCCGATTTCAGTGCAAATTCTATCGCGTACGTTTGCAACTCTTCTTTGTGCAAGTTGCGGATCCACGACACTCAACCATATTTGTTTGTTGGATATGAAAGTGGGTTGAATTTACAGATGATCCTCTTCCCTGAGTGCTGGTAGCGACGATTCTTATTTAAGCTTTATTTAATTTGCTTATTTTCATCATAGTTACGTTTGTGAGCATTAGTATTGATTACAATTGTTTTGTAAACTTATTATTATTGTGTGTTGTGGAACAATAACTGAAAGAGACCGTGTGTAAGGTTTAAAGAGGTGGGAGATGAGGTGTCAAACAGGTTGTCGGATATTAATATTTCGCCGTTTTGTATTTGAAAGCGCTACTTCCGCATCTCCATTCACCATCTAATCCTCTGTTCAGTCCGTATGCTGTATACAGCTCATTTTGCAGCTCAAATTCAGATAAATCCATGTCTTCAGTTGATTTGTTTGCATCTTCCTCTCAAACATCCATTTGAGAGAAAAAGGTACCATCATCATCATCATTGCTCTTGGTAAGAGTTTCGTCCATAAAATCGGTCTCTTTCATTGCTTTAACTGGGGTACTGGTTTTAAATTTGTTTGTTATTGCATCATGCATATATTCTGGGTCACTTTTGTACACATTTGTTTCAGTTGTGTCGTTTGTTTTATATATCCCCACTAATTCCTTCAAAGGTACTGTAACCGGTTTAAAAGTCTCATTAAATTGATTCTCTAAATCGGCTTTTCTTAACTTTAAAGCCTTAAATTTTTGTTTCAATTCTAGTCTAGTTTTTACAAATTCTTTTAATAGTTTATTATTCATCTTCAGTGTCTTCAATCAGCTGTAACAGTCAGTTATCAAGACTAGGTGTATCAACTATGAAATCAGATCAGATCGGATTAGATCTGGTATATCAGCTATCAGATGAGATGTATCAACTATCAGATCAGGTGCAACAGCTATCAGCTATTAGATCAGATAATTTCAAAGGCTGTTTGCGTACTAGTATGAAAGTGTCGGGTGCTTTGATTTATAGATGAATGTAAGTATCAAAGCCTTTTTTATAACGCCCTTCAGCAATCGGATCGTCTTTGTTGATTAGCGGTACAACTACAACAACATTAACTCTGTCTTAGCTGCCACGATCCGCATACAGTGCTGAAACTCGAATCCATAAAGCGCACCTGCTGTGCACCAGAACATTTCTCCACACGCCCGTTCTCCTGCCCGACGAGCTATCACTATCCCTTCCGCCCCCTCCCTCTCACCCACCCATGCCGCTAGCCGCCAGTCCGTCAGTCTGTCTGCCAGGCCACCAGCGTTGCCATCTGACTCGACCAACAAGGTTGCCACCCCTCGAAAAAATCCCACGAAAAATTCCCACAAATAATAAAAAATCCTCGATCTGGCCACTCTGTCAACCAAAATCCTTGATCTGGCAACTCCGTTGGGTTGTTGTTGTTGTTGTAATCCTCATACTCATGAGGATGTATGCTTTTACCTTTTGTTGGTGTGAGCCAGAACCGGCCTTTATACTATATACTACTCACAGACGTCTGAAGAGGCTGCTAACTACAACTTACACATTCTGGGAAAGGGGGAGATAGAGAACAACAAACGATTAATACAAAGACTAGACGCATCATTAGCAGCCCTGCGTAGGATGTGTAGCATATTGACAGAAGACGCCGTGAAACATCCACAGCAGTATTATGAGGTGAAACTGGAAGCATATTTGGCAATAAGCTGAAGCACTAAATTTCAGCATCTGGGAATGTGAAGATGATTCAGAATCAGTGGAATGTAATGAAACAGAATACAACAAAGTGGAGGAGCTCAGCATGTAATGGTTGACTTATCTATAAAGGCAAGCAGTGACATTCAGGTATCAGTATCAAGAAGTAGCTCTACTAGCACATTGCAATTACCCAGAGTCAACATTCCGTCTTTCTGTGAGGATTATTTAAAGTGGCCCCAATTTTTTGATTTGTTTTAGCAAATGGTGTATAACCAACTCCTACCCACAATTCAAAAAATGTGGTATTTGAAGATGAATCTGTCAGGAGAAGTAGAAAATCTTATTCGTCATTTATCGCTACCGGAAGAAAAGTATGAAACAGCATGCTCCAGTATAGATACAAGAATGTAAGAGTGTTGACATCAACATTAATTCAAAAACTATTGGATCAGCCCACCAGTGTATCTTCAGCACTTTCAATCAAGAAACTGAACACCACTGAGGAAACATGACACCACCCAAGAATGCTGGTTAGCTTTAAATAATCTAGGCATCGCTACAACATGGGATCCACTTCTGTTGCGTATATTGCTGGAAAAGGTGGACAGGATACCATATACGTCGTTCGAGCAGTCGTTGAAGAATCCAGGGAACCAGCCAACAGTTATAGAATTCTTGAACTTCTGTAACGAAGTTTCTTGCCGGGGTGTACTCAGTCTCGCCAGAGTCCCGTACCGAACGAAATAAAAGGCTTTCGGTTTTCTTTTGACAGTTTTCGACTATTTATTCACCGTTATTCAAAGTTTTATTTTTCGGTCTTTTATTGCTATGCATTAACTATACGAACTAACAGTATTTCTTAAAACTAGTTCCTTTAATTCTAACGTCCGCTGAATAGCACTCAGTCCGTAAAAATATAAAATCTATATACACACAGAGTTCTAGAATACGAGGTTTTATGATTGTCGGCGTCAGTCACTACGAGGTACTAGAATTTACCTTGATTCAGGATTGGCGTCCGCTTAAAAGCACTCGGCCACGACGAGGTACTAAAATTTACTTGGAATCGGGATTGGCGTCCGCTTAAAAGCACTCAGCCAGGACGAGGTACTAAGATTTACTTGGAATTGGGATTGGCATCCGCTAAAGAGCACTCAGCCAGGACGAGGTACTAAAATTTACTTGGAATTGGGATTGGCGTCCTCTTGAGAGCACTCATTCAGGACGAGGTACTAAAATTTACTTGGAATTGGGATTGGCGTCCGCTTAAGAGCACTCTGCCAGGACGAGGTACTAAAAATTACTTAGAATCGGGATTGGCGTCCGCTTAAGAGCACTCAGACAGGACGAGGTACTAAAATTTACTTGGAATTGTGATTGGCGTCGTCTTAAGAGCACTCAGCCACTACGAGGTACTAGAGGTTCAAGGTTTGACGACTTACCACTTGGAGCACGAGATTCCAAAAGAGATCGAATTCAGCGCGGAGGGCCCTTTTATACCCCGATCAAAACAACTCCGCTGCAATCGTTCTTCTTGTGCACATTCCGGAATTTTCTAATGTGCATAGCGGCACACAACGTACTTGTTGTTGTTGTGCTTATTTCTAGAAATATTTCTTGTGGTTTTGCTGGTAGCTTCCCACGCTCTAATTTAATTTTTGCTTGCTGGTTCCGCGTCTCAGTCTTTGTTGTAGTTGTTGTAAACTGTATTCCACCTGATTTTATTAGTAATTTCCCAAGGCTCTGTTTAATTTTTGCTTGCTGGTTTCGCGTCCCGGTCTGTGTTGTAATTGTTGTAAAAAGTATGTGGTTCATGTATTCTGTGTGACTGTTGTTTTTTTATCCCTTTGTTAGCAAGCGAGTTAATGTGGTTGTTGTTGTTGTTAGTTAGCTTTGCATATTTTCGCCTTTGCTACGTTGCCTTTTTTTCTTATTGTTGTTGATAGAATTATTGTTGTTGATTATTGTTGTTGATAGAATTAATTCCACCTGAAGTTAGGTCCGCACAACCTAGGTCACCGCGTTTTCAGTTTACGTTTACTAAAAACGGGCTCGGTTGGAATGCAGGCCAGGTTCTACACCCGGAGTTGTAAGGCAAAATATTTTTTCTTACACTCCTTTCCTTCCTCCTCCTTTCTTTTGGATATCAGGACAGTGATCCGTTTAGGGGTCAGTGTCACGCGATACTTCGGTTGCATGGTGATATTCTTTGAGCTCCCCAATGTGAGCCTTGCGAGTTTACGTATTTCCCTGGGAGTTGAGCTCGACGATAACTGGTGATGTGTATCTCTGGATCTGTTATGGACCGTCGTATTTTGGAGCTAGCATGGCGGTAAACTTGTCCACTGCTTTCGATAGGGGATGGCTTCTCAATAATACCCACGTTCCTACTGCCGGGTTCCATTGTCTTCGCCGAAGGTCATAGTGTCGGGCTTGGTCCTTGGATGCTCGTTCGATGTTCCTCATCACGATGTTGAAGATCTCCTGCAGCCGGTTACCCTTGTGTTCGGGACTTTGTGGTGCTGACCCTGTACCTATGGTAACCTCATCGAAAAGCGATCCTGGAAGCCGCAGCTCTCGTCCCTGTGTGAGGAAAGCGGGGCTGAAACCTGTCGTCTCCGATGCCATGCTGTTGGTTGCCAAAGAAATTTCTGGGGTCAACGCATCCCATTGGGTTTGCCTATTATCGGCCACTTGTGCAAGAATTCTTTTCACGTTTCGGTTGGCTCTTTCTGTTGGGTTCTCCTGGGGGGTATAAGGGGGGATTTTATGGACGAAACTCTTACCAAGAGCAATGATGATGATGATGGTACCTCTTTCTCTCAAATGGATGTTTGAGAGGAAGATGCCAACAAATCAACTGAAGACATGGATTTATCTGAATTTGAGCAGCAAAATGAGCTGGATACAGCATACGGACTGAACAGAGGATTAGATGGTGAATGGAGATTCGGAAGTAGCGCTTTCAAATACAAAACGGCGAAATATTAATATCCGACAAACTGTTTGACACCTCATCTCCCACCTCTTTCAACCTTACACACGGTCTCTTTCAGTTATTGTTCCACAACACACAATAATAATAATAAGTTTACAAAACAATTCTAATCAATACTAATGCTCACAAACGTAACTATGATGAAAATAAGCAAATTAAATAAGGCTTACAAGTGCACCAATATCATAAAGGGATTATTCAATGATAAGTCTTTATTGCCTACGGACGGACAGATCACGAAGACGAGCCGCGCCAGAGCACGGTCCATTGGAACTTGTAATTTCATAGGTGAAACCTGGGTCGGCGTGGGGGTCCCGGAACTGGGTGAATATTCTCTCCTGTGCTGCATTTTTAATTCTTCGAGACGTTGTAATGTGTCGGCTTCGTGGTAAGTCTTTGAGACGAATTCGGACAAACGTTTCCGTAACTCATCGACAGTCCCTTCCGATTTCAGTGCAAATTCTATCGCGTACGTTTGCAACTCTTCTTTGTGCAAGTTGCGGATCCACGACACTCGAACCATATTTGTTTGTTGGATATGAAAGTGGGTTGAATTTACAGATGATCCTCTTCCCTGAGTGCTGGTAGCGACGATTCTTATTTAAGCTTTATTTAATTTGCTTATTTTCATCATAGTTACGTTTGTGAGCATTAGTATTGATTACAATTGTTTTGTAAACTTATTATTATTGTGTGTTGTGGAACAATAACTGAAAGAGACCGTGTGTAAGGTTTAAAGAGGTGGGAGATGAGGTGTCAAACAGGTTGTCGGATATTAATATTTCGCCGTTTTGTATTTGAAAGCGCTACTTCCGCATCTCCATTCACCATCTAATCCTCTGTTCAGTCCGTATGCTGTATACAGCTCATTTTGCAGCTCAAATTCAGATAAATCCATGTCTTCAGTTGATTTGTTTGCATCTTCCTCTCAAACATCCATTTGAGAGAAAAAGGTACCATCATCATCATCATTGCTCTTGGTAAGAGTTTCGTCCATAAAATCGGTCTCTTTCATTGCTTTAACTGGGGTACTGGTTTTAAATTTGTTTGTTATTGCATCATGCATATATTCTGGGTCACTTTTGTACACATTTGTTTCAGTTGTGTCGTTTGTTTTATATATCCCCACTAATTCCTTCAAAGGTACTGTAACCGGTTTAAAAGTCTCATTAAATTGATTCTCTAAATCGGCTTTTCTTAACTTTAAAGCCTTAAATTTTTGTTTCAATTCTAGTCTAGTTTTTACAAATTCTTTTAATAGTTTATTATTCATCTTCAGTGTCTTCAATCAGCTGTAACAGTCAGTTATCAAGACTAGGTGTATCAACTATGAAATCAGATCAGATCGGATTAGATCTGGTATATCAGCTATCAGATGAGATGTATCAACTATCAGATCAGGTGCAACAGCTATCAGCTATTAGATCAGATAATTTCAAAGGCTGTTTGCGTACTAGTATGAAAGTGTCGGGTGCTTTGATTTATAGATGAATGTAAGTATCAAAGCCTTTTTTATAACGCCCTTCAGCAATCGGATCGTCTTTGTTGATTAGCGGTACAACTACAACAACATTAACTCTGTCTTAGCTGCCACGATCCGCATACAGTGCTGAAACTCGAATCCATAAAGCGCACCTGCTGTGCACCAGAACATTTCTCCACACGCCCGTTCTCCTGCCCGACGAGCTATCACTATCCCTTCCGCCCCCTCCCTCTCACCCACCCATGCCGCTAGCCGCCAGTCCGTCAGTCTGTCTGCCAGGCCACCAGCGTTGCCATCTGACTCGACCAACAAGGTTGCCACCCCTCGAAAAAATCCCACGAAAAATTCCCACAAATAATAAAAAATCCTCGATCTGGCCACTCTGTCAACCAAAATCCTTGATCTGGCAACTCCGTTGGGTTGTTGTTGTTGTTGTAATCCTCATACTCATGAGGATGTATGCTTTTACCTTTTGTTGGTGTGAGCCAGAACCGGCCTTTATACTATATACTACTCACAGACGTCTGAAGAGGCTGCTAACTACAACTTACACATTCTGGGAAAGGGGGAGATAGAGAACAACAAACGATTAATACAAAGACTAGACGCATCATTAGCAGCCCTGCGTAGGATGTGTAGCATATTGACAGAAGACGCCGTGAAACATCCACAGCAGTATTATGAGGTGAAACTGGAAGCATATTTGGCAATAAGCTGAAGCACTAAATTTCAGCATCTGGGAATGTGAAGATGATTCAGAATCAGTGGAATGTAATGAAACAGAATACAACAAAGTGGAGGAGCTCAGCATGTAATGGTTGACTTATCTATAAAGGCAAGCAGTGACATTCAGGTATCAGTATCAAGAAGTAGCTCTACTAGCACATTGCAATTACCCAGAGTCAACATTCCGTCTTTCTGTGAGGATTATTTAAAGTGGCCCCAATTTTTTGATTTGTTTTAGCAAATGGTGTATAACCAACTCCTACCCACAATTCAAAAAATGTGGTATTTGAAGATGAATCTGTCAGGAGAAGTAGAAAATCTTATTCGTCATTTATCGCTACCGGAAGAAAAGTATGAAACAGCATGCTCCAGTATAGATACAAGAATGTAAGAGTGTTGACATCAACATTAATTCAAAAACTATTGGATCAGCCCACCAGTGTATCTTCAGCACTTTCAATCAAGAAACTGAACACCACTGAGGAAACATGACACCACCCAAGAATGCTGGTTAGCTTTAAATAATCTAGGCATCGCTACAACATGGGATCCACTTCTGTTGCGTATATTGCTGGAAAAGGTGGACAGGATACCATATACGTCGTTCGAGCAGTCGTTGAAGAATCCAGGGAACCAGCCAACAGTTATAGAATTCTTGAACTTCTGTAACGAAGTTTCTTGCCGGGGTGTACTCAGTCTCGCCAGAGTCCCGTACCGAACGAAATAAAAGGCTTTCGGTTTTCTTTTGACAGTTTTCGACTATTTATTCACCGTTATTCAAAGTTTTATTTTTCGGTCTTTTATTGCTATGCATTAACTATACGAACTAACAGTATTTCTTAAAACTAGTTCCTTTAATTCTAACGTCCGCTGAATAGCACTCAGTCCGTAAAAATACAAAATCTATATACACACAGAGTTCTAGAATACGAGGTTTTATGATTGTCGGCGTCAGTCACTACGAGGTACTAGAATTTACCTTGATTCAGGATTGGCGTCCGCTTAAAAGCACTCGGCCACGACGAGGTACTAAAATTTACTTGGAATCGGGATTGGCGTCCGCTTAAAAGCACTCAGCCAGGACGAGGTACTAAGATTTACTTGGAATTGGGATTGGCATCCGCTAAAGAGCACTCAGCCAGGACGAGGTACTAAAATTTACTTGGAATTGGGATTGGCGTCCTCTTGAGAGCACTCATTCAGGACGAGGTACTAAAATTTACTTGGAATTGGGATTGGCGTCCGCTTAAGAGCACTCTGCCAGGACGAGGTACTAAAAATTACTTAGAATCGGGATTGGCGTCCGCTTAAGAGCACTCAGACAGGACGAGGTACTAAAATTTACTTGGAATTGTGATTGGCGTCGTCTTAAGAGCACTCAGCCACTACGAGGTACTAGAGGTTCAAGGTTTGACGACTTACCACTTGGAGCACGAGATTCCAAAAGAGATCGAATTCAGCGCGGAGGGCCCTTTTATACCCCGATCAAAACAACTCCGCTGCAATCGTTCTTCTTGTGCACATTCCGGAATTTTCTAATGTGCATAGCGGCACACAACGTACTTGTTGTTGTTGTGCTTATTTCTAGAAATATTTCTTGTGGTTTTGCTGGTAGCTTCCCACGCTCTAATTTAATTTTTGCTTGCTGGTTCCGCGTCTCAGTCTTTGTTGTAGTTGTTGTAAACTGTATTCCACCTGATTTTATTAGTAATTTCCCAAGGCTCTGTTTAATTTTTGCTTGCTGGTTTCGCGTCCCGGTCTGTGTTGTAATTGTTGTAAAAAGTATGTGGTTCATGTATTCTGTGTGACTGTTGTTTTTTTATCCCTTTGTTAGCAAGCGAGTTAATGTGGTTGTTGTTGTTGTTAGTTAGCTTTGCATATTTTCGCCTTTGCTACGTTGCCTTTTTTTCTTTTTATTGTTGTTGATAGAATTAATTCCACCTGAAGTTAGATCCGCACAACCTAGGTCACCGCGTTTTCAGTTTACGTTTACTAAAAACGGGCTCGGTTGGAATGCAGGCCAGGTTTTACACCCGGAGTTGTAAGGCAAAATATTTTTTCTTACACTCCTTTCCTTCCTCCTCCTTTCTTTTGGATATCAGGACAGTGATCCGTTTAGGGGTCAGTGTCACGCGATACTTCGGTTGCATGGTGATATTCTTTGAGCTCCCAAATGTGAGCCTTGCGAGTTTACGTATTTCCCTGGGAGTTGAGCTCGACGATAACTGGTGATGTGTATCTCTGGATCTGTTATGGACCGTCGTATTTTGGAGCTAGCATGGCGGTAAACTTGTCCACTGCTTTCGATAGGGGATGGCTTCTCAATAATACCCACGTTCCTACTGCCGGGTTCCATTGTCTTCGCCGAAGGTCATAGTGTCGGGCTTGGTCCTTGGATGCTCGTTCGATGTTCCTCATCACGATGTTGAAGATCTCCTGCAGCCGGTTACCCTTGTGTTCGGGACTTTGTGGTGCTGACCCTGTACCTATGGTAACCTCATCGAAAAGCGATCCTGGAAGCCGCAGCTCTCGTCCCTGTGTGAGGAAAGCGGGGCTGAAACCTGTCGTCTCCGATGCCATGCTGTTGGTTGCCAAAGAAATTTCTGGGGTCAACGCATCCCATTGGGTTTGCCTATTATCGGCCACTTGTGCAAGAATTCTTTTCACGTTTCGGTTGGCTCTTTCTGTTGGGTTCTCCTGGGGGGTATAAGGGGGGATTTTATGGACGAAACTCTTACCAAGAGCAATGATGATGATGATGGTACCTCTTTCTCTCAAATGGATGTTTGAGAGGAAGATGCAAACAAATCAACTGAAGACATGGATTTATCTGAATTTGAGCAGCAAAATGAGCTGGATACAGCATACGGACTGAACAGAGGATTAGATGGTGAATGGAGATTCGGAAGTAGCGCTTTCAAATACAAAACGGCGAAATATTAATATCCGACAAACTGTTTGACACCTCATCTCCCACCTCTTTCAACCTTACACACGGTCTCTTTCAGTTATTGTTCCACAACACACAATAATAATAATAAGTTTACAAAACAATTCTAATCAATACTAATGCTCACAAACGTAACTATGATGAAAATAAGCAAATTAAATAAGGCTTACAAGTGCACCAATATCATAAAGGGATTATTCAATGATAAGTCTTTATTGCCTACGGACGGACAGATCACGAAGACGAGCCGCGCCAGAGCACGGTCCATTGGAACTTGTAATTTCATAGGTGAAACCTGGGTCGGCGTGGGGGTCCCGGAACTGGGTGAATATTCTCTCCTGTGCTGCATTTTTAATTCTTCGAGACGTTGTAATGTGTCGGCTTCGTGGTAAGTCTTTGAGACGAATTCGGACAAACGTTTCCGTAACTCATCGACAGTCCCTTCCGATTTCAGTGCAAATTCTATCGCGTACGTTTGCAACTCTTCTTTGTGCAAGTTGCGGATCCACGACAC
This sequence comes from Sicus ferrugineus, assembly GCA_922984085.1. Taxonomy (NCBI): domain Eukaryota; kingdom Metazoa; phylum Arthropoda; class Insecta; order Diptera; family Conopidae; genus Sicus; species Sicus ferrugineus. The sequence goes on from OV277350.1 coordinate 14,071,461, forward strand.
TCGAACCATATTTGTTTGTTGGATATGAAAGTGGGTTGAATTTACAGATGATCCTCTTCCCTGAGTGCTGGTACCGACGATTCTTATTTAAGCTTTATTTAATTTGCTTATTTTCATCATAGTTACGTTTGTGAGCATTAGTATTGATTACAATTGTTTTGTAAACTTATTATTATTGTGTGTTGTGGAACAATAACTGAAAGAAACCGTGTGTAAGGTTTAAAGAGGTGGGAGATGAGGTGTCAAACAGGTTGTCGGATATTAATATTTCGCCGTTTTGTATTTGAAAGCGCTACTTCCGCATCTCCATTCACCATCTAATCCTCTGTTCAGTCCGTATGCTGTATACAGCTCATTTTGCAGCTCAAATTCAGATAAATCCATGTCTTCAGTTGATTTGTTTGCATCTTCCTCTCAAACATCCATTTGAGAGAAAAAGGTACCATCATCATCATCATTGCTCTTGGTAAGAGTTTCGTCCATAAAATCGGTCTCTTTCATTGCTTTAACTGGGGTACTGGTTTTAAATTTGTTTGTTATTGCATCATGCATATATTCTGGGTCACTTTTGTACACATTTGTTTCAGTTGTGTCGTTTGTTTTATATATCCCCACTAATTCCTTCAAAGGTACTGTAACCGGTTTAAAAGTCTCATTAAATTGATTCTCTAAATCGGCTTTTCTTAACTTTAAAGCCTTAAATTTTTGTTTCAATTCTAGTCTAGTTTTTACAAATTCTTTTAATAGTTTATTATTCATCTTCAGTGTCTTCAATCAGCTGTAACAGTCAGTTATCAAGACTAGGTGTATCAACTATGAAATCAGATCAGATCGGATTAGATCTGGTATATCAGCTATCAGATGAGATGTATCAACTATCAGATCAGGTGCAACAGCTATCAGCTATTAGATCAGATAATTTCAAAGGCTGTTTGCGTACTAGTATGAAAGTGTCGGGTGCTTTGATTTATAGATGAATGTAAGTATCAAAGCCTTTTTTATAACGCCCTTCAGCAATCGGATCGTCTTTGTTGATTAGCGGTACAACTACAACAACATTAACTCTGTCTTAGCTGCCACGATCCGCATACAGTGCTGAAACTCGAATCCATAAAGCGCACCTGCTGTGCACCAGAACATTTCTCCACACGCCCGTTCTCCTGCCCGACGAGCTATCACTATCCCTTTCGCCCCCTCCCTCTCACCCACCCATGCCGCTAGCCGCCAGTCCGTCAGTCTGTCTGCCAGGCCACCAGCGTTGCCATCTGACTCGACCAACAAGGTTGCCACCCCTCGAAAAAATCCCACGAAAAATTCCCACAAATAATAAAAAATCCTCGATCTGGCCACTCTGTCAACCAAAATCCTTGATCTGGCAACTCCGTTGGGTTGTTGTTGTTGTTGTAATCCTCATACTCATGAGGATGTATGCTTTTACCTTTTGTTGGTGTGAGCCAGAACCGGCCTTTATACTATATACTACTCACAGACGTCTGAAGAGGCTGCTAACTACAACTTACACATTCTGGGAAAGGGGGAGATAGAGAACAACAAACGATTAATACAAAGACTAGACGCATCATTAGCAGCCCTGCGTAGGATGTGTAGCATATTGACAGAAGACGCCGTGAAACATCCACAGCAGTATTATGAGGTGAAACTGGAAGCATATTTGGCAATAAGCTGAAGCACTAAATTTCAGCATCTGGGAATGTGAAGATGATTCAGAATCAGTGGAATGTAATGAAACAGAATACAACAAAGTGGAGGAGCTCAGCATGTAATGGTTGACTTATCTATAAAGGCAAGCAGTGACATTCAGGTATCAGTATCAAGAAGTAGCTCTACTAGCACATTGCAATTACCCAGAGTCAACATTCCGTCTTTCTGTGAGGATTATTTAAAGTGGCCCCAATTTTTTGATTTGTTTTAGCAAATGGTGTATAACCAACTCCTACCCACAATTCAAAAAATGTGGTATTTGAAGATGAATCTGTCAGGAGAAGTAGAAAATCTTATTCGTCATTTATCGCTACCGGAAGAAAAGTATGAAACAGCATGCTCCAGTATAGATACAAGAATGTAAGAGTGTTGACATCAACATTAATTCAAAAACTATTGGATCAGCCCACCAGTGTATCTTCAGCACTTTCAATCAAGAAACTGAACACCACTGAGGAAACATGACACCACCCAAGAATGCTGGTTAGCTTTAAATAATCTAGGCATCGCTACAACATGGGATCCACTTCTGTTGCGTATATTGCTGGAAAAGGTGGACAGGATACCATATACGTCGTTCGAGCAGTCGTTGAAGAATCCAGGGAACCAGCCAACAGTTATAGAATTCTTGAACTTCTGTAACGAAGTTTCTTGCCGGGGTGTACTCAGTCTCGCCAGAGTCCCGTACCGAACGAAATAAAAGGCTTTCGGTTTTCTTTTGACAGTTTTCGACTATTTATTCACCGTTATTCAAAGTTTTATTTTTCGGTCTTTTATTGCTATGCATTAACTATACGAACTAACAGTATTTCTTAAAACTAGTTCCTTTAATTCTAACGTCCGCTGAATAGCACTCAGTCCGTAAAAATACAAAATCTATATACACACAGAGTTCTAGAATACGAGGTTTTATGATTGTCGGCGTCAGTCACTACGAGGTACTAGAATTTACCTTGATTCAGGATTGGCGTCCGCTTAAAAGCACTCGGCCACGACGAGGTACTAAAATTTACTTGGAATCGGGATTGGCGTCCGCTTAAAAGCACTCAGCCAGGACGAGGTACTAAGATTTACTTGGAATTGGGATTGGCATCCGCTAAAGAGCACTCAGCCAGGACGAGGTACTAAAATTTACTTGGAATTGGGATTGGCGTCCTCTTGAGAGCACTCATTCAGGACGAGGTACTAAAATTTACTTGGAATTGGGATTGGCGTCCGCTTAAGAGCACTCTGCCAGGACGAGGTACTAAAAATTACTTAGAATCGGGATTGGCGTCCGCTTAAGAGCACTCAGACAGGACGAGGTACTAAAATTTACTTGGAATTGTGATTGGCGTCGTCTTAAGAGCACTCAGCCACTACGAGGTACTAGAGGTTCAAGGTTTGACGACTTACCACTTGGAGCACGAGATTCCAAAAGAGATCGAATTCAGCGCGGAGGGCCCTTTTATACCCCGATCAAAACAACTCCGCTGCAATCGTTCTTCTTGTGCACATTCCGGAATTTTCTAATGTGCATAGCGGCACACAACGTACTTGTTGTTGTTGTGCTTATTTCTAGAAATATTTCTTGTGGTTTTGCTGGTAGCTTCCCACGCTCTAATTTAATTTTTGCTTGCTGGTTCCGCGTCTCAGTCTTTGTTGTAGTTGTTGTAAACTGTATTCCACCTGATTTTATTAGTAATTTCCCAAGGCTCTGTTTAATTTTTGCTTGCTGGTTTCGCGTCCCGGTCTGTGTTGTAATTGTTGTAAAAAGTATGTGGTTCATGTATTCTGTGTGACTGTTGTTTTTTTATCCCTTTGTTAGCAAGCGAGTTAATGTGGTTGTTGTTGTTGTTAGTTAGCTTTGCATATTTTCGCCTTTGCTACGTTGCCTTTTTTTCTTTTTATTGTTGTTGATAGAATTAATTCCACCTGAAGTTAGGTCCGCACAACCTAGGTCACCGCGTTTTCAGTTTACGTTTACTAAAAACGGGCTCGGTTGGAATGCAGGCCAGGTTATACACCCGGAGTTGTAAGGCAAAATATTTTTTCTTACACTCCTTTCCTTCCTCCTCCTTTCTTTTGGATATCAGGACAGTGATCCGTTTAGGGGTCAGTGTCACGCGATACTTCGGTTGCATGGTGATATTCTTTGAGCTCCCCAATGTGAGCCTTGCGAGTTTACGTATTTCCCTGGGAGTTGAGCTCGACGATAACTGGTGATGTGTATCTCTGGATCTGTTATGGACCGTCGTATTTTGGAGCTAGCATGGCGGTAAACTTGTCCACTGCTTTCGATAGGGGATGGCTTCTCAATAATACCCACGTTCCTACTGCCGGGTTCCATTGTCTTCGCCGAAGGTCATAGTGTCGGGCTTGGTCCTTGGATGCTCGTTCGATGTTCCTCATCACGATGTTGAAGATCTCCTGCAGCCGGTTACCCTTGTGTTCGGGACTTTGTGGTGCTGACCCTGTACCTATGGTAACCTCATCGAAAAGCGATCCTGGAAGCCGCAGCTCTCGTCCCTGTGTGAGGAAAGCGGGGCTGAAACCTGTCGTCTCCGATGCCATGCTGTTGGTTGCCAAAGAAATTTCTGGGGTCAACGCATCCCATTGGGTTTGCCTATTATCGGCCACTTGTGCAAGAATTCTTTTCACGTTTCGGTTGGCTCTTTCTGTTGGGTTCTCCTGGGGGGTATAAGGGGGGATTTTATGGACGAAACTCTTACCAAGAGCAATGATGATGATGATGGTACCTCTTTCTCTCAAATGGATGTTTGAGAGGAAGATGCAAACAAATCAACTGAAGACATGGATTTATCTGAATTTGAGCAGCAAAATGAGCTGGATACAGCATACGGACTGAACAGAGGATTAGATGGTGAATGGAGATTCGGAAGTAGCGCTTTCAAATACAAAACGGCGAAATATTAATATCCGACAAACTGTTTGACACCTCATCTCCCACCTCTTTCAACCTTACACACGGTCTCTTTCAGTTATTGTTCCACAACACACAATAATAATAATAAGTTTACAAAACAATTCTAATCAATACTAATGCTCACAAACGTAACTATGATGAAAATAAGCAAATTAAATAAGGCTTACAAGTGCACCAATATCATAAAGGGATTATTCAATGATAAGTCTTTATTGCCTACGGACGGACAGATCACGAAGACGAGCCGCGCCAGAGCACGGTCCATTGGAACTTGTAATTTCATAGGTGAAACCTGGGTCGGCGTGGGGGTCCCGGAACTGGGTGAATATTCTCTCCTGTGCTGCATTTTTAATTCTTCGAGACGTTGTAATGTGTCGGCTTCGTGGTAAGTCTTTGAGACGAATTCGGACAAACGTTTCCGTAACTCATCGACAGTCCCTTCCGATTTCAGTGCAAATTCTATCGCGTACGTTTGCAACTCTTCTTTGTGCAAGTTGCGGATCCACGACACTCGAACCATATTTGTTTGTTGGATATGAAAGTGGGTTGAATTTACAGATGATCCTCTTCCCTGAGTGCTGGTAGCGACGATTCTTATTTAAGCTTTATTTAATTTGCTTATTTTCATCATAGTTACGTTTGTATTGATTAGAATTGTTTTGTAAACTTATTATTATTGTGTGTTGTGGAACAATAACTGAAAGAGACCGTGTGTAAGGTTTAAAGAGGTGGGAGATGAGGTGTAAAACAGGTTGTCGGATATTAATATTTCGCCGTTTTGTATTTGAAAGCGCTACTTCCGCATCTCCATTCACCATCTAATCCTCTGTTCAGTCCGTATGCTGTATACAGCTCATTTTGCAGCTCAAATTCAGATAAATCCATGTCTTCAGTTGATTTGTTTGCATCTTCTTCTCAAACATCCATTTGAGAGAAAAAGGTACCATCATCATCATCATTGCTCTTGGTAAGAGTTTCGTCCATAAAATCGGTCTCTTTCATTGCTTTAACTGGGGTACTGGTTTTAAATTTGTTTGTTATTGCATCATGCATATATTCTGGGTCACTTTTGTACACATTTGTTTCAGTTGTGTCGTTTGTTTTATATATCCCCACTAATTCCTTCAAAGGTACTGTAACCGGTTTAAAAGTCTCATTAAATTGATTCTCTAAATCGGCTTTTCTTAACTTTAAAGCCTTAAATTTTTGTTTCAATTCTAGTCTAGTTTTTACAAATTCTTTTAATAGTTTATTATTCATCTTCAGTGTCTTCAATCAGCTGTAACAGTCAGTTATCAAGACTAGGTGTATCAACTATGAAATCAGATCAGATCGGATTAGATCTGGTATATCAGCTATCAGATGAGATGTATCAACTATCAGATCAGGTGCAACAGCTATCAGCTATTAGATCAGATAATTTCAAAGGCTGTTTGCGTACTAGTATGAAAGTGTCGGGTGCTTTGATTTATAGATGAATGTAAGTATCAAAGCCTTTTTTATAACGCCCTTCAGCAATCGGATCGTCTTTGTTGATTAGCGGTACAACTACAACAACATTAACTCTGTCTTAGCTGCCACGATCCGCATACAGTGCTGAAACTCGAATCCATAAAGCGCACCTGCTGTGCACCAGAACATTTCTCCACACGCCCGTTCTCCTGCCCGACGAGCTATCACTATCCCTTCCGCCCCCTCCCTCTCACCCACCCATGCCGCTAGCCGCCAGTCCGTCAGTCTGTCTGCCAGGCCACCAGCGTTGCCATCTGACTCGACCAACAAGGTTGCCACCCCTCGAAAAAATCCCACGAAAAATTCCCACAAATAATAAAAAATCCTCGATCTGGCCACTCTGTCAACCAAAATCCTTGATCTGGCAACTCCGGTGGGTTGTTGTTGTTGTTGTAATCCTCATACTCATGAGGATGTATGCTTTTACCTTTTGTTGGTGTGAGCCAGAACCGGCCTTTATACTATATACTACTCACAGACGTCTGAAGAGGCTGCTAACTACAACTTACACATTCTGGCAAAGGGGGAGATAGAGAACAACAAACGATTAATACAAAGACTAGACGCATCATTAGCAGCCCTGCGTAGGATGTGTAGCATATTGACAGAAGACGCCGTGAAACATCCACAGCAGTATTATGAGGTGAAACTGGAAGCATATTTGGCAATAAGCTGAAGCACTAAATTTCAGCATCTGGGAATGTGAAGATGATTCAGAATCAGTGGAATGTAATGAAACAGAATACAACAAAGTGGAGGAGCTCAGCATGTAATGGTTGACTTATCTATAAAGGCAAGCAGTGACATTCAGGTATCAGTATCAAGAAGTAGCTCTACTAGCACATTGCAATTACCCAGAGTCAACATTCCGTCTTTCTGTAAGGATTATTTAAAGTGGCCCCAATTTTTTGATTTGTTTTAGCAAATGGTGTATAACCAACTCCTACCCACAATTCAAAAAATGTGGTATTTGAAGATGAATCTGTCAGGAGAAGTAGAAAATCTTATTCGTCAGCAATATACGCAACAGAAGTGGATCCCATGTTGTAGCGATGCCTAGATTATTTAAAGCTAACCAGCATTCTTGGGTGGTGTCATGTTTCCTCAGTGGTGTTCAGTTTCTTGATTGAAAGTGCTGAAGATACACTGGTGGGCTGATCCAATAGTTTTTGAATTAATGTTGATGTCAACACTCTTACATTCTTGTATCTATACTGGAGCATGCTGTTTCATACTTTTCTTCACATTTACACATTTATCTTCCGGTAGCGATAAATGTATCGCTACCGGAAGAAAAGTATGAAACAGCATGCTCCAGTATAGATACAAGAATGTATCGCTACCGGAAGATAAATGTATCGCTACCGGAAGAAAAGTATGAAACAGCATGCTCCAGTATAGATACAAGAATGTAAGAGTGTTGACATCAACATTAATTCAAAAACTATTGGATCAGCCCACCAGTGTATCTTCAGCACTTTCAATCAAGAAACTGAACACCACTGAGGAAACATGACACCACCCAAGAATGCTGGTTAGCTTTAAATAATCTAGGCATCGCTACAACATGGGATCCACTTCTGTTGCGTATATTGCTGGAAAAGGTGGACAGGATACCATATACGTCGTTCGAGCAGTCGTTGAAGAATCCAGGGAACCAGCCAACAGTTATAGAATTCTTGAACTTCTGTAACGAAGTTTCTTGCCGGGGTGTACTCAGTCTCGCCAGAGTCCCGTACCGAACGAAATAAAAGGCTTTCGGTTTTCTTTTGACAGTTTTCGACTATTTATTCACCGTTATTCAAAGTTTTATTTTTCGGTCTTTTATTGCTATACATTAACTATACGAACTAACAGTATTTCTTAAAACTAGTTCCTTTAATTCTAACGTCCGCTGAATAGCACTCAGTCCGTAAAAATACAAAATCTATATACACATAGAGTTCTAGAATACGAGGTTTTATGATTGTCGGCGTCAGTCACTACGAGGTACTAGAATTTACCTTGATTCAAGATTGGCGTCCGCTTAAAAGCACTCGGCCACGACGAGGTACTAAAATTTACTTGGAATCGGGATTGGCGTCCGCTTAAAAGCACTCAGCCAGGACGAGGTACTAAGATTTACTTGGAATTGGGATTGGCATCCGCTAAAGAGCACTCAGCCAGGACGAGGTACTAAAATTTACTTGGAATTGGGATTGGCGTCCTCTTGAGAGCACTCATTCAGGACGAGGTACTAAAATTTACTTGGAATTGGGATTGGCGTCCGCTTAAGAGCACTCTGCCAGGACGAGGTACTAAAAATTACTTAGAATCGGGATTGGCGTCCGCTTAAGAGCACTCAGACAGGACGAGGTACTAAAATTTACTTGGAATTGTGATTGGCGTCGTCTTAAGAGCACTCAGCCACTACGAGGTACTAGAGGTTCAAGGTTTGACGACTTACCACTTGGAGCACGAGATTCCAAAAGAGATCGAATTCAGCGCGGAGGGCCCTTTTATACCCCGATCAAAACAACTCCGCTGCAATCGTTCTTCTTGTGCACATTCCGGAATTTTCTAATGTGCATAGCGGCACACAACGTACTTGTTGTTGTTGTGCTTATTTCTAGAAATATTTCTTGTGGTTTTGCTGGTAGCTTCCCACGCTCTAATTTAATTTTTGCTTGCTGGTTCCGCGTCTCAGTCTTTGTTGTAGTTGTTGTAAACTGTATTCCACCTGATTTTATTAGTAATTTCCCAGGGCTCTGTTTAATTTTTGCTTGCTGGTTTCGCGTCCCGGTCTGTGTTGTAATTGTTGTAAAAAGTATGTGGTTCATGTATTCTGTGTGACTGTTGTTTTTTTATCCCTTTGTTAGCAAGCGAGTTAATGTGGTTGTTGTTGTTGTTAGTTAGCTTTGCATATTTTCGCCTTTGCTACGTTGCCTTTTTTTCTTTTTATTGTTGTTGATAGAATTAATTCCACCTGAAGTTAGGTCCGCACAACCTAGGTCACCGCGTTTTCAGTTTACGTTTACTAAAAACGGGCTCGGTTGGAATGCAGGCCAGGTTATACACCCGGAGTTGTAAGGCAAAATATTTTTTCTTACACTCCTTTCCTTCCTCCTCCTTTCTTTTGGATATCAGGACAGTGATCCGTTTAGGGGTCAGTGTCACGCGATACTTCGGTTGCATGGTGATATTCTTTGAGCTCCCCAATGTGAGCCTTGCGAGTTTACGTATTTCCCTGGGAGTTGAGCTCGACGATAACTGGTGATGTGTATCTCTGGATCTGTTATGGACCGTCGTATTTTGGAGCTAGCATGGCGGTAAACTTGTCCACTGCTTTCGATAGGGGATGGCTTCTCAATAATACCCACGTTCCTACTGCCGGGTTCCATTGTCTTCGCCGAAGGTCATAGTGTCGGGCTTGGTCCTTGGATGCTCGTTCGATGTTCCTCATCACGATGTTGAAGATCTCCTGCAGCCGGTTACCCTTGTGTTCGGGACTTTGTGGTGCTGACCCTGTACCTATGGTAACCTCATCGAAAAGCGATCCTGGAAGCCGCAGCTCTCGTCCCTGTGTGAGGAAAGCGGGGCTGAAACCTGTCGTCTCCGATGCCATGCTGTTGGTTGCCAAAGAAATTTCTGGGGTCAACGCATCCCATTGGGTTTGCCTATTATCGGCCACTTGTGCAAGAATTCTTTTCACGTTTCGGTTGGCTCTTTCTGTTGGGTTCTCCTGGGGGGTATAAGGGGGGATTTTATGGACGAAACTCTTACCAAGAGCAATGATGATGATGATGGTACCTCTTTCTCTCAAATGGATGTTTGAGAGGAAGATGCAAACAAATCAACTGAAGACATGGATTTATCTGAATTTGAGCAGCAAAATGAGCTGGATACAGCATACGGACTGAACAGAGGATTAGATGGTGAATGGAGATTCGGAAGTAGCGCTTTCAAATACAAAACGGCGAAATATTAATATCCGACAAACTGTTTGACACCTCATCTCCCACCTCTTTCAACCTTACACACGGTCTCTTTCAGTTATTGTTCCACAACACACAATAATAATAATAAGTTTACAAAACAATTCTAATCAATACTAATGCTCACAAACGTAACTATGATGAAAATAAGCAAATTAAATAAGGCTTACAAGTGCACCAATACCATAAAGGGATTATTCAATGATAAGTCTTTATTGCCTACGGACGGACAGATCACGAAGACGAGCCGCGCCAGAGCACGGTCCATTGGAACTTGTAATTTCATAGGTGAAACCTGGGTCGGCGTGGGGGTCCCGGAACTGGGTGAATATTCTCTCCTGTGCTGCATTTTTAATTCTTCGAGACGTTGTAATGTGTCGGCTTCGTGGTAAGTCTTTGAGACGAATTCGGACAAACGTTTCCGTAACTCATCGACAGTCCCTTCCGATTTCAGTGCAAATTCTATCGCGTACGTTTGCAACTCTTCTTTGTGCAAGTTGCGGATCCACGACACTCGAACCATATTTGTTTGTTGGATATGAAAGTGGGTTGAATTTACAGATGATCCTCTTCCCTGAGTGCTGGTAGCGACGATTCTTATTTAAGCTTTATTTAATTTGCTTATTTTCATCATAGTTACGTTTGTATTGATTAGAATTGTTTTGTAAACTTATTATTATTGTGTGTTGTGGAACAATAACTGAAAGAGACCGTGTGTAAGGTTTAAAGAGGTGGGAGATGAGGTGTCAAACAGGTTGTCGGATATTAATATTTCGCCGTTTTGTATTTGAAAGCGCTACTTCCGCATCTCCATTCACCATCTAATCCTCTGTTCAGTCCGTATGCTGTATACAGCTCATTTTGCAGCTCAAATTCAGATAAATCCATGTCTTCAGTTGATTTGTTTGCATCTTCTTCTCAAACATCCATTTGAGAGAAAAAGGTACCATCATCATCATCATTGCTCTTGGTAAGAGTTTCGTCCATAAAATCGGTCTCTTTCATTGCTTTAACTGGGGTACTGGTTTTAAATTTGTTTGTTATTGCATCATGCATATATTCTGGGTCACTTTTGTACACATTTGTTTCAGTTGTGTCGTTTGTTTTATATATCCCCACTAATTCCTTCAAAGGTACTGTAACCGGTTTAAAAGTCTCATTAAATTGATTCTCTAAATCGGCTTTTCTTAACTTTAAAGCCTTAAATTTTTGTTTCAATTCTAGTCTAGTTTTTACAAATTCTTTTAATAGTTTATTATTCATCTTCAGTGTCTTCAATCAGCTGTAACAGTCAGTTATCAAGACTAGGTGTATCAACTATGAAATCAGATCAGATCGGATTAGATCTGGTATATCAGCTATCAGATGAGATGTATCAACTATCAGATCAGGTGCAACAGCTATCAGCTATTAGATCAGATAATTTCAAAGGCTGTTTGCGTACTAGTATGAAAGTGTCGGGTGCTTTGATTTATAGATGAATGTAAGTATCAAAGCCTTTTTTATAACGCCCTTCAGCAATCGGATCGTCTTTGTTGATTAGCGGTACAACTACAACAACATTAACTCTGTCTTAGCTGCCACGATCCGCATACAGTGCTGAAACTCGAATCCATAAAGCGCACCTGCTGTGCACCAGAACATTTCTCCACACGCCCGTTCTCCTGCCCGACGAGCTATCACTATCCCTTCCGCCCCCTCCCTCTCACCCACCCATGCCGCTAGCCGCCAGTCCGTCAGTCTGTCTGCCAGGCCACCAGCGTTGCCATCTGACTCGACCAACAAGGTTGCCACCCCTCGAAAAAATCCCACGAAAAATTCCCACAAATAATAAAAAATCCTCGATCTGGCCACTCTGTCAACCAAAATCCTTGATCTGGCAACTCCGGTGGGTTGTTGTTGTTGTTGTAATCCTCATACTCATGAGGATGTATGCTTTTACCTTTTGTTGGTGTGAGCCAGAACCGGCCTTTATACTATATACTACTCACAGACGTCTGAAGAGGCTGCTAACTACAACTTACACATTCTGGCAAAGGGGGAGATAGAGAACAACAAACGATTAATACAAAGACTAGACGCATCATTAGCAGCCCTGCGTAGGATGTGTAGCATATTGACAGAAGACGCCGTGAAACATCCACAGCAGTATTATGAGGTGAAACTGGAAGCATATTTGGCAATAAGCTGAAGCACTAAATTTCAGCATCTGGGAATGTGAAGATGATTCAGAATCAGTGGAATGTAATGAAACAGAATACAACAAAGTGGAGGAGCTCAGCATGTAATGGTTGACTTATCTATAAAGGCAAGCAGTGACATTCAGGTATCAGTATCAAGAAGTAGCTCTACTAGCACATTGCAATTACCCAGAGTCAACATTCCGTCTTTCTGTGAGGATTATTTAAAGTGGCCCCAATTTTTTGATTTGTTTTAGCAAATGGTGTATAACCAACTCCTACCCACAATTCAAAAAATGTGGTATTTGAAGATGAATCTGTCAGGAGAAGTAGAAAATCTTATTCGTCATTTATCGCTACCGGAAGAAAAGTATGAAACAGCATGCTCCAGTATAGATACAAGAATGTAAGAGTGTTGACATCAACATTAATTCAAAAACTATTGGATCAGCCCACCAGTGTATCTTCAGCACTTTCAATCAAGAAACTGAACACCACTGAGGAAACATGACACCACCCAAGAATGCTGGTTAGCTTTAAATAATCTAGGCATCGCTACAACATGGGATCCACTTCTGTTGCGTATATTGCTGGAAAAGGTGGACAGGATACCATATATGTCGTTCGAGCAGTCGTTGAAGAATCCAGGGAACCAGCCAACAGTTATAGAATTCTTGAACTTCTGTAACGAAGTTTCTTGCCGGGGTGTACTCAGTCTCGCCAGAGTCCCGTACCGAACGAAATAAAAGGCTTTCGGTTTTCTTTTGACAGTTTTCGACTATTTATTCACCGTTATTCAAAGTTTTATTTTTCGGTCTTTTATTGCTATACATTAACTATACGAACTAACAGTATTTCTTAAAACTAGTTCCTTTAATTCTAACGTCCGCTGAATAGCACTCAGTCCGTAAAAATACAAAATCTATATACACATAGAGTTCTAGAATACGAGGTTTTATGATTGTCGGCGTCAGTCACTACGAGGTACTAGAATTTACCTTGATTCAGGATTGGCGTCCGCTTAAAAGCACTCGGCCACGACGAGGTACTAAAATTTACTTGGAATCGGGATTGGCGTCCGCTTAAAAGCACTCAGCCAGGACGAGGTACTAAGATTTACTTGGAATTGGGATTGGCATCCGCTAAAGAGCACTCAGCCAGGACGAGGTACTAAAATTTACTTGGAATTGGGATTGGCGTCCTCTTGAGAGCACTCATTCAGGACGAGGTACTAAAATTTACTTGGAATTGGGATTGGCGTCCGCTTAAGAGCACTCTGCCAGGACGAGGTACTAAAAATTACTTAGAATCGGGATTGGCGTCCGCTTAAGAGCACTCAGACAGGACGAGGTACTAAAATTTACTTGGAATTGTGATTGGCGTCGTCTTAAGAGCACTCAGCCACTACGAGGTACTAGAGGTTCAAGGTTTGACGACTTACCACTTGGAGCACGAGATTCCAAAAGAGATCGAATTCAGCGCGGAGGGCCCTTTTATACCCCGATCAAAACAACTCCGCTGCAATCGTTCTTCTTGTGCACATTCCGGAATTTTCTAATGTGCATAGCGGCACACAACGTACTTGTTGTGGTTGTGCTTATTTCTAGAAATATTTCTTGTGTTTTTGTTGGTAGCTTCCCACGCTCTAATTTAATTTTTACTTGCTGGTTCCGCGTCTCAGTCTTTGTTGTAGTTGTTGTAAACAGTATTCCACCTGATTTTATTAGTAATTTCCCAAGGCTCTGTTTAATTTTTGCTTGCTGGTTTCGCGTCCTGGTCTGTGTTGTAATTGTTGTAAAAAGTATGTGGTTCATGTATTCTGTGTGACTGTTGTTTTTTTATCCCTTTGTTAGCAAGCGAGTTAATGTGGTTGTTGTTGTTGTTAGTTAGCTTTGCATATTTTCGCCTTTGCTACGTTGCCTTTTTTTCTTTTTATTGTTGTTGATAGAATTAATTCCACCTGAAGTTAGGTCCGCACAACCTAGGTCACCGCGTTTTCAGTTTACGTTTACTAAAAACGGGCTCGGTTGGAATGCAGGCCAGGTTCTACACCCGGAGTTGTAAGGCAAAATATTTTTTCTTACACTCCTTTCCTTCCTCCTCCTTTCTTTTGGATATCAGGACAGTGATCCGTTTAGGGGTCAGTGTCACGCGATACTTCGGTTGCATGGTGATATTCTTTGAGCTCCCCAATGTGAGCCTTGCGAGTTTACGTATTTCCCTGGGAGTTGAGCTCGACGATAACTGGTGATGTGTATCTCTGGATCTGTTATGGACCGTCGTATTTTGGAGCTAGCATGGCGGTAAACTTGTCCACTGCTTTCGATAGGGGATGGCTTCTCAATAATACCCACGTTCCTACTGCCGGGTTCCATTGTCTTCGCCGAAGGTCATAGTGTCGGGCTTGGTCCTTGGATGCTCGTTCGATGTTCCTCATCACGATGTTGAAGATCTCCTGCAGCCGGTTACCCTTGTGTTCGGGACTTTGTGGTGCTGACCCTGTACCTATGGTAACCTCATCGAAAAGCGATCCTGGAAGCCGCAGCTCTCGTCCCTGTGTGAGGAAAGCGGGGCTGAAACCTGTCGTCTCCGATGCCATGCTGTTGGTTGCCAAAGAAATTTCTGGGGTCAACGCATCCCATTGGGTTTGCCTATTATCGGCCACTTGTGCAAGAATTCTTTTCACGTTTCGGTTGGCTCTTTCTGTTGGGTTCTCCTGGGGGGTATAAGGGGGGATTTTATGGACGAAACTCTTACCAAGAGCAATGATGATGATGATGGTACCTCTTTCTCTCAAATGGATGTTTGAGAGGAAGATGCAAACAAATCAACTGAAGACATGGATTTATCTGAATTTGAGCAGCAAAATGAGCTGGATACAGCATACGGACTGAACAGAGGATTAGATGGTGAATGGAGATTCGGAAGTAGCGCTTTCAAATACAAAACGGCGAAATATTAATATCCGACAAACTGTTTGACACCTCATCTCCCACCTCTTTCAACCTTACACACGGTCTCTTTCAGTTATTGTTCCACAACACACAATAATAATAATAAGTTTACAAAACAATTCTAATCAATACTAATGCTCACAAACGTAACTATGATGAAAATAAGCAAATTAAATAAGGCTTACAAGTGCACCAATACCATAAAGGGATTATTCAATGATAAGTCTTTATTGCCTACGGACGGACAGATCACGAAGACGAGCCGCGCCAGAGCACGGTCCATTGGAACTTGTAATTTCATAGGTGAAACCTGGGTCGGCGTGGGGGTCCCGGAACTGGGTGAATATTCTCTCCTGTGCTGCATTTTTAATTCTTCGAGACGTTGTAATGTGTCGGCTTCGTGGTAAGTCTTTGAGACGAATTCGGACAAACGTTTCCGTAACTCATCGACAGTCCCTTCCGATTTCAGTGCAAATTCTATCGCGTACGTTTGCAACTCTTCTTTGTGCAAGTTGCGGATCCACGACACTCGAACCATATTTGTTTGTTGGATATGAAAGTGGGTTGAATTTACAGATGATCCTCTTCCCTGAGTGCTGGTAGCGACGATTCTTATTTAAGCTTTATTTAATTTGCTTATTTTCATCATAGTTACGTTTGTATTGATTAGAATTGTTTTGTAAACTTATTATTATTGTGTGTTGTGGAACAATAACTGAAAGAGACCGTGTGTAAGGTTTAAAGAGGTGGGAGATGAGGTGTCAAACAGGTTGTCGGATATTAATATTTCGCCGTTTTGTATTTGAAAGCGCTACTTCCGCATCTCCATTCACCATCTAATCCTCTGTTCAGTCCGTATGCTGTATACAGCTCATTTTGCAGCTCAAATTCAGATAAATCCATGTCTTCAGTTGATTTGTTTGCATCTTCCTCTCAAACATCCATTTGAGAGAAAAAGGTACCATCATCATCATCATTGCTCTTGGTAAGAGTTTCGTCCATAAAATCGGTCTCTTTCATTGCTTTAACTGGGGTACTGGTTTTAAATTTGTTTGTTATTGCATCATGCATATATTCTGGGTCACTTTTGTACACATTTGTTTCAGTTGTGTCGTTTGTTTTATATATCCCCACTAATTCCTTCAAAGGTACTGTAACCGGTTTAAAAGTCTCATTAAATTGATTCTCTAAATCGGCTTTTCTTAACTTTAAAGCCTTAAATTTTTGTTTCAATTCTAGTCTAGTTTTTACAAATTCTTTTAATAGTTTATTATTCATCTTCAGTGTCTTCAATCAGCTGTAACAGTCAGTTATCAAGACTAGGTGTATCAACTATGAAATCAGATCAGATCGGATTAGATCTGGTATATCAGCTATCAGATGAGATGTATCAACTATCAGATCAGGTGCAACAGCTATCAGCTATTAGATCAGATAATTTCAAAGGCTGTTTGCGTACTAGTATGAAAGTGTCGGGTGCTTTGATTTATAGATGAATGTAAGTATCAAAGCCTTTTTTATAACGCCCTTCAGCAATCGGATCGTCTTTGTTGATTAGCGGTACAACTACAACAACATTAACTCTGTCTTAGCTGCCACGATCCGCATACAGTGCTGAAACTCGAATCCATAAAGCGCACCTGCTGTGCACCAGAACATTTCTCCACACGCCCGTTCTCCTGCCCGACGAGCTATCACTATCCCTTCCGCCCCCTCCCTCTCACCCACCCATGCCGCTAGCCGCCAGTCCGTCAGTCTGTCTGCCAGGCCACCAGCGTTGCCATCTGACTCGACCAACAAGGTTGCCACCCCTCGAAAAAATCCCACGAAAAATTCCCACAAATAATAAAAAATCCTCGATCTGGCCACTCTGTCAACCAAAATCCTTGATCTGGCAACTCCGTTGGGTTGTTGTTGTTGTTGTAATCCTCATACTCATGAGGATGTATGCTTTTACCTTTTGTTGGTGTGAGCCAGAACCGGCCTTTATACTATATACTACTCACAGACGTCTGAAGAGGCTGCTAACTACAACTTACACATTCTGGGAAAGGGGGAGATAGAGAACAACAAACGATTAATACAAAGACTAGACGCATCATTAGCAGCCCTGCGTAGGATGTGTAGCATATTGACAGAAGACGCCGTGAAACATCCACAGCAGTATTATGAGGTGAAACTGGAAGCATATTTGGCAATAAGCTGAAGCACTAAATTTCAGCATCTGGGAATGTGAAGATGATTCAGAATCAGTGGAATGTAATGAAACAGAATACAACAAAGTGGAGGAGCTCAGCATGTAATGGTTGACTTATCTATAAAGGCAAGCAGTGACATTCAGGTATCAGTATCAAGAAGTAGCTCTACTAGCACATTGCAATTACCCAGAGTCAACATTCCGTCTTTCTGTGAGGATTATTTAAAGTGGCCCCAATTTTTTGATTTGTTTTAGCAAATGGTGTATAACCAACTCCTACCCACAATTCAAAAAATGTGGTATTTGAAGATGAATCTGTCAGGAGAAGTAGAAAATCTTATTCGTCATTTATCGCTACCGGAAGAAAAGTATGAAACAGCATGCTCCAGTATAGATACAAGAATGTAAGAGTGTTGACATCAACATTAATTCAAAAACTATTGGATCAGCCCACCAGTGTATCTTCAGCACTTTCAATCAAGAAACTGAACACCACTGAGGAAACATGACACCACCCAAGAATGCTGGTTAGCTTTAAATAATCTAGGCATCGCTACAACATGGGATCCACTTCTGTTGCGCATATTGCTGGAAAAGGTGGACAGGATACCATATACGTCGTTTGAGCAGTCATTGAAGAATCCAGGGAACCAGCCAACAGTTATAGAATTCTTGAACTTCTGTAACGAAGTTTCTTGCCAGGGTGTACTCAGTCTCGCCAGAGTCCCATACCGAACGAAATAAAAGGCTTTCGGTTTTCTTTTGACAGTTTTCGACTATTTATTCACCGTTATTCAAAGTTTTATTTTTCGGTCTTTTATTGCTATACATTAACTATACGAACTAACAGTATTTCTTAAAACTAGTTCCTTTAATTCTAACGTCCGCTGAATAGCACTCAGTCCGTCAAAATACAAAATCTATATACACACAGAGTTCTAGAATACGAGGTTTTATGATTGTCGGCGTCAGTCACTACGAGGTACTAGAATTTACTTTGATTCAGGATTGGCGTCCGCTTAAAAGCACTCGGCCAGGACGAGGTACTAAAATTTACTTGGAATTGGGATTGGCGTCCGCTAAAGAGCACTCAGCCAGGACGAGGTACTAAAATTTACTTGGAATTGGGATTGGCGTCCGCTTAAGAGCACTCAGCCAGGACGAGGTACTAAAATTTACTTGGAATTGGGATTGGCGTCCGCTTAAGAGCACTCTGCCAGGATGAGGTACTAAAAATTACTTGGAATCGTGATTGGCGTCCGCTTAAGAGCACTCAGACAGGACGAGGTACTAAAATTTACTTGGAATTGTTATTGGCGTCCTCTTAAGAGCACTCAGCCACTACGAGGTACTAGAGGTTCAAGGTTTGACGACTTACCACTTGGAGCACGAGATTCCAAAAGAGATCGAATTCAGCGCGGAGGGCCCTTCTATACCCCGATCAAAACAACTCCGCTGCAATCGTTGTTCTTGTGCACATTCCGGAATTTTCTAATGTGCATAGCGGCACACAACGTACTTGTTGTTGTTGTGCTTATTTCTAGAAATATTTCTTGTGGTTTTGTTGGTAGCTTCCCACGCTCTAATTTAATTTTTGCTTGCTGGTTCCGCGTCTCAGTCTTTGTTGTAGTTGTTGTAAACTGTATTCCACCTGATTTTATTAGTAATTTCCCAAGGCTCTGTTTAATTTTTGCTTGCTGGTTTCGCGTCCCGGTCTGTGTTGTAATTGTTGTAAAAAGTATGTGGTTCATGTATTCTGTGTGACTGTTGTTTTTTTATCCCTTTGTTAGCAAGCGATTTAATGTGGTTGTTGTTGTTAGTTAGCTTTGCATATTTTCGCCTTTGCTACGTTGCCTTTTTTTCTTTTTATTGTTGTTGATAGAATTAATTCCACCTGAAGTTAGGTCCGCACAACCTAGGTCACCGCGTTTTCAGTTTACGTTTACTAAAAACGTGCTCGGTTGGGATGCAGGCAAGGTTCTACACCCGGAGTTGTAAGGCAAAATATTTTTTTCTTACACTCCCCCCTTTCTTTCGGATAGCATGACAGTGATCCGTCAGTGTCACGCGATACTTCGGTTGCATGGTGATTCTTTGAGCTCCCCAATGTGAGCCGTGCGAGTTTTCGTATTTCCCTGGGAGTTGAGCTCGACGATAACTGGTGATGTGTATCTCTGGATCTGTTATGGACCGTCGTATTTTGGAGCCAGCATGGCGGTAAACTTGTCCACTGCTTTCGATAGGGGATGGCTTCTCAATAATACCCACGTTCCTACTGCCGGGTTCCATTGTCTTCGCCGAAAGTCATAGTGTCGGGCTTGGTCCTTGGATGCTCGTTCGATGTTCCTCCTCACGATGTTGAAGATCTCCTGCAGCCGGTTACCCTTGTGTTCGGGACTCTGTGGTGCTGACCCTGTACCTATGGTAACCTCATCGAAAAGCGATCCTGGAAGCCGCAGCTCTCGTCCCTGTGTGAGGAAAGCGGGGCTGAAACCTGTCGTCTCCGATGCCATGCTGTTGGTTGCCAAAGAAATTTCTGGGATCAACTCATCCCATTGGGTTTGCCTATTATCGGCCACTTGTGCAAGAATTCTTTTCACGTTTCGGTTGGCTCTTTCTGTTGGGTTCTCCTGGGGGGTATAAGGGGGGATTTTATAGACGAAACTCTTACCAAGAGCAATGATGATGATGATGATGATGGTACCTCTTTCTCTCAAATGGATGTTTGAGAGGAAGATGCAAACAAATCAACTGAAGACATGGATTTATCTGAATTTGAGCAGCAAAATGAGCTGGATACAGCATACGGACTGAAAAGAGGATTAGATGGTGAATGGAGATTCGGAAGTAACGCTTTCAAATACAAAACGGCGAAATATTAATATCCGACAAACTGTTTGACACCTCATCTCCCACCTCTTTCAACCTTACACACGGTCTCTTTCAGTTATTGTTCCACAACACACAATAATAATAATAAGTTTACAAAACAATTCTAATCAATACTAATGCTCACAAACGTAACTATGATGAAAATAAGCAAATTAAATAAGCCTTACAAGTGCACCAATATCATAAAGGGATTATTCAATGATAAGTCTTTATTGCCTACGGACGGACAGATCACGAAGACGAGCCGCGCCAGAGCACGGTCCATTGGAACTTGTAATTTCATAGGTGAAACCTGGGTCGGCGTGGGGGTCCCGGAACTGGGTGAATATTCTCTCCTGTGCTGCATTTTTAATTCTTCGAGACGTTGTAATGTGTCGGCTTCGTGGTAAGACTTTGGACGAATTCGGACAAACGTTTCCGTAACTCATCGACAGTCCCTTCCGATTTCAGTGCAAATTCTATCGCGTACGTTTGCAACTCTTCTTTGTGCAAGTTGCGGATCCACGACACTCGAACCATATTTGTTTGTTGGATATGAAAGTGGGTTGAATTTACGGATGATCCTCTTCCCTGAGTGCTGGTAGTGACGATTCTTATTTAAGCCTTATTTAATTTGCTTATTTTCATCATAGTTACGTTTGTGAGCATTAGTATTGATTAGAATTGTTTTGTAAACTTATTATTATTGTGTGTTGTGGAACAATAACTGAAAGAGACCGTGTGTAAGGTTTAAAGAGGTGGGAGATGAGGTGTCAAACAGTTTGTCGGATATTAATATTTCGCCGTTTTGTATTTGAAAGCGCTACTTCCGAATCTCCATTCACCATCTAATCCTCTGTTCAGTCCGTATGCTGTATCCAGCTCATTTTGCAGCTCAAATTCAGATAAATCCATGTCTTCAGTTGATTTGTTTGCATCTTCCTCTCAAACATCCATTTGAGAGAAAAAGGTACCATCATCATCATCATTGCTCTTGGTAAGAGTTTCATCCATAAAATCGGTCTCTTTCATTGCTTTAACTGGGGTACTGGTTTTAAATTTGTTTGTTATTGTCGTTTGTTTTATATATCCCCACTAATTCCTTCAAAGGTACTGTAACCGGTTTAAAAGTCTCATTAAATTGGTTCTGTAAATCGGCTTTTCTTAATTTTAAAGCCTTAAATTTTTGTTTCAACTCTAGTCTAGTTTTTACAAATTCTTTTAATAGTTTATTATTCATCTTCAGTGTCTTCAATCAGCTGTAACAGTCAGTTATCAAGATTAGGTGTATCAACTATGAAATCAGATCAGATCGGATAAGATCTGTTATATCAGCTATCAGATGAGATGTATCAACTATCAGATCAGGTGCAACAGCTATCAGCTATTAGATCAGATAATTTCAAAGGCTGTTTGCGTACTAGTATGAAAGTGTCGGGTGCTTTGATTTATAGTTGAATGTAAGTATGAAAGCCTTTTTTATAACGCCCTTCAGCAATCGGATCGTCTTTGTTGATTACCGGTACAACTACAACAACATTAACTCTGTCTTAGCCGCCACGATCCGCATACAGTGCTGAAACTCGAATCCATAAAGCGCACCTGCTGTGCACCAGAACATTTCTCCACACACCCGTTCTCCTGTCCGACGAGCTATCACTATCCCTTCCGCCCCCCTCCCTCTCACCCACCCATGCCGCTAGCCGCCAGTCCGTCAGTCTGTCTGCCAGGCCACCAGCGTTGCCATCTGACTCGACCAACAAGGTTGCCACCCCTCGAAAAAATCCCACGAAAAATTCCCACAAATAATAAAAAATCCTCGATCTGGCCACTCTGTCAACCAAAATCCTTGATCTGGCAACTCTGTGAGAATTAATCCTCGGTCTGGCAACTCCGTTGGGTTGTTGTTGTTGTTGTAATCCTCATACTCATGAGGATGTATGCTTTTACCTTTTGTTGGTGTGAGCCAGAACCGGCCTTTATACTATATACTACTCACAGACGTCTGAAGAGGCTGCTAACTACAACTTACACATTCTGGCAAAGGGGGAGATAGAGAACAACAAACGATTAATACAAAGACTAGACGCATCATTAGCAGCCCTGCGTAGGATGTGTAGCATATTGACAGAAGACGCCGTGAAACATCCACAGCAGTATTATGAGGTGAAACTGGAAGCATATTTGGCAATAAGCTGAAGCACTAAATTTCAGCATCTGGGAATGTGAAGATGATCCAGAATCAGTGGGATGTAATGAAACAGAATACAACAAAGTGGAGGAGCTCAGCATGTAATGGTTGACTTATCTATAAAGGCAAGCAGTGACATTCAGGTATCAGTATCAAGAAGTAGCTCTACTAGCACATTGCAATTACCCAGAGTCAACATTCCGTCTTTCTGTGAGGATTATTTAAAGTGGCCCCAATTTTTTGATTTGTTTAAGCAAATGGTGTATAACCAACTCCTACCCACAATTCAAAAAATGTAGTACTTGAAGATGAATCTGTCAGGAGAAGTAGAAAATCTTATTCGTCATTTATCGCTAGCGGAAGAAAAGTATGAAACAGCATGCTCCAGGATAGATACAAGAATGTAAGAGTGTTAAAATCAACATTAATTCAAAAACTATTGGATCAGCCCACCAGTGTATCTTCAGCACTTTCAATCAAGAAACTGAACACCACTGAGGAAACATGACACCACCCAAGAATGCTGGTTAGCTTTAAATAATCTAGGCATCGCTACAACATGGGATCCACTTCTGTTGCGTATATTGCTGGAAAAGGTGGACAGGATACCATATACGTCGTTCGAGCAGTCATTGAAGAATCCAGGGAACCAGCCAACAGTTATAGAATTCTTGAACTTCTGTAACGAAGTTTCTTGCCAGGGTGTACTCAGTCTCGCCAGAGTCCCATACCGAACGAAATAAAAGGCTTTCGGTTTTCTTTTGACAGTTTTCGACTATTTATTCACCGTTATTCAAAGTTTTATTTTTCGGTCTTTTATTGCTATACATTAACTATACGAACTAACAGTATTTCTTAAAACTAGTTCCTTTAATTCTAACGTCCGCTGAATAGCACTCAGTCCGTCAAAATACAAAATCTATATACACACAGAGTTCTAGAATACGAGGTTTTATGATTGTCGGCGTCAGTCACTACGAGGTACTAGAATTTACTTTGATTCAGGATTGGCGTCCGCTTAAAAGCACTCGGCCAGGACGAGGTACTAAAATTTACTTGGAATTGGGATTGGCGTCCGCTAAAGAGCACTCAGCCAGGACGAGGTACTAAAATTTACTTGGAATTGGGATTGGCGTCCGCTTAAGAGCACTCAGCCAGGACGAGGTACTAAAATTTACTTGGAATTGGGATTGGCGTCCGCTTAAGAGCACTCTGCCAGTATGAGGTACTAAAAATTACTTGGAATCGTGATTGGCGTCCGCTTAAGAGCACTCAGACAGGACGAGGTACTAAAATTTACTTGGAATTGTTATTGGCGTCCTCTTAAGAGCACTCAGCCACTACGAGGTACTAGAGGTTCAAGGTTTGACGACTTACCACTTGGAGCACGAGATTCCAAAAGAGATCGAATTCAGCGCGGAGGGCCCTTTTATACCCCGATCTAAACTACTCCGCTGCAATCGTTGTTCTTGTGCACATTCCGGAATTTTCTAATGTGCATAGCGGCACACAACGTACTTGTTGTTGTTGTGCTTATTTCTAGAAATATTTCTTGTGGTTTTGTTGGTAGCTTCCCACGCTCTAATTTAATTTTTGCTTGCTGGTTCCGCGTCTCAGTCTTTGTTGTAGTTGTTGTAAACTGTATTCCACCTGATTTTATTAGTAATTTCCCAAGGCTCTGTTTAATTTTTGCTTGCTGGTTTCGCGTCCCGGTCTGTGTTGTAATTGTTGTAAAAAGTATGTGGTTCATGTATTCTGTGTGACTGTTGTTTTTTATCCCTTTGTTAGCAAGCGATTTAATGTGGTTGTTGTTGTTAGTTAGCTTTGCATATTTTCGCCTTTGCTACGTTGCCTTTTTTTCTTTTTATTGTTGTTGATAGAATTAATTCCACCTGAAGTTAGGTCCGCACAACCTAGGTCACCGCGTTTTCAGTTTACGTTTACTAAAAACGGGCTCGGTTGGGATGTAGGCCAGGTTCTACGCCCGGAGCTCCCCAATGAGAGCCGTGCGAGTTTTCGTATTTCCCTGGGAGTTGAGCTCGACGATAACTGGTGATGTGTATTTCTGGATCTGTTATGGACCGTCGTATTTTGGAGCCAGCATGGCGGTAAACTTGTCCACTGCTTTCGATAGGGGATGGCTTCTCAATAATACCCAAGTTCCTACTGCCGGGTTCCATTGTCTTCGCCGAAGGTCATAGTGTCGAGCTTGGTCCTTGGATGCTCGTTCGATGTTCCTCCTCACGATGTTGAAGATCTCCTGCAGCCGGTTACCCTTGTGTTCGGGACTTTGTGGTGCTGACCCTGTACCTATGGTAACCTCATCGAAAAGCGATCCTGGAAGCCGCAGCTCTCGTCCCTGTGTGAGGAAAGCGGGGCTGAAACCTGTCGTCTCCGATGCCATGCTGTTGGTTGCCAAAGAAATTTCTGGGATCAACTCATCCCATTGGGTTTGCCTATTATCGGCCACTTGTGCAAGAATTCTTTTCACGTTTCGGTTGGCTCTTTCTGTTGGGTTCTCCTGGGGGGTATAAGGGGGGATTTTATAGACGAAACTCTTACCAAGAGCAATGATGATGATGATGATGGTACCTCTTTCTCTCAAATGGATGTTTGAGAGGAAGATGCAAACAAATCAACTGAAGACATGGATTTATCTGAATTTGAGCAGCAAAATGAGCTGGATACAGCATACGGACTGAAAAGAGGATTAGATGGTGAATGGAGATTCGGAAGTAACGCTTTCAAATACAAAACGGCGAAATATTAATATCCGATAAACTGTTTGACACCTCATCTCCCACCTCTTTCAACCTTACACACGGTCTCTTTCAGTTATTGTTCCACAACACACAATAATAATAATAAGTTTACAAAACAATTCTAATCAATACTAATGCTCACAAACGTAACTATGATGAAAATAAGCAAATTAAATAAGGCTTACAAGTGCACCAATATCATAAAGGGATTATTCAATGATAAGTCTTTATTGCCTACGGACGGACAGATCACGAAGACGAGCCGCGCCAAGCACAGTCCATTGGAACTTGTAATTTCATAGGTGAAACCTGGGTCGGCGTGGGGGTCCCGGTACTGGGTGAATATTCTCTCCTGTGCTGCATTTTTAATTCTTCGAGACGTTGTAATGTGTCGTCTTCGTGGTAAGTCTTTGAGACGAATTCGGACAAACGTTTCCGTAACTCATCGACAGTCCCTTCCGATTTCAGTGCAAATTCTATCGCGTACGTTTGCAACTCTTCTTTGTGCAAGTTGCGGATCCACGACACTCGAACCATATTTGTTTGTTGGATATGAAAGTGGGTTGAATTTACAGATGATCCTCTTCCCTGAGTGCTGGTAGCGACGATTCTTATTTAAGCTTTATTTAATTTGCTTATTTTCATCATAGTTACGTTTGTGAGCATTAGTATTGATTAGAATTGTTTTTTAAACTTATTATTATTGTGTGTTGTGGAACAATAACTGAAAGAGACCGTGTGTAAGGTTTAAAGAGGTGGGAGATGAGGTGTCAAACAGTTTCTCGGATATTAATATTTCGCCGTTTTGTATTTGAAAGCGCTACTTCCGAATCTCCATTCACCATCTAATCCTCTGTTCAGTCCGTATGCTGTATCCAGCTTATTTTGCAGCTCAAATTCAGATAAATCCATGTCTTCAGTTGATTTGTTTGCATCTTCCTCTCAAACATCCATTTGAGAGAAAAAGGTACCATCATCATCATCATTGCTCTTGGTAAGAGTTTCGTCCATAAAATCGGTCTCTTTCATTGCTTTAACTGGGGTACTGGTTTTAAATTTGTTTGTTATTGTCGTTTGTTTTATATATCCCCACTAATTCCTTCAAAGGTACTGTAACCGGTTTAAAAGTCTCATTAAATTGGTTCTCTAAATCGGCTTTTCTTAATTTTAAAGCCTTAAATTTTTGTTTCAACTCTAGTCTAGTTTTTACAAATTCCTTTAATAGTTTATTATTCATCTTCAGTGTCTTCAATCAGCTGTAACAGTCAGTTATCAAGATTAGGTGTATCAACTATGAAATCAGATCAGATCGGATTAGATCTGGTATATCAGCTATCAGATGAGATGTATCAACTATCAGATCAGGTGCAACAGCTATCAGCTATTAGATCAGATAATTTCAAAGGCTGTTTGCGTACTAGTATGAAAGTGTCGGGTGCTTTGATTTATAGTTGAATGTAAGTATCAAAGCCTTTTTTATAACGCCCTTCAGCAATCGGATCGTCTTTGTTGATTACCGGTACAACTACAACAACATTAACTCTGTCTTAGCCGCCACGATCCGCATACAGTGCTGAAACTCGAATCCATAAAGCGCACCTGCTGTGCACCAGAACATTTCTCCACACGCCCGTTCTCCTGTCCGACGAGCTATCACTATCCCTTCCGCCCCCCTCCCTCTCACCCACCCATGCCGCTAGCCGCCAGTCCGTCAGTCTGTCTGCCAGGCCACCAGCGTTGCCATCTGACTCGACCAACAAGGTTGCCACCCCTCGAAAAAATCCCACGAAAAATTCCCACAAATAATAAAAAATCCTCGATCTGGCCACTCTGTCAACCAAAATCCTTGATCTGGCAACTCCGTTGGGTTGTTGTTGTTGTTGTAATCCTCATACTCATGAGGATGTATGCTTTTACCTTTTGTTGGTGTGAGCCAGAACCGGCCTTTATACTATATACTACTCACAGACGTCTGAAAAGGCTGCTAACTACAACTTACACATTCTGGCAAAGGGGGAGATAGAGAACAACAAACGATTAATACAAAGACTAGACGCATCATTAGCAGCCCTGCGTAGGATGTGTAGCATATTGACAGAAGACGCCGTGAAACATCCACAGCAGTATTATGAGGTGAAACTGGAAGCATATTTGGCAATAAGCTGAAGCACTAAATTTCAGCATCTGGGAATGTGAAGATGATTCAGAATCAGTGGAATGTAATGAAACAGAATACAACAAAGTGGAGGAGCTCAGCATGTAATGGTTGACTTATCTATAAAGGCAAGCAGTGACATTCAGGTATCAGTATCAAGAAGTAGCTCTACTAGCACATTGCAATTACCCAGAGTCAACATTCCGTCTTTCTGTGAGGATTATTTAAAGTGGCCCCAATTTTTTGATTTGTTTTAGCAAATGGTGTATAACCAACTCCTACCCACAATTCAAAAAATGTGGTATTTGAAGATGAATCTGTCAGGAGAAGTAGAAAATCTTATTCGTCATTTATCGCTACCGGAAGAAAAGTATGAAACAGCATGCTCCAGTATAGATACAAGAATGTAAGAGTGTTGACATCAACATTAATTCAAAAACTATTGGATCAGCCCACCAGTGTATCTTCAGCACTTTCAATCAAGAAACTGAACACCACTGAGGAAACATGACACCACCCAAGAATGCTGGTTAGCTTTAAATAATCTAGGCATCGCTACAACATGGGATCCACTTCTGTTGCGTATATTGCTGGAAAAGGTGGACAGGATACCATATACGTCGTTCGAGCAGTCGTTGAAGAATCCAGGGAACCAGCCAACAGTTATAGAATTCTTGAACTTCTGTAACGAAGTTTCTTGCCGGGGTGTACTCAGTCTCGCCAGAGTCCCGTACCGAACGAAATAAAAGGCTTTCGGTTTTCTTTTGACAGTTTTCGACTATTTATTCACCGTTATTCAAAGTTTTATTTTTCGGTCTTTTATTGCTATGCATTAACTATACGAACTAACAGTATTTCTTAAAACTAGTTCCTTTAATTCTAACGTCCGCTGAATAGCACTCAGTCCGTAAAAATACAAAATCTATATACACACAGAGTTCTAGAATACGAGGTTTTATGATTGTCGGCGTCAGTCACTACGAGGTACTAGAATTTACCTTGATTCAGGATTGGCGTCCGCTTAAAAGCACTCGGCCACGACGAGGTACTAAAATTTACTTGGAATCGGGATTGGCGTCCGCTTAAAAGCACTCAGCCAGGACGAGGTACTAAGATTTACTTGGAATTGGGATTGGCATCCGCTAAAGAGCACTCAGCCAGGACGAGGTACTAAAATTTACTTGGAATTGGGATTGGCGTCCTCTTGAGAGCACTCATTCAGGACGAGGTACTAAAATTTACTTGGAATTGGGATTGGCGTCCGCTTAAGAGCACTCTGCCAGGACGAGGTACTAAAAATTACTTAGAATCGGGATTGGCGTCCGCTTAAGAGCACTCAGACAGGACGAGGTACTAAAATTTACTTGGAATTGTGATTGGCGTCGTCTTAAGAGCACTCAGCCACTACGAGGTACTAGAGGTTCAAGGTTTGACGACTTACCACTTGGAGCACGAGATTCCAAAAGAGATCGAATTCAGCGCGGAGGGCCCTTTTATACCCCGATCAAAACAACTCCGCTGCAATCGTTCTTCTTGTGCACATTCCGGAATTTTCTAATGTGCATAGCGGCACACAACGTACTTGTTGTTGTTGTGCTTATTTCTAGAAATATTTCTTGTGGTTTTGCTGGTAGCTTCCCACGCTCTAATTTAATTTTTGCTTGCTGGTTCCGCGTCTCAGTCTTTGTTGTAGTTGTTGTAAACTGTATTCCACCTGATTTTATTAGTAATTTCCCAAGGCTCTGTTTAATTTTTGCTTGCTGGTTTCGCGTCCCGGTCTGTGTTGTAATTGTTGTAAAAAGTATGTGGTTCATGTATTCTGTGTGACTGTTGTTTTTTTATCCCTTTGTTAGCAAGCGAGTTAATGTGGTTGTTGTTGTTGTTAGTTAGCTTTGCATATTTTCGCCTTTGCTACGTTGCCTTTTTTTCTTTTTATTGTTGTTGATAGAATTAATTCCACCTGAAGTTAGGTCCGCACAACCTAGGTCACCGCGTTTTCAGTTTACGTTTACTAAAAACGGGCTCGGTTGGAATGCAGGCCAGGTTCTACACCCGGAGTTGTAAGGCAAAATATTTTTTCTTACACTCCTTTCCTTCCTCCTCCTTTCTTTTGGATATCAGGACAGTGATCCGTTTAGGGGTCAGTGTCACGCGATACTTCGGTTGCATGGTGATATTCTTTGAGCTCCCCAATGTGAGCCTTGCGAGTTTACGTATTTCCCTGGGAGTTGAGCTCGACGATAACTGGTGATGTGTATCTCTGGATCTGTTATGGACCGTCGTATTTTGGAGCTAGCATGGCGGTAAACTTGTCCACTGCTTTCGATAGGGGATGGCTTCTCAATAATACCCACGTTCCTACTGCCGGGTTCCATTGTCTTCGCCGAAGGTCATAGTGTCGGGCTTGGTCCTTGGATGCTCGTTCGATGTTCCTCATCACGATGTTGAAGATCTCCTGCAGCCGGTTACCCTTGTGTTCGGGACTTTGTGGTGCTGACCCTGTACCTATGGTAACCTCATCGAAAAGCGATCCTGGAAGCCGCAGCTCTCGTCCCTGTGTGAGGAAAGCGGGGCTGAAACCTGTCGTCTCCGATGCCATGCTGTTGGTTGCCAAAGAAATTTCTGGGGTCAACGCATCCCATTGGGTTTGCCTATTATCGGCCACTTGTGCAAGAATTCTTTTCACGTTTCGGTTGGCTCTTTCTGTTGGGTTCTCCTGGGGGGTATAAGGGGGGATTTTATGGACGAAACTCTTACCAAGAGCAATGATGATGATGATGGTACCTCTTTCTCTCAAATGGATGTTTGAGAGGAAGATGCAAACAAATCAACTGAAGACATGGATTTATCTGAATTTGAGCAGCAAAATGAGCTGGATACAGCATACGGACTGAACAGAGGATTAGATGGTGAATGGAGATTCGGAAGTAGCGCTTTCAAATACAAAACGGCGAAATATTAATATCCGACAAACTGTTTGACACCTCATCTCCCACCTCTTTCAACCTTACACACGGTCTCTTTCAGTTATTGTTCCACAACACACAATAATAATAATAAGTTTACAAAACAATTCTAATCAATACTAATGCTCACAAACGTAACTATGATGAAAATAAGCAAATTAAATAAGGCTTACAAGTGCACCAATATCATAAAGGGATTATTCAATGATAAGTCTTTATTGCCTACGGACGGACAGATCACGAAGACGAGCCGCGCCAGAGCACGGTCCATTGGAACTTGTAATTTCATAGGTGAAACCTGGGTCGGCGTGGGGGTCCCGGAACTGGGTGAATATTCTCTCCTGTGCTGCATTTTTAATTCTTCGAGACGTTGTAATGTGTCGGCTTCGTGGTAAGTCTTTGAGACGAATTCGGACAAACGTTTCCGTAACTCATCGACAGTCCCTTCCGATTTCAGTGCAAATTCTATCGCGTACGTTTGCAACTCTTCTTTGTGCAAGTTGCGGATCCACGACACTCAACCATATTTGTTTGTTGGATATGAAAGTGGGTTGAATTTACAGATGATCCTCTTCCCTGAGTGCTGGTACCGACGATTCTTATTTAAGCTTTATTTAATTTGCTTATTTTCATCATAGTTACGTTTGTGAGCATTAGTATTGATTACAATTGTTTTGTAAACTTATTATTATTGTGTGTTGTGGAACAATAACTGAAAGAGACCGTGTGTAAGGTTTAAAGAGGTGGGAGATGAGGTGTCAAACAGGTTGTCGGATATTAATATTTCGCCGTTTTGTATTTGAAAGCGCTACTTCCGCATCTCCATTCACCATCTAATCCTCTGTTCAGTCCGTATGCTGTATACAGCTCATTTTGCAGCTCAAATTCAGATAAATCCATGTCTTCAGTTGATTTGTTTGCATCTTCCTCTCAAACATCCATTTGAGAGAAAAAGGTACCATCATCATCATCATTGCTCTTGGTAAGAGTTTCGTCCATAAAATCGGTCTCTTTCATTGCTTTAACTGGGGTACTGGTTTTAAATTTGTTTGTTATTGCATCATGCATATATTCTGGGTCACTTTTGTACACATTTGTTTCAGTTGTGTCGTTTGTTTTATATATCCCCACTAATTCCTTCAAAGGTACTGTAACCGGTTTAAAAGTCTCATTAAATTGATTCTCTAAATCGGCTTTTCTTAACTTTAAAGCCTTAAATTTTTGTTTCAATTCTAGTCTAGTTTTTACAAATTCTTTTAATAGTTTATTATTCATCTTCAGTGTCTTCAATCAGCTGTAACAGTCAGTTATCAAGACTAGGTGTATCAACTATGAAATCAGATCAGATCGGATTAGATCTGGTATATCAGCTATCAGATGAGATGTATCAACTATCAGATCAGGTGCAACAGCTATCAGCTATTAGATCAGATAATTTCAAAGGCTGTTTGCGTACTAGTATGAAAGTGTCGGGTGCTTTGATTTATAGATGAATGTAAGTATCAAAGCCTTTTTTATAACGCCCTTCAGCAATCGGATCGTCTTTGTTGATTAGCGGTACAACTACAACAACATTAACTCTGTCTTAGCTGCCACGATCCGCATACAGTGCTGAAACTCGAATCCATAAAGCGCACCTGCTGTGCACCAGAACATTTCTCCACACGCCCGTTCTCCTGCCCGACGAGCTATCACTATCCCTTCCGCCCCCTCCCTCTCACCCACCCATGCCGCTAGCCGCCAGTCCGTCAGTCTGTCTGCCAGGCCACCAGCGTTGCCATCTGACTCGACCAACAAGGTTGCCACCCCTCGAAAAAATCCCACGAAAAATTCCCACAAATAATAAAAAATCCTCGATCTGGCCACTCTGTCAACCAAAATCCTTGATCTGGCAACTCCGTTGGGTTGTTGTTGTTGTTGTAATCCTCATACTCATGAGGATGTATGCTTTTACCTTTTGTTGGTGTGAGCCAGAACCGGCCTTTATACTATATACTACTCACAGACGTCTGAAGAGGCTGCTAACTACAACTTACACATTCTGGGAAAGGGGGAGATAGAGAACAACAAACGATTAATACAAAGACTAGACGCATCATTAGCAGCCCTGCGTAGGATGTGTAGCATATTGACAGAAGACGCCGTGAAACATCCACAGCAGTATTATGAGGTGAAACTGGAAGCATATTTGGCAATAAGCTGAAGCACTAAATTTCAGCATCTGGGAATGTGAAGATGATTCAGAATCAGTGGAATGTAATGAAACAGAATACAACAAAGTGGAGGAGCTCAGCATGTAATGGTTGACTTATCTATAAAGGCAAGCAGTGACATTCAGGTATCAGTATCAAGAAGTAGCTCTACTAGCACATTGCAATTACCCAGAGTCAACATTCCGTCTTTCTGTGAGGATTATTTAAAGTGGCCCCAATTTTTTGATTTGTTTTAGCAAATGGTGTATAACCAACTCCTACCCACAATTCAAAAAATGTGGTATTTGAAGATGAATCTGTCAGGAGAAGTAGAAAATCTTATTCGTCATTTATCGCTACCGGAAGAAAAGTATGAAACAGCATGCTCCAGTATAGATACAAGAATGTAAGAGTGTTGACATCAACATTAATTCAAAAACTATTGG
This sequence comes from Sicus ferrugineus, assembly GCA_922984085.1. Lineage (NCBI taxonomy): Eukaryota > Metazoa > Arthropoda > Insecta > Diptera > Conopidae > Sicus > Sicus ferrugineus. Next base: position 14,104,509 of record OV277350.1, read on the forward strand.
ATCAGCCCACCAGTGTATCTTCAGCACTTTCAATCAAGAAACTGAACACCACTGAGGAAACATGACACCACCCAAGAATGCTGGTTAGCTTTAAATAATCTAGGCATCGCTACAACATGGGATCCACTTCTGTTGCGTATATTGCTGGAAAAGGTGGACAGGATACCATATACGTCGTTCGAGCAGTCGTTGAAGAATCCAGGGAACCAGCCAACAGTTATAGAATTCTTGAACTTCTGTAACGAAGTTTCTTGCCGGGGTGTACTCAGTCTCGCCAGAGTCCCGTACCGAACGAAATAAAAGGCTTTCGGTTTTCTTTTGACAGTTTTCGACTATTTATTCACCGTTATTCAAAGTTTTATTTTTCGGTCTTTTATTGCTATGCATTAACTATACGAACTAACAGTATTTCTTAAAACTAGTTCCTTTAATTCTAACGTCCGCTGAATAGCACTCAGTCCGTAAAAATACAAAATCTATATACACACAGAGTTCTAGAATACGAGGTTTTATGATTGTCGGCGTCAGTCACTACGAGGTACTAGAATTTACCTTGATTCAGGATTGGCGTCCGCTTAAAAGCACTCGGCCACGACGAGGTACTAAAATTTACTTGGAATCGGGATTGGCGTCCGCTTAAAAGCACTCAGCCAGGACGAGGTACTAAGATTTACTTGGAATTGGGATTGGCATCCGCTAAAGAGCACTCAGCCAGGACGAGGTACTAAAATTTACTTGGAATTGGGATTGGCGTCCTCTTGAGAGCACTCATTCAGGACGAGGTACTAAAATTTACTTGGAATTGGGATTGGCGTCCGCTTAAGAGCACTCTGCCAGGACGAGGTACTAAAAATTACTTAGAATCGGGATTGGCGTCCGCTTAAGAGCACTCAGACAGGACGAGGTACTAAAATTTACTTGGAATTGTGATTGGCGTCGTCTTAAGAGCACTCAGCCACTACGAGGTACTAGAGGTTCAAGGTTTGACGACTTACCACTTGGAGCACGAGATTCCAAAAGAGATCGAATTCAGCGCGGAGGGCCCTTTTATACCCCGATCAAAACAACTCCGCTGCAATCGTTCTTCTTGTGCACATTCCGGAATTTTCTAATGTGCATAGCGGCACACAACGTACTTGTTGTTGTTGTGCTTATTTCTAGAAATATTTCTTGTGGTTTTGCTGGTAGCTTCCCACGCTCTAATTTAATTTTTGCTTGCTGGTTCCGCGTCTCAGTCTTTGTTGTAGTTGTTGTAAACTGTATTCCACCTGATTTTATTAGTAATTTCCCAAGGCTCTGTTTAATTTTTGCTTGCTGGTTTCGCGTCCCGGTCTGTGTTGTAATTGTTGTAAAAAGTATGTGGTTCATGTATTCTGTGTGACTGTTGTTTTTTTATCCCTTTGTTAGCAAGCGAGTTAATGTGGTTGTTGTTGTTGTTAGTTAGCTTTGCATATTTTCGCCTTTGCTACGTTGCCTTTTTTTCTTATTGTTGTTGATAGAATTATTGTTGTTGATTATTGTTGTTGATAGAATTAATTCCACCTGAAGTTAGGTCCGCACAACCTAGGTCACCGCGTTTTCAGTTTACGTTTACTAAAAACGGGCTCGGTTGGAATGCAGGCCAGGTTCTACACCCGGAGTTGTAAGGCAAAATATTTTTTCTTACACTCCTTTCCTTCCTCCTCCTTTCTTTTGGATATCAGGACAGTGATCCGTTTAGGGGTCAGTGTCACGCGATACTTCGGTTGCATGGTGATATTCTTTGAGCTCCCCAATGTGAGCCTTGCGAGTTTACGTATTTCCCTGGGAGTTGAGCTCGACGATAACTGGTGATGTGTATCTCTGGATCTGTTATGGACCGTCGTATTTTGGAGCTAGCATGGCGGTAAACTTGTCCACTGCTTTCGATAGGGGATGGCTTCTCAATAATACCCACGTTCCTACTGCCGGGTTCCATTGTCTTCGCCGAAGGTCATAGTGTCGGGCTTGGTCCTTGGATGCTCGTTCGATGTTCCTCATCACGATGTTGAAGATCTCCTGCAGCCGGTTACCCTTGTGTTCGGGACTTTGTGGTGCTGACCCTGTACCTATGGTAACCTCATCGAAAAGCGATCCTGGAAGCCGCAGCTCTCGTCCCTGTGTGAGGAAAGCGGGGCTGAAACCTGTCGTCTCCGATGCCATGCTGTTGGTTGCCAAAGAAATTTCTGGGGTCAACGCATCCCATTGGGTTTGCCTATTATCGGCCACTTGTGCAAGAATTCTTTTCACGTTTCGGTTGGCTCTTTCTGTTGGGTTCTCCTGGGGGGTATAAGGGGGGATTTTATGGACGAAACTCTTACCAAGAGCAATGATGATGATGATGGTACCTCTTTCTCTCAAATGGATGTTTGAGAGGAAGATGCAAACAAATCAACTGAAGACATGGATTTATCTGAATTTGAGCAGCAAAATGAGCTGGATACAGCATACGGACTGAACAGAGGATTAGATGGTGAATGGAGATTCGGAAGTAGCGCTTTCAAATACAAAACGGCGAAATATTAATATCCGACAAACTGTTTGACACCTCATCTCCCACCTCTTTCAACCTTACACACGGTCTCTTTCAGTTATTGTTCCACAACACACAATAATAATAATAAGTTTACAAAACAATTCTAATCAATACTAATGCTCACAAACGTAACTATGATGAAAATAAGCAAATTAAATAAGGCTTACAAGTGCACCAATATCATAAAGGGATTATTCAATGATAAGTCTTTATTGCCTACGGACGGACAGATCACGAAGACGAGCCGCGCCAGAGCACGGTCCATTGGAACTTGTAATTTCATAGGTGAAACCTGGGTCGGCGTGGGGGTCCCGGAACTGGGTGAATATTCTCTCCTGTGCTGCATTTTTAATTCTTCGAGACGTTGTAATGTGTCGGCTTCGTGGTAAGTCTTTGAGACGAATTCGGACAAACGTTTCCGTAACTCATCGACAGTCCCTTCCGATTTCAGTGCAAATTCTATCGCGTACGTTTGCAACTCTTCTTTGTGCAAGTTGCGGATCCACGACACTCGAACCATATTTGTTTGTTGGATATGAAAGTGGGTTGAATTTACAGATGATCCTCTTCCCTGAGTGCTGGTAGCGACGATTCTTATTTAAGCTTTATTTAATTTGCTTATTTTCATCATAGTTACGTTTGTGAGCATTAGTATTGATTACAATTGTTTTGTAAACTTATTATTATTGTGTGTTGTGGAACAATAACTGAAAGAGACCGTGTGTAAGGTTTAAAGAGGTGGGAGATGAGGTGTCAAACAGGTTGTCGGATATTAATATTTCGCCGTTTTGTATTTGAAAGCGCTACTTCCGCATCTCCATTCACCATCTAATCCTCTGTTCAGTCCGTATGCTGTATACAGCTCATTTTGCAGCTCAAATTCAGATAAATCCATGTCTTCAGTTGATTTGTTTGCATCTTCCTCTCAAACATCCATTTGAGAGAAAAAGGTACCATCATCATCATCATTGCTCTTGGTAAGAGTTTCGTCCATAAAATCGGTCTCTTTCATTGCTTTAACTGGGGTACTGGTTTTAAATTTGTTTGTTATTGCATCATGCATATATTCTGGGTCACTTTTGTACACATTTGTTTCAGTTGTGTCGTTTGTTTTATATATCCCCACTAATTCCTTCAAAGGTACTGTAACCGGTTTAAAAGTCTCATTAAATTGATTCTCTAAATCGGCTTTTCTTAACTTTAAAGCCTTAAATTTTTGTTTCAATTCTAGTCTAGTTTTTACAAATTCTTTTAATAGTTTATTATTCATCTTCAGTGTCTTCAATCAGCTGTAACAGTCAGTTATCAAGACTAGGTGTATCAACTATGAAATCAGATCAGATCGGATTAGATCTGGTATATCAGCTATCAGATGAGATGTATCAACTATCAGATCAGGTGCAACAGCTATCAGCTATTAGATCAGATAATTTCAAAGGCTGTTTGCGTACTAGTATGAAAGTGTCGGGTGCTTTGATTTATAGATGAATGTAAGTATCAAAGCCTTTTTTATAACGCCCTTCAGCAATCGGATCGTCTTTGTTGATTAGCGGTACAACTACAACAACATTAACTCTGTCTTAGCTGCCACGATCCGCATACAGTGCTGAAACTCGAATCCATAAAGCGCACCTGCTGTGCACCAGAACATTTCTCCACACGCCCGTTCTCCTGCCCGACGAGCTATCACTATCCCTTCCGCCCCCTCCCTCTCACCCACCCATGCCGCTAGCCGCCAGTCCGTCAGTCTGTCTGCCAGGCCACCAGCGTTGCCATCTGACTCGACCAACAAGGTTGCCACCCCTCGAAAAAATCCCACGAAAAATTCCCACAAATAATAAAAAATCCTCGATCTGGCCACTCTGTCAACCAAAATCCTTGATCTGGCAACTCCGTTGGGTTGTTGTTGTTGTTGTAATCCTCATACTCATGAGGATGTATGCTTTTACCTTTTGTTGGTGTGAGCCAGAACCGGCCTTTATACTATATACTACTCACAGACGTCTGAAGAGGCTGCTAACTACAACTTACACATTCTGGGAAAGGGGGAGATAGAGAACAACAAACGATTAATACAAAGACTAGACGCATCATTAGCAGCCCTGCGTAGGATGTGTAGCATATTGACAGAAGACGCCGTGAAACATCCACAGCAGTATTATGAGGTGAAACTGGAAGCATATTTGGCAATAAGCTGAAGCACTAAATTTCAGCATCTGGGAATGTGAAGATGATTCAGAATCAGTGGAATGTAATGAAACAGAATACAACAAAGTGGAGGAGCTCAGCATGTAATGGTTGACTTATCTATAAAGGCAAGCAGTGACATTCAGGTATCAGTATCAAGAAGTAGCTCTACTAGCACATTGCAATTACCCAGAGTCAACATTCCGTCTTTCTGTGAGGATTATTTAAAGTGGCCCCAATTTTTTGATTTGTTTTAGCAAATGGTGTATAACCAACTCCTACCCACAATTCAAAAAATGTGGTATTTGAAGATGAATCTGTCAGGAGAAGTAGAAAATCTTATTCGTCATTTATCGCTACCGGAAGAAAAGTATGAAACAGCATGCTCCAGTATAGATACAAGAATGTAAGAGTGTTGACATCAACATTAATTCAAAAACTATTGGATCAGCCCACCAGTGTATCTTCAGCACTTTCAATCAAGAAACTGAACACCACTGAGGAAACATGACACCACCCAAGAATGCTGGTTAGCTTTAAATAATCTAGGCATCGCTACAACATGGGATCCACTTCTGTTGCGTATATTGCTGGAAAAGGTGGACAGGATACCATATACGTCGTTCGAGCAGTCGTTGAAGAATCCAGGGAACCAGCCAACAGTTATAGAATTCTTGAACTTCTGTAACGAAGTTTCTTGCCGGGGTGTACTCAGTCTCGCCAGAGTCCCGTACCGAACGAAATAAAAGGCTTTCGGTTTTCTTTTGACAGTTTTCGACTATTTATTCACCGTTATTCAAAGTTTTATTTTTCGGTCTTTTATTGCTATGCATTAACTATACGAACTAACAGTATTTCTTAAAACTAGTTCCTTTAATTCTAACGTCCGCTGAATAGCACTCAGTCCGTAAAAATACAAAATCTATATACACACAGAGTTCTAGAATACGAGGTTTTATGATTGTCGGCGTCAGTCACTACGAGGTACTAGAATTTACCTTGATTCAGGATTGGCGTCCGCTTAAAAGCACTCGGCCACGACGAGGTACTAAAATTTACTTGGAATCGGGATTGGCGTCCGCTTAAAAGCACTCAGCCAGGACGAGGTACTAAGATTTACTTGGAATTGGGATTGGCATCCGCTAAAGAGCACTCAGCCAGGACGAGGTACTAAAATTTACTTGGAATTGGGATTGGCGTCCTCTTGAGAGCACTCATTCAGGACGAGGTACTAAAATTTACTTGGAATTGGGATTGGCGTCCGCTTAAGAGCACTCTGCCAGGACGAGGTACTAAAAATTACTTAGAATCGGGATTGGCGTCCGCTTAAGAGCACTCAGACAGGACGAGGTACTAAAATTTACTTGGAATTGTGATTGGCGTCGTCTTAAGAGCACTCAGCCACTACGAGGTACTAGAGGTTCAAGGTTTGACGACTTACCACTTGGAGCACGAGATTCCAAAAGAGATCGAATTCAGCGCGGAGGGCCCTTTTATACCCCGATCAAAACAACTCCGCTGCAATCGTTCTTCTTGTGCACATTCCGGAATTTTCTAATGTGCATAGCGGCACACAACGTACTTGTTGTTGTTGTGCTTATTTCTAGAAATATTTCTTGTGGTTTTGCTGGTAGCTTCCCACGCTCTAATTTAATTTTTGCTTGCTGGTTCCGCGTCTCAGTCTTTGTTGTAGTTGTTGTAAACTGTATTCCACCTGATTTTATTAGTAATTTCCCAAGGCTCTGTTTAATTTTTGCTTGCTGGTTTCGCGTCCCGGTCTGTGTTGTAATTGTTGTAAAAAGTATGTGGTTCATGTATTCTGTGTGACTGTTGTTTTTTTATCCCTTTGTTAGCAAGCGAGTTAATGTGGTTGTTGTTGTTGTTAGTTAGCTTTGCATATTTTCGCCTTTGCTACGTTGCCTTTTTTTCTTTTTATTGTTGTTGATAGAATTAATTCCACCTGAAGTTAGATCCGCACAACCTAGGTCACCGCGTTTTCAGTTTACGTTTACTAAAAACGGGCTCGGTTGGAATGCAGGCCAGGTTTTACACCCGGAGTTGTAAGGCAAAATATTTTTTCTTACACTCCTTTCCTTCCTCCTCCTTTCTTTTGGATATCAGGACAGTGATCCGTTTAGGGGTCAGTGTCACGCGATACTTCGGTTGCATGGTGATATTCTTTGAGCTCCCAAATGTGAGCCTTGCGAGTTTACGTATTTCCCTGGGAGTTGAGCTCGACGATAACTGGTGATGTGTATCTCTGGATCTGTTATGGACCGTCGTATTTTGGAGCTAGCATGGCGGTAAACTTGTCCACTGCTTTCGATAGGGGATGGCTTCTCAATAATACCCACGTTCCTACTGCCGGGTTCCATTGTCTTCGCCGAAGGTCATAGTGTCGGGCTTGGTCCTTGGATGCTCGTTCGATGTTCCTCATCACGATGTTGAAGATCTCCTGCAGCCGGTTACCCTTGTGTTCGGGACTTTGTGGTGCTGACCCTGTACCTATGGTAACCTCATCGAAAAGCGATCCTGGAAGCCGCAGCTCTCGTCCCTGTGTGAGGAAAGCGGGGCTGAAACCTGTCGTCTCCGATGCCATGCTGTTGGTTGCCAAAGAAATTTCTGGGGTCAACGCATCCCATTGGGTTTGCCTATTATCGGCCACTTGTGCAAGAATTCTTTTCACGTTTCGGTTGGCTCTTTCTGTTGGGTTCTCCTGGGGGGTATAAGGGGGGATTTTATGGACGAAACTCTTACCAAGAGCAATGATGATGATGATGGTACCTCTTTCTCTCAAATGGATGTTTGAGAGGAAGATGCAAACAAATCAACTGAAGACATGGATTTATCTGAATTTGAGCAGCAAAATGAGCTGGATACAGCATACGGACTGAACAGAGGATTAGATGGTGAATGGAGATTCGGAAGTAGCGCTTTCAAATACAAAACGGCGAAATATTAATATCCGACAAACTGTTTGACACCTCATCTCCCACCTCTTTCAACCTTACACACGGTCTCTTTCAGTTATTGTTCCACAACACACAATAATAATAATAAGTTTACAAAACAATTCTAATCAATACTAATGCTCACAAACGTAACTATGATGAAAATAAGCAAATTAAATAAGGCTTACAAGTGCACCAATATCATAAAGGGATTATTCAATGATAAGTCTTTATTGCCTACGGACGGACAGATCACGAAGACGAGCCGCGCCAGAGCACGGTCCATTGGAACTTGTAATTTCATAGGTGAAACCTGGGTCGGCGTGGGGGTCCCGGAACTGGGTGAATATTCTCTCCTGTGCTGCATTTTTAATTCTTCGAGACGTTGTAATGTGTCGGCTTCGTGGTAAGTCTTTGAGACGAATTCGGACAAACGTTTCCGTAACTCATCGACAGTCCCTTCCGATTTCAGTGCAAATTCTATCGCGTACGTTTGCAACTCTTCTTTGTGCAAGTTGCGGATCCACGACACTCGAACCATATTTGTTTGTTGGATATGAAAGTGGGTTGAATTTACAGATGATCCTCTTCCCTGAGTGCTGGTACCGACGATTCTTATTTAAGCTTTATTTAATTTGCTTATTTTCATCATAGTTACGTTTGTGAGCATTAGTATTGATTACAATTGTTTTGTAAACTTATTATTATTGTGTGTTGTGGAACAATAACTGAAAGAGACCGTGTGTAAGGTTTAAAGAGGTGGGAGATGAGGTGTCAAACAGGTTGTCGGATATTAATATTTCGCCGTTTTGTATTTGAAAGCGCTACTTCCGCATCTCCATTCACCATCTAATCCTCTGTTCAGTCCGTATGCTGTATACAGCTCATTTTGCAGCTCAAATTCAGATAAATCCATGTCTTCAGTTGATTTGTTTGCATCTTCCTCTCAAACATCCATTTGAGAGAAAAAGGTACCATCATCATCATCATTGCTCTTGGTAAGAGTTTCGTCCATAAAATCGGTCTCTTTCATTGCTTTAACTGGGGTACTGGTTTTAAATTTGTTTGTTATTGCATCATGCATATATTCTGGGTCACTTTTGTACACATTTGTTTCAGTTGTGTCGTTTGTTTTATATATCCCCACTAATTCCTTCAAAGGTACTGTAACCGGTTTAAAAGTCTCATTAAATTGATTCTCTAAATCGGCTTTTCTTAACTTTAAAGCCTTAAATTTTTGTTTCAATTCTAGTCTAGTTTTTACAAATTCTTTTAATAGTTTATTATTCATCTTCAGTGTCTTCAATCAGCTGTAACAGTCAGTTATCAAGACTAGGTGTATCAACTATGAAATCAGATCAGATCGGATTAGATCTGGTATATCAGCTATCAGATGAGATGTATCAACTATCAGATCAGGTGCAACAGCTATCAGCTATTAGATCAGATAATTTCAAAGGCTGTTTGCGTACTAGTATGAAAGTGTCGGGTGCTTTGATTTATAGATGAATGTAAGTATCAAAGCCTTTTTTATAACGCCCTTCAGCAATCGGATCGTCTTTGTTGATTAGCGGTACAACTACAACAACATTAACTCTGTCTTAGCTGCCACGATCCGCATACAGTGCTGAAACTCGAATCCATAAAGCGCACCTGCTGTGCACCAGAACATTTCTCCACACGCCCGTTCTCCTGCCCGACGAGCTATCACTATCCCTTTCGCCACCTCCCTCTCACCCACCCATGCCGCTAGCCGCCAGTCCGTCAGTCTGTCTGCCAGGCCACCAGCGTTGCCATCTGACTCGACCAACAAGGTTGCCACCCCTCGAAAAAATCCCACGAAAAATTCCCACAAATAATAAAAAATCCTCGATCTGGCCACTCTGTCAACCAAAATCCTTGATCTGGCAACTCCGTTGGGTTGTTGTTGTTGTTGTAATCCTCATACTCATGAGGATGTATGCTTTTACCTTTTGTTGGTGTGAGCCAGAACCGGCCTTTATACTATATACTACTCACAGACGTCTGAAGAGGCTGCTAACTACAACTTACACATTCTGGGAAAGGGGGAGATAGAGAACAACAAACGATTAATACAAAGACTAGACGCATCATTAGCAGCCCTGCGTAGGATGTGTAGCATATTGACAGAAGACGCCGTGAAACATCCACAGCAGTATTATGAGGTGAAACTGGAAGCATATTTGGCAATAAGCTGAAGCACTAAATTTCAGCATCTGGGAATGTGAAGATGATTCAGAATCAGTGGAATGTAATGAAACAGAATACAACAAAGTGGAGGAGCTCAGCATGTAATGGTTGACTTATCTATAAAGGCAAGCAGTGACATTCAGGTATCAGTATCAAGAAGTAGCTCTACTAGCACATTGCAATTACCCAGAGTCAACATTCCGTCTTTCTGTGAGGATTATTTAAAGTGGCCCCAATTTTTTGATTTGTTTTAGCAAATGGTGTATAACCAACTCCTACCCACAATTCAAAAAATGTGGTATTTGAAGATGAATCTGTCAGGAGAAGTAGAAAATCTTATTCGTCATTTATCGCTACCGGAAGAAAAGTATGAAACAGCATGCTCCAGTATAGATACAAGAATGTAAGAGTGTTGACATCAACATTAATTCAAAAACTATTGGATCAGCCCACCAGTGTATCTTCAGCACTTTCAATCAAGAAACTGAACACCACTGAGGAAACATGACACCACCCAAGAATGCTGGTTAGCTTTAAATAATCTAGGCATCGCTACAACATGGGATCCACTTCTGTTGCGTATATTGCTGGAAAAGGTGGACAGGATACCATATACGTCGTTCGAGCAGTCGTTGAAGAATCCAGGGAACCAGCCAACAGTTATAGAATTCTTGAACTTCTGTAACGAAGTTTCTTGCCGGGGTGTACTCAGTCTCGCCAGAGTCCCGTACCGAACGAAATAAAAGGCTTTCGGTTTTCTTTTGACAGTTTTCGACTATTTATTCACCGTTATTCAAAGTTTTATTTTTCGGTCTTTTATTGCTATGCATTAACTATACGAACTAACAGTATTTCTTAAAACTAGTTCCTTTAATTCTAACGTCCGCTGAATAGCACTCAGTCCGTAAAAATACAAAATCTATATACACACAGAGTTCTAGAATACGAGGTTTTATGATTGTCGGCGTCAGTCACTACGAGGTACTAGAATTTACCTTGATTCAGGATTGGCGTCCGCTTAAAAGCACTCGGCCACGACGAGGTACTAAAATTTACTTGGAATCGGGATTGGCGTCCGCTTAAAAGCACTCAGCCAGGACGAGGTACTAAGATTTACTTGGAATTGGGATTGGCATCCGCTAAAGAGCACTCAGCCAGGACGAGGTACTAAAATTTACTTGGAATTGGGATTGGCGTCCTCTTGAGAGCACTCATTCAGGACGAGGTACTAAAATTTACTTGGAATTGGGATTGGCGTCCGCTTAAGAGCACTCTGCCAGGACGAGGTACTAAAAATTACTTAGAATCGGGATTGGCGTCCGCTTAAGAGCACTCAGACAGGACGAGGTACTAAAATTTACTTGGAATTGTGATTGGCGTCGTCTTAAGAGCACTCAGCCACTACGAGATACTAGAGGTTCAAGGTTTGACGACTTACCACTTGGAGCACGAGATTCCAAAAGAGATCGAATTCAGCGCGGAGGGCCCTTTTATACCCCGATCAAAACAACTCCGCTGCAATCGTTCTTCTTGTGCACATTCCGGAATTTTCTAATGTGCATAGCGGCACACAACGTACTTGTTGTTGTTGTGCTTATTTCTAGAAATATTTCTTGTGGTTTTGCTGGTAGCTTCCCACGCTCTAATTTAATTTTTGCTTGCTGGTTCCGCGTCTCAGTCTTTGTTGTAGTTGTTGTAAACTGTATTCCACCTGATTTTATTAGTAATTTCCCAAGGCTCTGTTTAATTTTTGCTTGCTGGTTTCGCGTCCCGGTCTGTGTTGTAATTGTTGTAAAAAGTATGTGGTTCATGTATTCTGTGTGACTGTTGTTTTTTTATCCCTTTGTTAGCAAGCGAGTTAATGTGGTTGTTGTTGTTGTTAGTTAGCTTTGCATATTTTCGCCTTTGCTACGTTGCCTTTTTTTCTTTTTATTGTTGTTGATAGAATTAATTCCACCTGAAGTTAGGTCCGCACAACCTAGGTCACCGCGTTTTCAGTTTACGTTTACTAAAAACGGGCTCGGTTGGAATGCAGGCCAGGTTATACACCCGGAGTTGTAAGGCAAAATATTTTGTCTTACACTCCTTTCCTTCCTCCTCCTTTCTTTTGGATATCAGGACAGTGATCCGTTTAGGGGTCAGTGTCACGCGATACTTCGGTTGCATGGTGATATTCTTTGAGCTCCCCAATGTGAGCCTTGCGAGTTTACGTATTTCCCTGGGAGTTGAGCTCGACGATAACTGGTGATGTGTATCTCTGGATCTGTTATGGACCGTCGTATTTTGGAGCTAGCATGGCGGTAAACTTGTCCACTGCTTTCGATAGGGGATGGCTTCTCAATAATACCCACGTTCCTACTGCCGGGTTCCATTGTCTTCGCCGAAGGTCATAGTGTCGGGCTTGGTCCTTGGATGCTCGTTCGATGTTCCTCATCACGATGTTGAAGATCTCCTGCAGCCGGTTACCCTTGTGTTCGGGACTTTGTGGTGCTGACCCTGTACCTATGGTAACCTCATCGAAAAGCGATCCTGGAAGCCGCAGCTCTCGTCCCTGTGTGAGGAAAGCGGGGCTGAAACCTGTCGTCTCCGATGCCATGCTGTTGGTTGCCAAAGAAATTTCTGGGGTCAACGCATCCCATTGGGTTTGCCTATTATCGGCCACTTGTGCAAGAATTCTTTTCACGTTTCGGTTGGCTCTTTCTGTTGGGTTCTCCTGGGGGGTATAAGGGGGGATTTTATGGACGAAACTCTTACCAAGAGCAATGATGATGATGATGGTACCTCTTTCTCTCAAATGGATGTTTGAGAGGAAGATGCAAACAAATCAACTGAAGACATGGATTTATCTGAATTTGAGCAGCAAAATGAGCTGGATACAGCATACGGACTGAACAGAGGATTAGATGGTGAATGGAGATTCGGAAGTAGCGCTTTCAAATACAAAACGGCGAAATATTAATATCCGACAAACTGTTTGACACCTCATCTCCCACCTCTTTCAACCTTACACACGGTCTCTTTCAGTTATTGTTCCACAACACACAATAATAATAATAAGTTTACAAAACAATTCTAATCAATACTAATGCTCACAAACGTAACTATGATGAAAATAAGCAAATTAAATAAGGCTTACAAGTGCACCAATATCATAAAGGGATTATTCAATGATAAGTCTTTATTGCCTACGGACGGACAGATCACGAAGACGAGCCGCGCCAGAGCACGGTCCATTGGAACTTGTAATTTCATAGGTGAAACCTGGGTCGGCGTGGGGGTCCCGGAACTGGGTGAATATTCTCTCCTGTGCTGCATTTTTAATTCTTCGAGACGTTGTAATGTGTCGGCTTCGTGGTAAGTCTTTGAGACGAATTCGGACAAACGTTTCCGTAACTCATCGACAGTCCCTTCCGATTTCAGTGCAAATTCTATCGCGTACGTTTGCAACTCTTCTTTGTGCAAGTTGCGGATCCACGACACTCGAACCATATTTGTTTGTTGGATATGAAAGTGGGTTGAATTTACAGATGATCCTCTTCCCTGAGTGCTGGTAGCGACGATTCTTATTTAAGCTTTATTTAATTTGCTTATTTTCATCATAGTTACGTTTGTATTGATTAGAATTGTTTTGTAAACTTATTATTATTGTGTGTTGTGGAACAATAACTGAAAGAGACCGTGTGTAAGGTTTAAAGAGGTGGGAGATGAGGTGTAAAACAGGTTGTCGGATATTAATATTTCGCCGTTTTGTATTTGAAAGCGCTACTTCCGCATCTCCATTCACCATCTAATCCTCTGTTCAGTCCGTATGCTGTATACAGCTCATTTTGCAGCTCAAATTCAGATAAATCCATGTCTTCAGTTGATTTGTTTGCATCTTCTTCTCAAACATCCATTTGAGAGAAAAAGGTACCATCATCATCATCATTGCTCTTGGTAAGAGTTTCGTCCATAAAATCGGTCTCTTTCATTGCTTTAACTGGGGTACTGGTTTTAAATTTGTTTGTTATTGCATCATGCATATATTCTGGGTCACTTTTGTACACATTTGTTTCAGTTGTGTCGTTTGTTTTATATATCCCCACTAATTCCTTCAAAGGTACTGTAACCGGTTTAAAAGTCTCATTAAATTGATTCTCTAAATCGGCTTTTCTTAACTTTAAAGCCTTAAATTTTTGTTTCAATTCTAGTCTAGTTTTTACAAATTCTTTTAATAGTTTATTATTCATCTTCAGTGTCTTCAATCAGCTGTAACAGTCAGTTATCAAGACTAGGTGTATCAACTATGAAATCAGATCAGATCGGATTAGATCTGGTATATCAGCTATCAGATGAGATGTATCAACTATCAGATCAGGTGCAACAGCTATCAGCTATTAGATCAGATAATTTCAAAGGCTGTTTGCGTACTAGTATGAAAGTGTCGGGTGCTTTGATTTATAGATGAATGTAAGTATCAAAGCCTTTTTTATAACGCCCTTCAGCAATCGGATCGTCTTTGTTGATTAGCGGTACAACTACAACAACATTAACTCTGTCTTAGCTGCCACGATCCGCATACAGTGCTGAAACTCGAATCCATAAAGCGCACCTGCTGTGCACCAGAACATTTCTCCACACGCCCGTTCTCCTGCCCGACGAGCTATCACTATCCCTTCCGCCCCCTCCCTCTCACCCACCCATGCCGCTAGCCGCCAGTCCGTCAGTCTGTCTGCCAGGCCACCAGCGTTGCCATCTGACTCGACCAACAAGGTTGCCACCCCTCGAAAAAATCCCACGAAAAATTCCCACAAATAATAAAAAATCCTCGATCTGGCCACTCTGTCAACCAAAATCCTTGATCTGGCAACTCCGGTGGGTTGTTGTTGTTGTTGTAATCCTCATACTCATGAGGATGTATGCTTTTACCTTTTGTTGGTGTGAGCCAGAACCGGCCTTTATACTATATACTACTCACAGACGTCTGAAGAGGCTGCTAACTACAACTTACACATTCTGGCAAAGGGGGAGATAGAGAACAACAAACGATTAATACAAAGACTAGACGCATCATTAGCAGCCCTGCGTAGGATGTGTAGCATATTGACAGAAGACGCCGTGAAACATCCACAGCAGTATTATGAGGTGAAACTGGAAGCATATTTGGCAATAAGCTGAAGCACTAAATTTCAGCATCTGGGAATGTGAAGATGATTCAGAATCAGTGGAATGTAATGAAACAGAATACAACAAAGTGGAGGAGCTCAGCATGTAATGGTTGACTTATCTATAAAGGCAAGCAGTGACATTCAGGTATCAGTATCAAGAAGTAGCTCTACTAGCACATTGCAATTACCCAGAGTCAACATTCCGTCTTTCTGTAAGGATTATTTAAAGTGGCCCCAATTTTTTGATTTGTTTTAGCAAATGGTGTATAACCAACTCCTACCCACAATTCAAAAAATGTGGTATTTGAAGATGAATCTGTCAGGAGAAGTAGAAAATCTTATTCGTCAGCAATATACGCAACAGAAGTGGATCCCATGTTGTAGCGATGCCTAGATTATTTAAAGCTAACCAGCATTCTTGGGTGGTGTCATGTTTCCTCAGTGGTGTTCAGTTTCTTGATTGAAAGTGCTGAAGATACACTGGTGGGCTGATCCAATAGTTTTTGAATTAATGTTGATGTCAACACTCTTACATTCTTGTATCTATACTGGAGCATGCTGTTTCATACTTTTCTTCACATTTACACATTTATCTTCCGGTAGCGATAAATGTATCGCTACCGGAAGAAAAGTATGAAACAGCATGCTCCAGTATAGATACAAGAATGTATCGCTACCGGAAGATAAATGTATCGCTACCGGAAGAAAAGTATGAAACAGCATGCTCCAGTATAGATACAAGAATGTAAGAGTGTTGACATCAACATTAATTCAAAAACTATTGGATCAGCCCACCAGTGTATCTTCAGCACTTTCAATCAAGAAACTGAACACCACTGAGGAAACATGACACCACCCAAGAATGCTGGTTAGCTTTAAATAATCTAGGCATCGCTACAACATGGGATCCACTTCTGTTGCGTATATTGCTGGAAAAGGTGGACAGGATACCATATACGTCGTTCGAGCAGTCGTTGAAGAATCCAGGGAACCAGCCAACAGTTATAGAATTCTTGAACTTCTGTAACGAAGTTTCTTGCCGGGGTGTACTCAGTCTCGCCAGAGTCCCGTACCGAACGAAATAAAAGGCTTTCGGTTTTCTTTTGACAGTTTTCGACTATTTATTCACCGTTATTCAAAGTTTTATTTTTCGGTCTTTTATTGCTATACATTAACTATACGAACTAACAGTATTTCTTAAAACTAGTTCCTTTAATTCTAACGTCCGCTGAATAGCACTCAGTCCGTAAAAATACAAAATCTATATACACATAGAGTTCTAGAATACGAGGTTTTATGATTGTCGGCGTCAGTCACTACGAGGTACTAGAATTTACCTTGATTCAAGATTGGCGTCCGCTTAAAAGCACTCGGCCACGACGAGGTACTAAAATTTACTTGGAATCGGGATTGGCGTCCGCTTAAAAGCACTCAGCCAGGACGAGGTACTAAGATTTACTTGGAATTGGGATTGGCATCCGCTAAAGAGCACTCAGCCAGGACGAGGTACTAAAATTTACTTGGAATTGGGATTGGCGTCCTCTTGAGAGCACTCATTCAGGACGAGGTACTAAAATTTACTTGGAATTGGGATTGGCGTCCGCTTAAGAGCACTCTGCCAGGACGAGGTACTAAAAATTACTTAGAATCGGGATTGGCGTCCGCTTAAGAGCACTCAGACAGGACGAGGTACTAAAATTTACTTGGAATTGTGATTGGCGTCGTCTTAAGAGCACTCAGCCACTACGAGGTACTAGAGGTTCAAGGTTTGACGACTTACCACTTGGAGCACGAGATTCCAAAAGAGATCGAATTCAGCGCGGAGGGCCCTTTTATACCCCGATCAAAACAACTCCGCTGCAATCGTTCTTCTTGTGCACATTCCGGAATTTTCTAATGTGCATAGCGGCACACAACGTACTTGTTGTTGTTGTGCTTATTTCTAGAAATATTTCTTGTGGTTTTGCTGGTAGCTTCCCACGCTCTAATTTAATTTTTGCTTGCTGGTTCCGCGTCTCAGTCTTTGTTGTAGTTGTTGTAAACTGTATTCCACCTGATTTTATTAGTAATTTCCCAGGGCTCTGTTTAATTTTTGCTTGCTGGTTTCGCGTCCCGGTCTGTGTTGTAATTGTTGTAAAAAGTATGTGGTTCATGTATTCTGTGTGACTGTTGTTTTTTTATCCCTTTGTTAGCAAGCGAGTTAATGTGGTTGTTGTTGTTGTTAGTTAGCTTTGCATATTTTCGCCTTTGCTACGTTGCCTTTTTTTCTTTTTATTGTTGTTGATAGAATTAATTCCACCTGAAGTTAGGTCCGCACAACCTAGGTCACCGCGTTTTCAGTTTACGTTTACTAAAAACGGGCTCGGTTGGAATGCAGGCCAGGTTATACACCCGGAGTTGTAAGGCAAAATATTTTTTCTTACACTCCTTTCCTTCCTCCTCCTTTCTTTTGGATATCAGGACAGTGATCCGTTTAGGGGTCAGTGTCACGCGATACTTCGGTTGCATGGTGATATTCTTTGAGCTCCCCAATGTGAGCCTTGCGAGTTTACGTATTTCCCTGGGAGTTGAGCTCGACGATAACTGGTGATGTGTATCTCTGGATCTGTTATGGACCGTCGTATTTTGGAGCTAGCATGGCGGTAAACTTGTCCACTGCTTTCGATAGGGGATGGCTTCTCAATAATACCCACGTTCCTACTGCCGGGTTCCATTGTCTTCGCCGAAGGTCATAGTGTCGGGCTTGGTCCTTGGATGCTCGTTCGATGTTCCTCATCACGATGTTGAAGATCTCCTGCAGCCGGTTACCCTTGTGTTCGGGACTTTGTGGTGCTGACCCTGTACCTATGGTAACCTCATCGAAAAGCGATCCTGGAAGCCGCAGCTCTCGTCCCTGTGTGAGGAAAGCGGGGCTGAAACCTGTCGTCTCCGATGCCATGCTGTTGGTTGCCAAAGAAATTTCTGGGGTCAACGCATCCCATTGGGTTTGCCTATTATCGGCCACTTGTGCAAGAATTCTTTTCACGTTTCGGTTGGCTCTTTCTGTTGGGTTCTCCTGGGGGGTATAAGGGGGGATTTTATGGACGAAACTCTTACCAAGAGCAATGATGATGATGATGGTACCTCTTTCTCTCAAATGGATGTTTGAGAGGAAGATGCAAACAAATCAACTGAAGACATGGATTTATCTGAATTTGAGCAGCAAAATGAGCTGGATACAGCATACGGACTGAACAGAGGATTAGATGGTGAATGGAGATTCGGAAGTAGCGCTTTCAAATACAAAACGGCGAAATATTAATATCCGACAAACTGTTTGACACCTCATCTCCCACCTCTTTCAACCTTACACACGGTCTCTTTCAGTTATTGTTCCACAACACACAATAATAATAATAAGTTTACAAAACAATTCTAATCAATACTAATGCTCACAAACGTAACTATGATGAAAATAAGCAAATTAAATAAGGCTTACAAGTGCACCAATACCATAAAGGGATTATTCAATGATAAGTCTTTATTGCCTACGGACGGACAGATCACGAAGACGAGCCGCGCCAGAGCACGGTCCATTGGAACTTGTAATTTCATAGGTGAAACCTGGGTCGGCGTGGGGGTCCCGGAACTGGGTGAATATTCTCTCCTGTGCTGCATTTTTAATTCTTCGAGACGTTGTAATGTGTCGGCTTCGTGGTAAGTCTTTGAGACGAATTCGGACAAACGTTTCCGTAACTCATCGACAGTCCCTTCCGATTTCAGTGCAAATTCTATCGCGTACGTTTGCAACTCTTCTTTGTGCAAGTTGCGGATCCACGACACTCGAACCATATTTGTTTGTTGGATATGAAAGTGGGTTGAATTTACAGATGATCCTCTTCCCTGAGTGCTGGTAGCGACGATTCTTATTTAAGCTTTATTTAATTTGCTTATTTTCATCATAGTTACGTTTGTATTGATTAGAATTGTTTTGTAAACTTATTATTATTGTGTGTTGTGGAACAATAACTGAAAGAGACCGTGTGTAAGGTTTAAAGAGGTGGGAGATGAGGTGTCAAACAGGTTGTCGGATATTAATATTTCGCCGTTTTGTATTTGAAAGCGCTACTTCCGCATCTCCATTCACCATCTAATCCTCTGTTCAGTCCGTATGCTGTATACAGCTCATTTTGCAGCTCAAATTCAGATAAATCCATGTCTTCAGTTGATTTGTTTGCATCTTCTTCTCAAACATCCATTTGAGAGAAAAAGGTACCATCATCATCATCATTGCTCTTGGTAAGAGTTTCGTCCATAAAATCGGTCTCTTTCATTGCTTTAACTGGGGTACTGGTTTTAAATTTGTTTGTTATTGCATCATGCATATATTCTGGGTCACTTTTGTACACATTTGTTTCAGTTGTGTCGTTTGTTTTATATATCCCCACTAATTCCTTCAAAGGTACTGTAACCGGTTTAAAAGTCTCATTAAATTGATTCTCTAAATCGGCTTTTCTTAACTTTAAAGCCTTAAATTTTTGTTTCAATTCTAGTCTAGTTTTTACAAATTCTTTTAATAGTTTATTATTCATCTTCAGTGTCTTCAATCAGCTGTAACAGTCAGTTATCAAGACTAGGTGTATCAACTATGAAATCAGATCAGATCGGATTAGATCTGGTATATCAGCTATCAGATGAGATGTATCAACTATCAGATCAGGTGCAACAGCTATCAGCTATTAGATCAGATAATTTCAAAGGCTGTTTGCGTACTAGTATGAAAGTGTCGGGTGCTTTGATTTATAGATGAATGTAAGTATCAAAGCCTTTTTTATAACGCCCTTCAGCAATCGGATCGTCTTTGTTGATTAGCGGTACAACTACAACAACATTAACTCTGTCTTAGCTGCCACGATCCGCATACAGTGCTGAAACTCGAATCCATAAAGCGCACCTGCTGTGCACCAGAACATTTCTCCACACGCCCGTTCTCCTGCCCGACGAGCTATCACTATCCCTTCCGCCCCCTCCCTCTCACCCACCCATGCCGCTAGCCGCCAGTCCGTCAGTCTGTCTGCCAGGCCACCAGCGTTGCCATCTGACTCGACCAACAAGGTTGCCACCCCTCGAAAAAATCCCACGAAAAATTCCCACAAATAATAAAAAATCCTCGATCTGGCCACTCTGTCAACCAAAATCCTTGATCTGGCAACTCCGGTGGGTTGTTGTTGTTGTTGTAATCCTCATACTCATGAGGATGTATGCTTTTACCTTTTGTTGGTGTGAGCCAGAACCGGCCTTTATACTATATACTACTCACAGACGTCTGAAGAGGCTGCTAACTACAACTTACACATTCTGGCAAAGGGGGAGATAGAGAACAACAAACGATTAATACAAAGACTAGACGCATCATTAGCAGCCCTGCGTAGGATGTGTAGCATATTGACAGAAGACGCCGTGAAACATCCACAGCAGTATTATGAGGTGAAACTGGAAGCATATTTGGCAATAAGCTGAAGCACTAAATTTCAGCATCTGGGAATGTGAAGATGATTCAGAATCAGTGGAATGTAATGAAACAGAATACAACAAAGTGGAGGAGCTCAGCATGTAATGGTTGACTTATCTATAAAGGCAAGCAGTGACATTCAGGTATCAGTATCAAGAAGTAGCTCTACTAGCACATTGCAATTACCCAGAGTCAACATTCCGTCTTTCTGTGAGGATTATTTAAAGTGGCCCCAATTTTTTGATTTGTTTTAGCAAATGGTGTATAACCAACTCCTACCCACAATTCAAAAAATGTGGTATTTGAAGATGAATCTGTCAGGAGAAGTAGAAAATCTTATTCGTCATTTATCGCTACCGGAAGAAAAGTATGAAACAGCATGCTCCAGTATAGATACAAGAATGTAAGAGTGTTGACATCAACATTAATTCAAAAACTATTGGATCAGCCCACCAGTGTATCTTCAGCACTTTCAATCAAGAAACTGAACACCACTGAGGAAACATGACACCACCCAAGAATGCTGGTTAGCTTTAAATAATCTAGGCATCGCTACAACATGGGATCCACTTCTGTTGCGTATATTGCTGGAAAAGGTGGACAGGATACCATATATGTCGTTCGAGCAGTCGTTGAAGAATCCAGGGAACCAGCCAACAGTTATAGAATTCTTGAACTTCTGTAACGAAGTTTCTTGCCGGGGTGTACTCAGTCTCGCCAGAGTCCCGTACCGAACGAAATAAAAGGCTTTCGGTTTTCTTTTGACAGTTTTCGACTATTTATTCACCGTTATTCAAAGTTTTATTTTTCGGTCTTTTATTGCTATACATTAACTATACGAACTAACAGTATTTCTTAAAACTAGTTCCTTTAATTCTAACGTCCGCTGAATAGCACTCAGTCCGTAAAAATACAAAATCTATATACACATAGAGTTCTAGAATACGAGGTTTTATGATTGTCGGCGTCAGTCACTACGAGGTACTAGAATTTACCTTGATTCAGGATTGGCGTCCGCTTAAAAGCACTCGGCCACGACGAGGTACTAAAATTTACTTGGAATCGGGATTGGCGTCCGCTTAAAAGCACTCAGCCAGGACGAGGTACTAAGATTTACTTGGAATTGGGATTGGCATCCGCTAAAGAGCACTCAGCCAGGACGAGGTACTAAAATTTACTTGGAATTGGGATTGGCGTCCTCTTGAGAGCACTCATTCAGGACGAGGTACTAAAATTTACTTGGAATTGGGATTGGCGTCCGCTTAAGAGCACTCTGCCAGGACGAGGTACTAAAAATTACTTAGAATCGGGATTGGCGTCCGCTTAAGAGCACTCAGACAGGACGAGGTACTAAAATTTACTTGGAATTGTGATTGGCGTCGTCTTAAGAGCACTCAGCCACTACGAGGTACTAGAGGTTCAAGGTTTGACGACTTACCACTTGGAGCACGAGATTCCAAAAGAGATCGAATTCAGCGCGGAGGGCCCTTTTATACCCCGATCAAAACAACTCCGCTGCAATCGTTCTTCTTGTGCACATTCCGGAATTTTCTAATGTGCATAGCGGCACACAACGTACTTGTTGTGGTTGTGCTTATTTCTAGAAATATTTCTTGTGTTTTTGTTGGTAGCTTCCCACGCTCTAATTTAATTTTTACTTGCTGGTTCCGCGTCTCAGTCTTTGTTGTAGTTGTTGTAAACAGTATTCCACCTGATTTTATTAGTAATTTCCCAAGGCTCTGTTTAATTTTTGCTTGCTGGTTTCGCGTCCTGGTCTGTGTTGTAATTGTTGTAAAAAGTATGTGGTTCATGTATTCTGTGTGACTGTTGTTTTTTTATCCCTTTGTTAGCAAGCGAGTTAATGTGGTTGTTGTTGTTGTTAGTTAGCTTTGCATATTTTCGCCTTTGCTACGTTGCCTTTTTTTCTTTTTATTGTTGTTGATAGAATTAATTCCACCTGAAGTTAGGTCCGCACAACCTAGGTCACCGCGTTTTCAGTTTACGTTTACTAAAAACGGGCTCGGTTGGAATGCAGGCCAGGTTCTACACCCGGAGTTGTAAGGCAAAATATTTTTTCTTACACTCCTTTCCTTCCTCCTCCTTTCTTTTGGATATCAGGACAGTGATCCGTTTAGGGGTCAGTGTCACGCGATACTTCGGTTGCATGGTGATATTCTTTGAGCTCCCCAATGTGAGCCTTGCGAGTTTACGTATTTCCCTGGGAGTTGAGCTCGACGATAACTGGTGATGTGTATCTCTGGATCTGTTATGGACCGTCGTATTTTGGAGCTAGCATGGCGGTAAACTTGTCCACTGCTTTCGATAGGGGATGGCTTCTCAATAATACCCACGTTCCTACTGCCGGGTTCCATTGTCTTCGCCGAAGGTCATAGTGTCGGGCTTGGTCCTTGGATGCTCGTTCGATGTTCCTCATCACGATGTTGAAGATCTCCTGCAGCCGGTTACCCTTGTGTTCGGGACTTTGTGGTGCTGACCCTGTACCTATGGTAACCTCATCGAAAAGCGATCCTGGAAGCCGCAGCTCTCGTCCCTGTGTGAGGAAAGCGGGGCTGAAACCTGTCGTCTCCGATGCCATGCTGTTGGTTGCCAAAGAAATTTCTGGGGTCAACGCATCCCATTGGGTTTGCCTATTATCGGCCACTTGTGCAAGAATTCTTTTCACGTTTCGGTTGGCTCTTTCTGTTGGGTTCTCCTGGGGGGTATAAGGGGGGATTTTATGGACGAAACTCTTACCAAGAGCAATGATGATGATGATGGTACCTCTTTCTCTCAAATGGATGTTTGAGAGGAAGATGCAAACAAATCAACTGAAGACATGGATTTATCTGAATTTGAGCAGCAAAATGAGCTGGATACAGCATACGGACTGAACAGAGGATTAGATGGTGAATGGAGATTCGGAAGTAGCGCTTTCAAATACAAAACGGCGAAATATTAATATCCGACAAACTGTTTGACACCTCATCTCCCACCTCTTTCAACCTTACACACGGTCTCTTTCAGTTATTGTTCCACAACACACAATAATAATAATAAGTTTACAAAACAATTCTAATCAATACTAATGCTCACAAACGTAACTATGATGAAAATAAGCAAATTAAATAAGGCTTACAAGTGCACCAATACCATAAAGGGATTATTCAATGATAAGTCTTTATTGCCTACGGACGGACAGATCACGAAGACGAGCCGCGCCAGAGCACGGTCCATTGGAACTTGTAATTTCATAGGTGAAACCTGGGTCGGCGTGGGGGTCCCGGAACTGGGTGAATATTCTCTCCTGTGCTGCATTTTTAATTCTTCGAGACGTTGTAATGTGTCGGCTTCGTGGTAAGTCTTTGAGACGAATTCGGACAAACGTTTCCGTAACTCATCGACAGTCCCTTCCGATTTCAGTGCAAATTCTATCGCGTACGTTTGCAACTCTTCTTTGTGCAAGTTGCGGATCCACGACACTCGAACCATATTTGTTTGTTGGATATGAAAGTGGGTTGAATTTACAGATGATCCTCTTCCCTGAGTGCTGGTAGCGACGATTCTTATTTAAGCTTTATTTAATTTGCTTATTTTCATCATAGTTACGTTTGTATTGATTAGAATTGTTTTGTAAA
The DNA here is from genome assembly GCA_922984085.1 of Sicus ferrugineus. NCBI lineage: Eukaryota > Metazoa > Arthropoda > Insecta > Diptera > Conopidae > Sicus > Sicus ferrugineus. The sequence goes on from OV277350.1 coordinate 14,128,685, forward strand.
CTTATTATTATTGTGTGTTGTGGAACAATAACTGAAAGAGACCGTGTGTAAGGTTTAAAGAGGTGGGAGATGAGGTGTCAAACAGGTTGTCGGATATTAATATTTCGCCGTTTTGTATTTGAAAGCGCTACTTCCGCATCTCCATTCACCATCTAATCCTCTGTTCAGTCCGTATGCTGTATACAGCTCATTTTGCAGCTCAAATTCAGATAAATCCATGTCTTCAGTTGATTTGTTTGCATCTTCTTCTCAAACATCCATTTGAGAGAAAAAGGTACCATCATCATCATCATTGCTCTTGGTAAGAGTTTCGTCCATAAAATCGGTCTCTTTCATTGCTTTAACTGGGGTACTGGTTTTAAATTTGTTTGTTATTGCATCATGCATATATTCTGGGTCACTTTTGTACACATTTGTTTCAGTTGTGTCGTTTGTTTTATATATCCCCACTAATTCCTTCAAAGGTACTGTAACCGGTTTAAAAGTATCATTAAATTGATTCTCTAAATCGGCTTTTCTTAACTTTAAAGCCTTAAATTTTTGTTTCAATTCTAGTCTAGTTTTTACAAATTCTTTTAATAGTTTATTATTCATCTTCAGTGTCTTCAATCAGCTGTAACAGTCAGTTATCAAGACTAGGTGTATCAACTATGAAATCAGATCAGATCGGATTAGATCTGGTATATCAGCTATCAGATGAGATGTATCAACTATCAGATCAGGTGCAACAGCTATCAGCTATTAGATCAGATAATTTCAAAGGCTGTTTGCGTACTAGTATGAAAGTGTCGGGTGCTTTGATTTATAGATGAATGTAAGTATCAAAGCCTTTTTTATAACGCCCTTCAGCAATCGGATCGTCTTTGTTGATTAGCGGTACAACTACAACAACATTAACTCTGTCTTAGCTGCCACGATCCGCATACAGTGCTGAAACTCGAATCCATAAAGCGCACCTGCTGTGCACCAGAACATTTCTCCACACGCCCGTTCTCCTGCCCGACGAGCTATCACTATCCCTTCCGCCCCCTCCCTCTCACCCACCCATGCCGCTAGCCGCCAGTCCGTCAGTCTGTCTGCCAGGCCACCAGCGTTGCCATCTGACTCGACCAACAAGGTTGCCACCCCTCGAAAAAATCCCACGAAAAATTCCCACAAATAATAAAAAATCCTCGATCTGGCCACTCTGTCAACCAAAATCCTTGATCTGGCAACTCCGGTGGGTTGTTGTTGTAATCCTCATACTCATGAGGATGTATGCTTTTACCTTTTGTTGGTGTGAGCCAGAACCGGCCTTTATACTATATACTACTCACAGACGTCTGAAGAGGCTGCTAACTACAACTTACACATTCTGGCAAAGGGGGAGATAGAGAACAACAAACGATTAATACAAAGACTAGACGCATCATTAGCAGCCCTGCGTAGGATGTGTAGCATATTGACAGAAGACGCCGTGAAACATCCACAGCAGTATTATGAGGTGAAACTGGAAGCATATTTGGCAATAAGCTGAAGCACTAAATTTCAGCATCTGGGAATGTGAAGATGATTCAGAATCAGTGGAATGTAATGAAACAGAATACAACAAAGTGGAGGAGCTCAGCATGTAATGGTTGACTTATCTATAAAGGCAAGCAGTGACATTCAGGTATCAGTATCAAGAAGTAGCTCTACTAGCACATTGCAATTACCCAGAGTCAACATTCCGTCTTTCTGTGAGGATTATTTAAAGTGGCCCCAATTTTTTGATTTGTTTTAGCAAATGGTGTATAACCAACTCCTACCCACAATTCAAAAAATGTGGTATTTGAAGATGAATCTGTCAGGAGAAGTAGAAAATCTTATTCGTCATTTATCGCTACCGGAAGAAAAGTATGAAACAGCATGCTCCAGTATAGATACAAGAATGTAAGAGTGTTGACATCAACATTAATTCAAAAACTATTGGATCAGCCCACCAGTGTATCTTCAGCACTTTCAATCAAGAAACTGAACACCACTGAGGAAACATGACACCACCCAAGAATGCTGGTTAGCTTTAAATAATCTAGGCATCGCTACAACATGGGATCCACTTCTGTTGCGTATATTGCTGGAAAAGGTGGACAGGATACCATATATGTCGTTCGAGCAGTCGTTGAAGAATCCAGGGAACCAGCCAACAGTTATAGAATTCTTGAACTTCTGTAACGAAGTTTCTTGCCGGGGTGTACTCAGTCTCGCCAGAGTCCCGTACCGAACGAAATAAAAGGCTTTCGGTTTTCTTTTGACAGTTTTCGACTATTTATTCACCGTTATTCAAAGTTTTATTTTTCGGTCTTTTATTGCTATACATTAACTATACGAACTAACAGTATTTCTTAAAACTAGTTCCTTTAATTCTAACGTCCGCTGAATAGCACTCAGTCCGTAAAAATACAAAATCTATATACACATAGAGTTCTAGAATACGAGGTTTTATGATTGTCGGCGTCAGTCACTACGAGGTACTAGAATTTACCTTGATTCAGGATTGGCGTCCGCTTAAAAGCACTCGGCCACGACGAGGTACTAAAATTTACTTGGAATCGGGATTGGCGTCCGCTTAAAAGCACTCAGCCAGGACGAGGTACTAAGATTTACTTGGAATTGGGATTGGCATCCGCTAAAGAGCACTCAGCCAGGACGAGGTACTAAAATTTACTTGGAATTGGGATTGGCGTCCTCTTGAGAGCACTCATTCAGGACGAGGTACTAAAATTTACTTGGAATTGGGATTGGCGTCCGCTTAAGAGCACTCTGCCAGGACGAGGTACTAAAAATTACTTAGAATCGGGATTGGCGTCCGCTTAAGAGCACTCAGACAGGACGAGGTACTAAAATTTACTTGGAATTGTGATTGGCGTCGTCTTAAGAGCACTCAGCCACTACGAGGTACTAGAGGTTCAAGGTTTGACGACTTACCACTTGGAGCACGAGATTCCAAAAGAGATCGAATTCAGCGCGGAGGGCCCTTTTATACCCCGATCAAAACAACTCCGCTGCAATCGTTCTTCTTGTGCACATTCCGGAATTTTCTAATGTGCATAGCGGCACACAACGTACTTGTTGTGGTTGTGCTTATTTCTAGAAATATTTCTTGTGTTTTTGTTGGTAGCTTCCCACGCTCTAATTTAATTTTTACTTGCTGGTTCCGCGTCTCAGTCTTTGTTGTAGTTGTTGTAAACAGTATTCCACCTGATTTTATTAGTAATTTCCCAAGGCTCTGTTTAATTTTTGCTTGCTGGTTTCGCGTCCTGGTCTGTGTTGTAATTGTTGTAAAAAGTATGTGGTTCATGTATTCTGTGTGACTGTTGTTTTTTTATCCCTTTGTTAGCAAGCGAGTTAATGTGGTTGTTGTTGTTAGTTAGCTTGGCATATTTTCGCCTTTGCTACGTTGCCTTTTTTTCTTTTTATTGTTGTTGATAGAATTAATTCCACCTGAAGTTAGGTCCGCACAACCTAGGTCACCGCGTTTTCAGTTTACGTTTACTAAAAACGGGCTCGGTTGGGATGCAGGCCAGGTTCTACACCCGGAGTTGTAAGGCAAAATATTTTTTTCTTACACTCCCCCCTTTCTTTCGGATAGCATGACAGTGATCCGTCAGTGTCACGCGATACTTCGGTTGCATGGTGGTATTCTTTGAGCTCCCCAATGTGAGCCGTGCGAGTCTTCGTATTTCCCTGGGAGTTGAGCTCGACGATAACTGGTGATGTGTATCTCTGGATCTGTTATGGACCGTCGTATTTTGGAGCCAGCATGGCGGTAAACTTGTCCACTGCTTTCGATAGGGGATGGCTTCTCAATAATACCCACGTTCCTACTGCCGGGTTCCATTGTCTTCGCCGAAAGTCATAGTGTCGGGCTTGGTCCTTGGATGCTCGTTCGATGTTCCTCCTCACGATGTTGAAGATCTCCTGCAGCCGGTTACCCTTGTGTTCGGGACTCTGTGGTGCTACCTATGGTAACCTCATCGAAAAGCGATCCTGGAAGCCGCAGCTCTCGTCCCTGTGTGAGGAAAGCGGGGCTGAAACCTGTCGTCTCCGATGCCATGCTGTTGGTTGCCAAAGAAATTTCTGGGATCAACTCATCCCATTGGGTTTGCCTATTATCGGCCACTTGTGCAAGAATTCTTTTCACGTTTCGGTTGGCTCTTTCTGTTGGGTTCTCCTGGGGGGTATAAGGTGCTGTAAACTGTTGTCGGATTCCTAAATCTTGAAGAAATCGCTGCAGTGTCCTACTGTTGAATTGAACGCCGTTGTCCGTGACGAGAACTTTTGGAACTCCATACCTCGCTAGAATCCTTTCTCGAAACGCCTTCTTAACACTGTCTGCGGTTGCTTGTCTCAGTGGTACGATTTCGGTCCACTTGGAGAATTTGTCAAAGAAAACTAGAATCATCGTGTTGCCGTGCTTGCTTCGGGGTTATGGTCCAATGAAATCGGCACAGACGACTGACCAAGGCTCCTCTGGTAACTGTGTCAGCATTTTCCCGGCGGCTTTGCTCTGCAATGGTTTATGACCTGACATGATTAACAGCAGCGCACGTGTTTTCTTATGTCCCTGAACATGCCTGTCCAGTAGTATCTGTTGGCTATCCTGGTGACGGTTTTTCTAATGCCTGGATGTCCAGCGCGGGGGTCATCGTGGTTTTCCTTAAGGACTCGGGCACGAAGATACCTCGGAACACAGAGCTTCCATGCGGCGCAATCCTCGTCGTTTACCTGCCCTGAGATATGTTGATACAGTTGACCGTTTTCCATAGTATAATCGGCAAACTTCTCTGAATTCCTCTTAATTTCTGCCATCTTTGTTTCTATCCAGTTACACTTTTCTCCGTTAGTCGTAACCGTGCTCAGTTTTTCTACTGGCTGTCTGGAAAGTGCGTCTGCGACCACGTTCCAATTGCCCTTGCGGTATTTCACGTCGAACATGTACTGTTGTAACTCGAGCGCCCATCTTGCTATACGCCCTGAAGGATTCTCCAACGAGTTCAACCACTTCAGTAAGAGGTGGTCTGTGACGACGCAGAACTTGTAGCCTTCTAAGTACGGTCGCATTTTCCTGACTCCCCAAACGATCGCGAGGCACTCCTTCCCTGTCGCTGAGTAGTTAATTTCGGCCTTGTTTAAATGCAGGCATGCGTAGGCGATGACCTTCTCTCCCTCATCGGTTTCTTGCGTGAGAACAGCTCCTAAACCGTGGTTGCTCGCGTCAGTCTGCAGCGTATACGGTCTGGAAAAATCTGGGCACGCCAGTACTGGTGCCTTCGTGAGCTTTTCCTTGAGGTTCTCGAGCGCCTTCTGTTGCTCGTCGGTCCATTGCCAGCGTTTGCCCTTCTTAAGAAGGCTGGTGAGTGGGACTACCAATTTGGCGAAGTCCGGTACGAACCGCCGGTACCAGGATGCTATCCCGAGGAATCGCCTAACGCCTCTGACATTTGTTGGGGCCGCCAGTTCTTGAATAGCCGCTACTTTGTCGGGATCTGTGTGAATTCCTCTGCGGCTCACGACGTGACCTAAATATTTCAGATCTTGCTGGAAAAACTCGCACTTCTCCTTGTTGATTTTCAAATTAGCCGGCCTTAAAGTTCCATCTCCGGTCCAATGACTTGGTCCAATGCCCTTTGGAACGTCGCGGGTGCCGAATGTAGGCCGAACGGCATAACTTTCCATTGAAAGAGTCCCCTTCCTGGTACTGTGAACGCGGTGTATTGCTTGCTTTCTGGACTCATGGGTATTTGCCAGTAACCGTTCTTGAGATCAAGTGTACTAATGTATTGCGCGTCACGGAGTCGATCTAAAATATGTTGTATCCTCGGAAGTGGGTATGCGTCAGGCACTGATCTTGCATTTAGCTGACGATAATCCACGCAAAGTCGCCAATGCCCATTCTTCTTTTTAACAAGAACAATTTTTTTAACAAAAATAGCACTGTAAGGGCTATGTGAGGGCTCGATACAGCCTTTTTCCGGCAGCTCGTCTATCTCCTTGTTAATTATCGCTTGCATTGCAGGGTTCTTGGGGTAATACCTCTGCTTTATTGGCCTATCATCTCTTATGACGATTTTATGGGTCGTTATGTTGGAAGGTCCTTCCAGCATCTCGAATTTCTCATGGTCTGTTTTTAGGAATTCGTTGATGATGTGTTGGTCTTCTTTTCGCGAGTTGTTGGTTTCTACGCCTGGTTCAGAGTGTTGTTTGTCCTCCACGTCAGTCTTCTCCAACGGTTTTACCTCAGGAACTTGGGCGCAATCCGTGTAAACTGTCGAGCAAGTCGCTCGTTCGGCTTTCGAGTCTCCCAGCGTAATCGTCTCACCACCACAGCTAATAGAAGCTCCTATGCTTGTCAGGAAGTCCAAACGCAGGATCACATGGTCTGTCACATCCTGTAGAATTAGAAGTGGGAGCCTACACTCTGCAGTCCCCAAACACACGCAGATTTCGACGGCTTCCCTCACGGTACGCACGGTGCCGTCGGCCATTTTGACCCGTACGTCCACCTCCATCACCTTTCCGTCTGTCATCACAGCCGCCGCGTTACTAATGAAGCTCCGCGAGGCTCCCTGTCTAGAGTAGCTCAACACTCGATTGTAGTTTAAGCACTTCGTGGGGTACGAGGAGAGTCTATATTGTTCAGTTCCAGCAGCCCTCGACCCTGCTGGACACCCTACGCGTTTCCCGAAGGTTTCTTGCAGCATTCAATCGTCCGGACCCCCTCCTTTCCACAAGTCCAGCAGAAAAGTTTCCTTGAGTTTCGGCATTCTCGTTGAAAATGTCCACTTTCGCCACATCTTCTACAGGCTGTTCGAAGGTCTCGCTGTTTTCCTGTGTTTTCTATGGTCATCATCCTGTGCGCCCCTAGTAATTGTCGGTGCTGATTATGAATTTCTCGTGGAGGTTCGGGTTCCCTTCGTATGCCTTCAAAATCTTCAGCCAATTCAATGAGATCCTCCAACGCAGAGAAATCAGACCTCCTTATGTAAAGAAGATAATCCCTATGGCAATTCTTGTAAAACCTCTGTAGTTTTTGCTCGTCTGTATAGTTTACATGTCGCATTAATGTCTGCATGGTCAGTACATAGTCCTTGTACTTCTCGCGAGGATCAACCTTTTCCTAATGTTGTCCTCCAGTTCTTCGAAATATCTCAATGGCAAGAAGAATTTCAGGAAATCGGTGAAAAACAATTTTTTTAAACAATTGATAACGTCGATGCTTTCAAAAGAGGTGTAAATCGACACTACTCCCACTTTTCCCCTTCCCACTAACCTTTACCCTTCTAAACCAACGAATGCTTTGCATGGATAGGGGGCATCCCCTGAGCTTGGTTCTATCTGCCATAAAAAAAAAAAAAAAAAAAAAAAAAAAAAAAAAAAAAATTCCCATCTTGACCAGCTCCTATTGTTATTCCTGTACCAACAAAGAGCTTTGTCCTTCAGCAACTCCGGCATGGTTCGTGGCAGCATATGCTTAGGCAATTCATATGCCTCTGTGAGCTCCTCGACTCTCTCGATGAAGCCTATTGGGTCCCTACCACCGTCGTACCTACAAGACCATTTACGTACCTTGTCAATTACCTCAGAGTAGCACATCCTACTATGGGCCACACTCTCTGGCTCGCACCTCGCTGCTATGCAACCACCTGTTGACATGGAAACTTGATTGCCGGGGTTCATGTTAAGCACTTCTGTTGCATTTGCCCTCTGTTCGCTGTGTTTCGAAACCGCACCTTGCAATGATGGCGTCACCGGTCGCGCACTTGGAGAAACACCGCGATTCCACTGCACTTCAAGTTCGCGTAACATGTCGATCACCTCGTCGGACAGATCAGGCGACATCATAAACCCGGAGAGCACTTTACGAAGTTCGTCGACCGTGCCTTTTGATTCCACACCGAATTCACGTAAAATCTCCTGCAGATTTTCTTTCGGAACATTATAAATCCACCGTTTACCCATTTCGATGTCCGTTTATTTCGCGTAACTGTTTCCGCGTTATTTCTTTGCACGATTTTCTATTTTGTTCCGTTTATTTCGCGTAACTGTTCCTTTGAAATACCGCGTTATTTTTTTGCACAAAGTTTTTTTATTTGAATTCGCCGTTAGCACAGTTTAGCGTTCACTTATTTGTTCGATTTACCATTCGCTTCGCATACCTGTTTATAATACCATTTTTTTTTCTAAAGTACCGTTTTTTTCGCGATTCAGCACTGCACTATAGTTTTTGATTTTTCTCGGAAACTATTGTCCCTGCTCGGGCGCCATTTTGTAACGAAGTTTCTTGCCGGGGTGTACTTAGTCTTACCAGAGTCCCGTACCGAACACTTAAATAAAAGGCTTTCGGTTTTCTTTTGACAGTTTTCGACTATTTATTTATTCACCGTTATTCAAAGTTTTATTTTTCGGTCTTTTATTGCTATACATTAACTATACGAACTAACAGTATTTCTTAAAACTAGTTCCTTTAATTCTAACGTTCGCTGAATAGCACTCAGTCCGTAAAAATACAAAATCTATATACACACAGAGTTCTAGAATACTAGGTTTTATGATTGTCGGCGTCAGTCACTACGAGGTACTAGAATTTACTTTGATTCAGGATTGGCGTCCGCTTAAAAGCACTCGGCCAGGACGAGGTACTAAAATTTACTTGGATTCAGGATTGGCGTCCGCTTAAAAGCACTCGGCCACGACGAGGTACTAAAATTTACTTGGAATCGGGATTGGTGTCCGCTTAAAAGCACTCAGCCAGGACGAGGTACTAAGATTTACTTGGAATTGGGATTGGCGTCCGCTTAAGAGCACTCAGCCAGGACGAGATACTAAAATTTACTTGGAATTGGCGTCCGCTTAAGAGCACTCAGCCAGGACGAGGTACTAAAATTTACTTGGAATTGGGATTGGCGTCCGCTTAAGAGCACTCTGCCAGGACGAGGTCCTAAAAATTACTTAGAATCGGGATTGGCGTCCGCTTAAGAGCAATCAGACAGGACGAGGTACTAAAATTTACTTGAAATTGTGATTGGCGTCCTCTTAAGAGCACTCAGCCACTACGAGGTACTAGAGGTTCAAGGTTTGATGACTTACCACTTGGAGCACGAGATTCCAAAAGAGATCGAATTCAGCGCGGAGGGCCCTTTTATATCCCGATCAAAACAACTCCGCTGCAATCGTTGTTCTTGTGCACATTCCGGAATTTTCTAATGTGCATAGCGGCACACAACGTACTTGTTGTGGTTGTGCTTATTTCTAGAAATATTTCTTGTGTTTTTGTTGGTAGCTTCCCACGCTCTAATTTAATTTTTACTTGCTGGTTCCGCGTCTCAGTCTTTGTTGTAGTTGTTGTAAACAGTATTCCACCTGATTTTATTAGTAATTTCCCAAGGCTCTGTTTAATTTTTGCTTGCTGGTTTCGCGTCCTGGTCTGTGTTGTAATTGTTGTAAAAAGTATGTGGTTCATGTATTCTGTGTGACTGTTGTTTTTTTATCCCTTTGTTAGCAAGCGAGTTAATGTGGTTGTTGTTGTTAGTTAGCTTGGCATATTTTCGCCTTTGCTACGTTGCCTTTTTTTCTTTTTATTGTTGTTGATAGAATTAATTCCACCTGAAGTTAGGTCCGCACAACCTAGGTCACCGCGTTTTCAGTTTACGTTTACTAAAAACGGGCTCGGTTGGGATGCAGGCCAGGTTCTACACCCGGAGTTGTAAGGCAAAATATTTTTTTCTTACACTCCCCCCTTTCTTTCGGATAGCATGACAGTGATCCGTCAGTGTCACGCGATACTTCGGTTGCATGGTGGTATTCTTTGAGCTCCCCAATGGGAGCCGTGCGAGTTTTCGTATTTCCCTGGGAGTTGAGCTCGACGATAACTGGTGATGTGTATCTCTGGATCTGTTATGGACCGTCGTATTTTGGAGCCAGCATGGCGGTAAACTTGTCCACTGCTTTCGATAGGGGATGGCTTCTCAATAATACCCACGTTCCTACTGCCGGGTTCCATTGTCTTCGCCGAAAGTCATAGTGTCGGGCTTGGTCCTTGGATGCTCGTTCGATGTTCCTCCTCACGATGTTGAAGATCTCCTGCAGCCGGTTACCCTTGTGTTCGGGACTCTGTGGTGCTGACCCTGTACCTATGGTAACCTCATCGAAAAGCGATCCTGGAAGCCGCAGCTCTCGTCCCTGTGTGAGGAAAGCGGAGCTGAAACCTGTCGTCTCCGATGCCATGCTGTTGGTTGCCAAAGAAATTTCTGGGATCAACTCATCCCATTGGGTTTGCCTATTATCGGCCACTTGTGCAAGAATTCTTTTCACGTTTCGGTTGGCTCTTTCTGTTGGGTTCTCCTGGGGGGTATAAGGTGCTGTAAACTGTTGTCGGATTCCTAAATCTTGAAGAAATCGCTGCAGTGTCCTACTGTTGAATTGAACGCCGTTGTCCGTGACGAGAACTTTTGGAACTCGATACCTCGCTAGAATCCTTTCTCGAAACGCCTTCTTAACACTGTCTGCGGTTGCTTGTCTCAGTGGTACGATTTCGGTCCACTTGGAGAATTTGTCAAAGAAAACTAGAATCATCGTGTTGCCGTGCTTGCTTCGGGGTTATGGTCCAATGAAATCGGCACAGACGACTGACCAAGGCTCCTCTGGTAACTGTGTCAGCATTTTCCCGGCGGCTTTGCTCTGCAATGGTTTATGACCTGACATGATTCACAGCAGCGCACGTGTTTTCTTATGTCCCTGAACATGCCTGGCCAGTAGTATCTGTTGGCTATCCTGGTGACGGTTTTTCTAATGCCTGGATGTCCAGTGCTGGGGTCATCGTGGTTTTCCTTAAGGACTAGTATAATCGGCAAACTTCTCTGGATTCCTCTTAATTTCTGCCATCTTTGTTTCTATCCAGTTGCACTTTTCTCCGTTAGTCGTAACCGTGCTCAGTTTTTCTACTGGCTGTCTGGAAAGTGCGTCTGCGACCACGTTCCAATTGCCCTTGCGGTATTTCACGTCGAACATGTACTGTTGTAACTCGAGCGCCCATCTTGCTATACGCCCTGAAGGATTCTCCAACGAGTTCAACCACTTCAGTAAGAGGTGGTCTGTGACGACGCAGAACTTGTAGCCTTCTAAGTACGGTCGCATTTTCCTGACTCCCCAAACGATCGCGAGGCACTCCTTCCCTGTCGCTGAGTAGTTAATTTCGGCCTTGTTTAAATGCCGGCATGCGTAGGCGATGACCTTCTCTCCCTCATCGGTTTCTTGCGTGAGAACAGCTCCTAAACCGTGGTTGCTCGCGTCAGTCTCGAGCGCCTTCTGTTGCTCGTCGGTCCATTGCCAGCGTTTGCCCTTCTTAAGAAGGCTGGTGAGTGGGACTACCAATTTGGCGAAGTCCGGTACGAACCGCCGGTACCAGGATGCTATCCCGAGGAATCGCCTAACGCCTCTGACATTTGTTGGGGCCGCCAGTTCTTGAATAGCCGCTACTTTGTCGGGATCTGTGTGAATTCCTCTGCGGCTCACGACGTGACCTAAATATTTCAGATCTTGCTGGAAAAACTCGCACTTCTCCTTGTTGATTTTCAAATTAGCCGGCCTTAAAGTTCCATCTCCGGTCCAATGACTTGGTCCAATGCCCTTTGGAACGTCGCGGGTGCCGAATGTAGGCCGAACGGCATAACTTTCCATTGAAAGAGTCCCCTTCCTGGTACTGTGAACGCGGTGTATTGCTTGCTTTCTGGACTCATGGGTATTTGCCAGTAACCGTTCTTGAGATCAAGTGTACTAATGTATTGCGCGTCGCGGAGTCGATCTAAAATATGTTGTATCCTCGGAAGTGGGTATGCGTCAGGCACTGATCTTGCATTTAGCTGACGATAATCCACGCAAAGTCGCCAATGCCCATTCTTCTTTTTAACAAGAACAATTTTTTTAACAAAAATAGCACTGTAAGGGCTATGTGAGGGCTCGATACAGCCTTTTTCCGGCAGCTCGTCTATCTCCTTGTTAATTATCGCTTGCATTGCAGGGTTCTTGGGGTAATACCTCTGCTTTATTGGCCTATCATCTCTTATGACGATTTTATGGGTCGTTATGTTGGAAGGTCCTTCCAGCATCTCGAATTTCTCATGGTCTGTTTTTAGGAATTCGTTGATGATGTGTTTGTCTTCTTTTCGCGAGTTGTTGGTTTCTACGCCTGGTTCAGAGTGTTGTTCGTCCTCCACGTCAGTCTTCTCCAACGGTTTTACCTCAGGAACTTGGGCGCAATCCGTGTAAACTGTCGAGCAAGTCGCTCGTTCGGCTTTCGAGTCTCCCAGCGTAATCGTCTCACCACCACAGCTAATAAAAGCTCCTATGCTTGTCAGGAAGTCCAAACGCAGGATCACATGGTCTGTCACATCCTGTAGAATTAGAAGTGGGAGCCTACACTCTGCAGTCCCCAAAACACACGCAGATTTCGACGGCTTCCCTCACGGTACGCACGGTGCCGTCGGCCATTTTGACCCGTACGTCCACCTCCATCACCTTTCCGTCTGTCATCACAGCCGCCGCGTTACTAATGAAGCTCCGCGAGGCTCCCTGTCTAGAGTAGCTCAACACTCGATTGTAGTTTAAGCACTTCGTGGGGTACGAGGAGAGTCTATATTGTTCAGTTCCAGCAGCCCTCGACCCTGCTGGACACCCTACGCGTTTCCCGAAGGTTTCTTGCAGCATTCAATCGTCCGGACCCCCTCCTTTCCACAAGTCCAGCAGAAAAGTTTCCTTGAGTTTCGGCATTCTCGTTGAAAATGTCCACTTTCGCCACATCTTCTACAGGCTGTTCGAAGGTCTCGCTGTTTTCCTGTGTTTTCTATGGTCATCATCCTGTGCGCCCCTAGTAATTGTCGGTGCTGATTATGAATTTCTCGTGGAGGTTCGGGTTCCCTTCGTATGCCTTCTAAATCTTCAGCCAATTCAATGAGATCCTCCAACGCAGAGAAATCAGACCTCCTTATGTAAAGAAGATAATCCCTATGGCAATTCTTGTAAAACCTCTGTAGTTTTTGCTCGTCTGTATAGTTTACATGTCGCATTAATGTCTGCATGGTCAGTACATAGTCCTTGTACTTCTCGCGAGGAACAACCTTTTCCTAATGTTGTCCTCCAGTTCTTCGAAATATCTCGATGGCAAGAAGAATTTCAGGAAATCGGTTTTAAACAATTCCCATCTTGACCAGCTCCTATTGTTATTCCTGTACCAACAAAGAGCTTTGTCCTTCAGCAACTCCGGCATGGTTCGTGGCAGCATATGCTTAGGCAATTCATATGCCTCTGTGAGCTCCTCGACTCTCTCGATGAAGCCTATTGGGTCCCTACCACCGTCGTACCTACAAGACCATTTACGTACCTTGTCAATTACCTCAGAGTAGCACATCCTACTATGGGCCACACTCTCTGGCTCGCACCTCGCTGCTATGCAACCACCTGTTGACATGGAAACTTGACTGCCGGGGTTCATGTTAAGCACTTCTGTTGCATTTGCCCTCTGTTCGCTGTGTTTCGGAACCGCACCTTGCAATGATGGCGTCACCGGTCGCGCACTTGGAGAAACACCGCGATTCCACTGCACTTCAAGTTCGCGTAACCTGTCGATCACCTCGTCGGACAGATCAGGCGACATCATAAACCCGGAGAGCACTTTACGAAGTTCGTCGACCGTGCCTTTTGATTCCACACCGAATTCACGTAAAATCTCCTGCAGATTTTCTTTCGGAACATTATAAATCCACCGTTTACCCATTTCGATGTCCGTTTATTTCGCGTAACTGTTTCCGCGTTATTTCTTTGCACGATTTTCTATTTTGTTCCGTTTATTTCGCGTAACTGTTCCTTTGAAATACCGCGTTATTTTTTTGCACAAAGTTTTTTTATTTGAATTCGCCGTTAGCACAGTTTAGCGTTCAATTATTTGTTCGATTTACCGTTCGCTTCGCGTAACTGTTTATAATACCGTTTTTTTTTTCTAAAGTACCGTTTTTTCGCGATTCAGCACTGCACTATATTTTTTGATTTTTCTCGGAAACTATTGTCCCTGCTCGGGCGCCATTTTGTAACGAAGTTTCTTGCCGGAGTGTACTTAGTCTCACCAGAGTCCCGTACCGAACACTTAAATAAAAGGCTTTCGGTTTTCTTTTGACAGTTTTCGACTATTTATTCACCGTTATTCAAAGTTTTATTTTTCGGTCTTTTATTGCTATACATTAACTATACGAACTAACAGTATTTCTTAAAACTAGTTCCTTTAATTCTAACGTCCGCTGAATAGCACTCAGTCCGTAAAAATACAAAATCTATATACACACAGAGTTCTCGAATACGAGGTTTTATGATTGTCGGCGTCAGTCACTACGAGGTACTAGAATTTACTTTGATTCAGGATTGGCGTCCGCTTAAAAGCACTCGGCCAGGACGAGGTACTAAAATTTACTTGGATTCAGGATTGGCGTCCGCTTAAAAGCACTCGGCCACGACGAGGTACTAAGATTTACTTGGAATTGGGATTGGCGTCCACTTAAGAGCACTCAGCCAGGACGAGGTACTAAAATTTACTTGGAATTGGCGTCCGCTTAATAGCACTCAGCCAGGACGAGGTACTAAAATTTACTTGGAATTGGGATTGGCGTCCGCTTAAGAGCACTCTGCCAGGACGAGGTACTAGAAATTACTTAGAATCGGGATTGGCGTCCGCTTAAGAGCACTCAGACAGGACGAGGTACTAAAATTTACTTGGAATTGTGATTGGCGTCCTCTTAAGAGCACTCAGCCACTACGAGGTACTAGAGGTTCAAGGTTTGACGACTTACCAGTTGGAGCACGAGATTCCAAAAGAGATCGAATTCAGCGCGGTGGGCCCTTTTATACCCCGATCAAACCAACTCCGCTGCAGTCGTTATTCTTGTGCACATTCCGGAATTTTCAAATGTGCATAGCGGCACATACTTGTTGTTGTTGTGCTTATTTCTAGAAATATTTCTTGTGTTTTTGTTGGTAGCTTCCCACGCTCTAATTTAATTTTTACTTGCTGGTTCCGCGTCTGTCTTTGTTGTAGTTGTTGTAAACTGTATTCCACCTGATTTTATTAGTAATTTCCCAGGGCTCTGTTTAATTTTTGCTTGCTGGTTTCGCGTCCCGGTCTATGTTGTAATTGTTGTAAAAAGTATGTGGTTCATGTATTCTGTGTGACTGTTGTTTTTTTATCCCTTTGTTAGCAAGCGAGTTAATGTGGTTGTTGTTGTTATTGTTAGCTTTGCATATTTTCGCCTTTGCTACGTTGCCTTTTTTCTTTTTATTGTTGTTGATAGAATTAATTCCACCTGAAGTTAGGTCCGCACAACCTAGGTCACCGCGTTTTCAGTTTACGTTTACTAAAAACGGGCTCGGTTGGGATGCAGGCCAGGTTCTACACCCGGAGTTGTAAGGCAAAATATTTTTTTCTTACACTCCCCCCTTTCTTTCGGATAGCATGACAGTGATCCGTCAGTGTCACGCGATACTTCGGTTGCATGGTGGTATTCTTTGAGCTCCCCAATGTGAGCCGTGCGAGTTTTCGTATTTCCCTGGGAGTTGAGCTCGACGATAACTGGTGATGTGTATCTCTGGATCTGTTATGGACCGTCGTATTTTGGAGCCAGCATGGCGGTAAACTTGTCCACTGCTTTCGATAGGGGATGGCTTCTCAATAATACCCACGTTCCTACTGCCGGGTTCCATTGTCTTCGCCGAAAGTCAACTTCGCCGAAGGTACAACTACAACAACATTAACTCTGTCTTAGCTGCCACGATCCGCATACAGTGCTGAAACTCGAATCCATAAAGCGCACCTGCTGTGCACCAGAACATTTCTCCACACGCCCGTTCTCCTGCCCGACGAGCTATCACTATCCCTTCCGCCCCCCTCCCTCTCACCCACCCATGCCGCTAGCCGCCAGTCCGTCAGTCTGTCTGCCAGGCCACCAGCGTTGCCATCTGACTCGACCAACAAGGTTGCCACCCCTCGAAAAAATCCCACGAAAAATTCCCACAAATAATAAAAAATCCTCGATCTGGCCACTCTGTCAACCAAAATCCTTGATCTGGCAACTCCGTTGGGTTGTTGTTGTTGTTGTAATCCTCATACTCATGAGGATGTATGCTTTTACCTTTTGTTGGTGTGAGCCAGAACCGGCCTTTATACTATATACTACTCACAGACGTCTGAAGAGGCTGCTAACTACAACTTACACATTCTGGCAAAGGGGGAGATAGAGAACAACAAACGATTAATACAAAGACTAGACGCATCATTAGCAGCCCTGCGTAGGATGTGTAGCATATTGACAGAAGACGCCGTGAAACATCCACAGCAGTATTATGAGGTGAAACTGGAAGCATATTTGGCAATAAGCTGAAGCACTAAATTTCAGCATCTGGGAATGTGAAGATGATTCAGAATCAGTGGAATGTAATGAAACAGAATACAACAAAGTGGAGGAGCTCAGCATGTAATGGTTGACTTATCTATAAAGGCAAGCAGTGACATTCAGGTATCAGTATCAAGAAGTAGCTCTACTAGCACATTGCAATTACCCAGAGTCAACATTCCGTCTTTCTGTGAGGATTATTTAAAGTGGCCCCAATTTTTTGATTTGTTTTAGCAAATGGTGTATAACCAACTCCTACCCACAATTCAAAAAATGTGGTATTTGAAGATGAATCTGTCAGGAGAAGTAGAAAATCTTATTCGTCATTTATCGCTACCGGAAGAAAAGTATGAAACAGCATGCTCCAGTATAGATACAAGAATGTAAGAGTGTTGACATCAACATTAATTCAAAAACTATTGGATCAGCCCACCAGTGTATCTTCAGCACTTTCAATCAAGAAACTGAACACCACTGAGGAAACATGACACCACCCAAGAATGCTGGTTAGCTTTAAATAATCTAGGCATCGCTACAACATGGGCTCCACTTCTGTTGCGTATATTGCTGGAAAAGGTGGACAGGATACCATATACGTCGTTCGAGCAGTCGTTGAAGAATCCAGGGAACCAGCCAACAGTTATAGAATTCTTGAACTTCTGTAACGAAGTTTCTTGCCGGGGTGTACTCAGTCTCGCCAGAGTCCCGTACCGAACGAAATAAAAGGCTTTCGGTTTTCTTTTGACAGTTTTCGACTATTTATTCACCGTTATTCAAAGTTTTATTTTTCGGTCTTTTATTGCTATACATTAACTATACGAACTAACAGTATTTCTTAAAACTAGTTCCTTTAATTCTAACGTCCGCTGAATAGCACTCAGTCCGTAAAAATACAAAATCTATATACACACAGAGTTCTAGAATACGAGGTTTTATGATTGTCGGCGTCAGTCACTACGAGGTACTAGAATTTACCTTGATTCAGGATTGGCGTCCGCTTAAAAGCACTCGGCCACGACGAGGTACTAAAATTTACTTGGAATCGGGATTGGCGTCCGCTTAAAAGCACTCAGCCAGGACGAGGTACTAAGATTTACTTGGAATTGGGATTGGCATCCGCTAAAGAGCACTCAGCCAGGACGAGGTACTAAAATTTACTTGGAATTGGGATTGGCGTCCTCATGAGAGCACTCATTCAGGACGAGGTACTAAAATTTACTTGGAATTGGGATTGGCGTCCGCTTAAGAGCACTCTGCCAGGACGAGGTACTAAAAATTACTTAGAATCGGGATTGGCGTCCGCTTAAGAGCACTCAGACAGGACGAGGTACTAAAATTTACTTGGAATTGTGATTGGCGTCGTCTTAAGAGCACTCAGCCACTACGAGGTACTAGAGGTTCAAGGTTTGACGACTTACCACTTGGAGCACGAGATTCCAAAAGAGATCGAATTCAGCGCGGAGGGCCCTTTTATACCCCGATCAAAACAACTCCGCTGCAATCGTTCTTCTTGTGCACATTCCGGAATTTTCTAATGTGCATAGCGGCACACAACGTACTTGTTGTTGTTGTGCTTATTTCTAGAAATATTTCTTGTGGTTTTGCTGGTAGCTTCCCACGCTCTAATTTAATTTTTGCTTGCTGGTTCCGCGTCTCAGTCTTTGTTGTAGTTGTTGTAAACTGTATTCCACCTGATTTTATTAGTAATTTCCCAAGGCTCTGTTTAATTTTTGCTTGCTGGTTTCGCGTCCCGGTCTATGTTGTAATTGTTGTAAAAAGTATGTGGTTTATGTATTCTGTGTGACTGTTGTTTTTTTATCCCTTTGTTAGCAAGCGAGTTAATGTGGTTGTTGTTGTTATTGTTAGCTTTGCATATTTTCGCCTTTGCTACGTTGCCTTTTTTCTTTTTATTGTTGTTGATAAAATTAATTCCACCTGAAGTTAGGTCCGCACAACCTAGGTCACCGCGTTTTCAGTTTACGTTTACTAAAAACGGGCTCGGTTGGGATGCAGGCCAGGTTCTACACCCGGAGTTGTAAGGCAAAATATTTTTTTCTTACACTCCCCCCTTTCTTTCGGATAGCATGACAGTGATCCGTCAGTGTCACGCGATACTTCGGTTGCATGGTGGTATTCTTTGAGCTCCCCAATGTGAGCCGTGCGAGTTTTCGTATTTCCCTGGGAGTTGAGCTCGACGAT
Organism: Sicus ferrugineus; assembly: GCA_922984085.1. Lineage (NCBI taxonomy): Eukaryota > Metazoa > Arthropoda > Insecta > Diptera > Conopidae > Sicus > Sicus ferrugineus. The sequence continues at coordinate 14,147,332 of OV277350.1, forward strand.
AACTGGTGATGTGTATCTCTGGATCTGTTATGGACCGTCGTATTTTGGAGCCAGCATGGCGGTAAACTTGTCCACTGCTTTCGATAGGGGATGGCTTCTCAATAATACCCACGTTCCTACTGCCGGGTTCCATTATCTTCGCCGAAAGTCAACTTCGCCGAAGGTACAACTACAACAACATTAACTCTGTCTTAGCTGCCACGATCCGCATACAGTGCTGAAACTCGAATCCATAAAGCGCACCTGCTGTGCACCAGAACATTTCTCCACACGCCCGTTCTCCTGCCCGACGAGCTATCACTATCCCTTCCGCCCCCTCCCTCTCACCCACCCATGCCGCTAGCCGCCAGTCCGTCAGTCTGTCTGCCAGGCCACCAGCGTTGCCATCTGACTCGACCAACAAGGTTGCCACCCCTCGAAAAAATCCCACGAAAAATTCCCACAAATAATAAAAAATCCTCGATCTGGCCACTCTGTCAACCAAAATCCTTGATCTGGCAACTCCGTTGGGTTGTTGTTGTTGTTGTAATCCTCATACTCATGAGGATGTATGCTTTTACCTTTTGTTGGTGTGAGCCAGAACCGGCCTTTATACTATATACTACTCACAGACGTCTGAAGAGGCTGCTAACTACAACTTACACATTCTGGCAAAGGGGGAGATAGAGAACAACAAACGATTAATACAAAGACTAGACGCATCATTAGCAGCCCTGCGTAGGATGTGTAGCATATTGACAGAAGACGCCGTGAAACATCCACAGCAGTATTATGAGGTGAAACTGGAAGCATATTTGGCAATAAGCTGAAGCACTAAATTTCAGCATCTGGGAATGTGAAGATGATTCAGAATCAGTGGAATGTAATGAAACAGAATACAACAAAGTGGAGGAGCTCAGCATGTAATGGTTGACTTATCTATAAAGGCAAGCAGTGACATTCAGGTATCAGTATCAAGAAGTAGCTCTACTAGCACATTGCAATTACTCAGAGTCAACATTCCGTCTTTCTGTGAGGATTATTTAAAGTGGCCCCAATTTTTTGATTTGTTTTAGCAAATGGTGTATAACCAACTCCTACCCACAATTCAAAAAATGTGGTATTTGAAGATGAATCTGTCAGGAGAAGTAGAAAATCTTATTCGTCATTTGTCGCTACCGGAAGAAAAGTATGAAACAGCATGCTCCAGTATAGATACAAGAATGTAAGAGTGTTGACATCAACATTAATTCAAAAACTATTGGATCAGCCCACCAGTGTATCTTCAGCACTTTCAATCAAGAAACTGAACACCACTGAGGAAACATGACACCACCCAAGAATGCTGGTTAGCTTTAAATAATCTAGGCATCGCTACAACATGGGCTCCACTTCTGTTGCGTATATTGCTGGAAAAGGTGGACAGGATACCATATACGTCGTTCGAGCAGTCGTTGAAGAATCCAGGGAACCAGCCAACAGTTATAGAATTCTTGAACTTCTGTAACGAAGTTTCTTGCCGGGGTGTACTCAGTCTCGCCAGAGTCCCGTACCGAACGAAATAAAAGGCTTTCGGTTTTCTTTTGACAGTTTTCGACTATTTATTCACCGTTATTCAAAGTTTTATTTTTCGGTCTTTTATTGCTATACATTAACTATACGAACTAACAGTATTTCTTAAAACTAGTTCCTTTAATTCTAACGTCCGCTGAATAGCACTCAGTCCGTAAAAATACAAAATCTATATACACACAGAGTTCTCGAATACGAGGTTTTATGATTGTCGGCGTCAGTCACTACGAGGTACTAGAATTTACTTTGATTCAGGATTGGCGTCCGCTTAAAAGCACTCGGCCAGGACGAGGTACTAAAATTTACTTGGATTCAGGATTGGCGTCCGCTTAAAAGCACTCGGCCACGACGAGGTACTAAGATTTACTTGGAATTGGGATTGGCGTCCACTTAAGAGCACTCAGCCAGGACGAGGTACTAAAATTTACTTGGAATTGGCGTCCGCTTAATAGCACTCATTCAGGACGAGGTACTAAAATTTACTTGGAATTGGGATTGGCGTCCGCTTAAGAGCACTCTGCCAGGACGAGGTACTAGAAATTACTTAGAATCGGGATTGGCGTCCGCTTAAGAGCACTCAGACAGGACGAGGTACTAAAATTTACTTGGAATTGTGATTGGCGTCCTCTTAAGAGCACTCAGCCACTACGAGGTACTAGAGGTTCAAGGTTTGACGACTTACCACTTGGAGCACGAGATTCCAAAAGAGATCGAATTCAGCGCGGTGGGCCCTTTTATACCCCGATCAAACCAACTCCGCTGCAGTCGTTATTCTTGTGCACATTCCGGAATTTTCAAATGTGCATAGCGGCACATACTTGTTGTTGTTGTGCTTATTTCTAGAAATATTTCTTGTGTTTTTGTTGGTAGCTTCCCACGCTCTAATTTAATTTTTACTTGCTGGTTCCGCGTCTCAGTCTTTGTTGTAGTTGTTGTAAACTGTATTCCACCTGATTTTATTAGTAATTTCCCAGGGCTCTGTTTAATTTTTGCTTGCTGGTTTCGCGTCCCGGTCTATGTTGTAATTGTTGTAAAAAGTATGTGGTTCATGTATTCTGTGTGACTGTTGTTTTTTTATCCCTTTGTTAGCAAGCGAGTTAATGTGGTTGTTGTTGTTATTGTTAGCTTTGCATATTTTCGCCTTTGCTACGTTGCATTTTTTCTTTTTATTGTTGTTGATAGAATTAATTCCACCTGAAGTTAGGTCCGCACAACCTAGGTCACCGCGTTTTCAGTTTACGTTTACTAAAAACGGGCTCGGTTGGGATGCAGGCCAGGTTCTACACCCGGAGTTGTAAGGCAAAATATTTTTTTCTTACACTCCCCCCTTTCTTTCGGATAGCATGACAGTGATCCGTCAGTGTCACGCGATACTTCGGTTGCATGGTGGTATTCTTTGAGCTCCCCAATGTGAGCCGTGCGAGTTTTCGTATTTCCCTGGGAGTTGAGCTCGACGATAACTGGTGATGTGTATCTCTGGATCTGTTATGGACCGTCGTATTTTGGAGCCAGCATGGCGGTAAACTTGTCCACTGCTTTCGATAGGGGATGGCTTCTCAATAATACCCACGTTCCTACTGCCGGGTTCCATTGTCTTCGCCGAAAGTCAACTTCGCCGAAGGTACAACTACAACAACATTAACTCTGTCTTAGCTGCCACGATCCGCATACAGTGCTGAAACTCGAATCCATAAAGCGCACCTGCTGTGCACCAGAACATTTCTCCACACGCCCGTTCTCCTGCCCGACGAGCTATCACTATCCCTTCCGCCCCCCTCCCTCTCACCCACCCATGCCGCTAGCCGCCAGTCCGTCAGTCTGTCTGCCAGGCCACCAGCGTTGCCATCTGACTCGACCAACAAGGTTGCCACCCCTCGAAAAAATCCCACGAAAAATTCCCACAAATAATAAAAAATCCTCGATCTGGCCACTCTGTCAACCAAAATCCTTGATCTGGCAACTCCGTTGGGTTGTTGTTGTTGTTGTAATCCTCATACTCATGAGGATGTATGCTTTTACCTTTTGTTGGTGTGAGCCAGAACCGGCCTTTATACTATATACTACTCACAGACGTCTGAAGAGGCTGCTAACTACAACTTACACATTCTGGCAAAGGGGGAGATAGAGAACAACAAACGATTAATACAAAGACTAGACGCATCATTAGCAGCCCTGCGTAGGATGTGTAGCATATTGACAGAAGACGCCGTGAAACATCCACAGCAGTATTATGAGGTGAAACTGGAAGCATATTTGGCAATAAGCTGAAGCACTAAATTTCAGCATCTGGGAATGTGAAGATGATTCAGAATCAGTGGAATGTAATGAAACAGAATACAACAAAGTGGAGGAGCTCAGCATGTAATGGTTGACTTATCTATAAAGGCAAGCAGTGACATTCAGGTATCAGTATCAAGAAGTAGCTCTACTAGCACATTGCAATTACCCAGAGTCAACATTCCGTCTTTCTGTGAGGATTATTTAAAGTGGCCCCAATTTTTTGATTTGTTTTAGCAAATGGTGTATAACCAACTCCTACCCACAATTCAAAAAATGTGGTATTTGAAGATGAATCTGTCAGGAGAAGTAGAAAATCTTATTCGTCATTTATCGCTACCGGAAGAAAAGTATGAAACAGCATGCTCCAGTATAGATACAAGAATGTAAGAGTGTTGACATCAACATTAATTCAAAAACTATTGGATCAGCCCACCAGTGTATCTTCAGCACTTTCAATCAAGAAACTGAACACCACTGAGGAAACATGACACCACCCAAGAATGCTGGTTAGCTTTAAATAATCTAGGCATCGCTACAACATGGGCTCCACTTCTGTTGCGTATATTGCTGGAAAAGGTGGACAGGGTACCATATACGTCGTTCGAGCAGTCGTTGAAGAATCCAGGGAACCAGCCAACAGTTATAGAATTCTTGAACTTCTGTAACGAAGTTTCTTGCCGGGGTGTACTCAGTCTCGCCAGAGTCCCGTACCGAACGAAATAAAAGGCTTTCGGTTTTCTTTTGACAGTTTTCGACTATTTATTCACCGTTATTCAAAGTTTTATTTTTCGGTCTTTTATTGCTATACATTAACTATACGAACTAACAGTATTTCTTAAAACTAGTTCCTTTAATTCTAACGTCCGCTGAATAGCACTCAGTCCGTAAAAATACAAAATCTATATACACACAGAGTTCTAGAATACGAGGTTTTATGATTGTCGGCGTCAGTCACTACGAGGTACTAGAATTTACCTTGATTCAGGATTGGCGTCCGCTTAAAAGCACTCGGCCACGACGAGGTACTAAAATTTACTTGGAATCGGGATTGGCGTCCGCTTAAAAGCACTCAGCCAGGACGAGGTACTAAGATTTACTTGGAATTGGGATTGGCATCCGCTAAAGAGCACTCAGCCAGGACGAGGTACTAAAATTTACTTGGAATTGGGATTGGCGTCCTCATGAGAGCACTCATTCAGGACGAGGTACTAAAATTTACTTGGAATTGGGATTGGCGTCCGCTTAAGAGCACTCTGCCAGGACGAGGTACTAAAAATTACTTAGAATCGGGATTGGCGTCCGCTTAAGAGCACTCAGACAGGACGAGGTACTAAAATTTACTTGGAATTGTGATTGGCGTCGTCTTAAGAGCACTCAGCCACTACGAGGTACTAGAGGTTCAAGGTTTGACGACTTACCACTTGGAGCACGAGATTCCAAAAGAGATCGAATTCAGCGCGGAGGGCCCTTTTATACCCCGATCAAAACAACTCCGCTGCAATCGTTCTTCTTGTGCACATTCCGGAATTTTCTAATGTGCATAGCGGCACACAACGTACTTGTTGTTGTTGTGCTTATTTCTAGAAATATTTCTTGTGGTTTTGCTGGTAGCTTCCCACGCTCTAATTTAATTTTTGCTTGCTGGTTCCGCGTCTCAGTCTTTGTTGTAGTTGTTGTAAACTGTATTCCACCTGATTTTATTAGTAATTTCCCAAGGCTCTGTTTAATTTTTGCTTGCTGGTTTCGCGTCCCGGTCTATGTTGTAATTGTTGTAAAAAGTATGTGGTTCATGTATTCTGTGTGACTGTTGTTTTTTTATCCCTTTGTTAGCAAGCGAGTTAATGTGGTTGTTGTTGTTATTGTTAGCTTTGCATATTTTCGCCTTTGCTACGTTGCCTTTTTTCTTTTTATTGTTGTTGATAAAATTAATTCCACCTGAAGTTAGGTCCGCACAACCTAGGTCACCGCGTTTTCAGTTTACGTTTACTAAAAACGGGCTCGGTTGGGATGCAGGCCAGGTTCTACACCCGGAGTTGTAAGGCAAAATATTTTTTTCTTACACTCCCCCCTTTCTTTCGGATAGCATGACAGTGATCCGTCAGTGTCACGCGATACTTCGGTTGCATGGTGGTATTCTTTGAGCTCCCCAATGTGAGCCGTGCGAGTTTTCGTATTTCCCTGGGAGTTGAGCTCGACGATAACTGGTGATGTGTATCTCTGGATCTGTTATGGACCGTCGTATTTTGGAGCCAGCATGGCGGTAAACTTGTCCACTGCTTTCGATAGGGGATGGCTTCTCAATAATACCCACGTTCCTACTGCCGGGTTCCATTATCTTCGCCGAAAGTCAACTTCGCCGAAGGTACAACTACAACAACATTAACTCTGTCTTAGCTGCCACGATCCGCATACAGTGCTGAAACTCGAATCCATAAAGCGCACCTGCTGTGCACCAGAACATTTCTCCACACGCCCGTTCTCCTGCCCGACGAGCTATCACTATCCCTTCCGCCCCCTCCCTCTCACCCACCCATGCCGCTAGCCGCCAGTCCGTCAGTCTGTCTGCCAGGCCACCAGCGTTGCCATCTGACTCGACCAACAAGGTTGCCACCCCTCGAAAAAATCCCACGAAAAATTCCCACAAATAATAAAAAATCCTCGATCTGGCCACTCTGTCAACCAAAATCCTTGATCTGGCAACTCCGTTGGGTTGTTGTTGTTGTTGTAATCCTCATACTCATGAGGATGTATGCTTTTACCTTTTGTTGGTGTGAGCCAGAACCGGCCTTTATACTATATACTACTCACAGACGTCTGAAGAGGCTGCTAACTACAACTTACACATTCTGGCAAAGGGGGAGATAGAGAACAACAAACGATTAATACAAAGACTAGACGCATCATTAGCAGCCCTGCGTAGGATGTGTAGCATATTGACAGAAGACGCCGTGAAACATCCACAGCAGTATTATGAGGTGAAACTGGAAGCATATTTGGCAATAAGCTGAAGCACTAAATTTCAGCATCTGGGAATGTGAAGATGATTCAGAATCAGTGGAATGTAATGAAACAGAATACAACAAAGTGGAGGAGCTCAGCATGTAATGGTTGACTTATCTATAAAGGCAAGCAGTGACATTCAGGTATCAGTATCAAGAAGTAGCTCTACTAGCACATTGCAATTACTCAGAGTCAACATTCCGTCTTTCTGTGAGGATTATTTAAAGTGGCCCCAATTTTTTGATTTGTTTTAGCAAATGGTGTATAACCAACTCCTACCCACAATTCAAAAAATGTGGTATTTGAAGATGAATCTGTCAGGAGAAGTAGAAAATCTTATTCGTCATTTGTCGCTACCGGAAGAAAAGTATGAAACAGCATGCTCCAGTATAGATACAAGAATGTAAGAGTGTTGACATCAACATTAATTCAAAAACTATTGGATCAGCCCACCAGTGTATCTTCAGCACTTTCAATCAAGAAACTGAACACCACTGAGGAAACATGACACCACCCAAGAATGCTGGTTAGCTTTAAATAATCTAGGCATCGCTACAACATGGGCTCCACTTCTGTTGCGTATATTGCTGGAAAAGGTGGACAGGATACCATATACGTCGTTCGAGCAGTCGTTGAAGAATCCAGGGAACCAGCCAACAGTTATAGAATTCTTGAACTTCTGTAACGAAGTTTCTTGCCGGGGTGTACTCAGTCTCGCCAGAGTCCCGTACCGAACGAAATAAAAGGCTTTCGGTTTTCTTTTGACAGTTTTCGACTATTTATTCACCGTTATTCAAAGTTTTATTTTTCGGTCTTTTATTGCTATACATTAACTATACGAACTAACAGTATTTCTTAAAAGGAACTAGCTTTAATTCTAACGTCCGCTGAATAGCACTCAGTCCGTAAAAATACAAAATCTATATACACACAGAGCTCTAGAATACGAGGTTTTATGATTGTCGGCGTCAGTCACTACGAGGTACTAGAATTTACCTTGATTCAGGATTGGCGTCCGCTTAAAAGCACTCGGCCACGACGAGGTACTAAAATTTACTTGGAATCGGGATTGGCGTCCGCTTAAAAGCACTCAGCCAGGACGAGGTACTAAGATTTACTTGGAATTGGGATTGGCATCCGCTAAAGAGCACTCAGCCAGGACGAGGTACTAAAATTTACTTGGAATTGGGATTGGCGTCCTCTTGAGAGCACTCATTCAGGACGAGGTACTAAAATTTACTTGGAATTGGGATTGGCGTCCGCTTAAGAGCACTCTGCCAGGACGAGGTACTAAAAATTACTTAGAATCGGGATTGGCGTCCGCTTAAGAGCACTCAGACAGGACGAGGTACTAAAATTTACTTGGAATTGTGATTGGCGTCATCTTAAGAGCACTCAGCCACTACGAGGTACTAGAGGTTCAAGGTTTGACGACTTACCACTTGGAGCACGAGATTCCAAAAGAGATCGAATTCAGCGCGGAGGGCCCTTTTATACCCCGATCAAAACAACTCCGCTGCAATCGTTCTTCTTGTGCACATTCCGGAATTTTCTAATGTGCATAGCGGCACACAACGTACTTGTTGTTGTTGTGCTTATTTCTAGAAATATTTCTTGTGGTTTTGCTGGTAGCTTCCCACGCTCTAATTTAATTTTTGCTTGCTGGTTCCGCGTCTCAGTCTTTGTTGTAGTTGTTGTAAACTGTATTCCACCTGATTTTATTAGTAATTTCCCAAGGCTCTGTTTAATTTTTGCTTGCTGGTTTCGCGTCCCGGTCTATGTTGTAATTGTTGTAAAAAGTATGTGGTTCATGTATTCTGTGTGACTGTTGTTTTTTTATCCCTTTGTTAGCAAGCGAGTTAATGTGGTTGTTGTTGTTATTGTTAGCTTTGCATATTTTCGCCTTTGCTACGTTGCCTTTTTTCTTTTTATTGTTGTTGATAGAATTAATTCCACCTGAAGTTAGGTCCGCACAACCTAGGTCACCGCGTTTTCAGTTTACGTTTACTAAAAACGGGCTCGGTTGGGATGCAGGCCAGGTTCTACACCCGGAGTTGTAAGGCAAAATATTTTTTTCTTACACTCCCCCCTTTCTTTCGGATAGCATGACAGTGATCCGTCAGTGTCACGCGATACTTCGGTTGCATGGTGGTATTCTTTGAGCTCCCCAATGTGAGCCGTGCGAGTTTTCGTATTTCCCTGGGAGTTGAGCTCGACGATAACTGGTGATGTGTATCTCTGGATCTGTTATGGACCGTCGTATTTTGGAGCCAGCATGGCGGTAAACTTGTCCACTGCTTTCGATAGGGGATGGCTTCTCAATAATACCCACGTTCCTACTGCCGGGTTCCATTGTCTTCGCCGAAAGTCATAGTGTCGGGCTTGGTCCTTGGATGCTCGTTCGATGTTCCTCCTCACGATGTTGAAGATCTCCTGCAGCCGGTTACCCTTGTGTTTGGGACTCTGTGGTGCTGACCCTGTACCTATGGTAACCTCATCGAAAAGCGATCCTGGAAGCCGCAGCTCTCGTCCCTGTGTGAGGAAAGCGGGGCTGAAACCTGTCGTCTCCGATGCCATGCTGTTGGTTGCCAAAGAAATTTCTGGGATCAACTCATCCTATTGGGTTTGCCTATTATCGGCCACTTGTGCAAGAATTCTTTTCACGTTTCGGTTGGCTCTTTCTGTTGGGTTCTCCTGGGGGGTATAAGGTGCTGTAAACTGTTGTCGGATTCCTAAATCTTGAAGAAATCGCTGCAGTGTCCTACTGTTGAATTGAACGCCGTTGTCCGTGACGAGAACTTTTGGAACTCCATACCTCGCTAGAATCCTTTCTCGAAACGCCTTCTTAACACTGTCTGCGGTTGCTTGTCTCAGTGGTACGATTTCGGTCCACTTGGAGAATTTGTCAAAGAAAACTAGAATCATCGTGTTGCCGTGCTTGCTTCGGGGTTATGGTCCAATGAAATCGGCACAGACGACTGACCAAGGCTCCTCTGGTAACTGTGTCAGCATTTTCCCGGCGGCTTTGCTCTGCAATGGTTTATGACCTGACATGATTAACAGCAGCGCACGTGTTTTCTTATGTCCCTGAACATGCCTGTCCAGTAGTATCTGTTGGCTATCCTGGTGACGGTTTTTCTAATGCCTGGATGTCCAGCGCGGGGGTCATCGTGGTTTTCCTTAAGGACTCGGGCACGAAGATACCTCGGAACACAGAGCTTCCATGCGGTGCAATCCTCGTCGTTTACCTGCCCTGGGATATGTTGATACAGTTGACCGTTTTCCATAGTATAATCGGCAAACTTCTCTGGATTCCTCTTAATTTCTGCCATCTTTGTTTCTATCCATTTACACTTTTCTCCGTTAGTCGTAACCGTGCTCAGTTTTTCTACTGGCTGTCTGGAAAGTGCGTCTGCGACCACGTTCCAATTGCCCTTGCGGTATTTCACGTCGAACATGTACTGTTGTAACTCGAGCGCCCATCTTGCTATACGCCCTGAAGGATTCTCCAACGAGTTCAACCACTTCAGTAAGAGGTGGTCTGTGACGACGCAGAACTTGTAGCCTTCTAAGTACGGTCGCATTTTCCTGACTCCCCAAACGATCGCGAGGCACTCCTTCCCTGTCGCTGAGTAGTTAATTTCGGCCTTGTTTAAATGCCGGCATGCGTAGGCGATGACCTTCTCTCCCTCATCGGATTCTTGCGTGAGAACAGCTCCTAAACCGTGGTTGCTCGCGTCAGTCTGCAGCGTATACGGTCTGGAAAAATCTGGGCACGCCAGTACTGGTGCCTTCGTGAGCTTTTCCTTGAGGTTCTCGAGCGCCTTCTGTTGCTCGTCGGTCCATTGCCAGCGTTTGCCCTTCTTAAGAAGGCTGGTGAGTGGGACTACCAATTTGGCGAAGTCCGGTACGAACCGCCGGTACCAGGATGCTATCCCGAGGAATCGCCTAACGCCTCTGACATTTGTTGGGGCCGCCAGTTCTTGAATAGCCGCTACTTTGTCGGGATCTGTGTGAATTCCTCTGCGGCTCACGACGTGACCTAAATATTTCAGATCTTGCTGGAAAAACTCGCACTTCTCCTTGTTGATTTTCAAATTAGCCGGCCTTAAAGTTCCATCTCCGGTCCAATGACTTGGTCCAATGCCCTTTGGAACGTCGCGGGTGCCGAATGTAGGCCGAACGGCATAACTTTCCATTGAAAGAGTCCCCTTCCTGGTACTGTGAACGCGGTGTATTGCTTGCTTTCTGGACTCATGGGTATTTGCCAGTAACCGTTCTTGAGATCAAGTGTACTAATGTATTGCGCGTCGCGGAGTCGATCTAAAATATGTTGTATCCTCGGAAGTGGGTATGCGTCAGGCACTGATCTTGCATTTAGCTGACGATAATCCACGCAAAGTCGCCAATGCCCATTCTTCTTTTTAACAAGAACAATTTTTTTAACAAAAATAGCACTGTAAGGGCTATGTGAGGGCTCGATACAGCCTTTTTCCGGCAGCTCGTCTATCTCCTTGTTAATTATCGCTTGCATTGCAGGGTTCTTGGGGTAATACCTCTGCTTTATTGGCCTATCATCTCTTATGACGATTTTATGGGTCGTTATGTTGGAAGGTCCTTCCAGCATCTCGAATTTCTCATGGTCTGTTTTTAGGAATTCGTTGATGATGTGTTGGTCTTCTTTTCGCGAGTTGTTGGTTTCTACGCCTGGTTCAGAGTGTTGTTCGTCCTCCACGTCAGTCTTCTCCAACGGTTTTACCTCAGGAACTTGGGCGCAATCCGTGTAAACTGTCGAGCAAGTCGCTCGTTCGGCTTTCGAGTCTCCCAGCGTAATCGTCTCACCACCACAGCTAATAGAAGCTCCTATGCTTGTCAGGAAGTCCAAACGCAGGATCACATGGTCTGTCACATCCTGTAGAATTAGAAGTGGGAGCCTACACTCTGCAGTCCCCAAACACACGCAGATTTCGACGGCTTCCCTCACGGTACGCACGGTGCCGTCGGCCATTTTGACCCGTACGTCCACCTCCATCACCTTTCCGTCTGTCATCACAGCCGCCGCGTTACTAATGAAGCTCCGCGAGGCTCCCTGTCTAGAGTAGCTCAACACTCGATTGTAGTTTAAGCACTTCGTGGGGTACGAGGAGAGTCTATATTGTTCAGTTCCAGCAGCCCTCGACCCTGCTGGACACCCTACGCGTTTCCCGAAGGTTTCTTGCAGCATTCAATCGTCCGGACCCCCTCCTTTCCACAAGTCCAGCAGAAAAGTTTCCTTGAGTTTCGGCATTCTCGTTGAAAATGTCCACTTTCGCCACATCTTCTACAGGCTGTTCGAAGGTCTCGCTGTTTTCCTGTGTTTTCTATGGTCATCATCCTGTGCGCCCCTAGTAATTGTCGGTGCTGATTATGAATTTCTCGTGGAGGTTCGGGTTCCCTTCGTATGCCTTCTAAATCTTCAGCCAATTCAATGAGATCCTCCAACGCAGAGAAATCAGACCTCCTTATGTAAAGAAGATAATCCCTATGGCAATTCTTGTAAAACCTCTGTAGTTTTTGCTCGTCTGTATAGTTTACATGTCGCATTAATGTCTGCATGGTCAGTACATAGTCCTTGTACTTCTCGCGAGGATCAACCTTTTCCTAATGTTGTCCTCCAGTTCTTCGAAATATCTCGATGGCAAGAAGAATTTCAGGAAATCGGTTTTAAACAATTCCCATCTTGACCAGCTCCTATTGTTATTCCTGTACCAACAAAGAGCTTTGTCCTTCAGCAACTCCGGCATGGTTCGTGGCAGCATATGCTTAGGCAATTCATATGCCTCTGTGAGCTCCTCGACTCTCTCGATGAAGCCTATTGGGTCCCTACCACCGTCGTACCTACAAGACCATTTACGTACCTTGTCAATTACCTCAGAGTAGCACATCCTACTATGGGCCACACTCTCTGGCTCGCACCTCGCTGCTATGCAACCACCTGTTGACATGGAAACTTGATTGCCGGGGTTCATGTTAAGCACTTCTGTTGCATTTGCCCTCTGTTCGCTGTGTTTCGAAACCGCACCTTGCAATGATGGCGTCACCGGTCGCGCACTTGGAGAAACACCGCGATTCCACTGCACTTCAAGTTCGCGTAACATGTCGATCACCTCGTCGGACAGATCAGGCGACATCATAAACCCGGAGAGCACTTTACGAAGTTCGTCGACCGTGCCTTTTGATTCCACACCGAATTCACGTAAAATCTCCTGCAGATTTTCTTTCGGAACATTATAAATCCACCGTTTACCCATTTCGATGTCCGTTTATTTCGCGTAACTGTTTCCGCGTTATTTCTTTGCACGATTTTCTATTTTGTTCCGTTTATTTCGCGTAACTGTTCCTTTGAAATACCGCGTTATTTTTTTGCACAAAGTTTTTTTATTTGAATTCGCCGTTAGCACACTTTAGCGTTCAATTATTTGTTCGATTTACCATTCGCTTCGCATACCTGTTTATAATACCATTTTTTTTTCTAAAGTACCGTTTTTTTCGCGATTCAGCACTGCACTATAGTTTTTAATTTTTCTCGGAAACTATTGTCCCTGCTCGGGCGCCATTTTGTAACGAAGTTTCTTGCCGGGGTGTACTTAGTCTTACCAGAGTCCCGTACCGAACACTTAAATAAAAGGCTTTCGGTTTTCTTTTGACAGTTTTCGACTATTTATTTATTCACCGTTATTCAAAGTTTTATTTTTCGGTCTTTTATTGCTATACATTAACTATACGAACTAACAGTATTTCTTAAAACTAGTTCCTTTAATTCTAACGTCCGCTGAATAGCACTCAGTCCGTAAAAATACAAAATCTATATACACACAGAGTTCTAGAATACTAGGTTTTATGATTGTCGGCGTCAGTCACTACGAGGTACTAGAATTTACTTTGATTCAGGATTGGCGTCCGCTTAAAAGCACTCGGCCAGGACGAGGTACTAAAATTTACTTGGATTCAGGATTGGCGTCCGCTTAAAAGCACTCGGCCACGACGAGGTACTAAAATTTACTTGGAATCGGGATTGGTGTCCGCTTAAGAGCACTCAGCCAGGACGAGGTACTAAGATTTACTTGGAATTGGGATTGGCGTCCGCTTAAGAGCACTCAGCCAGGACGAGGTACTAAAATTTACTTGGAATTGGCGTCCGCTTAAGAGCACTCAGCCAGGACGAGGTACTAAAATTTACTTGGAATTGGGATTGGCGTCCGCTTAAGAGCACTCTGCCAGGACGAGGTCCTAAAAATTACTTAGAATCGGGATTGGCGTCCGCTTAAGAGCAATCAGACAGGACGAGGTACTAAAATTTACTTGGAATTGTGATTGGCGTCCTCTTAAGAGCACTCAGCCACTACGAGGTACTAGAGGTTCAAGGTTTGATGACTTACCACTTGGAGCACGAGATTCCAAAAGAGATCGAATTCAGCGCGGAGGGCCCTTTTATACCCCGATCAAAACAACTCCGCTGCAATCGTTGTTCTTGTGCACATTCCGGAATTTTCTAATGTGCATAGCGGCACACAACGTACTTGTTGTGGTTGTGCTTATTTCTAGAAATATTTCTTGTGTTTTTGTTGGTAGCTTCCCACGCTCTAATTTAATTTTTACTTGCTGGTTCCGCGTCTCAGTCTTTGTTGTAGTTGTTGTAAACAGTATTCCACCTGATTTTATTAGTAATTTCCCAAGGCTCTGTTTAATTTTTGCTTGCTGGTTTCGCGTCCTGGTCTGTGTTGTAATTGTTGTAAAAAGTATGTGGTTCATGTATTCTGTGTGACTGTTGTTTTTTTATCCCTTTGTTAGCAAGCGAGTTAATGTGGTTGTTGTTGTTAGTTAGCTTGGCATATTTTCGCCTTTGCTACGTTGCCTTTTTTTCTTTTTATTGTTGTTGATAGAATTAATTCCACCTGAAGTTAGGTCCGCACAACCTAGGTCACCGCGTTTTCAGTTTACGTTTACTAAAAACGGGCTCGGTTGGGATGCAGGCCAGGTTCTACACCCGGAGTTGTAAGGCAAAATATTTTTTTCTTACACTCCCCCCTTTCTTTCGGATAGCATGACAGTGATCCGTCAGTGTCACGCGATACTTCGGTTGCATGGTGGTATTCTTTGAGCTCCCCAATGTGAGCCGTGCGAGTCTTCGTATTTCCCTGGGAGTTGAGCTCGACGATAACTGGTGATGTGTATCTCTGGATCTGTTATGGACCGTCGTATTTTGGAGCCAGCATGGCGGTAAACTTGTCCACTGCTTTCGATAGGGGATGGCTTCTCAATAATACCCACGTTCCTACTGCCGGGTTCCATTGTCTTCGCCGAAAGTCATAGTGTCGGGCTTGGTCCTTGGATGCTCGTTCGATGTTCCTCCTCACGATGTTGAAGATCTCCTGCAGCCGGTTACCCTTGTGTTCGGGACTCTGTGGTGCTACCTATGGTAACCTCATCGAAAAGCGATCCTGGAAGCCGCAGCTCTCGTCCCTGTGTGAGGAAAGCGGGGCTGAAACCTGTCGTCTCCGATGCCATGCTGTTGGTTGCCAAAGAAATTTCTGGGATCAACTCATCCCATTGGGTTTGCCTATTATCGGCCACTTGTGCAAGAATTCTTTTCACGTTTCGGTTGGCTCTTTCTGTTGGGTTCTCCTGGGGGGTATAAGGTGCTGTAAACTGTTGTCGGATTCCTAAATCTTGAAGAAATCGCTGCAGTGTCCTACTGTTGAATTGAACGCCGTTGTCCGTGACGAGAACTTTTGGAACTCCATACCTCGCTAGAATCCTTTCTCGAAACGCCTTCTTAACACTGTCTGCGGTTGCTTGTCTCAGTGGTACGATTTCGGTCCACTTGGAGAATTTGTCAAAGAAAACTAGAATCATCGTGTTGCCGTGCTTGCTTCGGGGTTATGGTCCAATGAAATCGGCACAGACGACTGACCAAGGCTCCTCTGGTAACTGTGTCAGCATTTTCCCGGCGGCTTTGCTCTGCAATGGTTTATGACCTGACATGATTCACAGCAGCGCACGTGTTTTCTTATGTCCCTGAACATGCCTGGCCAGTAGTATCTGTTGGCTATCCTGGTGACGGTTTTTCTAATGCCTGGATGTCCAGTGCTGGGGTCATCGTGGTTTTCCTTAAGGACTAGTATAATCGGCAAACTTCTCTGGATTCCTCTTAATTTCTGCCATCTTTGTTTCTATCCAGTTGCACTTTTCTCCGTTAGTCGTAACCGTGCTCAGTTTTTCTACTGGCTGTCTGGAAAGTGCGTCTGCAACCACGTTCCAATTGCCCTTGCGGTATTTCACGTCGGACATGTACTGTTGTAACTCGAGCGCCCATCTTGCTATACGCCCTGAAGGATTCTCCAACGAGTTCAACCACTTCAGTAAGAGGTGGTCTGTGACGACGCAGAACTTGTAGCCTTCTAAGTACGGTCGCATTTTCCTGACTCCCCAAACGATCGCGAGGCAGTCCTTCCCTGTCGCTGAGTAGTTAATTTCGGCCTTGTTTAAATGCCGGCATGCGTAGGCGATGACCTTCTCTCCCTCATCGGTTTCTTGCGTGAGAACAGCTCCTAAACCGTGGTTGCTCGCGTCAGTCTCGAGCGCCTTCTGTTGCTCGTCGGTCCATTGCCAGCGTTTGCCCTTCTTAAGAAGGCTGGTGAGTGGGACTACCAATTTGGCGAAGTCCGGTACGAACCGCCGGTACCAGGATGCTATCCCGAGGAATCGCCTAACGCCTCTGACATTTGTTGGGGCCGCCAGTTCTTGAATAGCCGCTACTTTGTCGGGATCTGTGTGAATTCCTCTGCGGCTCACGACGTGACCTAAACATTTCAGATCTTGGTGGAAAAACTCGCACTTCTCCTTGTTGATTTTCAAATTAGCCGGCCTTAAAGTTCCACCTCCGGTCCAATGACTTGGTCCAATGCCCTTTGGAACGTCGCGGGTGCCGAATGTAGGCCGAACGGCATAACTTTCCATTGAAAGAGTCCCCTTCCTGGTACTGTGAACGCGGTGTACTGCTTGCTTTCTGGACTCATGGGTATTTGCCAGTAACCGTTCTTGAGATCAAGTGTACTAATGTATTGCGCGTCACGGAGTCGATCTGAAATATGTTGTATCCTCGGAAGTGGGTATGCGTCAGGCACTGATCTTGCATTTAGCTGACGATAATCCACGCAAAGTCGCCAATGCCCATTCTCCTTTTTAACAAGAACAATTTTTTTAACAAAAATAGCACTGTAAGGGCTATGTGAGGGCCCGATACAGCCTTTTTCCAGAAGCTCGTCTATCTCCTTGTTAATTATCGCTTGCATTGCAGGGTTCTTGGGGTAATACCTCTGCTTTATTGGCCTATCATCTCTTATGACGATTTTATGGGTCGTTATGTTGGAAGGTCCTTCCAGCATCTCGAATTTCTCATGGTCTGTTTTTAGGAATTCGTTGATGATGTGTTGGTCTTCTTTTCGCGAGTTGTTGGTTTCTACGCCTGGTTCAGAGTGTTGTTCGTCCTCCACGTCAGTCTTCTCCAAGGGTTTTACCTCAGGAACTTGGGCGCAATCCGTGTAAACTGTCGAGCAAGTCGCTCGTTCGGCTTTCGAGTCTCCCAGCGTAATCGTCTCACCACCACAGCTAATAGAAGCTCCTATGCTTGTCAGGAAGCCCAAACGCAGGATCACATGGTCTGTCACATCCTGTAGAATTAGAAGTGGGAGCCTACACTCTGCAGTCCCCAAACACACGCAGATTTCGACGGCTTCCCTCACGGTACGCACGGTGCCGTCGGCCATTTTGACCCGTACGTCCACCTCCATCACCTTTCCGTCTGTCATCACAGCCGCCGCGTTACTAATGAAGCTCCGCGAGGCTCCTGTGTCTAGAGTAGCTCAACACTCGATTGTAGTTTAAGCACTTCGTGGGGTACGAGGAGAGTCTATCTTGTTCGGTTCCAGCAGCCCTCGACCCTGCTGGACACCCTACGCGTTTCCCGAAGGTTTCTTGCAGCATTCAATCGTCCGGACCCCCTCCTTTCCACAAGTCCAACAGAAAAGTTTCCTTGAGTTTCGGCCTTCTCGTTGAAAATGTCCACTTTCGCCACATCTTCTACAGGCTGTTCGAAGGTCTCGCTGTTTTCCTGTGTTTTCTATGGTCATCATCCTGTGCGCCCCTGGTAATTGTCGGTGCTGATTATGAATTTCTCGTGGAGGTTCGGGTTCCCTTCGTATGCCTTCAAAATCTTCAGCCAATTCAATGAGATCCTCCAACGCAGAGAAATCAGACCTCCTTATGTAAAGAAGATAATCCCTATGGCAATTCTTGTAAATCCTCTGTAGTTTTTGCTCGTCTGTATAGTTCACATGTCGCATTAATGTCTGCATGGTCAGTACATAGTCCTTGAACTTCTCGCGAGGATCAACCTTTTCCTAATGTTGTCCTCCAGTTCTTCGAAATATCTCGATGGCAAGAAGAATTTCAGGAAATCGGTTTTAAACAATTCCGATCTTGACCAGCTCCTATTGTTATTCCTGTACCAACAAATAACTTTGTCCTTCAGCAACTCCGGCATGGTTCGTGGCAGCATATGCTTAGGCAATTCATATGCCTCTGTGAGCTCCTCGACTCTCTCGATGAAGCCTATTGGGTCCCTACCACCGTCGTACCTACAAGACCATTTACGTACCTTATCAATTACCTCAGAGTAGCACATCCTACTATGGACCACACTCTCTGGCTCGCACCTCGCTGCTATGCAACCACCTGTTGACATGGAAACTTGACTGCCGGGGTTAATGTTAAGCACTTCTGTTGCATTTGCCCTCTGTTCGCTGTGTTTCGGAACCGCACCTTGCAATGATGGCGTCACCGGTCGCGCACTTGGAGAAACACCGCGATTCCACTGCACTTCAAGTTCGCGTAACCTGTCGATCACCTCGTCGGACAGATCAGGCGACATCATAAACCCGGAGAGCACTTTACGAAGTTCGTCGACCGTGCCTTTTGATTCCACACCGAATTCACGTAAAATCTCCTGCAGATTTTCTTTCGGAACATTATAAATCCACCGTTTACCCATTTCGATGTCCGTTTATTTCGCGTAACTGTTTCCGCGTTATTTCTTTGCACGATTTTCTATTTTGTTCCGTTTATTTCGCGTAACTGTTCCTTTGAAATACCGCGTTATTTTTTTGCACAAAGTTTTTTTATTTGAATTCGCCGTTAGCACAGTTTAGCGTTCAATTATTTGTTCGATTTACCGTTCGCTTCGCGTAACTGTTTATAATACCGTTTTTTTTTCTAAAGTACCGTTTTTTCGCGATTCAGCACTGCACTGTATTTTTTGATTTTTCTCGGAAACTATTGTCCCTGCTCGGGCGCCATTTTGTAACGAAGTTTCTTGCCGGAGTGTACTTAGTCTCACCAGAGTCCCGTACCGAACACTTAAATAAAAGGCTTTCGGTTTTCTTTTGACAGTTATCGACTATTTATTCACCGTTATTCAAAGTTTTATTTTTCGGTCTTTTATTGCTATACATTAACTATACGAACTAACAGTATTTCTTAAAACTAGTTCCTTTAATTCTAACGTCCGCTGAATAGCACTCAGTCCGTAAAAATACAAAATCTATATACACACAGAGTTCTAGAATACGAGGTTTTATGATTGTCGGCGTCAGTCACTACGAGGTACTAGAATTTACTTTGATTCAGGATTGGCGTCCGCTTAAAAGCACTCGGCCAGGACGAGGTACTAAAATTTACTTGGATTCAGGATTGGCGTCCGCTTAAAAGCACTCGGCCACGACGAGGTACTAAGATTTACTTGGAATTGGGATTGGCGTCCACTTAAGAGCACTCAGCCAGGACGAGGTACTAAAATTTACTTGGAATTGGCGTCCGCTTAATAGCACTCAGCCAGGACGAGGTACTAAAATTTACTTGGAATTGGAATTGGCGTCCGCTTAAGAGCACTCTGCCAGGACGAGGTACTAGAAATTACTTAGAATCGGGATTGGCGTCCGCTTAAGAGCACTCAGACAGGACGAGGTACTAAAATTTACTTGGAATTGTGATTGGCGTCCTCTTAAGAGCACTCAGCCACTACGAGGTACTAGAGGTTCAAGGTTTGACGACTTACCACTTGGAGCACGAGATTCCAAAAGAGATCGAATTCAGCGCGGTGGGCCCTTTTATACCCCGATCAAACCAACTCCGCTGCAGTCGTTGTTCTTGTGCACATTCCGGAATTTTCTAATGTGCATAGCGGCACATACTTGTTGTTGTTGTGCTTATTTCTAGAAATATTTCTTGTGTTTTTGTTGGTAGCTTCCCACGCTCTAATTTAATTTTTACTTGCTGGTTCCGCGTCTCAGTCTTTGTTGTAGTTGTTGTAAACAGTATTCCACCTGATTTTATTAGTAATTTCCCAAGGCTCTGTTTAATTTTTGCTTGCTGGTTTCGCGTCCCGGTCTGTGTTGTAATTGTTGTAAAAAGTATGTGGTTCATGTATTCTGTGTGACTGTTGTTTTTTATCCCTTTGTTAGCAAGCGAGTTAATGTGGTTGTTGTTGTTATGGTTAGCTTTGCATATTTTCGCCTTTGCTATGTTGCCTTTTTTTCTTTTTATTGTTTTTGATAGAATTAATTCCACCTGAAGTTGGGTCCGCACAACCCAGGTCACCGCGTTTTCAGTTTACGTTTACTAAAAACGGGCTCGGTTGGGATGCAGGCCAGGTTCTACACCCGGAGTTGTAAGGAAAAATATTTTTTTCTTACACTTCTTAGAGAAGCGATTACATCCTTTGAATCATTCACTCATAATGAGGTCTGTACTAGTACAACCTGTACCAATAAATTTCACACCAGGAGCAGCCATATGAGAACTCGCAAGCATATGCGTATCATGTAAGTCAGGAACTCGTCCCTTATTTGCTTGCCAAGAATTTTTCCGTCGTCAACCACAAGAGCGACTCACGCTAGTAAAGAAGCAAAAATTGTGTCTGAACTGCCTAAAACTTGGTCACATGGCAGGACAGTGAACAGTAAAGAAATTGTCTCAAATGTGACAAAAAATATAATACTCTTACTTATATCGAAGACAAGGGATTAAAACTTCCCGAAATGAAGAAGACAGTAGAAGGAACTTCCTCTAAAACTGTCAAAAATCCAGAAAATCCTACCAAGGCGGCTGCGCTAACAGCGTCAGGAGTTCAGAAACTACAATCATATGTTTTATTAGGCAGTGCAATAATAAGACTGATATCAAACAACGGAAGAGAATGCAGAATGCAGAGCAATTCTCGACTCCGGCTATCAAGTTAACCTAGTGACTGAAAGGGTGGTGAAGAAGCTAGGAATAAAATCAACAACGACGTCTATGTTCATTCAGGGTATTGGTCGAGGTAACAAGAAGGCCGAACGTCGAATCAATGTCAACATGCATTCCATGCAAAATAATTTCTCAACACGTTTAGAAGCCTTTGTACTCCCGCATATCATATCTCAACAGCCTTCACAATTACAAAATACAGCCGAATGGTCAATCTCACGAAATATTAACCTAGCTGACCAGAAGTTTAATCAGCCAGAAACAATAGATTACTAGGAGCCGAGTTCTATCATCAACTGCTAAGGATAGGTCAAATCTCGCTAAGAGACAAACCTTCCGACATTGCAGAATACAGTTCTCGGTTGTAATCTATCAGGAAGGGATGATATTCCCAAGGAAGTGGCGGTATTGAAATGCGGGATTTGAACCAATGAAGAAGATAGTTTGGAAAAAATGATCGAAAGGTTATGGAAGCTGGCTGAAATAGCGACAACAAAACAAAGGCTTTCCAGCGCAGAGCATCAGTGTGAAATGGAGTTCCTACAAAACACTTTCAGACTAGTTAAGAGAATTTATGATGAAACTTTCGTTTACCGACAGTCCAGACAGGTTAGGAGAATCAAAAGGTATTGCGTACAACAGGTTCCTAGCTCTTAAAAGAAGTTTATCAAAAAATTAAGCGATAAATCAGCAACATGTGACGTTAATGGAAGACTGCGGAGTTTAGGCCATATGACGAAAATCTATTAGGAATCCATTTTAACACCAAATTATTTTGTACCCCATCACCGTGTAATCAGACCTGACAGCAGCACGACGAAGCTGCGCGTCGTTTTCAATGCATCTGCAAAAATCTCATCAGGAAGGTCCCTGAACGACATATTACACACCGGCCCAATAAATCAGAACGATCTTTTTTCAATACTATTGAGATTCCGACTGTCGCGATTCGTTTTTACAACAGATATAAAGAAAATGCACTGCCAGATTTTGATTCATCCGGAGGACAGTAGATATCAATTGATCATTTGGAGAAAGAAACCGAATCAACCGATCGAACATTATGAGCTAAACACTGTTACATATGGTACAAGACCAAAACAATATTTAGCAATCAGATTCCTTCAACAATTGGCAAAGGAGAATAGCACGAAATTCTATTTTCCCAGAGATCGCAATTTCTAAACAACAACTCTTACATGGATAATGGTTTCGACGGATCAGACAGTCTCTATACCGCCATTGAAATGCAACGTCAGCTTGTACATATCTTAAAATTAGCTGGGTTATCACTGCATAAATGGAGCGCAAATCAACCGCAGCTACTCCAAAATTTTCCAGACGAGAATCAAGTAAGCAACCTGGATCTTTTAAACGAGCAGGACTTTATTAATACCTTGGGCTTAACATGGTTACCAAAAGAGGAGAAACTCTGCATTAAGGTCAATCTGTGTTTCAACAAACTAATAACCAAAAGAACGATCAGTTCAGATCTAGCGAGGCTATTCGATCCTTTTGGCATTCTAGCGCCGATAGTTGTAACAGCAAAAATATTCATTCAGGAACTTTGGCAGTTAAAACTATCATGGGACCAGGCATTATCAGTCGAGCATCATACTATACAAGACGATTTCAAAATATCCCAACATATCTTCAACGGGCATACATCAAAATCAAAGCAGATGCATGCCTTCTCAGATGCATCCAGAAAGGTTTACGGAGCCGCGATATACATACACGGTTAGTCTGTTCTAATGGCAGAATCATAGTAAGAATTCTAAGCGAAAATCCCGTGTTGCCCCACTCAAATGCCAAACGCTGCCCAGACTGGAACTTTGCGCAGCAGTTTTAAGTGCTCAACTGTCCACCCGAGTAAGGAATTTTAAAGGCTGTAGATATACCAACAATCTTTTGGACAGACTAAACTATTGTACTATCCTGGATAAATTTAGCCTCTGCGTTTTTCCAAACGTTTGTAGCCAACAAAATAACTGTTATCCACGAGTTACCATTGTCGGAGCAATGGTGTCATGTAGCGTCGTACCATAATCCAGCTGACGTATTGTCATCGAAAAAATTAATAGAATGCAACTTATTGCTAGAAACAGAAATAATGGGCCATATATTTCTGTATGGGACAGAAACAATGTGGCCATTAAAACTCGTACCTGGTCTGGCCGAAGCAGAAGACACTGAAAGAAAACGCAAGGTTACAACTACGATGTTAGTTAACGGGGATTCGGCAACCCTAGTATAGAGAATAAACCACAAGAACTCATTTACGACGCTCCAACGAGTTATTGGTTATTTTATCCATATCGTGAAACGTTTCAAATGAGTCTCCGCTCCAAATCAGCTTCAATTTACACCACAAGAACTAGATGAATCACTGATGACTATAGTAAAAATAGCGGAATTTTCCGAAGAAATAAAAATACTGTCGAAAGGTTAACAAGTACCAAAATCCACCTCGTTATTATCTGTGAATCCTTTCCTGGATGAAGAAAGAATTATCCGAGTTGGCGTTCGATTAACAGCTTTAAAACTCAATTACGACGCAAAGCATCCAATGTTACTTCCGTATAATGACTCCATAGTTAAACTACTGATACAAATGATGCACGTCACGCATCTTCATTGTGCACCACAACTGCTACTCGCTTAAATAAGACTGAGGTTTTGGACAATAAAGGGAAATATAATGTCCAGCAGGGCTAAACCTAAGCTACTCAACCAAATTATGGGCAGCTTACCTCCAGAAAGGACGCAGCCCTTCCGACCGTTCATCAATAGTAGTGTTGACTATTGCGGACCATTTAAGGTACAATACAAAATTCGTAGGAAACGACCACATAAAGCTTACATCGCTATACAACAAAGGCGATCCATTTGGAACTAGTATCAGATCTGACAACTGCAGCATTCATTGGAGCTCTGAAGAGATTCATTAGTCGTCGAGAACATAGTCAAAATTTATTCTGTGACAATGCAACATATTTCGTTGGAGCAGACAACGAACTCCAACATATTGTGACGAATTGTGATGTGACCGCGGACGGAGGCGGACGGTGCGCCCGCCAATTCATTTTATAATCAGTGTTCGCGAAAATAAAATCCAAAACAATAGTGCAAACCCACGCCGCGAAAATACAACAATAACGCTTCACCAAACAACACTTTTTAATAAACAAACAATAGTGCACTACTTAATAACTTAATACTTAATAACAAATAAATAAAACTTGATGAAATTATAACAAATAAATATCTTTCTCTTGTCTTGTCGCGTTTTGATTTGCTTGCGTCGTACGCGTGGCTGCTTGTACGGCTGACCTTACACTTCGCTACAGTGGGCGGCGATGACAAAATTCCGCATAGACTCCACTAATGTACGTGGCTTGAGGGCGAATTTCTTCGCGGTCTATGCGCATATTTGTACTAACCAACCGCATATAATGGCACTAGGTGAGGCCCAGGTGTCTGAGGGTGCAGATCCACTGGACTTTCACATGCCGGGGTACCATTTACTGCCATTGTTTCTACCACACAGAGGCCTCGCCTTATATATTCGCAGTGCTGTTGCGTACCAGTGTCAGCAACACCTTTGCACGTCGGATGCCGAATTTAGCTCCATGTGGGTTAAGTTCAAAATCCAGTCGCACATCCTGCACTTCTGCTTCATTTATAGAAGCCCGGGTCTAGGGAGGCTGCCAACTTTTGATAAATTGGACAGTCTCTCTGATTCGATTTCTAAAATTCTGGAATCGTATCCGAACAGTGAAATTGTTGTTGCTGGTGATTTCAATGTTCATAATTCCAATTGGCTACGAGTAGTTGGTATGTTGAGTTGTTTGCTGAGTCTAATAATTTGACTCAATTAGTGAAGGATCCAACGCACTTTCCCTGCGTTGATGGGAAAAACCAAAATATTCTGGACTTTTTTCTAACTTCACATCACAGCAAGTATGATGTGAATGTTCTTGCACCTCTTGGTAATTCGGACCACGCTACAATTTCTGCTACCTTCCCATATTCTAGTCTTCAATCCGCTCACCAGTCAGCTCCGAAGCGGAAAGTGTGGCTTTATGAGAAGGCAAACTGAGATGCGCTGAACTGCTTTTTCAGCCGTTTCAATTGGCAATTGTGTTTCAGAGATAGAAACATAAATGCTGCAGCAAAATTGGTAGAAAATATAATATTATTTGGTATGAGGTCTTTCATACCCAATAAAAGAATTTCCATTAAACTAAAAGACCATTCCTGGTTTAATGCGACTTGCAGACAAGCAGTCAGGTCTAAAGAGGAAGCATTTAGGAATTGGCGTTTAAACAAAACTGCTAATACTAAACTGCTGCGCAATCAGGCCAGAAATAGGTGCAATGCCACTCTAAAGCGCGAAAAAGTTCTCTACGAACAGCGCCTTAGACGTAGAGTTCTTGAACACCATAAGGGTAGCAAGAACTTTTGGTCGTTCGTGGGGAGGGTGAAAAATCAGACGAGATCGTCTATTCCAACTCTCTTCAAGGACGATCAGATCTTCACTCACTCGGTTGATAAGGCAAACTTATTAGCCAAAATGTTTGCAGAAAACTGCTCTCTTCCTGAGAGTAGCCAACCACTGCCCGCGGTCGGTGATGTATCTCATGCTATGCCTCAGATGCATTTTCGAATGCGAGCTGTTAAAAGAGTGCTTGCAGACCTCAATGTCAATAAGTCCTCGGGACCGGATGGCATTTCAGCCCATGTGTTGAGAAAGTGCGCCTCAACACTGGCTCGCTCATTGCGCAATCTCTTTAATTTATCTTTTACTTCAGGAATTTTTCCCGCTTCCTGGAAGATTGCCAATGTGCAGCCAGTTCCCAAAAAAGGTGAGGCTACGAATCCTGCAAATTACCGGCCCATAGCAATCGGCTCAGCGCTCTCTAAAGTCATGGAGAGCATAGTAAATTTTAAATTGATGAGGTATCTAGAGAGCAACGAGTTGATCAACGATCGCCAGTACGGCTTCCGTGCTCACCGTTCCACCGGCGATCTGATGGCGTTTCTCACTGAGCGGTGGAGCAGTTGTATTCACCGGTTCGGTGAGAGCAAGGTCGTTGCTCTGGATATCTCCAAGGCATTTGACCGGGTGTGGCATAAAGCACTCGTGTCTAAACTGACTGCTTATGGTGTTGGTAATACTTTCACTCGATGGATATCGAGTTTCCTCAGCGGCCGTTCTATTCGGGTTGTAATAGACGGATTTGCTCCGAAGAGCACTCCATTAATGCTGGAGTTCCGCAGGGTTCGGTCCTGTCTCCGACACTTTTTCTTATTTTCATCAATGACCTTCTGTCATTGACATCAAACCCCGTCTACTCGTTTGCTGATGACAGCAGCATTTGTCATTCATATTCATTCTCCAGGCGTCCTTCCATTCTGGAGATCACTAGAAGACGCAGAATTATGAATGACACACTCCAATCCGACCTCAACAAAATCCAGGAGTGGGGTCGTGCGAATCGGGTCGACTTTAATGCGCGGAAGACCCAATGCTGTTTGTTAACCCACAAGCGTTTGGCGGGTGACAACTTCCCACCTCTAAATATAGGTGGTGTGGATATTAATGAGTCGGAGGCTCTTGATGTTCTGGGCATGTCAATCCAATGCGATCTTCGCTGGAACGATCACATCTTTGACGTGTCGAAAGAAGCAGCCAAGTGCTTAGGCTTTCTTAAGCGGTGTAAGAAGTACTTCACTCCAACCGATCTTCGTTGTATCTACACCACTTATATCCGTCCGAAAATGGAGTACAATTCGCATATATGGTCGGGAGCTTCTCGACCGTGTCCAATGTCGTGCGTTAAAACTTATAGGGGACAGTAGGGTATCCAGCTCTACTGAAACCTTGGAGCGTCGTCGTGATGTAGGGTGTGTGTATTTTACCGCTACTTTCATGGTAAATGTTCCTCTGAAGTAGCCGGCCTGATTCCCCCGGTTCAGGTATTTAGCAGAACTACTCGGCTTTCCAGAGGGGTGCACCCCTTTTATGTCACGATTCCATTCCAACGAACCACGCATTACCGTGAGAGTTCGTTTTTCGGTTGCGTCATTAGATCGTGGAATAGTCTCCCTGCGCATGTCTTCCCACCCACTTACAGCGTCGAAACCTTTAAGCGAGGTGTACACCTCGCTACTTTCACTACTCCCACTTTCCCCCTTCCCACTAATCTGTCATCCCTTCGGAACCATCAAATGCTTTGCATGGATAGGGGGCATCCCCTGAGCTTGGTTTCATCTGCCATAAAAAAAAATATGCTATAATCTCCGGAGGCACGGGAAATGTAGTCATCGAAATTAAAGCCATACTGAATTCAAGGCCGATAACAAAAATGTATGCAGATCCAAATGATTTAACGGCGCTAACCCCTGGACACTTTTTGATTGGAGAACCGATAACGACCCAAGTAGACACATTAGTCAAACCCCTCAGTGCAAGTTTACCTACAGTTCTAATATATAGTTCTGGAAGCGACGGTCCATAGAATATTTAAACCAGCTACAACAATGAACTAAATGGAGTCGGAGCCATTTACCAAAAATAAAAATTGGTTCCATGATAATAACTAAGGAAGACAATATGCCGCCACTAAAGTGGCCTTTGGGATGCCTCATCAAAATCTATAAGGGGGATGACGGCTTTGTTCGAATAGCCAAGGTTAAAACAAATAGGCGAATGGAAGCGCCCAATTCATCGACTGGCACCTCTTCCCATTGTTACCGAATCATTGCAACACACAGAAGCTGAAGAATCAAATAAAGAACCACCTATACCAAAAAGAAGGAAGGCCACGTCCGTCAATACATTTATGGCTCTTCTTTATATAATACTCTTTTTACCAATTATAGTAGCAGAACCGTTTACAGTTACCCGATACAACACAAACTCAGGAATCAATTTTTAAGGCCTTGGAAGTGTAAAGTTGATAACGGCCGAATGGAATCTTGTTGGCTTTTTTTATCTGAAACCTCTGCAAACTAGTTTAGCCGCATTTACAAATGGAACTTCAATGGATAAAATTTGTCAATAAATTGATAAATCCACAAGCTGCGGTATACTGATAAATTAATTTACTCAAGATATCAATCAGATGCAATCGAATAACCAAATAATGACACCTAGGCGTAAAAAGAGGGGAGCAATAGATATAGTTGGAAGTATTGCTAACGCATTATATGGAGTATTGGACTCATCATATGCAGCTAAAATGTCGGCAACAATTGAACGCGTCAATGAAAATCCATCTCATTTAGTAAATTTGCTAAAAAATCAAACATCCATAGTTGATGCAACGCTGAATCTGATAAAAGGATTTCACAAGACAATGACGGCAAAATTTGATGAAATAGATAGACAACTAGAAATAGGAAATCTGATTAATAAACATCAGGATTACTTCACTAACCAGAGACGTTTTCAAGTTTTCACGACTCTGGCAATTCAGTTATCAATTATCAGAATTTTAATTAAGCAAATTCAATAAGCCATTCTTTCAATACATCCGACGTTAACCATGGAAGAATCAACGCACTGTTACCGAACCAATTGAGAGGAGAACCAATCGAACCAATTGAGAGAAGAAATCATCAAAATTTAAAATCATTTACCAAACACATTACAGTTACCTATTGATCAAGAAAATTTATTAACATTATATAAACTTCTAAAGGCCACATCTGGATTTTTTTTTTTTTTTATGGCAGATAGAACCAAGCTCAGGGAATGCCCCCTATCCATGCAAAGCATTCGTTGGTTTAGAAGGGTAAAGGTTAGTGGGAAGGGGAAAAGTGGGAGTAGTGTCGATTTACACCTCTTTTAAAAGCATCGACGTTATAAGTGGGTGGGAAAACATGCGCAGGGAGACTATTCCACAATTTAACTGCGCGACCGAAAAACGAATTATCGCGGTAGTGGGTAGTGCGATGGAACGGGATCGAGACGTAAAAGGGGTGCAGCTGGCTACCCTACTGTCCCCTATAAGTTTTATCGCACGACCTTAGAAGATATGCTTTCGAAGCTCCAGACCAAATATGCGAGTTGTACTCCATTTTCGGCCGGATATAAGTGGTGTAGATACAACGAAGGTCGGTTGAAGTGAAGTATTTTTTGCACCGCTTTAAAAAGCCTAAGCACTTGGCTGCTTCTTTCGACACATCAAAAATGTGATCGTTCCAACGAAGATCGCATTGTATTGACATGCCCAGAACATCAAGAGCCTCCGACTCATTAATATCCACACCACCCATATTTAAAGGTGGAAAGTTGTCGCCCGCCAGACGCTTGTGGGTCAACAAACAGCATTGGATCTTCCGCGCATTAAAATCGACCCGATTCGCTTGACCCCACTCCTGGATTTTGTTGAGGTCAGATTGGAGTGTGTCATTCATAATTCTGCGTTTTCTATTGATCTCCAGAATAGAAGGACGCCTGGAGAATGAATATGAATGACAAATGCTGCTGTCATCAGCAAACGAATAGAGTGGGGTTTGATGTCAATGACAGAAGGCCATTGATGGAAATAAGAAAAAGTGACGGAGGCAGGACCGAACCCTGCGGAACTCCAGCATTTATGGAGTGCTCTTCGGAAGCAAAGCCGTCTATCACAACCCGAATAGAACGGCCGCTGAGGAAACTCGATATCCATCGAGTAAATGTATCACCGACACCATAAGCAGCCAGTTTAGACACAAGTGCTTTATGCCACACTCGGTCAAATGCCTTGGAGATATCCAAAGCAACAACCTTACTCTCACCGAATTGGTGAGCACAACTGTTCCACCGCTCAGTGAGGAACGCCATCAAATCGCCTGTGGAGCGGTGAGCACGAAAACCGTACTGGCGATCGCTGACCAATTGGTTGCTCTCCAGATACCTCATCAGGTTAAAATTTATAACGCTCTCCATAACTTTGGAGAGCATCGAACAGATTGCTATGGGCCGGTAATTGGCAGGATTCGTAGCCTCACCTTTTTTGGGAACTGGCTGCACATTGGCAATCTTCCAGGAAGTAGGAAAAACTCCTGAAGTAAACGATAAATTAAAGAGATTGCGCAATGGGCGAGCCAGTGTTGAGGCGCACTTTCTCAACACGTGGGCTGAAATGCCATCCGGTCCCGAGGATTTATTGACGTTGAGGTTTACAAGCACTCTTTTAACAGCCCGCGTCCGAAAGTGGATCTCAGGTATAATATGAGACACACCCTCGATCACGGGTAGTGGTTGGCTACTCTCAGGAAGAGAGCAGTTTTCAGCAAATATTTTGGCTAATAAGTTTGCCTTATCAACCGAGTGAGTGAAGATCTGATCATCCTTGAGGAGAGTTGGAATAGACGATCGCGTCTGATTCTTCACTCTCCCCACGAACGACCAAAGGTTCTTACTACCCTTAGGGTATTTAAGAACTCTACGTCTAAGGAGCTGCTCCTAGAGAGCTATTTCGCGCTTTAGAGTGGCATTGCGTCTATTTCTGGTCTGATTGCGCAACAGTTTAGTATCAGCAGTTTTGTTTAAACGCCAATTCCTAAATGCTT
The DNA here is from genome assembly GCA_922984085.1 of Sicus ferrugineus. Classification (NCBI taxonomy): domain Eukaryota; kingdom Metazoa; phylum Arthropoda; class Insecta; order Diptera; family Conopidae; genus Sicus; species Sicus ferrugineus. The sequence continues at coordinate 14,178,076 of OV277350.1, forward strand.
CCACTTTTGAACTGACTGCTTGTCTGCAAGTCGCATTAAACCAGGAATGGTCTTTTGGTTTAATGGAAATTCTTTTATTGGATATAAAAAACCTCATACCAAATAAAATTATATTTTCTACCAATTTTGCTGCAGCATTTATGTTTCTATCCCTGAAACACAATTGCCAATTGAAACGGCTGAAAAAGGAGTTCAGCGCATCCCAATTAGCCTTCTCATAAAGCCACACTGTCCGCTTCGGAGCTGGCTGATGAGCGGATTGAAGACTAGAATATGGGAAGGTAGCAGAAATTGTAGCGTGGTCCGAATTACCAAGAGGTGCAAGAACATTCACATCATACTTGCTGTGATGCGAAGTTAAAAAAAGGTCCAGAATATTTTGGTTTTGCCCATCAACGCAAGGAAAGTGCGTTGGTTCCTTCACTAATTGAGTCAAATTATTAGACTCAGCAAATAACTCAACATACAAACCCTCAGGTGTTGTGTGACTCGAATGATGTAGCCAATTAGAATTATGAACATTGAAATCACCAGCAACAACAATTTCACTGTTCGGATACGATTCCAATTTCTGAAAAACACCTAATATTTAATATTCAAATTGCGCTAAATGATCATAGAAAATTTAACTTATTTAATTTAGTACCAATACCTCTCCTGACTCAACATGATAATAACTCCTAGGCTATCAACACAATACCTAGGAATATCACTTTATCGAGATTCATATTTTCCAACGAATTTTAGTGAAATTCAGCTATAAAAACAGTATATAATCATGGGTCTGGTGTGTGCACTTGTGAAATCGAATTGTTCAATAAGGAAACTAAGGCAAATTGTGAATTAATTGAAATCCAAACGGATGATTATGGCAGGCAATGTGGAAGACGGATAAATGGATATTTGCGACAAAAACACCAGTGCGAGTGAATGCAGTCTGTAGCTCAAAATCGCTACAAGTCACGTTAATCGATCCGGTAACCTAAAACTCCAACCAAATTTCATAATTAAAACCAAGCAGCTGACAACTCACAGTCTCCAGCGGCTCAATGACAGTCTAACGATTTCATACACGAGTTTGAATGAAGTTATCCCCTCCGAAGCTGCCGCTAGCTTTACATTTATCAGTAAATATGAGTCACTTTGTGTCCAAAATTGAAGAGTTAAACGAACTACACGAAATACTGAAGGCTTAAGACAACTTTGAACTACCTCATCAGTTAATAATCAATGACCAACATCAATTTGTAGTTGGATACTTGGCTCTTGTCATTAGGATATCAATTGGATTACTTTGGAAGTGGAATAAATCCAGGCCAACAAAACCCAAAGCGCCAGTCATCAATTAACTTCGTTGAACGGGCGGGAGGATGTTCAGAATCAAATAATGATTCCAATAGGGGCATTTGGAGTTGCAGTCACGGCCGCAGCGATCAAAGTGAATGACATACTGCAATCGGAGCCCTGCGTTCATGACCCAACATTTACCCTGTAAGCCAAAATCACAGGTGAACGAAACATTGTAACTGGAGCTCTACAAATGCAACATAAGGAATCATTTAGCTTATCGTTATTCTAGTTGTGGTTCAAGTATCGCAACTCAGAATCAAGGAAAACACTCCATTGAATTAAAATCAAACCAACAAACACATACCTTAATAGTGGTCTATAGTATGTGCTTGGACTGAAACCAAACAAAATAAAATTCAAACGCGAATTTGAAAAATTTCAGATGTTTTGTTAATAAATTGTTTTTGTATAACACCGCCGATGGCAGTGTTCGATACGTCTAAAATAAGGTAAGATAGTTTGGCATCATTGGTGAAATGGTTTAACAATATCGTCGAAGCATATCAATCTTTAATGTACTCAAAGACTTTATTTGATGTATCGTCCCAAAGTAAAGTTTTGTCTCGTTTCTTAGTTGCTTTGTTAATTATGTCATGAAAATAGTGTTTGTGAGTTCTTAAATTTTGGTATGTATCTACAATAATAAATTACTATTCCAATAAATGTTTGTACATATTTAATGGATTTTGGTCGTTCGCTGCTGTTACTTTTCCTTCAGAGCTGTTACTTTTCCTTTTCGAATAGCTGTTACTTTTCCTTCAGAGGGTTCAATTCATTTGTAGATATTTGTAACGCTATTTGTAAGAAGGTAAATTTACTTGGTTTAATATTTATACCCTACTATGTTAGGCGTTTGAACAGTATACGAAGGTTATATTATATATTGTTCTTCGTTTTCACTCGTAATGTCGATATAGACTAGATCTAGATCGTTAACTATTCCGTAAGTATATCCCTTGAAAATTTGTGCAGAATTTCTTAAATCGAAAAGCATTCTTGTAAACTCAAACATACCGAAAGGTGTCGTAATTACAGTTATGTTAGAATTATTAATTCTTCTGCCATTTAAATTCTGTGATATCTTCTAAGCTGAAGCTTCACTTCACTAGTCGTTCTTAGTTATGTGTGTAACGTTGGGGTTAGTATTACTCACAGCAACAAAAAATTTACAAGGCCCGCTGTCGAGGGCTGTTTGGCTCACCCGGCCGTGCTCAGGGAAAGGGGGGCTTCTTTAACCCCTAACGGGGGACAAAGACAAATTCGGGCGGCTACCGCTCATGGCCCGATGGAGTGGAAGGAAAGGGAGGGGAGGAGTAGATGTTGTTTTTCCTCCCCCCCCCCCCCCTCTTTACCCACCCAACCTGTCTGGTGCGAAGGTTGCTGTGCACCAGCCCCTTTTGATGTTTGTCGCTCAGCCCGGGATTCGCCTACTCACATGTCAATTTAGTACCCCATAATGATACTCTACATTTTTGTCTTAAGGAGTAATTTTTTATTCATATTTTATTTAAGTCATTAAACTAAAATAAAAAAAACTTATAAAATAATTTCATATTTCTTTTTCTATAAAAACAGCGAAAACAAATGGAACTTCATTAATTCATAACAGCTTAATTGATATCTCCTTAATTTAAAATTAGGAAAAGGAAAGGGAGAAACTCCACAAAAAAAACGTTGCTAGATTTCAGAGAAAACATTTTTCAAGCAATTTTGGTTTTAATACATATTTAAAATGCTTCTGACATGGCAAGGTTTAAACAATTTAAGGAATTTCAACAAATACACGTGTACATCCGTAACTCTATAGTTACGCTCAGAGTCTGTGAGGGATTTGAAGCTGAAATTACATAAAAATATTTGAAAAGGTCGTGCGATAAAACTTATAGGGGACAGTAGGTTATCCAGCTCTATTGAAACCTTGGGATGTCGTCGGGATGTGGAGTGTGTAACCTTATTTTACCGATACTTTAATGGTAATTGTTCCTCTGAAGTAGCCAGCCTGATTCCTTCGGTTCAGGTATTCAACAGATCTACTCGGCTTTCCAGAGCGGTGCACTCCTTTTACGTCTCGATCCCGTTCCAACGCACTACACACTACCGCGAGAATTCGTTTTTCGGTCGCGCCGTTAAGTTGTGGAATAGTCTCCCTGCGCATGTTTTCCTACCCACTTATAACGTCCAAGCTTTTAAGAGATGTAAATCGACACTGCTCCCACTTTTCCCCTTCCCACTAACCTTTTCCCTTCTAAACCAACGAATGCTTTATGGATAGAGGGCATCCCCTGAGTTTGGTTCTATCTGCCATAAAAAAAAAATAAAAAAAAAATAAAAAAAAAAAATAAAAAAAAGAAAAACAAAAAAGGTTTAACTCTAGGGTACAATAAATTGTCGTTCTCATAAACACGTTTGGTCATGATCTTCTTGCCGTTGACAAAAGTTGTCGCCGTGGAGGTACGCTTGACCGCTCCGTTCGCCGAACTGGTGCCGCGTCCGGTGCCGTTCTACACAGTGTATGCAGAATGCAGAGAACGAAGCCATTAGTGGGCATCAGAAAGTCCATAATGGCAAAGCTGAGCATGAGCGTGGCAAAGAATGCGGCGACTTTGTTGCTGCCATGGTGAGAACCATGGTGAGAGCCATGATGATGCGAGTGATGATGATGGCGACCGTGGCCGCCCGAAACAGCAGAGCGTCGCTTGTGTGGTACTTCCTGAGAAGCCATAAGCGTGTACCTCGTTGGACAGATCTGCAAATGGCGAATGCGCACCAAAGAATTCGCGGAATACTTCTTCAGGTGATGAACGATGCTGGCCAAGATCCCCTATCAAGCCCTCTTTGCCATACTGTTCGTATATGCGACGTTTCTTTTCATCGGACAGAAATGCATAAACTTCGGCAAGTTCCTTAAAGCGCTTGTTGGCCTCGTCCAACTTGTCTGGATTCTTGTCCGGATGCCATTTTAAAGCTAACTTTCGATAAGCTTGTTTTTTTGATTTCTCCAGCGACAGCAACTTTTCTGCCAATTCCGTGCTCAATTCCTTCTGTCGTGTTCTTTTTGTTGTTCGTAGATAATTTTCTTGAAGCTGCGCATTGATTTGAATTTGTTGTTTCCGTATTAAACAACTGAACACCAAGAATTCGATTCTTTACTTTGCAATATGTACTTATTACTTAAAAAAAGTTAATAGTTACACACAAAAGCCGATTGTACACACTCGCCGTGAGCACTGCCAAAATGAAAAGGCTTCTACAAACTGACTCGGCGTTCAGCCCGACACCCCGAACTGCGGCTCCAAAGCGACCTTTTCAAATCAGACTCCCGTATCAACTGCCTGAAATTACACTTTTTTTCGGCTTCGCCACCGAAAGGCAGGCATCGCCGTCTTCCTACCTCCCATCATGATCGGCACTCTAAGCAAGTCCCGCAGAATGGCGCGATGCAAAGTTCATATAGAAAAAACCTTCTAGAACTTTCCATCCCGCCATGTTACGGGACCCGCTCTCTCATCCACATGGTGGGGAGAGGCAGACACCGATATCTGCATTGCGACACGGCAAAATGGAACGCGTGTAAATCAGGATCACAGGGTGACCTCACAGCGTTTAACACAGAATCGCAGGGCGGTCTCACATGTGCTAAACTAAATGTTAACCTAAAATCTATTTTAGATTGGGCAGATAATAGTCATCTTCGTTTAAACGCGTCGAGGTCTTTTGTGTCGTATTACCAATTTCAAAAAAAGATTCTGATTTGCGCAGATTAGAATAATCTCCAATACATCTTGGTAATACTGCACTAGCTATCTAAATAAAACAGTGAATCTTGGTGTTTGTTGGCAGTGAGTAATTAATTCCTCTCTGACTTGCATTGACCACGTTAATATCTCTGTTAGTAAAGCATACTATATACTCCGCAATTTACGTTATTCTGCGCAATATATGCCATCCTCGGTGGCGCAATATATGCCATCCTCGGTGGCGCAGTGGGTGATAACCTCGCTGCGAGCTCCGGGGATGCGGGTTCGAATCCCGCCTTGGGCATGGATGTTAATTGTGTTGTTTTCAGCGTACTTAAGGCCTAGCCTAGCGCTATTAGTTCTACAAAAACTAAACAAATAGTTCTACAATTAAAAAAAAACAACAAAAAAAAACTTTCCACTCCCCTCCCTCTTGTGCTAACAGCACAAAACGCTTTGAAGCTTAGCAGCTCCTGAACTCGGATATAGAAAAAAAAAAACAAAAAATATATTCCTGTGGCTACCCGACGCTATCTTGTCCTACAATTAATTGTTCCTATAATTACTTACGCAGGATTGATTTACTGTAAGTTGGATTTCTTATACTCATAAGTTAGTTAAGTTCTCTTTTACTCATAAGTTTATTCCTTCATAAACTTATCCATTCAAAACAACCTCGTTATCTGTATGATAAGTTAAACGTCTGTCTAATGATCCCCGATATAAGTATCTAAACACTGGAATATTATTTTTTATTCTAGCCATTGGGCTTTGGAATAGTCTACCACATTATACAATATTAAATTTTTAGTTAATAAGAGCATTGTTAAGCGGTTGTTAAGGAACTACTTTTTTCGTACGCCATGAGAACTGGACGCAAATCTTATTTTATCTTGTTAAATTATTTTTTTTTGTATTTGTATTTCCTTATTTTTATACCCTACACCCGAAGGGATAAAGACAGGTTTAAAGGCAGGTAAGACACGCAGGTTCAAACGCAACGCCAAGGTTCGACTCATAGGTTCAACACACAAGTTTGAACGCATCGCAGCGCAAGGCATTGACAAGCAGATAAGCATGCAGACCAAAGGATCGATGCATGGGATACACATATGCTAAGAAATGAGGATTCAACAAAAAGAAAGGGAAGAGTGGATAGAATAACAAAAATTTCCTAATAAACGTAATTTATTGCTTCACCTAAATAAATATTTTCTGAACTGAGCTTAAATTGGTGAGTTTAACCCAAGTAAAAGCAACGTTACAAATGGTTTATATGTAACTACTTTTTTAAACAAATATACATCCCGCAACTCCTCCATTTCAAACAAATATACATCCTGTAATATATATAGTATGTACATATTTATATTAACCTGTAAATGCGTTCAGATCAAAGAATCCTTCTGGATTTCCAGATATGATTTTGTATGTTATTTCCTTATTTGGGTCGACGTCTTTATCTTCAGCCATTAATTGAAATATAAAAACTCCAGATGGGCTCCCCTCCAAAACGGATGTATAATAAACCGGTTTCTCTGTTAGGGGCACGTTATCATTTATATTACTAACAGCAATAAATATCTAAAATATAAAAATGTGTACTAAACAAAATGGCATAAGAGCATATAAGTGGCATAAAATGCTACTTACCTGAACGCAGCTACTAAGCGGGACCATTGCTTGATCTTGAGCGCATAGAGTTAGCCAAAAATGATCTTTTTCTTCGCTGTCTAACTCACGCAAAGTACGTATTTCTCCTTAAATAAAAATATTGAAATTAAATAAAAATAGCCACAGTTAAAGTACCCTACACCAGCAATTTAAAAATATATGCATTATAAAGCACTTAAAGCTCTGATACCCCATAACCCTTAAAGTAGGAGAATCACACAAATTTTTGGTGACATAATACTAATGTGGATAAATACTACATAATACAACTTCGTCATAATATACAATACAAAATATACACTTTTGTTTCGAAAAATGTGTATCTGAATATTTGCTTGTCTACTAAACAAACAATATTGGCTGCCAATTTCAGCTTAGTATCTCTGCTCAATATTTTCCCGTAAAATTTGTTTAAACAAACAAGCAGATAGAAAGACGGGCGGACACTCGACTCAGAAGGCAGTACTAAACAATAATCTATTCGTGCATATATAAATTTCCTCCTGTGTGTTTGAAGAGAAGAATAATATGGCTTTATATACATTCCCTTCGAGCGTAGGGTATACAAATCGGTGTAAAAGCGTTATAGCTGCTCAGATATGAAATGTACTGTATTTACTATACGAATACATTAAGCATTAAATGTTGGATTAAAAATTCCATATTTTACAACTTTTGGATAAGTGGCCGGACTACGCCCATTGCAAATATTATGGTAATGAAGCTATATGCTCCGGAGTAAAATTACGCCTCAATATTTCACACCGTTTATGAAACATTTACATTTTAATATTTTTAAAAAAGAGTGATATAAAAGGTTTTTAAAATTTACGATGCAACTATTAAGGAAAGCTTTTTACAATGTTACATAAGCTTTCAAAAACTTTAGAGTGTAGCATTATTGAGTGTTACATTACATTGCGATGTCGTATCCTTGAAATTTAAACGTTGCATGTGTTCGCTCTCGAATTCTGCTGAACGAAATATTCACAAAATATTTACAAATTCAAGGAAAACTAAGCCAACACTTTCATATTTTTAGGCTAACATTCTAGAAGTGTGCTACGTAATAGTGAGACTTACCATTGTTGTTTACTGCAAGGAAACCCATCCCATCTCCATCACGTATTGAGTAAGATATTTTTGAATCCATTCCATATGGATCCGCATCAGTTGCAGATACATTCATTACAAACAAATCTATTGGTCCATTTTCTATGACACTGCCCACGAAAACAAAATCACTAAATTCTGGAGCGAAGCGGTTCTCATTTACATCTAATACTTCAATAACTAATGGTATTTCTGACGTTAAGGACGGAGTTCCACCATCTATTGCTCTTATGATAAGATTGTGAACCTGAAGTATTTCATAGTCCAATAAACTTTGCGTGCGAATAATTCCAGTGTATTTGTCAATTTTAAAGAGACTTTCATCTACATTTTCTTCCTTTAAAGAATAGTATATTTCTGCATTGTCTCCTAAATCCACATCCGTAGCTTCAACCATTGCAACTAAGGTTCCTCGTGGGACATCTTCACGTACTTTGAACAAAAACTCGGTCGCACTAAACTTCGGGATATTATCGTTAATATCTTCAATAAAAATTCTTATAATAGCTTCAGAAGACAATGATGGTTTCCCGTTATCCTTAGCAATTATATGCAACTCATATTCACTTGTGGTCTCCCGATCTAAGCGTGCCATCACATACAAAATTCCAGTCAGTGCATCAACGAAAAAATCGCTCGTGTCCGTTATCATTGTATAGGTTACCTTCGCGTTATCCCCTAAATCTGCGTCCGTTGTTCTTAGCTGAAATACAACTGATCCATTGATGGTGTTTTCTGTGAGATGGAAACTTGCTAAAGCTTTTACAAAAATTGGTGGATTATCGTTTACGTCAAGAATTGTAATTGGAAGTATATCAGACTTGAACTTCTGCGGTTGACCCAAATCAAAAACTGTTATTTTCAGGATATATTGGTCCTGACGCTCACGATCTAAGAATCCAATAATTTCCAGTTCACCTGTATCAAAATCGATTCGAAATACCGAGTCTGAATCACCATCAGATATAGCAAATGTAAGTTTTCCGTTATATCCTAAATCACGGTCTTTTCCCTGGATCTGGATCACAGTTTTACCAAGTGGAACACTCTCGTTTAACAAAAGTTTACGCGGAAAATTAATGAATTCTGGGGCGTGAAAGTTTTCCCCATACCTCCTAGGCGTTAAGGCTAAATTTACCGACTGTAACCTTTTTGAATTTTCCGTATTTTTTTCGGCAATTGCTAGTATTTCGGCTTGTCGCCGGGCAATTCCCGTTTCTCGGCACTCAAAGTTTCCATAACCACTTTCAACATTTAAACGTCTCGTGCCATTTTTTTTGTTTTCTTTAATATATATAAGATTTATGTGAATACTAATTTCGTCAGAAAAATGCAGACCATCAGTTGAAGAAAAGTTTAAAATTCGAATAGGAAGTTCGGCACCTGATAAATCGCATGCTACGGAAAGCACTCCACTGGTTGGGTCCAAATTAAAGCATCCGTCTTCATTCCCCGACATCAACCGGTATGTTATGAAATCCCCACCATCAAGGTCAATAGATGATAGCGTAAATACTTCTGTACCAACCGGTATATTTCTCAAAACCATTCCAACACAATTAATGCGTTCAAATTGAGGTCTATTATCGTTAACATTTCGTATTTTTATAATTAATTCCAATTCAGTTTGACGACGATATGGCAAACCCCAATCTGAAGCGCGAACACTTAGTAAGTACTCCCGTTGCATGGTTTCATAGTCAATAACAGACGTTGTTCTTAATATTCCTGTAAAGTGATCAATTTCGAAAGGAACTTCGTTTAAATTTGCTATGATATATGATATGTACGAGTTTTCGCCTGAATCACTATCCTTAGCTGTTAACTTCACTATAGCCGTCCCTATGGGTAAATTTTCATTTATTACATATGTCGTACTGATATTATTAAAGATAGGATCATTATCATTAACATCCTCGATATTTATTTTAACTTTAGCCGAAGACTGCTTTCTTATTCCCACATTCGCATGATCGACTGCAGATACAGTTAATGTATAGAACGATTTGTATTCCGCGTCGAGAAGCTTCTGAGTATAAAGCATTCCGGTGTCAGGATTAATTCGAAACTCTCCACCTTCATTCCCCCCAACGATTTCTAAAAAGACCAAAGTATATTTTCTAAAATCTGGTTCAGTTACTTTCAACCGTATCACAGGTGTATTCACCGGAGATGTTTCTGGCACGGAAACTTCATACAATTGTTTTTTAAAAATGGGAACAATTCCAACTCTCGTAAATATGTTCACAGAAACTATTTTGTAGCTTGACAGCGGTGGTACACCTTTATCTTCTGCTCGAAAAGTCAAATTATACCCATTTCGGCTAACCTTTCCCAGTAATAATCTATCAATTTCTATGAAATACTCGCCTTTTAGATCAGAGGGTTTGATACTAAAATGTCCATCAGGGTCGCCATCAACAATTTCTAACTTTTTTATTTCACCATGAACTCCTTTGTCTTTATCGGTTACTTTGACAATACCATATAAAGTTTCTACTGAATTTTTAATTGCGCTATTTAACGGTCTATATAGGATATCTGGCGGATAATAATTTACCTGAAATCATTAAGTACAAATTTGTTTTAATACACACATCTTAACTTCGAATTTGTTTTAACACACGCATGTAATAATGATAACAAATAATTATCATTATTTAATATAAAGAAATTTGGTAGACCCCTTTTGTTCAAGTTGGCTGAGATTACTAAAAATATTTAAAGGGTAGTTTTAAGGGACAAACAAACAGGCAGACGGACTGAAAGACGAACGGACAGGGCTTAGGAGGTGATCCTAAGAAATAATACATATACCATTTTATATATCTTGCTCCTTCTGTGCGTTACAAACGGAAGAACAAAGTTAAAGTTCCCCCTACCGTAAATCCGGCAGTGCTTGCAAAAGAAAGGAAAGCTTTTAAAAGCACATGGCATCTAAAAGTAAACGAAATCAAACTTCAACTCGTTCTTAGTTCAATTTCTTTCAATTTACAGTATATGTAACAAAAGAGTGAAAGCTGAATTATCAAACGATGGATGCAACCATCTGACAATGACATTAACGTCGTTTTTCTTTCGTCAAAAATTTTGTATGTAGATCCTTATTACACATTTTTACTTATTTAATGTTTTTCCCCCTTCGTCAGGGACTTTGTGCAAAAACTAATTTTTATAAGTTTATTTTCGCAAACTATGACGGCGTACCCGAATACAGATAATTAAAGGAGCCGATATATCAAAAAAACTAACGAACCGAGGTATTTTAACAAACTTATAGAATATGTGAATACTTTTAATGAACTCTTTTAATACCCCATCCTTACACAACAACAACAAAAGAAGAAATAATACTAGAAAACAACTACAGCCAGCCATACGTAATCCATAATCTAAGACATACTTATCTTAAAAAAATTCAAAATTACCTGTTTTACATTAATTATTACTCTTGCTTTGCTTCCTTGAGAGTCTTTGTGGTCTATTACCGAAGCTCTATCGCTTGCGAAAACATTTAACTCGAATCGTGAATTTTCTGTATATTTAAGCGGTCTTATCAATGATATGATTCCACTTGTTGGGTGAATTGCAAAGTAATCACTATCGTTAACAAAACTATAATAAATTTCGCCATTTAGACCAAGATCTGCATCTTCCGCCGTTACTGCAATAATGCTTTTGTGAATGGAGATATCTTCAGTAACAATTTTCTCATACACCTTTGGATAAAATAAAGGAGTCAAGTCGTTACGATCAAGAACTTTTACATGTATTAAAGATTCATCTTCCAGTGTTTGATTACTTGCGTTCTGCGTGTTAATTATTGCTCTTATTGTTAAGTTGTATTCGTCAGTTTTCTCTCTGTTTAATACAACGTTGTTAGTTCGAGTTCGAATAATTAAAAATGCAAAATTCCCAATAGTTCTTGCCTCTGCTTTAAACAGTTTATCGCGGTCACCCGAAACAATTCTGTACTTCACATCAACCTTTCCCGCAATACTTATTCCTAATCTTTCGTAGTGTGCTGGAGAGGCAAACGTCTTCTCGACACTATTTTCTGGAATAGTTACATTATATATTTTGTTTCTGAATCGATAATAATTTTGGCTATATTTAGGAATTTTAAGACCAACTTCTATTCCCATCACATTATGTGAAAACATTTGAAAGGCACTCTCAAAATATAAAATTGTTACAATTGTCCACCAAGTGATATGCCGCTGTTGATTTATAATAACTGCATTTGTTATACCGGCCATGCTAACATTATCATTAATGTTATATATCATTATCATAATGATCCTTCAAAATCCTTGAACCTGCGGAGAAAAAATTGAAACTATAAATTGAGCGTAAATAACACAAACCCACGATGATCTCTCTTTATAATATTTGAAAATACAATACATCAGTAATGTAAAACCTTTTCTTTAAATTACCAACAAACTACAGCAACTATAGAAAAAATATCGATTAAAATCGGCGTTACATTTTCGTAAAATTATCAAAAATTATGGTATAATTTGAATCGTTGCATGCTGACGATTTCTACACGAACACAACAGCGTCTGCAATCAATTCAAGGGAAGAGTCAAAACTGCCAGATACATCACCTTAAAAAAAAGGCGAAAATTCCTCAATCCGATTACGTACACTTTATTACTTAATATTATTTTATTTTACCGCTTTGCGTGACTTCTACTCTCCCACCAGTAGTGGAAATAACAAATTTAGATCCCATCCCCTGGAATTTACTTTGAGAGTCAGGGATGTACTAATCTAGTTTTTATGTTGAATTAGTTCTTCATTTTTATTGTTCTTTACGGCAGAGAGAACCAAGCTCAGTGCCCCCTAACCATGTAAAGCATTCGTTGATTTACAAGGGAAGAAAGGTTAGTGGGAGGGGGAAAAGTGGGAGTAGTGTCGGTTTAAACCTCTTTTAAAAGCTTCGAAGTTATAAGTGGGTGGGAAAACATACGCAGGGAGATCATTCCACAACTTAACAGCGCGACCGAAGAACGAATTCTCGCGGTAATGGGTAGTGCGTTGGAACGGCATCGAGACGTGAAAGGGGTTCGCCACTCTGGAAAGCCGAGTAGATCTGTTGAATACCTGAACCGAAGACATCAGGCTGGATACTTCAGAGGAATAATTATCATTAAAGTATCGGTAAAATAAGGATACACACCCCACATTCCGACGACATCCCAAGGTTTCAATAGAGCTGGATACCCTACTGTCCCCAAAAGTTTTATCGAACGACCTTGGATAGGGTCCAGAAGCTGAAAAAAAACAATGTCAATAAATGGTAAACAGCTATGTGAAAATCCAGTGGATCTGCATCCTCAGACACCTGGGTCTCACATAGTGCCATTGGTGAGTACAAACATGCGCATAGGCCGTGAAGAAATTCGCCCTCAAGCCACGCACATTTGTGGAATCTATGCGAAATTTTGTCACCACCCACTGTGCGCAAACGGCCAAGTCTACACCGTAGGCAAAGCAAAACGCGACAAGACAAACCTTTATCTTACGCGCTTCAGCGCGTAACAGGACCAGGAAGAAAGAGGAGGGGAGGAAAGAAACGAAATGTCGAGCTTTACTGCAGAGAGCATAAATAAGCCCTTCGCTTGGTTCTATATATATATATATATATATATATGCAGAGTAAACGTGTTCTTGCACGGACTCTGGTATCAACTAAATTGCTTTTCGTTCTTTCTTAATTTTTTCCCTCTCACGAGAACTATAGTACGTCGAAAAAGTATTTCATTCATTAATTGCTTCGACGCAGTCCATCCATGCAATTAAAATCCGATTACCAAGCATTGACGGACTGAACATGGATCAAGTTTACTGACTGCTCCGCTTACTGCACCCGCTTTATATATATATACGGTGCATGATATATATATACGGTGCATGATATATATATATATATATATATATATATATATATATATATATATATATATATATATATATATATATATATATATATATATATATATATATATATATATATATATATAGCGGGTGCAGTAAGCGGAGCAGGCAGTAAACTTGATCCGTGTTCAGTCCGTCAATGCTTGGTAATCGGATTTTAATTGCATGGATGGACTGCGTCGAAGCAATTAATGAATGAAATACTTTTTCGACGTACTATAGTTCTCGTGAGAGGGAAAAAATTAAGAAAGAACGAAAAGCAATTTAGTTGATACCAGAGTCCGTGCAAGAACACGTTTACTTAGACTTGAAAAGAACCCAGAAGGAATTGCAAAGAGAGCTACGGTAGCTTTTAGCGAAAATTTGGGAGGTTCTAAAAAGCATAGTAGCGAATAAAGATAATTGGGAGCTAATTAAAAAAAGAATAGTAGAATTAGGTGATTAACGAAAGTTGAAAAAGCGGATACCATTGTAGAAGAGCTGCTGCAGTTTATGCAGCATAAGGTACATGCTAAAGAGGAAGAAATAAATGAATGGAAATATCAGTTCGCGGCATTAAATAATAGATATGATAGCTATTTAGTTGACAGAATATTTCAAGAAGAAGTAGAAACAGAAAACGAGAAGCTGAGGAAATTATTGAATAGAAAAGATTTAGCAGGGAGTACAATAGAGCCTGCATTAACGAATGAATCCGCACAGAAGACAAGAGAAGATTATTTATCCTTAGAAGCAGCGAACAAAAGAATTCAGGAACTAAAATAACAGAACAGACTGCTAAACGAGGAAATTTCGTTAGGCCACGAACAGACTCTTTATCATAAAGAAGCTACCGCTCCTAGAGCGAGCCAAATAGTTGACAGATCACGCTCCTTTATTCTAGGTAGACATTCAGAAACTCAAATAGATAAGATGGGTATAGAAGAAATAGCGAAACTAACGAACAGTCTGGTTTATTACATAGACTGCATTAAACAAAGGTTATATGGAGACACATATGATCTTGTTAGATCGCAGCGTTTCGCTAACCTAGAGGAGTTATACCTAGTGATAAAAAGAGCCTATCATTGGACAGCCTATCATTCACCGACTCTTTCATTGGAATATGTACTAACGGAGCTACAGAATTGTAGCCAATTACAGAACGAGGAAACGTCGACAGTTCGCTAGACGGGTTAGTACCCAAAGGAATCAGGCTATAGCAATTACAAAGAGTTTCTCTAAGGGTGTCGGTGATAGTGCGCTTCTGGGTATGATAGATTCGACAGCAAAACAGTCCTTTAAAACGGGTTTAAGAGACGCCACATTGAGGGTTTATATGCTGAGTGTCACGGGGAAAAACCTGGAAGAAATTATTGAGATAGCCATAGATACATTCAGTACTATACAAAGGAGTAGTTTCCTCTGTCAACAAGCAACCACACAAATGAGTAATATGAATTTATTCGATTCCCACATAAGACCTCCTGAGCAGAAACGTTTGGAAAGGCCGGAGGCAATGCAAAACATCCCGAGGGGGCCACAGGAAAAAATAATTTGCTCATTTTGCAATATAAGGGGACATACGAGGGAAAAATGTCTGGTGAGGGAGAACCAGAAGTGTATTGCCAGAAGTGTTTTAAATATGGGCATGTGACAAACTGGAGGTGCGGCAATCCACAGACACAGGACCACGAGACAAACAACACCACGAGAGAACTACTTCATGGTTACCGAGGTCAGTCGAACCGGAGAGTGGAAATACCACAGCAGAGTTGGCAACCCAATCCAACGCAACAGAATTGGCAGCAGACACACTTGCGCGAAAAAAACATAAACATATATAAACAAATATCTTCACAAAGCATAAAAAAGTCACAGTGCAATAAAATTGGTTTGAAACGCAGTGCATTAAGACATAACAATAAACATTAATAAATTCACAAAAACAATAATTCATAATAACATAACCAAATAACACAAATAGACAATCAAACGGAATGCAGAGAACCAAGCGAAGGGCTTGTTTATGCTCTCGGCAGTAAACCTCAGCATTTCATTTCTTTCTTCTCCTCCTCCTTCTTCCTGGTCCCGTTAGGTGTGCAGGCGGCTGTGAGTGTCCATGGGCAGAAGCGTGGCAAGATAAAGGCATACCACTTGTCTTGTCGCGTTTTGCTTTGCCTGCGGTGTAGGCTTGGCCGCTTATCCAGCTGACTTTATACCTCTTTACAGTGGGTGGCGATGACAAAATTTCGTATAGACTCCACAAATGTGCGTGGCTTGTACCATCTACTGCCATTGTTTTCATCACACACGCCTTATATATCCGCAGTGATGTTGCGTACCAGTGTCAGCAACACCTTTGCACGACGGATGCCGAAATTAGCTCCATGTGGGTTAAGTTCGAAATCCAGTCGCACATCCAGCACTTCCGCTTTATTTATAGAAGCCCGGGTTTAGAGAGGCTGCCAACTTTTGATAAACTGGACAGTCTCTCTGATTCGCTTTCCAAAATTCTGGAATCGTATCCAAACAGTGAAATTGTTGTTGCTGGTGATTTCAATGTTCATAATTCCAATTGGCTACGTCATTCGAGTCACGCGACAACCGAGGGTTTGTATGTTGAGTTATTTGCTGAGTCTAAAATTTTGACTCAATTAGTGAAGGAACCAACGCACTTTCCCTGCGTTGATGGGCAAAACCAAAATATTCTGGACCTTTTTCTAACTTCACATCACAGCAAGTATGATGTGAATGTTCTTGCACCTCTTGGTAATTCGGACCACGCTACAATTTCTGCTACCTTCCCATATTCTAGTCTAATCCGCTCACCAGCCAGCTCCGAAGCGGACAGTGTGGCTTTATGAGAAGGCTAATTGGGATGCGCTGAACTCCTTTTTCAGCCGTTTCAATTGGCAATTGTGTTTCAGAGATAGAAACATAAATGCTGCAGCAAAATTGGTAGAAAATATAATATTATTTGGTATGAGGTCTTTCATACCCAATAAAAGAATTTCCATTAAACCAAAAGACCATTCCTGGTTTAATGCGACTTGCAGACTCAGGTCAGGTCTAAAGAGGAAGCATTTAGGAATTGGCGTTTAAACAAAACTGCTGATACTAAACTGCTGCGCAATCAGGCCCGAAATAGGTGAAATGCCACTCTAAAGCGCGAAAAAGTTCTCTACGAACAGCGCCTTAGATGTAGAGTTCTTGAATACCATAACGGTAGCAAGAACTTTTGGTCGTTCGTAGGGAAAGTTAAGAATCAGACGCGATCGTCCATTCCAACTCTCCTCAAGGATGATCAGATCTTCACTCACTCGGTTGATAAGGCAAACTTATTAGCCAAAATGTTTGCTGAAAACTGCTCTCTTCCTGAAAGTAGCCACCCACTGCCAGTGATTGATGGTGTGTCACATATTATGCCTGAGATGCACTTTCGAACGCGGGCTGTTAAAAGAGTGCTTGTAAACCTCAACGTAAATAAATCCTCGGGGCCGGATAGCATTTCAGACCACGTGTTGAGAAAGTGCGCCTCAACACTGGCTCGCCCATTGCGCAATGTCTTTAATTTATCCAGCTCTATTGAAATCTTGGAATGTCGCCATGTTGTGGGGTGTGTATCATTGTTTTACCGATACTTTCATGGTAGATGTTCATTTGAAGTAGCCAGCCTGATTTCTCCGGTTCAGGTATTTAGCAGAACTACTCGGCTTTCCAGAGTGGTGCACCCCTTTCACGTCTCGATCCCGTTCCAACGCACTACCCATTACCGCGAGAATTCGTTTCTCGGTCGCGCAGTTAAATTGTGGAATAATCTCCCAGCGCATGCTTTCCCTTCCAAACCAACGAATGCTTTGCATGGATAGGGGCATCCCCTGAGTTTGGTTCTATCTGCCATACAAAAAAAACTCAGAGAAGGTTCGAAAACCCGAAATTGAGTACATCAAACGGTGTGCAAAGGAAGCAGGGTACGAGGAACATATCAGACAGAGCAAACCGAACGGTGTGTCATTGGTGTAACAGACCAGGGGATATGGTGGGAGATTGCCAGGCTAGGAGGAATTGGGTTTCAAGGAAATCGCCAGGGAAACTGGCAAGGGCCCAGAACAGGCCAGTAATCTGGGAACCCAATAATAATAGGAACTTAGGGCCAAACGAAAGAGTAACTGTAAGTCCGACACCGGAAACGATTGTGGATACGTTACCAACTTCAACTAATGAGAGAGTAACTGTAAATCCGACATCGGAAACGATTGTAGACACGTTACCAACTTCAAGAGATTTTGGAATTAATACAAGGCCAAATAGTACAAATGATGAAGAGAAGAACAATTTGCAGAGGAAGCATACGGTTATAGGAGCAGTAGATCCAAAAATGCAAAACCACTATCTGGAGCAGAAGTTTGTTTGGTTGAATTATAATTTATCCAAAAGTGATAAACAGACTGAGACAGGAGTATCTAGCTGGACTCAAACCCAGTCAAATGTCGTGTTTATTGAATTACCTTGGGCGGAGGCTATAAATGGAAAACTCGTTTTACTGGTGGATACGGGAGCGGATACAAGCCTGATAAAGGAAGTTTCGTTAAAGGAGTGTACAATTGTAAACCAGGAGGATACGAAGGTGGATGCGTGACCACTAAAGGGTCACTGATAGTTGAACATAATGAAAAGAACAACCTCGATTTTACGCTGCACATAGTATCCTCAAAGCAGGGAGTGCCAGCAGATGGCATAATTGGCAGGGATAATTTGTGGAATAGGTCGATTATAAACATAGTTACTAAGCAAGTAACACTTATATATGAGAGGAAGAAACACACCCCGGTTATGCGGTCAAAGGGGGAATTAGATCAAATTTTTAAATAGGGACGTAGTTGACGTTCCGATACTGAATTCAACGGAGAAGGATGTAGATAAAGACAGTGGTTTTAGTCCGGGGTTTTCTAGTTTCAATAAATTTTAAACACCTCGTGTTAGTATGATAAATAGAGTAGAGGAAATAGATGTTAAGGGTAGAATAAGTACTCTTATAGATAAATTAAATTTAGATGACAGTTTAAATAAGGAGGCAGGGGATTCAGTAGAGAGAGTATGCGCAACTTTTCACGATATTTTTCTGTTGGAAGGGGATTTATCCTATACGCTGGTATTAAAGCATGAAATACCGACCAGGCAAGACCAATCATCGATTAATCAAAAGCAGTATAGGTTACTGCCAAATCCATAGGGAGGAAGTAAACAGTCAGGTGCGAAAGCTGCTAGACGACGGGATTATATCCCCCAGCAAATCGCCTTGGAATTCGCCATTGTTGCTACCAAAGAAAGCCGCAAAGGACGGTCAGAAAAAATGGCGTCTGGTGATTGACTTTAAAAAATTAAATGACGTTACGATTAAGCAGGTTTTCCCTATACTTAGAATTGAGGAGATTTTAGAGCAGTTGGGACATAGTAGGTATTTCTCAACACTAGATCTTGCTAGTGGGTATCACCAGGTTTTGGTTGATGAAAAAGACAAGGAGATAACTGCGTTTAGCTCAGGATGGGGTCATTTCGAATTTAACAGAATGCCTTTTGCTTCAACGTGTGCGCCCACGACGTTTCAGAAGAAAATGAATCATATTCTCACTGGGCTTCAGGAAATAGATTGCTTCGTTTATTTCGACGATATAGTAATTTATGGCAGGAATTTAGAACACCAGGAGGATAGGCTATTTAAGGTGTTTAACGTCCTTAGGGAGAATAGTTTAAAACTAAACACAGAAAAGTGTCAGTTGTTAAGACGGGAAATAGTTTATTTAGGCCATAAATTCTCTGAGCAGGGTGCACTGCCCGACCCACAGAAGGTTGAGTGTGTAAGGAATATAAAACCTCCCAGGAATAAAAAGGAGGTACAGGCATTCTTGGGGTTAGTCAACTACTACAGAAAATTTATTGGAAGCATGGCAAAAATCGCTTTGCCAATTAACAAATAACTGAGAAAGGATACCAAGTTCCAATGGTCGGAGGACTGTCAGAGAGCGTTCGGTAATCTGAAAGAAGCAATAATTTCACCACCGGTATTGACATACCCGGATTTTAGCACGGAATTTCTGTTGACCACCGATGATAGTGGCGAAGCTCTAGGGGCCGTGTTGTTGCAATGGAAAATTGGCGAAGATAGACCGATAGCTTTCGCTAGCAGAGCGTTGTGTGATACCGAGAAGAGATACTCGACTATAGAAAGGGAATTATTGGCCATTGTCTGGGCTACACGAAATTTCAGAGCATATATTCTGGGCAGGCCTTTTAAGATAGTGACAGACCACCAACCCTTGAAGGGTATAGCGAATTTGAAGGATGAGACTTCTCGTCTAGCCAGGTTTAGACATAAACTATCGGAATACGAATTCGAAATTATATATAAAGCCGGTAAGAAGAATGTGAATGCAGACGCATTAAGCAGGATTCCTCAGGAAAATTATGGTATTGTTACCGTACAGACTCGCTCAAAAGCGAAGGCAGAGGAACAGGATGAGGTGGACAGTTCATGTCAAAACTCATAGCAACAACATGCGATGCAGAAAAGGTAAAATCTGAAAATGCAGTAACGCTATCCGACCCAAAGGAAATAGAAACGGTAATGAGAGATTTCCACGGTTTCCCGTTAGGAGGCCATCAGGGGGCAGTGAAGAACTATTTACGCATTAGGCAAGAATACAGGTGACCAGACATTCAAAAACACATAAAAAAATATGTTAAAACATGTCCCAAATGTCAAGTCAACAAAAGTTCAAAGTTGACGAAAATGCCACTAGTATTAACAGACACACCAGTGCGTCTGTTGTGGTGTCCTACTGAAATGTGGTTCCTCCCCAAGAAAAATCAAACGTTCCTTCAACGATCTTTATTGTTTAAAATATGCAGCGGCAGTCTGCGCGCTGTGGGCTCACAATCCAAACTCAACTTTCAAACATTTACTTATTTCCACTTAAGCTCGGTCGACGTAGCCGTCAGCGAAACTATAGTGGTCCGGTATGTCGCAATTCCACTATTTTGCAACAATAAATTCTTAATATTAATATTTGCCAATATTTACGTCGCAGAATTAAATTGGGAAGATTTTACGCAGCAGCATTCGAATTTTGGAGTTTACTGTCGCCGTTGTTGTTGCTGCTTTAATTACTGTCGCCGTTGTTGTTGCTGCTTTTTTTACTGGCGATGCTGTTGTTGCTGCTTCTACTACGCTATTGCATTTGATTTCGCGGCAGTTGTTCCGCTATTGCATTTGATTTTGCGGCAGTTGTTGTTGCTGACTTAAATCTCGTTAATAAATATAAATTAGAAGATATCACAGAATTTAAATGGCAGAAGAATTAATAATTCTAACATAACTGTAATTACGACACCTTTCGGTATGTTTGAGTTTACAAGAATGCTTTTCGATTTAAGAAATTCTGCACAAATTTTCAAGGGATTTACTTACGGAATAGTTAACGATCTAGATCTAGTCTATATCGACATTACGAGTGAAAACGGAGAACAATATATAATATAACCTTCGTATACTGTTCAAACGCCTAACATAGTAGGGTATAAATATTAAACCAAGTAAATTTACCTTCTTACAAATAGCGTTACAAATATCTACAAATGAATTGAACCCTCTGAAGGAAAAGTAACAGCTATTCGAAAAGGAAAACTAACAGCTCTGAAGGAAAAGAAACAGCAGCGAACGACCAAAATCCATTAAATATGTACAAACATTTATTGGAATAGTAATTTATTATTGTAGATACATACCAAAATTTAAGAACTCACAAACACTATTTTCATGACATAATTAACAAAGCAACTAAGAAACGAGACAAAACTTTACTTTGGGACGATACATCAAATAAAGTCTTTGAGTACATTAAAGATTGATATGCTTCGACGATATTGTTAAACCATTTGACCAATGATGCCAAACTATCTTACCTTACTTTAGACGTATCGAACACTGCCATCGGCGGTGTTATACAAAAACAATTTATTAACAAAACATCTGAAATTTTTCAAATTCGCGTTTGAATTTTATTTTGTTTGGTTTCAGTCCAAGCACATACTATATAGACCACGATTAACGTATGTGTTTGTTGGTTTGATTTTAATTCAATGGAGTGTTTTCCTTGATTCTGAGTTGCGATACTTGAACCACAACTAGAATAACGATAAGCTAAATGATTCCTTATGTTGCATTTGTAGAGGTCAAGTTACAATGTTTCGTTCACCTGTGATTTTGGCTTACAGGGCAAATGTTGGGCCATGAACGCAGGGCTCCGATTGCAGTATGTCATTCACTTCGATCGCTGCGGCCGTGACTGCAACTCCAAATGCCCCTATTGGAATCATTATTTGATTCTGAACATCCTCCCGCCCGTTCAACGAAGTTAATCGATGACTGGCGCTTTGGGTTTTGTTGGCCTGGATTTATTCCACTTCCAAAGTAATCCAATTGATATCCTAATGACAAGAGCCAAGTATCCAACTACAAATTGATGTTGGTCATTGATTATTAACTGATGAGGTAGTTCAAAGTTGTCTTAAGCCTTCAGTATTTCGTGTAGTTCGTTTAACTCTTCAATTTTGGACACGAAGTGACTCATATTTATACTGATAAATGTAAAGCTAGCGACAGCTTCGGAGGGGATAACTTCATTCAAACTCGTGTATGAAATCGTTAGACTGTCATTGAGCCGCTGGAGACTGTGAGTTGTCAGCTGCTTGGTTTTAATTATGAAATTTGGTTGGAGTTTTAGGTTACCGGAACCGATTATCGCGACTTGATATATGATATAAATTTATAAAGTATATCTAATTTATTTCGTTATCACCATTAATTTACACATTCTAGCTGTTTAGAAATCTTTTAAGAAGCTAGTTACAAGTTAATTCCAGAATCCGCATCGATAAATAGGAGACCGAAATTATTTTATTATCTATTGTATTCTAATAATTATCCCTAACAGATGTGTTAATAAAAATGAATTCATTTTTAAAATGGGTTACAATACATTCGTGCATCTTGTTCCAAAAATTACACAAATTATTGATGGGCTATTCGAGCAATAATCTTTTATTTTCTTAAAATTCAATAATTTTTTAACACTGATTATTATATGATATTTAATCTTCTGGAATTTATTTACATAATTTTCTTCTTTTTTTCATTTCAGCCTTATTCATTTTTTTTCGTTTGAATAAGCAAATTTGTCTTGCTTGCTGAAACGAATTCTTTTTCTCTTTTCTTATATTTTAATAGTTGCAAATAAATACTTTGCAAGCATAATTTTAATTGCTAAGTTCAATGGCCTTGCAACACTTCTTCCTCAGGTTTTTTTTCCTGGTTTTGAATTTCTTCAGTTTTTAAAAACCTGGGACGTTGCTATTTTAGAGCAACGAGGTAATTTGTACCCTTTTCTGTCGAATTTTGTAATTTGCGTTTAAGTAAGCAGGTATTTGCTTACTGAAGCGCATGTAGCTAAAGTTAGTGGTTAGTTTAATTTAGTTGTGTTAGTAAATTTTTCCCCTTTTTTTATATTTTCTTGTCTTTCCTTTTTTTCCTTTAACTTTTTATATTTCATTTTTTTCCTCCTATTTTATGCTACGTCTTTTTATTTCTGTAATTTTTTTTTAATCAATTTCTTTTTATTCTATCTTAATATTAATTCTTATAACAGTTTTTCTTATTTTCGTTTTTTTTGGTATATTGTGTATATTTTTTTTTATATTCTTTTCAACAATTAGGGTTAGTTTGTAAGTAGGGTTTTTCCTCTTTCCTATAAGTTTTGTACTCTACCCCCCCCCCCCTCTTTTTTTGTAATGTTCTTTAGTAAACACTTGCATTCCCTTACGATGGTCTATACCGAATGTATAGATCTCTAAGAAATTGGAAGTGTATTGTCCAATATATATTTATCTCCTGTTTGATTAAGTTAAACAGAAAAACAAATATATATTCTTTTCCCTCAGTTTTAGGTAGGCCTTATATGTGACCTAATTCTGCTCGTATATCTTGTATTGGCATCCATTTTGTAATAATAATAACGCAATTGCAATTTAGTATTAGGCGTAACATAACATTTCACAACATAATTAAATCGCTGGCGACGCAGTATCACTCTGGCTGAATGCATTTCGCAATTTTGCTTACTATTACTGAACTACTTATCCAAATTACGGAGGCTCGTTTCAGTCACGCAATTTCGGTATAAATACGCGACGATTTAAACGGTACCGTACAGTTCATTCAAGACTCGAGTGCAACCACATAAAATGTTCCCGTTCATTTAACATCCTGTAGTATATCACAAATCTCCATTTCTTTTCTGTACCGTCTACACTTTTCTTTGGAACCAACAATAAAGGAGAGTTCCACGGCGATATACTAGGAGAAATTATGCCCTCCCTTAACAACTTATCCACCTGCCTATTTATCTGTTTCTGATTTATGGGCTGACTTATGAAGTGAAGGGCAATCTATCCCCCTCTAGTAAGAAGACGTAGTGAAGCATTGCACATGTTTTATTTATTGACTCTCGTTCTTCCTTGTTGAGATTTGGATCTAGTTGTAGTTCCTGCATCAGTCGCATTAATCTTGCCTCTTTTCCTTGTTTCCCGTTGTCGATCAAATTTATATTACCTGCTTTTGGCAACTCGTATTTATTAAAGTTGGTAAATTCGACTGTTAGTTTCCGTTCCAGGACGTAATCTTCGTTTGTCGCGTTTAAAATTGGTACAACAACTTTCCCGTTTTTCACGTTGCATAAGGTTTCGCCTATGTACACGTTCTGTTTAAGTTCCTTTTTGTGGATTACTGCGGAGTGTATATTTCAATGTTGTTCAATGTAATTGGAACTATTTTTATATATTAGTTCGTGCTGAAATTGTGGAATTTCCTTCCGCTTGCCAATCTTTACCTGTGTGTAGTGTCAATGTTAAATGTCAAAGGTTGTTGCTCTGGATATCTCCAAGGCATTTGACCGGGTGTGGCATAAAGCACTCGTGTCTAAACTGGCTGCTTATGGTGTCGGTAATACTTTCACTCGATGGATATCGAGTTTCCTCAGCGGCCGTTCTATTCGGGTTGTGATAGACGGCTTTGCTTCCGAAGAGCACTCCATTAATGCTGGAGATCCGCTGGGTTTGGTCCTGTCTCCGACACTTTTTCTTATTTTCATCAATGACCTTCTGTCATTGACATCAAACCCCGTCTACTCGTTTTCTGATGACAGCAGCATTTGTCATTCATATTCATTTTCCAGGCGTCCTTCCATTCTGGAGATCACTGGAGGACGCAGAATTATGAATGACACACTCCAATCCGACCTCAATAAAATCCAGGAGTGGGGTCGTGCGAATCGGGTCGATTTTAATGCGCGGAAGACCCAATGCTGCTTGTTAACCCACAAGCGTTTGGCGGGTGACAACTTCCCACCTCTAAATATGGGTGGTGTGGATATTAATGAGTCGGAGGCTCTTGATGTTCTGGGCATGTCAATCCAATGCGATCTTCGCTGGAGCGATCACATCTTTGACGTGTCGAAAGAAGCAGCCAAGTGCTTAGGCTTTCTTAAGCGGTGTAAGAAGTACTTCACTCCAACCGATCTTTGTTGTATCTACACCACTTATATCCGTCCGAAAATGGAGTACAATTCGCATATATGGTCGGGAGCTTCGCGGGCATATCTTCAGCTTCTCGACAGTGCCCAATGTCGTACGTTAAAACTTATAGGGGACAGTAGGGTATCCAGCTCTATTGAAACCTTGGAGCGTCGT
Source organism: Sicus ferrugineus (assembly GCA_922984085.1). Classification (NCBI taxonomy): domain Eukaryota; kingdom Metazoa; phylum Arthropoda; class Insecta; order Diptera; family Conopidae; genus Sicus; species Sicus ferrugineus. The sequence goes on from OV277350.1 coordinate 14,203,680, forward strand.
CGTGATGTGGGGTGTGTATCACTATTTTACCGCTACTTTCACGGTAAATGTTCCTCTGAAGTAGCCAGCCTGATTCCTCGGATTCAGGTATTTAGCAGAACTACTCGGCTTTCCAGAGCGGTCGGCGGCCTTTTATGTCGCGATTCCGTTCCAACGAACCACGCATTACCGTGAGAGTTCGTTTTTCGGTCGCGTCGTTAGATTGTGGAATAATCTCCCTGCGAATGTCTTCCCGCCCACTTACAGCGTCGAAACATTTAAGCGAGGTGTAAACCGTCACTACTCCCTCTTTCCCCCTTCCCACGAACCTGTCATCCCTTCGGAACCAACAAATGCTGTGCATGGATAGGGGGCATCCCCTGAGCTTGGTTTCATCTGTCATAAAAAAAAAAAAAATTTTACTACATATTTTTTATTTTCATCAAAGAATATAATCCTTTTGTCTTCATTCAACGCATTTATTATGGTATGATTCCACAAGTTATCTCTCCCAATGATACCATCAGCTGGGACACCTCCTTTAGATGACAATATGTGTAGCTTCAAACCTAGACGGTGTATGCCTTTGTGATTAAGTATCACGGAGCATTTAGTGGTAACACAACCACCGAATGCTCCACGTAAATTCTTTTCGTCATTAGTATCTTCCCCCACAATGCGTTTTCTTTTACTAGACTCCGGTATCAACTAGCAGAATGAGTTTTTTATTTCTGGCCTCTTCGCAAGGCAACTCAATAAACACGTCATTCAAATTAGATTGCTCCCAGTTAGACACTTCCACCTCAATCTTTTTATTTTTATTATGCAGGTTATGAACATGAACACTCGCATTCACACCTCGATTTGGCAACTTAGGAAAGGAAACTCTCCGTTTGGTTATTATTTCTGATTTCATATGACCTGCAAGTGGTTTTATACAGGTAATATATTCCGTTATTTTAAGACTAATGCTTCTTGCTTTACAATGCTGAAAACTGCGGGAGATTGTTCTTATAATAAATACGGCAACCAATTGTGCAATCAGAAGTATGGTCATTAAACACTGTACTCCAATTTCAATTATCTTTACACTGTACTCCAATTTCAATTATCTATTATTATTGGGTTCCCAGATTACTGGCCTGTTCTGGGCCGTTGCCAGTTTCTCTGGCTATTGCCTTGAAACTTTTCCAAATTCCTCTTGGCCTCACAATCTCGTACAATATGTAAATAATAATAATAAGATATAAATCTGTTACACCAGTGGCATGTTATTGGATCCTTTTGTTAAGGTCAATTGTCGCTAGCATTGTGTGAAGGGTTTTCCAACCTCCTTTGGGTGAAATTCTGTTGCGTTGGATTTGGTTGCCAATTCTGCTGTACTTGGTTCCTTTGTGGCACTTCCACTCTCCGGTTCGACTGAACTCGGTAACCATTAAATGGCTCTCTCGTGGTGTTATTTGCTACGTGGTCCTGTGTCCGTTGATTGCCGCACCTCCAGTCTGTCTCATGCCTATATTTAAAACACTTCTGGCAATGCGGAGTGTTCTCCCTCACCATACATTTTTCCCTCGTATGTCCCCTTTTATTGCAAAATGAGCAAATTATTTTTTCCTGTGGCCCCCTCGGGATGTTTTGCATTGCCTCCGGCCTTTCTAAACGTTTCTGCTCAGGAGGTTTTATATGTGAATCCAATAAATTCATATTACTCATTTCTGTGGTTGCTTGTTGACAGAGGGAACTACTCCTTTGTATAGTACTGTATGTATCTATGGCTATCTCAATAATTTCTTCCAGGGGTTTCCCCCTGACACTCAGCATATAAACCGTCTATGTGGCGTCTCTTAAACCCGTTTTAAAGGACTGTTTTGCTGTCGAATCTATCGTACCCGACACCCTTAGAGAAACTCTTTGTAATTTCTATAGCCTGATTCCTTTGGGTACTAACCCGTCTGGCGAACTGTCGACGTTTCCTCGTTCTGTAATTGGCTACAAGTCTGTAGCTCCGTTAGTACATATTCCAATGAAAGAGTCGGTAGATAGGTTCTTTTTATCACTAGGTATAACTCCTCTAGGTTAGCGAAACGCTGCGATCTAACAAGATCATATGTGTCTCCATATAACCTTTGCTTAATGCAGTCTATGTAATCCTGTACGTTCCCTTCCGTCGCCTCTCTCGCAGCTAACTCACATCCCTGTATATATTTATAAACTTGACCCCTTAAATCCGGCGAGTGGGTCCCTGAAAACAGTGGAACCTGACTGTTCGTTAGTTTCGCTATTTCTCCAATACCCATCTTATCTAGTTGAGTTTCTGAATGTCTAGCTAGAATAAAGGAGCGTGATCTGTCAACTATTTGACTCGCTCTAGGAGCGGTAGCTTCTTTATGATAAGGAGTCTGTTCGTGGGCTAACGAAATTTCCTGGTTTAGCAGTCTGTTCTGTTCTTTTAGTTCCTGAATTTTTTTGTTCACTGCTTCTAAGAATAAATAATCTTCTCTTGTCTTCTGTGCGAATTCATTCGTTAATGCAGGCTCTATTGTACTCCCTACTAAATCTTTTCTATTCAATAATTTCCTCAGGCTTCTCGTTTTCTGTTTCTACGTTTTTTATTAATTCTTCTTGAAATATTCAATCAACTAAATAGTTATCATATCTATTCTTTAATGTCGCGAACTGTAATTTCCATTCATTAATCTCTTCCTCTTTAGCATGCACCTTATGCTGCATAAACTGCAGGAGCTCTTTTACAATAGCATCCACTTTTTCAATTTTCGTAATATCACCTAATGCTACTATTCTTGTTTTAATTAGCTCCCAATTAGCTTTATTCGCTACTGTGCTTTTTAGAACCTCCCCATTTTTCGCTAAAAACTCCCCTAGCTCTCTTTACAATTCCTCATGGGTTCTTTTCAAGTCTAAATAAACTTGTTCTTGCACTGACTCTGCCATCAAATAAAATGCTTTTCGTTCTCTTTTAATTTTTCCCTCTCATACATTTAATATTTCCAAATAGCATTTAACCTGACTAGTTAGCAAAGCTGCAGCAATCAGCAATCCTCTTATTTGCTACTACTGACCTAATTCCCATTTTAGAATAACAAAATCAAGGCCAGCGACAGTGGCTGCAGTAAAACGAGAGTCGAATTTCTTGACTTGCTCTTCAGAGTCGAACGAAATCAAGTTCACAAAACAAAAGACCACGCTTACAATTTTGCAAACGCTTTCGTTCTGACGCGCTAACGAGCAAAACAATAAAAAAAACACAGTAACTTTTGCGCTGAAATCTGATATCAAGCAAGCGTAAGCGCCAACGCCACTCTTGAGTTTCGCTTCACGTTCAAATTGTAAAATTTTCGCAACAACAAATATCCACTTATTTTCATTTCATTTAATAAAATTAATAAGCGGCTTGCTTCTTATGAGTTAGCTTTCGACTGTATTAAAAAACACATTCTTCATTTTTTTTAATCAATTCATTTATTTCCTTAATTATTTGTTAAAACATGTCCCAAATGTCAAGTCAACAAAAGTTCAAAATTGACAAAAATGCCATTAATGCTGGAGATCCGCTGGGTTTGGTCCTGTCTCCGACACTTTTTCTTATTTTCATCAATAACCTTCTGTCATTGACATCAAACCCCGTCTACTCGTTTTCTGATGACAGCAGCATTTGTCATTCATATTCATTTTCCAGGCGTCCTTCCATTCTGGAGATCACTGGAGGACGCAGAATTATGAATGACACACTCCAATCCGACCTCAATAAAATCCAGGAGTGGGGTCGTGCGAATCGGGTCGATTTTAATGCGCGGAAGACCCAATGCTGTTTGTTAACCCACAAGCGTTTGGCGGGTGACAACTTCCCACCTCTAAATATGGGTGGTGTGGATATTAATGAGTCGGAGGCTCTTGATGTTCTGGGCATGTCAATCCAATGCGATCTTCGCTGGAGCGATCACATCTTTGACGTGTCGAAAGAAGCAGCCAAGTGCTTAGGCTTTCTTAAGCGGTGTAAGAAGTACTTCACTCCAACCGATCTTTGTTGTATCTACACCACTTATATCCGTCCGAAAATGGAGTACAATTCGCATATATGGTCGGGAGCTTCGCGGGCATATCTTCAGCTTCTCGACAGTGCCCAATGTCGTACGTTAAAACTTATAGGGGACAGTAGGGTATCCAGCTCTATTGAAACCTTGGAGCGTCGTCGTGATGTGGGGTGTGTATCACTATTTTACCGCTACTTTCACGGTAAATGTTCCTCTGAAGTAGCCAGCCTGATTCCTCGGATTCAGGTATTTAGCAGAACTACTCGGCTTTCCAGAGCGGTCGGCGGCCTTTTATGTCGCGATTCCGTTCCAACGAACCACGCATTACCGTGAGAGTTCGTTTTTCGGTCGCGTCGTTAGATTGTGGAATAATCTCCCTGCGAATGTCTTCCCGCCCACTTACAGCGTCGAAACATTTAAGCGAGGTGTAAACCGTCACTACTCCCTCTTTCCCCCTTCCCACGAACCTGTCATCCCTTCGGAACCAACAAATGCTGTGCATGGATAGGGGGCATCCCCTGAGCTTGGTTTCATCTGTCATAAAAAAAAAAAAAAATTTTACTACATATTTTTTATTTTCATCAAAGAATATAATCCTTTTGTCTTCATTCAACGCATTTATTATGGTATGATTCCACAAGTTATCTCTCCCAATGATACCATCAGCTGGGACACCTCCTTTAGATGACAATATGTGTAGCTTCAAACCTAGACGGTGTATGCCTTTGTGATTAAGTATCACGGAGCATTTAGTGGTAACACAACCACCGAATGCTCCACGTAAATTCTTTTCGTCATTAGTATCTTCCCCCACAATGCGTTTTCTTTTACTAGACTCCGGTATCAACTAGCAGAATGAGTTTTTTATTTCTGGCCTCTTCGCAAGGCAACTCAATAAACACGTCATTCAAATTAGATTGCTCCCAGTTAGACACTTCCACCTCAATCTTTTTATTTTTATTATGCAGGTTATGAACATGAACACTCGCATTCACACCTCGATTTGGCAACTTAGGAAAGGAAACTCTCCGTTTGGTTATTATTTCTGATTTCATATGACCTGCAAGTGGTTTTATACAGGTAATATATTCCGTTATTTTAAGACTAATGCTTCTTGCTTTACAATGCTGAAAACTGCGGGAGATTGTTCTTATAATAAATACGGCAACCAATTGTGCAATCAGAAGTATGGTCATTAAACACTGTACTCCAATTTCAATTATCTTTACACTGTACTCCAATTTCAATTATCTATTATTATTGGGTTCCCAGATTACTGGCCTGTTCTGGGCCGTTGCCAGTTTCTCTGGCTATTGCCTTGAAACTTTTCCAAATTCCTCTTGGCCTCACAATCTCGTACAATATGTAAATAATAATAATAAGATATAAATCTGTTACACCAGTGGCATGTTATTGGATCCTTTTGTTAAGGTCAATTGTCGCTAGCATTGTGTGAAGGGTTTTCCAACCTCCTTTGGGTGAAATTCTGTTGCGTTGGATTTGGTTGCCAATTCTGCTGTACTTGGTTCCTTTGTGGCACTTCCACTCTCCGGTTCGACTGAACTCGGTAACCATTAAATGGCTCTCTCGTGGTGTTATTTGCTACGTGGTCCTGTGTCCGTTGATTGCCGCACCTCCAGTCTGTCTCATGCCTATATTTAAAACACTTCTGGCAATGCGGAGTGTTCTCCCTCACCATACATTTTTCCCTCGTATGTCCCCTTTTATTGCAAAATGAGCAAATTATTTTTTCCTGTGGCCCCCTCGGGATGTTTTGCATTGCCTCCGGCCTTTCTAAACGTTTCTGCTCAGGAGGTTTTATATGTGAATCCAATAAATTCATATTACTCATTTCTGTGGTTGCTTGTTGACAGAGGGAACTACTCCTTTGTATAGTACTGTATGTATCTATGGCTATCTCAATAATTTCTTCCAGGGGTTTCCCCCTGACACTCAGCATATAAACCGTCTATGTGGCGTCTCTTAAACCCGTTTTAAAGGACTGTTTTGCTGTCGAATCTATCGTACCCGACACCCTTAGAGAAACTCTTTGTAATTTCTATAGCCTGATTCCTTTGGGTACTAACCCGTCTGGCGAACTGTCGACGTTTCCTCGTTCTGTAATTGGCTACAAGTCTGTAGCTCCGTTAGTACATATTCCAATGAAAGAGTCGGTAGATAGGTTCTTTTTATCACTAGGTATAACTCCTCTAGGTTAGCGAAACGCTGCGATCTAACAAGATCATATGTGTCTCCATATAACCTTTGCTTAATGCAGTCTATGTAATCCTGTACGTTCCCTTCCGTCGCCTCTCTCGCAGCTAACTCACATCCCTGTATATATTTATAAACTTGACCCCTTAAATCCGGCGAGTGGGTCCCTGAAAACAGTGGAACCTGACTGTTCGTTAGTTTCGCTATTTCTCCAATACCCATCTTATCTAGTTGAGTTTCTGAATGTCTAGCTAGAATAAAGGAGCGTGATCTGTCAACTATTTGACTCGCTCTAGGAGCGGTAGCTTCTTTATGATAAGGAGTCTGTTCGTGGGCTAACGAAATTTCCTGGTTTAGCAGTCTGTTCTGTTCTTTTAGTTCCTGAATTTTTTTGTTCACTGCTTCTAAGAATAAATAATCTTCTCTTGTCTTCTGTGCGAATTCATTCGTTAATGCAGGCTCTATTGTACTCCCTACTAAATCTTTTCTATTCAATAATTTCCTCAGGCTTCTCGTTTTCTGTTTCTACGTTTTTTATTAATTCTTCTTGAAATATTCAATCAACTAAATAGTTATCATATCTATTCTTTAATGTCGCGAACTGTAATTTCCATTCATTAATCTCTTCCTCTTTAGCATGCACCTTATGCTGCATAAACTGCAGGAGCTCTTTTACAATAGCATCCGCTTTTTCAATTTTCGTAATATCACCTAATGCTACTATTCTTGTTTTAATTAGCTCCCAATTAGCTTTATTCGCTACTGTGCTTTTTAGAACCTCCCCATTTTTCGCTAAAAACTCCCCTAGCTCTCTTTACAATTCCTCATGGGTTCTTTTCAAGTCTAAATAAACTTGTTCTTGCACTGACTCTGCCATCAAATAAAATGCTTTTCGTTCTCTTTTAATTTTTCCCTCTCATACATTTAATATTTCCAAATAGCATTTAACCTGACTAGTTAGCAAAGCTGCAGCAATCAGCAATCCTCTTATTTGCTACTACTGACCTAATTCCCATTTTAGAATAACAAAATCAAGGCCAGCGACAGTGGCTGCAGTAAAACGAGAGTCGAATTTCTTGACTTGCTCTTCAGAGTCGAACGAAATCAAGTTCACAAAACAAAAGACCACGCTTACAATTTTGCAAACGCTTTCGTTCTGACGCGCTAACGAGCAAAACAATAAAAAAAACACAGTAACTTTTGCGCTGAAATCTGATATCAAGCAAGCGTAAGCGCCAACGCCACTCTTGAGTTTCGCTTCACGTTCAAATTGTAAAATTTTCGCAACAACAAATATCCACTTATTTTCATTTCATTTAATAAAATTAATAAGCGGCTTGCTTCTTATGAGTTAGCTTTCGACTGTATTAAAAAACACATTCTTCATTTTTTTTAATCAATTCATTTATTTCCTTAATTATTTGTTAAAACATGTCCCAAATGTCAAGTCAACAAAAGTTCAAAATTGACAAAAATGCCACTAGTATTAACAGACACACCAGTGCGTCTGTTGTGGTGTCCTACTGAAATGTGGTTCCTCCACAAGAAAAATCCAACGTCCCTTCAACGATCTTTATTGTATAAAATATGCAGCGGCAGTCTACGCGCTGTGGGCTCACAATCCAAGCTCAACTTTCAAACATTTGCTTATTTCCACTTAAGCTCCGTCGACGTAGCAGTCAGCGAAACTAAAGTGAACCGGTATGTCGCAATTCCACTATTTTGCAACAGTAAATTCTTAATATTAATATTTGTCAATATTAACGTCGGCAGAATTAAATTGAGAACGATTTAATTTTTCCGCGTTTGTTCTTTACTCTTTGTTTTGGCTAATTTTTTTTTTGTTTTGCAAGCACCGTAGCTAGAGCTTTCTATGACGAGGTAATAACGCGGTACGGAATTCCACGAATTCTCAACACCGTATCATCCACAGGCCAATGGCTCATTGAAGAGAAGCCATAGAACCCTGGCGGAATTTTTACGGAGTTTTGCGAAAGAAGACGGTTCAAATTGGGATAGGTGGTTAACTGAAGCTATGCACGTTCATAACCGCACACCTCATATTACAACGAAGCAAACACCTTTCCGCACTCTATTCGGTTTCGATATAGAGATACCAACAAATTTGAAAAGAAAATGTAGTCCGGTATACAATGCCGAAAACCCAAATAAGGTGTTAAAATTTCAAATACAGAGGGCTCGTGAAATAGTGAGAAAGAATCAAGATAGGGCTAAGCAAATAGCAAAAGAGCAATATGATACAATAATAAGTTAAATTCAGTAGAATTTAAGGTAGGAGATAAGGTTTTGGTTAAGAATCAGGCTAGGAAAAACAAGTTTTCTATAATATGGATAGGATCGTACAAAGTAAAACGAATAAAGAGTCCAATTACTACGTTTTTAGAGATTAAGATAAACCCTTTCACAATAATCTTTTTAAATTGTATGGCAACAGGCATACAGTGTAGGAACGTATAAGAAAATTATGATTAGAAATTAGGATAGCAGCAGGTAATTTGTATATAAATATAGTATAAATAACTTTTAGGTAAAAATAATCTATCAAGAAGGAATCCATAAAGAAGGCAAAATGCATAACTGTTGGGATGATCGTCATGGTGACGCTGATAAGAACATATTCAGCAATAGAAACGAAAAGCTTGGTAGAAACACCACTGGTATTCGAAAAGACTAAACAGGCAATGTTCTTCAAGGATACATGGACATTAATAACAATGGTTGAACGTAGCAATTTCGAAGGTATAATAAATGGATTATTAGAGTACATTAATAAAATGCAATACTTTTGTGAACATTTAAATAACGTCCAGAAATAACTAAGTTTGCAGAAGCTTGTAGTAATTTAAACCGCCCATTGAAAGCAACAATTGATCAGTTAATAAATAACGAGGAAATAATAAAGCAAACATATAAGCATCAAGGAAGAAATAAAAGAGCATTAGAATTTGTAGGAGATGCATTTTGGGTATTAAAATTGGGCATTCGGTACGATGAGTCAGAAAGATGCGAATGAAATCTACAATCACTTGGAAAACATAGACAGTCATCAGTCAAAAACGTACAACCTGATGGAGACACAAGTTACAGTAATGGAATCAAATTACAAAAAAAAACCATCAGAAGCATTAAAACAGTTATCTGATGACATATATAAACTACAGAATGATCTATCGAAAACAGTCAAGGATCAGATACAAATAAGTAATAATAACGAACAAAAAATGGCTCAAGTACGATGAGCTATTACAGCTGCTACAGAGGATGAGCACTAACTACGAACTATATAGAGATACACGCAGCGATACAGGCTAGCTTAATGGAGATACAGGGAAGACAACAAGTCGAAATTAAAGTACTTGCTGATTTCTATAAGCGAATACTACTACATCCGTCAATAATAGGAGAGACAGATCTGAAAGAAATCGTAGGAAAACTGGATTTGAAAAACAAAGCGAAGTGGTTTTTAAACGATTTGTTTAGAATACACCAATTGGCTACAGTAGATACGTTAACGACGGGTGAAAATATATTAATAAAAATAACAATACCATTACCAGGAGACGAAGTTTATAGCATATACAAGATATACCAAGTGATAATTTTCACAAATACAACATATGATCTCACAGTTAAGCCAATATTTGGAGGAATGGCAATTTAGAGGTCTGTCAAGAGAAGGTATGGAAAGTTGCCAAAGCATAAACAACCCGATAGAAATGAATGAACTTAATAGACAGTGTAACGAAGTTTCATGCCGGGGTATACTCAGTCTCGCCAGAGTACCGTACCGAACACTTAAATATAAGGCTTTCGGTTTTCTTTTGACAGTTTTCGACTATTTATTCACCGTTATTCAAAGTTTTATTTTTCGGTCTTTTATTGCTATACATTAACTATACGAACTAACAGTATTTCTTAAAACTAGTTCCTTTAATTCTAACGTCCGCTGAATAGCACTCAGTCCGTAAGAATACAAAATCTATATACACACAGAGTTCTAGAATACGAGGTTTTATGATTGTTGGCGTCAGCCACTACGAGGTACTAGAATTTACTTTGATTCAGGATTGGCGTCCGCTTAAAAGCACTCGGCCACGACGAGGTACTAAAATTTACTTGGAATCGGGATTGGCGTCCGCTTAAAAGCACTCAGCCAGGACGAGGTACTAAAATTTACTTGGATTCGGGATTGGCGTCCGCTTAAGAGCACTCAGCCAGGACGAGGTACTAAAATTTACTTGGAATCGGGGTTGGCGTCCGCTTAAGAGCACTCAGCCAGGACCAGGTACTAAAATTTACTTGGAATTGGGATTGGCGTCCGCTTAAAAGCACTCAGCCGGGACGAGGTACTAAAATTTACTTGGAATCGGGATTGGCGTCCGCTTAAGAACACTCAGCCAGGACGAGATACTAAAATTTACTTGGAATTGGGATTGGCGTCCGCTTAAGAGCACTCAGCCAGGACGAGGTACTAAAATTTACTTTAAATTGGGATCGGCGTCCGCTTAAGAGCACTCAGCCACTACGAGGTACTAAAGGTTCAAAGTTTGACGACTTACCACTTGGAGCACGAGATTCCAAAAGATATCGAATTCAGCGCGGTGGGCCCTTTTATACCCCGATCAAAACAACTCCGCTGCAGTCGTTGTTCTTGTGCACATTCCGGAATTTTCTAATGTGCATAGCGGCACACAACGTACTTGCTGTTGTTGTGCTTATTCCTAGAAATATTTCTTCTGATTTGGTTGGTAGTTCTTGTGCACATTCCAGAATTTTCTAATGTGTATAGCGGCACACAACGTACTTGTTGTTGTTGTGCTTATTTCTTGAAGTATTTCTTGTGGTTTTGTTGGTAGCTTCCCACGCTCTAATTTAATTTTTGCTTGCTGGTTTCGCGTCTCAGTCTTTGTTGTAGTTGTTGTAAACAGTATTCCACCTGATTTTATTGGTAATTTCCCAAGGCTCTGCTTTAATTTTTGCTTGCTGGTTTCGCGTCTCGGTCTGTGTTGTAATTATTGTAAAAAGTATGTGGTTCATGTACTGTGAATGAACGTGTGAACGACTGTGAATTCAACTCTTTACGGGTACTAACAGGAGGTCATTTGAGCCACTACAACTGTGAATTCGTACTGCGCTGGTTTTCACTGTTTTTAGCTTTACTGTTTTCAAGGCGTTGCCTGCTTGATCACTTTTCACTAATTCATTCTTTAATTTACTTGTGCACTGCCAAACTGACTGCACAACTGAATTGGCTGAACCACTGCTTTGACTGAACCGACTGAACAACTGAACCGTATGAACTTGCTGAACTGCTTCGAATGCACACGCTGAACCAGACTGAACTGAACTGTCCGCGACTTCTGCTTTGCAGCCGGTTTTATACCTTCTCGGCTTTCCTTCTAGAAGGTTCCATTCTAACGGAGTACGGTAATACGTATTCCGCTAAGCTTTTTCTCCTTATTTATTTCTGCAGAAACACGTATGTTAAAAACAAAAAACCTCTTTTCAAGGTGTTCCGGCCCTGTATTAGATCGACAAAACCGGTTCTTGCTGCTCTCTCCTCTCCGGTGATCGAAAGTTTGCTGTTGCTGTTGTCGGGACTGATCCGATAATTTTTTCTGCACGCATTTTGCTATGCCGCCTAGTGAAGCGGTACCTCTAATGTTTGTTGTTTTTCTTTCTTTTGGAATTATTGCCCAGCGTGTGCCTGGAGGAGTTGAGTTGAGTCAGTAATCATTGCATTGTAGCAGACGAAAGTAATAAATTGTCACGCCAAATTTAAAGAGTGCATTTTTCTTTTATTGATTGCGAGGAAGGGGAATAAAAAGGCTTATTCCCGCAACATTGGTTCTTCGAGCCGGATTGGTAAAATTAATCATGAACGATACACCGTTATTAGAGTTCGATGGCGAACGCCCACGCCCACCAAGGGCTGATCAGGAGCTCCATCACAAAATTCTCCAAAGAGATCAAATAATAGCGCGCATTGATTCGCTCCGAAATAATTTATTAAATCTGGATTCAATGTCAACATTTCAGTTGGAGGCTAGGCTATCCCTTCTCGAACGGCAATATAACACATTTGAGCACGTGCAAATGGATCTTGAAATATTGGATGAAGCTCAAATTCTAAGTGCCCATCGGGCAAGTGTAGAGAACTCATACGTGACATAAGGGGGGGACATCGCAGAGCGCTTGGTCGCTGCACAAAACAATGATAGTGACCTCGCCCTCACAAGGACTCACTTAAGTCCGCTAGCGATGAACCATCATATAAATCTGCCCAAGCTCCAATTAAGCAAATTTGGCGGTAAACAAACCGAGTGGCTTGATTTCTTTAATATGTTCTCCGCGTTAGTACACAACAATCATGCATTGTCTCCAATTGAAAAATTTCAATACTTGCGTTCGTGCCTTGCCGATAGTGCTGTAAGCAGAATACAGTCGCTCGAGGTAACTCCAGAAAATTATCTGAAAGCTATAGACTTGCTGAAGGGTAGGTACGACAACAAACGGTTTATATTCCAATCACATTTGCAAGAAATTTTTAATGTCAAGAGCCTCACTCACTCAAATGCTACTGTGTTAAGAGGGTTTATCGACATCATCAACTCTCATCTTCGCGCCATGCAATCGTTAGCATCAACAAGTCAAATAGCGGAAAGTATAATTCTACATCTCATAGTCACCAAGCTAGATCATGACACTCAGATGAAATGGGAGGAGGAACTATCGTCAAGTGGGCCCATGACCTCTTCAACAACATTTCGTTCCCCAACATGGAATGACCTATCAAGCTTCATTGAGAGGCCAGGCCGCTGACATGGTTCATATTAATCCGTCGCATTTCATACAAGGTTCTAAATTTTCATCGACGCCTGCACAGCCGCCTAAGCCCAAACCAATGTCTCTCGTAGCAACGGCTGCGAAGGGCGACTCAAATTGTGGCATATGTGGCTGTATGCCGTTTCATCATCCATACAAGTGTACAAAGTTTCTGGATCTTACTCCGCTGCAAAGACACGCCATGTGTAAACAGCTTAGCTTGTGCATTAATTGCTTAAGCACCTATCATAGAGTTAGAGCTTGCCCTTCCTTAAATAGGTGCCAAAAGTGCAATAACAATCATCACACTCTGTTGCATCGCGAGAAGCCAGCTGCAAATGACGAGCCCTCCGCAGAACCAAATTTTGAGTCCATCCCCAGCACATCGACTGCATTCCAAGCATCGCAGAAATCCAGTAAGGTTATACTAGCGACAGTAATGATATTCCTCACAAATTCATCGGGAGTGTCCATAGTAGCACAAGCTCTACTCGACTCTGGTTCGCAATTACACTTTATAACTGAGCGAATTGCTCAGCATCTTAGGGTGCGCCGTGCAAAATGCCATGTCAATGTCACCGGAATTGCATCGAGTGTCACTAGCACCCAGCAATCATGCGCACTTACAATAAAGTCTTATAATGATACGTTTTCAACGACAATAGAAGCCCTAATTCTCCTCACCATCACTTCATATCAGCCCTCGTCGCCTATCGATATAACCACTTGGAACATCCCGAATAATATTCGGTTGGCTGACAAGGGCTTTCATAGACCTGGCCCGATTGACTGTCTTATCGGCGCCAGCCTGTTCTATGACTTGCTTCTCGTTGGTCAAATCTCTATCGGAAGCAATTTGCCACTACTTCAAAAAACAAAACTTGGATGGGTGGTATCGGGCACCATCCATGCCACCTCGTCGCCATCAATCGCATCGCTATCTGCAGCTTCGCTCCCACAAGTTTCTTCGCCCTTGACATCTTTAACTTCGCCTTCACCTGCACCCACGTCATTATTGCAATCATCATCCCTAACATCACATTCATTTTTATCAATTCCAGACAGACTCCATAACATAGTACCGGCAAACACAGTTGAACAACCAGCATTGGAGGATCTATTGCAGAGATTTTGGGCAATGGAAGACCTGAGTCATCAAACGTCAAAATTCACTGTCGAAGAACAAGACTGCGAAGACTTTTACAACAGGACGACCAAACGTTGCCCGGTCAGCAACCGGTTTGTGGTCAGACTACCTTTCAAAGATGATCTTCTTTCAATTTATTAGGAGATTCTTACAATAACGCAATGAAAAGGTTAGTCTCCATTGAATCTAAGATTGGTCGGAATAAATCATTGAATCAGCACTACCATGATTTCATTCATGAATACATAAGTCTAGGCCACATAAAGCATATTTCTCCTAGGGAGGTGGCTTCCAGAAAGAATAATTATCTTCCTCATCACTGAGTGATCAAGCCAGATAGCTCAACCACCAAATTGCGTGTGGTATTTGATGGCTCCTGCCGCACTACGAGCGGAAAGGCATTGAACGATATACTCAGGATCGGCCCGACCTTGCAGGATGACATTCGCACCATTCTACTGAGATTTCGATTCCATAAGTATGTATTAATGGCCGACATCACAAAGATGTACCGCCAAATACTAGTGGACCCAGAAGACGCTAAATGGCAATGTATTCTTTAGAGAGATTCACCTAAACATCCTATCGCTACGTACCAACTGCAAACGGTAACCTATGGCCTGTCCTGTTCTTCGTACCTAGCTATAAAATGCCTCAAACATCTTGCTGAGATTGAATCTGCAACGTTTCCCAACGGTTGCAAAATAGTATCCAGAGATTTCTACGTAGACAATTTGATGACGGGGGGTAAAACCATTGCTGAAGTCATTGAAATTAAGGAGCAAGTTATCGAAATATTGCGGAAGGGGCGTTTCCCTCTTAGAAAATTCGCTTCCAATCATCCTATGATACTTCACGGCATTCCAGAAATCGACAAAGAAGAAACAATTGAGATTGATAACACTGAATGCGTCAAGGCATTAGGTTTGAAATGGGCGCCGAAGCAAGACAATTTTTTATTCTGTTACAGTAATCAGCCTAATATTGTCAAGCCTACGAAACGATCTATACTGTCACACATGGCAGGTTTCTTCGACCCACTTGGATTACTCAATCCGCTAATTGTGAAGTGTAAAATTCTCATGCAAGAGCTTTGGAGGCTAAAGCTGCACTGGGGTGAGAGCGTTCCACAGGACATACACACCCAATGGAGCAATTTCCGTCAGCAATTGGCGCTTCTGAGCAACGTCAAGATACCCAGGTTTGTTCGCTATAATGCACGTACTCAAATACATGCCTTTTCAGACGCCAGTACACGAGCATACGGAGCATGCGTCTATGTGGTTTCAGGAGCACCGGACGGCATCCTGGAATCCGCATTACTGTTTGCACGGTCCCGG
Source organism: Sicus ferrugineus (assembly GCA_922984085.1). NCBI lineage: Eukaryota > Metazoa > Arthropoda > Insecta > Diptera > Conopidae > Sicus > Sicus ferrugineus. Next base: position 14,219,258 of record OV277350.1, read on the forward strand.
GTTGTACCTATAAAGCCGATTACGCTACCGAAATTAGAACTCTGCGCCGCGCTCCTATTAGCAGAGTTGCTCGCGTCCATTACAGTGCTGGTTGATTCTACAATTACATTAGGGTGGATTCGAAGTGAGCCATTTCGATGGAAACCTTTTGTAGCAAACCGAGTAGCCAAAATACGCGAGCTCACCGAAGATTGTGAGTGGCATTATGTACCATCACATCAAAACCCGGCCGATCTCATCACAAGAGGTGTCAATGCGTGTGAGATAATCAATAATAGTTTCTGGTTTCAAGGTCCCGGTTTTTTTAATGAAATCCGAAAAATTTTGGCCGAATACACCCAAAGAGACCGCTTCTAACTTGGCCGAACAACGTACTCAGCGAATTGCCCTGCTGTGCAAGGAAAATGACGACGTAATTGCATCAAGCAAATATTCTACAAATTATAGCAAAACAATACGCATTTTTAGCTACGTAAGACGCTTTACGGAAAGGCTCAGAAATAGACCAAATCCAGATTGGGAAACTCATACAATCTCAGTTCCAGAATTCAACACCACAGTGAAGTTAGTATGTCGTATCATTCAACAGCGAGCATTCACCGCAGATTATCAGAAGCTGGTCACCGAACTACCATTGCACAGGCATTCCCATTTGTGTCAACTGTCGCCTTTCGTTCATGACGGCATAATACGGGTTGGTGGGCGCCTTCAAAATTCCTCGTTGCCATTCGATACCATGCATCCAATTTTATTGCCCAGCCATCACCCTTTTGTGGACGCTCTCATCGCCCACTGCCATCGGAAACATCAGCATGCTGGCATTCAAACCTTAATTAGCCTTCTGCGCGAAAAGTTTTGGATATTAAATGCGCGAAACTCTATCAAATTCGTTATTCATAGATGCATACTTTGCTTTCGTATGCGCCCCGTAATTGCAAAGCAGCTAATGGGCTCACTCCCAGCAGACCGTGTTCAACCGACATGGCCCTTCCATATTACAGGCGTGGATTACTGCGGTCCACTACTCATCACAGAGCGAATACGACGAAGAGCGCCTCTAAAGGTTGACTTAGCAGTATTCATCTGCTTCACTACGAAGGCGGTGTACTTGGAGGTGGTGCACGACCTGTCTACGCCATCGTTCATTGCCGCCTTGAGACGGTTTATTGCCAGGCGAGGCAAATGCCACACCATTTACTCCGATAACGCGACCAACTTTGTTGGCGCTAATGGGGAATTGCAAGAATTACTTAAATTTTTTGAATCACAACAACATATCGATGCAGTTGAAGAAAGCTGTCGTAATGAAGGAATCATTTGGAAATATATACCACCGCCGTCACCTCATTTCGGAGGTTTATGGGAAACTGCCGTCAAACTGGCGAAATACTACCTGCGGCGCGCCATTGGCACTCATATTCTCACGTTAGAAGAACTTCAAACGGTGGTATGTCAAGCAGAATCCATCATAAACAGCCGTCCACTCACACCGTTGTCTACTGATCCCAATGATTTACGCCCGCTAACGCCGGCGCATTTTTTAATCGGACGAACTGCAGCAGCAGTACCAGAACCTTCACTACTTGGGTCAACTCCCGAGGTACTAGATAGGTATCAAGTAGTTCAGTGGATTCAACAAGCATTCTGGCAACGATGGCGCACTGAATACATCAGACAACTTCAACAACGAACCAAATGGAAAACCGCTTGTGAAAATCTTCAACAAAATGATCTCGTACTTATTTCGGATGACGGAACTCCACCACTGAGGTGGCCAATCGGTCGCATTGTGCAGGTCATAGCCGGTCCAGATGGTAGAGTTCGAGTGGTAAGTATCAAGACAGCGGAGGGAATTTACATACGAGCCATTACAAAGGTATGCAAGCTACCGATCGAACCAAAACGATTTGTCAGCAGTGCTTCCAACGGGGGGGAGGATGTTCCGGCCCTGTATTAGATCGACAAAACCGGTTCTTGCTGCTCTCTCCTCTCCGGTGATCGAAAGTTTGCTGTTGCTGTTGTCGGGACTGACCCGATAATTTTTTCTGCACGCATTTTGCTATGCCGCCTAGTGAAGCGGTACCTCTAATGTTTGTTGTTTTTCTTTCTTTTGGAATTATTGCCCAGCGTGTGCCTGGAGGAGTTGAGTTGAGTCATTGAGTAATCATTGCATTGTAGCAGACGAAAGTAATAAATTCTCACGCCAAATTTAAAGAGTGCATTTTTCTTTTATTGATTGCGAGGAAGGGGAATAAAAAGGCTTATTCCCGCAACACAAGGTTATCGAGTCATTTGATCAGTGAACTTCACTCCAGTCTATGCACATACGCGGGGTTTTTTGCATCACATATGTATTCACTGTAACTTTTCTATTGTGTGGTGTACGAATTGAGCTATCACTACGCATCGTGATTCAATTCCTCATGCATGCTGTCAGCGGCTATCCTGCTCTGTCGCACGGTTCGTCTTGCGTGTGTAATGCACACCACGACACTTTTACTTTCTGCCAATTTCTCCGCTGAGCGTCGGTGTTGGGCGTTTCTAATAAAATGCACACGTTTGCTGCATGCTGGTGTTGGGGATCTTTGTTACAGGTAAACTCTCCCCAGTATTTAAGCCTTGTGTACTTTCACTTGACGTATGCAAGTGACAAGTGTCAGCGGGGAAAGTTCGTCTTTTGTGTCTTTTTTCCTTGTGCGTCTTTTTTGTGTATTTGTGTTTTTTTGTTGTCGTCCGTTTAATGGTGAATATATATGTTGTGCGCCAAATTTTATTCGTAAAAATTTAGGCCGTCACAAGCTGGACAGTGATCCGTTTAGGGGTCAGCGTCACGCGATAATTTCCGGAGCAGAACTGAACCCTCTTGTTCTTCCGGCCGCGGTCCAAGGGCTGGGTACCGCGTGAGGATGTCCCGTCGGACGTCGTCGTTGGGACCTGCGGCTGGTCCCTCCATGTCCCTCATATCCTGGAAGATCCAGGTTTCTTGACCTCCCGGTTTCATATTGGTGGTTGATATGGCTGTTGCCGTTTCTGGGCTGTCTTGAGTACTTAAGGACAAGGAAGGCTTGGCACGTTTTTCGGGTACAACTTCATCTACTGCCACGTATGGGATCTGTTCTCTTTTTTCCCTTGTTCCACCGCAAGCTTCCTCAACGTCTCACCTATCGCCACACGCTTCGCTGGTATTTCCTTCAGGGAAAACCATTTGGCCAAATTTAGGTGGTAATCTTTAATTGGTTCTAGGAGAACTTTCTCGGCGTAGTGCAGCAGGAATACGCCGCAGTCTGTTCCGTTGGGCTGCTGGGGAAGTGCTGGTACCACCAACGGTAGCTCTGACTCGCTGAAGCTGCGAAGGACCTCATCTGGCTTGCGAGCTCGGTACTCCTCGACCAGATATTCTCTGATATTTTGGGCGACCGTGGTCCTGGGTCCAGCGCTGCAGGAGTCCAGCTGCAGAATACACGGTATTTTGGTGCACCAGGTGCCATCCGCCTTCGGTTCGTCCATCATACGGGGCCCGTTTACACCTGTGAAGCAGACCACCATCAGGAACCAGTGCTGGTCCTGATTCACCGAGATCAGGATGTGGTCCTTTATGAATAAATCAACGCCTCGAGTCCAGCGTTTGACTGTCGCGTGCATCTCTCTTGGTCCTGTGTGAGGAAAGCGGGGCTGAAACCTGTCGTCTCCGATGCCATGCTGTTGATTGCCAAAGAAATTTCTGGGATCAACTCATCCTATTGGGTTTGCCTATTATCGGCCACTTGTGCAAGAATTCTTTTCACGTTTCGGTTGGCTCTTTCTGATGGGTTCTCCTGGGGGGTATAAGGTGCTGTAAACTGTTGTCGGATTCCTAAATCTTGAAGAAATCGCTGCAGTGTCCTACTGTTGAATTGAACGCCGTTGTCCGTGACGAGAACTTTTGGAACTCCATACCTCGCTAGAATCCTTTCTCGAAACGCCTTCTTAACACTGTCTGCGGTTGCTTGTCTCAGTGGTACGATTTCGGTCCACTTGGAGAATTTGTCAAGGAAAACTAGAATCATCGTGTTGCCGTGCTTGCTTCGGGGTTATGGTTCAATGAAATCGGCACAGACGACTGACCAAGGCTCCTCTGGTAACTGTGTCAGCATTTTCCCGGCGGCTTTGCTCTGCAATGGTTTATGACCTGACATGATTAACAGCAGCGCACGTGTTTTCTTATGTCCCTGAACATGCCTGGCCAGTAGTATCTGTTGGCTATCCTGGTGACGGTTTTTCTAATGCCTGGATGTTCAGCGCGGGGGTCATCGAGGTTTTCCTTAAGGACTCGGGCACGAAGATACCTCGGAACACAGAGCTTCCATGCGGCGCAATCCTCGTCGTTTACCTGCCCTGGGATATGTTGATACAGTTGACCGTTTTCCATAGTATAATCGGCAAACTTCTCTGGATTCCTCTTAATTTCTGCCATCTTTGTTTCTATCCAGTTACACTTTTCTCCGTTAGTCGTAACCGTGCTCAGTTTTTCTACTGGCTGTCTGGAAAGTGCGTCTGCGACCACGTTCCAATTGCCCTTGCGGTATTTCACGTCGAACATGTACTGTTGTAACTCGAGCGCCCATCTTGCTATACGCCCTGAAGGATTCTCCAACGAGTTCAACCACTTCAGTAAGAGGTGGTCTGTGACGACGCAGAACTTGTAGCCTTCTAAGTACGGTCGCATTTTCCTGACTCCCCAAACGATCGCGAGGTACTCCTTCCCTGTCGCTGAGTAGTTAATTTCGGCCTTGTTTAAATGCCGGCATGCGTAGGCGATGACCTTCTCTCCCTCATCGGTTTCTTGCGTGAGAACAGCTCCTAAACCGTGGTTGCTCGCGTCAGTCTGCAGCGTATACGGTCTGGAAAAATCTGGGCACGCCAGTACTGGTGCCTTCGTGAGCTTTTCCTTGAGGTTCTCGAGCGCCTTCTGTTGCTCGTCGGTCCATTGCCAGCGTTTGCCCTTCTTAAGAAGGCTGGTGAGTGGGACTACCAATTTGGCGAAGTCCGGTACGAACCGCCGGTACCAGGATGCTATCCCGAGGAATCGCCTAACGCCTCTGACATTTGTTGGGGCCGCCAGTTCCTGAATAGCCGCTACCTTGTCTGGGTCTGTGTGAATTCCTCTGCGGCTCACGACGTGACCTAAATATTTCAGATCTTGCTGGAAAAACTCGCACTTCTCCTTGTTGATTTTCAAATTAGCCGGCCTTAAAGTTCCATCTCCGGTTCAATGACTTGGTCCAATGCCCTTTGGAACGTCGCGGGTGCCGAATGTAGGCCGAACGGCATAACTTTCCATTGAAAGAGTCCCCTTCCTGGTACTGTGAACGCGGTGTATTGCTTGCTTTCTGGACTCATGGGTATTTGCCAGTAACCGTTCTTGAGATCAAGTGTACTAATGTATTGCGCGTCGCGGAGTCGATCTAAAATATGTTGTATCCTCGGAAGTGGGTATGCGTCAGGCACTGATCTTGCATTTAGCTGACGATAATCCACGCAAAGTCGCCAATGCCCATTCTTCTTTTTAACAAGAACAATTTTTTTAACAAAAATAGCACTGTAAGGGCTATGTGAGGGCTCGATACAGCCTTTTTCCGGCAGCTCGTCTATCTCCTTGTTAATTATCGCTTGCATTGCAGGGTTCTTGGGGTAATACCTCTGCTTTATTGGCCTATCATCTCTTATGACGATTTTATGGGTCGTTATGTTGGAAGGTCCTTCCAGCATCTCGAATTTCTCATGGTCTGTTTTTAGGAATTCGTTGATGATGTGTTGGTCTTCTTTTCGCGAGTTGTTGGTTTCTACGCCTGGTTCAGAGTGTTGTTCGTCCTCCACGTCAGTCTTCTCCAAGGGTTTTACCTCAGGAACTTGGGCGCAATCCGTGTAAACTGTCGAGCAAGTCGCTCGTTCGGCTTTCGAGTCTCCCAGCGTAATCGTCTCACCACCACAGCTAATAGAAGCTCCTATGCTTGTCAGGAAGCCCAAACGCAGGATCACATGGTCTGTCACATCCTGTAGAATTAGAAGTGGGAGCCTACACTCTGCAGTCCCCAAACACACGCAGATTTCGACGGCTTCCCTCACGGTACGCACGGTGCCGTCGGCCATTTTGACCCGTACGTCCACCTCCATCACCTTTCCGTCTGTCATCACAGCCGCCGCGTTACTAATGAAGCTCCGCGAGGCTCCTGTGTCTAGAGTAGCTCAACACTCGATTGTAGTTTAAGCACTTCGTGGGGTACGAGGAGAGTCTATCTTGTTCGGTTCCAGCAGCCCTCGACCCTGCTGGACACCCTACGCGTTTCCCGAAGGTTTCTTGCAGCATTCAATCGTCCGGACCCCCTCCTTTCCACAAGTCCAACAGAAAAGTTTCCTTGAGTTTCGGCCTTCTCGTTGAAAATGTCCACTTTCGCCACATCTTCTACAGGCTGTTCGAAGGTCTCGCTGTTTTCCTGTGTTTTCTATGGTCATCATCCTGTGCGCCCCTGGTAATTGTCGGTGCTGATTATGAATTTCTCGTGGAGGTTCGGGTTCCCTTCGTATGCCTTCAAAATCTTCAGCCAATTCAAAGAGATCCTCCAACGCAGAGAAATCAGACCTCCTTATGTAAAGAAGATAATCCCTATGGCAATTCTTGTAAAACCTCTGTAGTTTTTGCTCGTCTGTATAGTTCACATGTCGCATTAATGTCTGCATGGTCAGTACATAGTCCTTGAACTTCTCGCGAGGATCAACCTTTTCCTAATGTTGTCCTCCAGTTCTTCGAAATATCTCGATGGCAAGAAGAATTTCAGGAAATCGGTTTTAAACAATTCCCATCTTGACCAGCTCCTATTGTTATTCCTGTACCAATAAAGAGCTTTGTCCTTCAGCAACTCCGGCATGGTTCGTGGCAGCATATGCTTAGGCAGTTCATATGCCTCTGTGAGCTCCTCGACTCGACGATTGGGTCCCTACCACCATCGTACCTACAAGACCATTTACGTACCTTGTCAATTACCTCAGAGTAGCACATCCTATTATGGGCCACACTCTCTGGCTCGCACCTCGCTGCTATGCAACCACCTGTTGACATGGAAACTTGATTTCCGGGGTTCATGTTAAGCACTTCTGTTGCATTTGCCCTCTGTTCTCTGTGTTTCGGAACCGCACCTTGCAATGATGGCGTCGCCGGTCGCGCACTTGGAGAAATACCGCGATTCCACTGCACTTCGAGTTCGCGTAACCTGTCGATTTTGATTCCATACCGAATTCACGTAAAATATCCTGCAGATTCTCTTTTGGAACATTATAAATTCACCGTTTACCCATTTCGATTTTCCGTTTATTTCGCGTAACTATTTCCGCGTTATTTCTTTGCACAACGTTTTTTTTTATTATTTCGAATTCGCCGTTAGAACAGTTCAGCGTTCAATTACTTGTTCGATTTACCGTTCGCGTAACTGTTTATAATACCGTTTCTTCAAAGTACCGTTGTTTCGCTATGCAGCACTGCATTCTAGTTTTTACTTTTTCTCGGAAACTATTGTCCCTGCTCGGGCGCCATTTTGTAACGAAATATCTTGCCGGGGTATACTCAGTCTCGCCAGAGTCCCGTACCGAACACTTAAATAAAAGGCTTTCGGTTTTCTTTTGATAGTTTTCGATTATTTATTCACCGTTATTCAAAGTTTTATTTTTCGGAATTTATCGCTATTGCGATAAATATAAATTACCTATAGGAATTAACAGTACTTCTTGGCGTCCGCTTAAGAGCACTCAGCCAGGACGAGGTACCAAAATTTACTTGGAATTGGGATTGGCGTCCGCTTAAGAGCACTCAGCCAGGACGAGGTACTAAAGTTTACTTGGAATCGGGATTGGCGTCCGCTTAAAAGCACTCAGCCAGGACGAGGTACTAAAATTTACTTGGATTCGGGATTGGCGTCCGCTTAAGAGCACTAAGCCAGGACGAGGTACTAAAACTTACTTGGAATCGGGATTGGCGTCCGCTTAAGAGCACTAAGCCAGGACGAGGTACTAAAATTTACTTGGAATTGGGATTGGCGTCCGCTTAAGAGCATTCAGCCAGGACGAGGTACTAAAATTTACTTGGATTCGGGATTGGCGTCCGCTTAAGAGCACTCAGCCAGGACCAGGTACTAAAATTTACTTGGAATCGGGGTTGGCGTCCGCTTAAGAGCACTCAGCCAGGACGAGGTACTAAAATTTACTTGGAATCGGGATTGGCGTCCGCTTAAGACCACTCAGCCAGGACGAGATACTAAAATTTACTTGGAATTGGGATTGGCGTCCGCTTAAGAGCACTCAGCCAGGACGAGGTACTAAAATTTACTTGGAATTGGGATTGGCGTCCGCTTAAGAGCACTCAGCCACTACGTGGTACTACAGGTTCAAGGTTTGACGACTTACGACTTGGAGCACGAGATTCCAAAATATATCGAATTCAGCGCGGTGGGCCCTTTTATACCCCGATCAAAACAACTCCGCTGCAGTCGTTGTTCTTGTGCACATTCCGGAATTTTCTAATGTGCATAGCGGCACACAACGTACTTGTTGTTGTTGTGCTTATTTCTAGAAATATTTCTTCTGATTTTGTTGGTAGTTCTTGTGCACATTCCAGAATTTTCTAATGTGCATAGCGGCACACAACGTACTTGTTGCTATTGTGCTTATTTCTACAAATATTTCTTGTGGTTTTGTTGGTAGCTTCCCACGCTCTAATTTAATTTTTGCTTGCTGGTTTCGCGTCTCAATCTTTGTTGTAGTTGTTGTAAACAGTATCCTGATTTTATTGGTAATTTCCCCAAGGCTCTGCTTCAATTTTTGCTTGCTAGTTTCGCGTCTCGGTCTGTGTTGTAATTGTTGTAAAAAGTATGTGGTTCATGTATTCTGTGTGACCGTTGTTTTTTTTTCCTTTGTTGGCAAGCGAGTTAATGTGATTGTTATTGTTAGCTTTGCATATTTTCGCCTTTACTACGTTGACTTTTTTTTTATTTTTATTGTTGTTGATAGAATTAAATCCACCTGAAGTTGGGTCCGCACAACCCAGGTCACCGCGTTTTCAGTTTACGTTTACTAAAAACGGGCTCGGTTGGGATGCAGTCCAGGTTCTACACCCGGAGTTGTAAGGAAAAAATATTTTTTTTACAAAAAATATTTTTTCCTTACAACAGGACAATATTCTAATCTGTAAAAGCCGATGCAGAAAGCTAAGCGGATGGCGTCCAACGTGCGAAATAGCGTTACAGCAACATAATGTAAATATGAAAGATTTGTGCATTTCTACGGCAATCCCGGCAAGCGAGGGTATGATGGTAAAACGTGAAACACCAAACTTTTGGCTTTATAACTTCAGGCAAAACACAATATTTGAAACAACATGCGCCACAGATATTGTGGTTGACCAATATCTCTAAAGGGGTTAGGAATGACACAAAAATAACACAAAGTTAACAATGACACAAATTTTAAGATACATAACCACGAGAGCACAATAGATTCGAGGAGCACCAGACAACTACGATTAACAAAATATATGCCAAAGTTGACCACACCCAATTCATAGAATTTCTTGACAGATTCTTTTCTTGAAAAAGAGCTTCGATAGCTACCCCGGAAAAAGGACAAAATTTAAGACCAATAATATTGGCAGATCATAGAAGTTTCAGGCAAACGCTGGAAGCAGGGGAAAGGGATATCGAATATCTGAATGCAGGAATTAAACAGGCGATCACTCAAAAAATCCAATACAAACAGCATATGGTAGAAATCGCAGGGTTAGCAACATCAGTTGTATTGATAGTGGTGGCAGTAGTAATAATAACAATGTGCGTTAGGAGCAAAGCACAATCAAAGCCAAATGCGTCACATCCCAGTTGGTAACTAGGCCAACAATAGAGCTGATTCATGAACCAACGCAATTGGAACTACGCCGGCATAGAAAAACAGGACAACTTAAACCACCTAATAATGCTGAAGCACGAAGTTGAAATGTGTTGCAGACTCGTCACCAATTGTCAGTGTGTAAATTCCAAAATAGCAACCAAATTCCAAAATAGCAAGCAAAATAAATAAGAACATTTTTTTTAAATTAATTATTTTTATTGTTAATCTCCATCAAAATTTTCAATACAATAATAAAATGCCCATATAACTTCTTAATAAACATTTGGATAGGAAATTCAAAAATTTAATTTTTAATTTAATTTTTAATTTATTTTAAATACTTAATTTCATTCTGCCAAACAGGGAGGTAGCGCTGGTAAGTTATAGAATTTCCGATTCAGCACTCGGAGGATGCCCACAAGTAGAAGTAGCCCCTGATGGGTGGGGCGTTCCTGGAACTCCTGGTGGATACTACGGAATGCGTGGGACAGAGGGTCCAAGTCCTAGTAATTCTCCTCCAAAATCTCCACGACGGCAGCGAGGTGGTATGCCAGCGGGAATTTATAATAGGCAATCGGAAAAATAGGAGAAATACATATATATTGGACAATGCATCTTACTTACAAACTAACCCTTAATGTTGAAAAAAAATACCAAAAAAAAAAACGATAAAACATAAAAAACTTATAAGAAGTAATGTTAAAATAAAATAAAAGGAAAAAAAAACAAAAATACAGAAAGAAAAAATTAGAATAGAAATAAAAAAAAGAATTAATGGCCAGATTTTCAACCAACGAACGAGGTGATTCTTCGTGATTCTGCTTTCTTATTTTCGCGATATCGTTTCTTTGTGATTTTCAAACAACGAGCAGCTCGTTCGTTAAAAACACAACAACACTTTCCATACTTGTTACGAGTTCTCGTTCGTTACATGGTATTTTCAATCATTATTTTAACGATGAAGTAGCGATATGAACTGTTAAAAGTAACGACTGCTAAAAGGCTGTCGTTACTCCATTCTTTCAGCTAACTGGCGCAAATTTTTGTGAATCTGAAATATCTGATAGAAAAATCTGTAATCTGAACGTGTAACAATGAATTCCAACAAAAAGAGGTTATTTTCTATTTAATGGTGAATTTTAAACAATATGAAAATTAATTTGAACTTTTTCTTAGAATTACGAACAACCTGCAGTTCAACCTGCTGCTGCGGGAAATGGCCAATAACCCCGAATACAAATTTCCCGCTTCATAATTCACAATTTTCAGCACTTGAAACACAACACATCAAAAGTAACAATATATTCAAAAACATAGGGGAAACCGAGGTAAATTAATGAGCGAGTAAGAATGATAAGCAAAAATTAGAAAGCATGCGAAGAAAAGATAAATCCGAGTTTACCCTTAAAAAATTAAACACATTCTTGAAATGCCCAGGAGAAGCGAACTACTCGCTACGTAAGTGTTTAGAAATCGCTTTTTACATTCACGGTGACGAGTAACGATTTCTCGCTTCTTAGTGACAGTGATAATTGAAAATCTGGCCATAAGTGTAAAAAAAGTTAAAGAGAAAAAACGAAAGACGAAGAAAATAAAAAAAGAGAAAAAATTTACTAACACAACTAATTAAAACTAACCACTAACTTTTAGCTCCGTGCGTTTCAGTAAGCAAAGGCCTGCTTACTTAAACGCAAATTACAACATTTGTACCAAAAAGGGTACAAATTACCTCGTTGCTCCAAAACAGCAACGTCCCAGGTTTTTAAAACTAAAGAAATTCACAACCAGAGAGAAAAAAACCCGAGGAAGAATTGTTTCAAGCCGCCTTTAGGGCATTGCACTTAGCAATTAAAAGTATGCTTGCGAAGCATTTATTTACAAGTATTAAAACATAAGAAAAGAAAAAAGAAATCGTTTCAACAAGCAAGACAAATTTGCTTATTCAAATGAGAGGGAAAAAAATAAGGGTAAAATTAAAGGAAGAAAAAATTATGTAAATAAATTCCAGAAAATTATATATCCTAAATTAATCAATATGATAAATTAAGTAAATTTTAAGAAAAACAAAAATTATTGCTCGAAAAATCAATCAATGATTTGTGTAATTTTTAAGACAAGATATACGAATATAACATATTGTAACCTATTTTAAGAATAAATTAATTGTCATTAATACCTGTGTTAAGGATAATTATTATTAGAATGTAATAGATAATAAAATAATTTCAGTTACAAATACATGTCAGGAATATCTATAAATATGTTTAATGTCTTATATTTATCCATACGGATTCTGGAATTAACTTCTAACTAGCTTCTTAAAAGATTTCTAAACATCTAGAATGTTTAAATTAATGGTGAAACCAAAATAAAATAGATATACTTTATAAATTTATGTCATAGAGTATAAATAGTTAAGAAAATGTAATTTATATTTATTAAAAAGATTTAAGGCAACAACAACAATAACAACACCAAGAAAACAACAACTGCCGCGACAGCAAGTGCAATAACAGAACAACACAAATAGTGCTTAAACCGCAAGAACATCAATATCAACTAAAACCGTCGGCAACAACAACATCGCCAGTAATAAAAGCAGCAACAACAAAGGCGACATAAAACTCCATAATTCGAATGCCGCTGCGTACCGATTAATTTCCTGAATGTCGACAATATCTTATTCATTTCCTGGATATCATCACGAATCTGAAAGGCAATGAACAGACTACACCTGCAGTTTATCTCGGGACAATAAGTCGCATAAATTCTTTCCATTACCTCTCTTCTCTAACACCGAACCAGGCTGCAGTCTGCCACAGCTACGGATAATACACTACATCACTACCGAGCATGATTCTGCGCAATTGCACTTTTGTAAACAAATTTCGTCCAAACAATCGTTGCAGAAGGCGGATTGATCGCACTTGACGAATTTCTAATTAGGTAATCGGAAAAGACGCAATGAAAATAGCACTGCAGTTGGCTGCAGTTTTATTTCTCTGCTTGAAATGTGGTTGGGCTTGCAAACCGGTGGTTGTGGTGCACGGAATACTTTCGGGGTCAGAGTCTACAACTGCGATAAGTACAGTGGTTGGTACAGCTTAGAGAGTGCATGGGAACAAGTCCAGGAGCTGCGTGACTACACACACAACATCCACGACCACACAACACATTGAACGGTATATAACAACAGCAACAGAGGTATGAATTCTTAGATCAACAAATGCAATAGGATGGGATTCAAGGTAGATTTAAAGTAAACAATTATAGAGACTTAATTTTAAGCCACCCAAGTATGACTATGTACAGAAAAAATTAATATTGCTTCACGATATTAATTTTTTCTTTCCCTAAGGGTGGAGGGATGTTGTATGTCGCATTCATACATGCATGGTAGTAAGAGTGGAAGTCAATTGCCACCAAATAGCAACAGTGAACTCGACTCGATATATATATATATATATATATATATATATATATATATATATATATATATATATATATATATATATATATATATATATATATATATATATATATATATATATATATATATATATATATATATATATATATATATATATATATATATATATATATATATATATATATATATATATATATATATATAGAATATATATATATATATATATATATATATATATCGAGCCGAGTTCACTGTATATATATATATATATACATATATATATACAGTGAACTCGACTTAACTTGAACATCAAATTGCCAAGGCTGTTCAAGTTATCGATTTATTCAAGTTATAGGGTATATATTACAAGTTAAGGTATATAATAAAATAAAGTCAGAAGAACACTACTTGGCAAAATAAACAAGATTTATTTCAATTCCATTGATGGGTAAACTTCGTTTACGTTGTTGTAGAAACCAGCGGTACAATAACGTCTGTTTTTGGGTTTTCAGCACATCTTATTTTGTACATTTTTCCAGGACCAGAAAATGTTTGTGAGGCTTTGCCAATGATCTGCTCTTTATTGCGCATTATGTTGCATATAGTGGATTTAGCAACTCCATATTCTTTTACACAAGATGTCACACTCACGCCGTTATTTATTTTCGAAAATTCAAACAATTTTAGTTTCTGCCCTTTGGTGAGACCCCTTTCACTTGTAAAAATTTAAATTAACGGATCTATGAACGCACTTACTTGTGAAACTGATTGACTACTGACACAGAATAAAAACAACATACTATACAACATAATTTTTGCGACAGCAGAGGCAACAGAAATAACGGTTCAAATTATTCTTATTTAATTTTTATTACTGTAGCCTGTATGGACATGTCTCTAAATGAATAAACCGATCTGTTATAAAGAAGTATTAAAGTTACAGAGTCATGAAAATATTTTTGTTCAAGTTACAGAATACGAAATGGACTAAAAGTGGTGTTCAAGGTATTGGATAGTTCAAGTTAAAGGGTGATCAAGATAAAGGGTGAAACATCGAACCGCCCGTCGTGGGTCGCCCTCCTTTTGACGTCCACCAAAGAAACCGAAAGACTATGGGAGCCTGGAACTATAACCGAACGCGGCTTCGAAACTCGGCATTGGTCCTTTGACCGAAATCGGAAGGCCAGAATTCTGCTGCAGAATTTCTGCTCACAATTACGGTAGAACGAAAAAAAGTATCCCGATGAAATTTGGCACAAATATTCTTTGTTATGTAGGGCTGTTTGGGATTGAAAATGGAGGATATCGGTTAACAGCCACGCCTACTTTACACAAATAATAAAAAGCCACCACGTTTTAAAAAATGTTATAAATTGAATATCTCATAAACCGCATGAGGTACTGAGGCATAATTGAAAAAATGGGCGTGGTCCACCCTCTCATAAAAAGGTTGGAAATATCTCATGAATGGTATAGGATATGAAGACGTAATTTTATCGCCAGGTATCTGTGGATATTACAAATTTGTTTGCCAGAAATGGGCGTGCCACGCCCACTCATAAAATAGTTGTCAATATCTCAAAGCCGGTATAAGATATTTACACGTAATTTTATTACGAGGTATCTACAAGTATTACCAACTTGTATACCAAAAATGGGCGGGGTTCCCCCACTTATACAAAAGTTGTCAATATCCCATAAACGGTTCAAAATATTAATACATGATTGTATCCAGCAGTATCTAGAGACATTCCAAAAATCGATTCAGGAGGTGACGCTGAGCAAGAATATATATACTTTTCTATATCTATCTCGTCTCCATCTCTGCGTTGTCTTCATGTCTTCACTTATTCAATCAATTGTAGTACACATTTAATTTACAGCCAGATTCTGAAAAGTCATCTTCGTCTGGTTTCGTCTACTTTCGCCTTAAAATCAGCTGATTTTCGTCTTTTGGTATTCTGAGAGACGAGTCAAACGTCTTCGCAAGAAGCTTACGTCGTTTTGATTATTTTGTCGTGAGAAATGACTAAAAGCAAGCCCCGTGCTCCCGCACAAGAAATCTTTAGAGCAGCCTTCTGCTGAGCTCTCCCGAGAGATTGCATACCAAACACCACGCTCTCACAAAGAAAGTGGAAAGATCAAACACTTTCGCTTTCTTGTTTTGCGCTCTTCTTCCTTCTATAAGAGCGAGTTACTTGTGCGCTCAGCGCAAGTCGAAAAACCACCACCTTTTGCTGGTTGGTTTTTGCGGCTACTTTTTTCTGCTGCTCGCGCTCTTCTGCTTGCGTTGATCAGATACACAGAGTGCACACAGAACCCAAAAACCTGTTTTTTCTGTCTGCACTCTCCCAAGTGATAGCAGCGTGAAATTCACTATTCAACTGTGACCCAACGTGAAATCGAAAAAGCGAAACACCCAGTAGGCAGAAGTGTTCGCAGCAACTGGTCTCTTTGTAACTAGTTGCCAACTTTAGAGATGTTGTATGTCGCATTCACACTATCAAGGCAAGAACATTGGCACTTGTTAATAACTCAGTTAGTGAGTCAAGGTCAAGTTCAGCCTTTAGTGCAAGCCAAGCACAAGCTATTACGAAATAGTGGAATTGCGACCTACCGGTCCACTTTAGTTTCGTCAACGGCTACGCGGACCGAACTAAAGTGGAAATAAGAAAATGTTTAAAAGTAGAGTTCTGTTTGTGAGACCATAGCGCGCAGACCGGCGCTGCATATTTGAAAATAAAAAGAAAGAAGGCATTCTGGTCTTTTCTTTGGGAGGATCATCATTTCCAGGAGGTATCCTGGAACACAACAGAGACAACGCGTGGTTAATTTTCGGCAGCAAGCTTTTCGAGCCCCAACGCCTCCGCATAGCGACCCGAAAACATTTTTGCGATTTTTTCAAATAAAATAAAAAGTTTTTTTTGTTTCCGAAATAAGTTTCGATGCGTTTTATTTCGATTTTGCGACTTCCTTCGCCGCCCCTATCCGAAACCGTGACATATAATGGCTGCGCTCGCATCATTTATTCGGATAGCCGATGCGCAGATCGAGTTCGAGGTGGACTTCGACCAGACACCCACCACGGACCACACCGTTTACACCCTGGTAATTCAGCGGGAAGAAATTCGGTCACAGTGGCTGATGATTAAAAGCGCATATGAAAGGGTACTTGCCGAACTGGCCTCAACAAAGGCGTCTGGACTAGAAGGCGTCAAGGAGAAGCGGCGTCAATGCTATGCGGTATATCTGCGCTGCGCGCGAAAAACTGATCAACTGACCGAAGCCGTAGCGTCCCCTCCGGTTTCAGCGACCTCTCCGCCGGTGCAAGCTGAGATGCCCCAGTCTAGCTACAAACTTAGCCTACCCCCTTGGCACCAAAACAGGTACTGTTAGGGACTGCTATGGTAACAATACGCCATCACGGTACATGTTACATCGCGCGCGCCTTGATTGATCCTGGTTCCGAAGTGTAGTTCATCTCTGAACGCATACAAAAGCTCTTAAAGCTCCCAGCGCGGCCAACTACAGCCATAGTTTCCGGTCTCAACGAGGCCGTGTGCGCAAAAATATCAAGATCGTGCGATTTTCTCATGAATTCACCACTTGATCCCAAATTTCAAGTTAATGTGACGGCGCTTGTGCTCTCACAAATTACAGGGCGTTTGCCTTCTCACGCGTTAGACAGGTCACTTCTCAGTGGCCTCCCTCAAGGCATCGAGCTCGCAGCTGTCAACTTCTTCAAAAGCGAGTAGGTCGACGTCCTCATCGGAGCTGATTTATACCCAGCAATACTGCTGGACGGCATCCGCCGCAAAGTGCTGGGCTCCCTCATGGCTCAGCAAACCGTGTTCGGTTGGATCCTAACCGGACCGGTTCCCATCACGCAATCTGCCACTGCACCCATAAAAGTGGCTTACTTCAACGAAGTTTCCTTCGAACAACAGTTCGAACGTTTTTGGGAGGTGGAGGAACTTCCCAAAACTAGATTGCTATCCCCCTCCGACAAGTTTTGCGAAGAAAATTTCGCGAAAACAACGTTAAGACGCGAGGACGGCCGCTATATCGTGTCACTGCCCTTTAAACTCGGCTTTACAGACACGCTCCGCTTAGGGGCCTCGAGACACATTGCGCTCAAACAATACACGCGTCTGGAAGCACGATTAGGGAAGGACGAAATTCGATTTATATGTCGATTTAGGCCACATGAGAGTAGTCAAACTCCCAGAGCCTCAAGCGCCTAGAAATCACTACTATTTGCCCCACCATGCCGTAATAAAACCCGAGAGCACCTCTATGCAGGTCAGAGTCATCTTCAATGCGTCCAGTCCAACCACAAGCGGACTAAGCCTCAATGATGTAATTCACACAGGCCCCGTGCTACAGTCCGATTTGAATTTTTTAATTCTACGATGGCGTTTCTTCCGCTATGTCTTCAACGGAGACATTCAAAAGATGTATCGCCAAATATTGGTTGACCCAAAGCAAAGTAACGTTTGGAGTTAATTGCGCCCCGTTCCTGGCAATACGCACCCTTCTTCAATTGGCAGACGACGTGAAGCACCAGTTTCCGCTTGCATCACACATTTTACAGCATTCCATGTACGTGGATGATGTGTTAGCAGGCACTCATGACCTGGCGACAGCTACCCAGACCCGCGACAATCTCATCGCGGCCCTCGACTCAGCAGGGTTTTCCCTTCGCAAATGCACTGCCAACCATAAAGGCATTCTGGCAGACTTGCCGGCATCCCATCTGCTCCATTACGATTTCCTGACGCCAGAAGATTCCAGCCCTGCAAAAATGCTTGGAATTCCCTGGAACGCGACCCATGATGAGTTCTACTTCGATGTCCAAGCCATCGTCATCAAAGCTGCTTACACGAAGCGAGAAATGTTGTCTCTGGTCGCCAAGCTGTTCGATCCTGCCGGTTGGCTGGCTCCGATCATCGTTGCAGCGAAGATTCTGATCCAGCAAGTCTGGTTGGACAAAATCGACTGGGATGACACTCTGCCTCAGGTAACTCACACTAACTGGTTAAGTTTTCTCCAGAATTACCAGCACATCCGCGCCATCCGCAACCCGCGATGGGTTAGTTAACCCCCGAAAGCCAAGTCGAACTCCATGCCTTGTGCGATGCCCTACAGAAAGCCTACGCAGGAGTCATCTATGTCCGCATCACGGTCGCTCAGGAAGTCCAAGTTTTCCTTTTGTACTCCAAAACTCGTGTAGCCCCAATTAAAACTTTGTCTCTCCCCAGGTTAGAATTGTGCGGAGCCACTTTAGTTATTGAGATGATCGACACTCTCTTGCCCACGCTGCAGCTGCCTCATTACACGATTTATTGTTGGAGCGACTCCACCATTGTTTTGGCCTGGCTGAAGAAATCCCCGTGCGTTTGGGCGACGTTCGTGGCAAACCGAGTTGCCAAAATCATCGAGAAGGTACCGCAGTCGCAATGGTTCTATGTGGATTCCCAGGACAACCCCGCGGATTTAGCCAGTCGCGGTGCCACGCCCCAAGATCTCGCTGAGAGCCTCCTCGGGAATTGACCTGCTTGGCTCGTCCACTACAAGGATCGCCTCCCCGAATTCCGCGCCGCAGACGAATATGTCACCACACTGGACGGTCAAAACGCTGCACACCCATTGCGATCCCAAGGTGGATCCGCTCGAACGATTTTCGTCGCTGCCACGCGCCTTACGCGTATACTCATACGTATATCGATTTCTTCACAACGCTCATCCAGCTAAGCGTCAACTGCACTCGCACCCCAGGCTGCACCTCCCACCGGCAGAAATAAAGGAAACGAAACGCTGCCTCGCGATATCCTACCAGAAGATTCATTTTGCGGACGAGTACACCGCGCTAGAAAACCACGCGATGCTGCGATCTAAAAGCAGGCTACTCTCGTTGAACCCGTTCCTTCACGCGGACAACACGATGCGCGTTGGCGGGCGGTTGTCCTCGTGTCCCAATTTGCCTTTCGACGAACGGCACCCGATTATTCTGCCATACGGCTGTCAATTTTCGCGATTGCTCATTCGGTTTATACACGAAATATGTCTACACGGGGGCAACCAATTAGTTCTTCGTCTGGTCCGCATCCAATTCTGGATCCCCAAGCTGAAAACCCTTATCAAAACGACGACTCATACGTGTAAGCCGTGCGTTCTACATCGGAAGAAACAACGAACCCAACTCATGGCAGCATTGCGACCAGAACGCGTCACGTTCTCCCGCCCATTTACTAATACCGGCGTTGATTTTGCCGGCCCTTTCGATATTAAGTATTACACTGGACGCGCGTGCTTAATTACAAAGGGCTATGTTTGTGTCTTTGTCTGTTTCGCCACGAAGGCGAAACATTCATTTGGAACCCAGTAGCGACCTCTCAACCGCTACCTTCCTTGCAGCCTTTTCCCGGTTCGCCGCCCGCAGAGGCTGCCCTACCAACATCTACTCTGATAACGACACCAATTTTGTAGGCGCCTCTAAAGAGCTCAGGCGCGAATTCCAGGACTTCATGTCTCGTACAAAGGAGTTGATCGAAACCCGGTATTCACACCAAAACGTCTCCTGGCATTTTTTGCCGCCAGGAGCCCCTCACATGGGAGGCCTTTGGGAGGCGGGGGTCAAGAGCCTCAAAACCCATCTCAGAAAAGTGGCCCCAGTCATAAAATTCACATTTGAAGAATTTTCCACTTTTCTGAGTAAGATAGAATCGTGCCTTAATTCACGCGCTCTCACCGCGTCCTCCGAAGACCCAACCGTGATGGAAGCCATCACTCCCGGCCATTTTTTAATTGGTGGGCCCTTATTCGCTCCGGCAGAACTCGAACGGCATAACAATCCGCTTTCCATTCTCAATCGGTGACGACGCGTGCAAGCCCTCGCTCAACATCTCTGTCAAAGATGGAAGACAGAATATCTGCGCGAGCTTTCCCGCCGGACAAAGTGGAAGACTCCGCAGCGCGATTTCCAACTCGATGATCTCGTAGTCAATCGCGACGACAACTTGCCGTCGAACGCGTGGCGCTTAGGCCGGGTCAAAGCTGTCTACCGCGGGCAAGACAATTGCGTACGCGAGACTGACCACTTAACCGACAGGGGTCACGTCACACGTCCCATTACGAAATTAGTGCCCTTACCCTGTGCATGACATCCTATTAGTAACCCCTTCTTTTCTCATTACAGCCTCATCATGTATCTGATCCGCCGGCAATATGCGCGGACCCGAAGAGGGCGACTGCTGGCACCACCCGGGGCTGTGCCCATCTGCGCCGCCTTCACCGCCTCGCCGCCCATTGCTGCCCACCGGGAGCCGTCCCCAATAGCCGACGTCCTAGTGCTCGACGTCTCGGCCGAGGAGGCACAAGCGATCGCCACGGCGCGACGCTCGCCCACCCCGCCGACTCAAGCTTTCCGGAGCTTCTTCGTCCGGGCCGAGCAAGCCTCCTACGATCTGGCCCCAGCACCGATGCACCGCTATTGTGACGACCTCCGAATTCGCGGAAGTCAGCGAGCAGGCACGATGTCGGTGCGGTATCCGCCGCGCCACGCGCCACGTCCACTTCCAGAGCTTGCCCCGAGACGTGCGCTCTCACCACCAGAGCCGGCCCAGAGACGTGCGGCCTCACCACCCACGCCGGCCCCGAGACGTCTGCGGCCCGCCCCACCAATACCGGCACCGCGACGTGTACCACCAGCATCGCCGGCTCCATCAGCACCACCGGCCCCAAGACACGCGCCTCCAGGTCGTCCGGCCCCACGACGCGTGCCAGTGATGCCGGCCAAGTGGCACGCCTGGTGCCTGCCAACCCAGCGGCTTCCGACGGAGGGAGGCGAGGGCGAGCTGTGCTGTCCCCTGTGCGCGGGGCGGCATGTGCTGAGCCGCTCTAGTCGCTTTCTTCTGCAGACCAGCGCTCAGCGGAATTTAACGGCACACGCGCGGCACATGTGCCGCAACTGTTTGGCGCGGTCGCACCGGTTGGCTGCGTGCCGGAGCCCCATGCGCTGCCGCAAGTGCGGGGAGGCGCACCACACGCTCCTCCACTAGGCCGGAGAAGAGGCACGGTGCCAGTTGTCGGGGTTTTGGGGGTTTGCAGTCCTGCAAGGCGGGCGGTATGTTAACGCCAACTGCCGCTCGCCAGAGGTCCTCCCTCATCGATCGGTAGCTCCAGCGATCGTCGACCCACGCACCTCACTTGCTGAACACCAACCGGCGCGCTTAGTTTGTCAGTCGAAGCTGAAGTGAATCTTTTATATATATACAATATTTGAATTTGTGCTTTGTGGAAAACACTTTGGTGCCACCCCTTATTAAACAAAATAATAAAGTTAAAAACCTTATTGTAAACATTGGTGATTACACTAAATTTTGAGACGAAACAATACACATATTTCTGTTATTTTTTTCACTGGTTCACTTCAATGAAAACTCCCGAGACTAATAAATCGAGAAACGCGTAAACTGTTGCAAAACAAAGTTGTGAACCAATTTCAACTAAGCCCTATATCCGGTTCTTCTTTTGTTTTTTTTAAATAAATACCCATAATCCCATCAATTTCCAAAAAGTTGAGAGAGGGAATCTCCTTCCCATTTGTGTGTTCCTTCCTGAAGTGTTAAAAAAAACGACATGGCAGAATCTGCCTGAGTTTAAAGCGTAAAGGAGTCTTTCCTAGAATTGAGTTATGTTAGTTTGCAAAAATAAGTAAGCATATAAAAAATTAATAAGTATTTAAAATTATATTCCTTAATAATTGTGATATAATAATAAATTTTGTACATATAGCAATTTACAAATTATAAGAAGTAAAAGTGTTGTCTTCGGCCTGGCCGAAATCTAAATACCCCACACCCGAGTAACTGAAAAAATTATAATTTCGCCACATAATTACGTATTGATATTTTGAGCGGTTTATGGGATATTGACAACTTTTATATAAGTGGGCGGACCACGCGCATTTTGTACAAATTGGTAATACCTGTAGATACCTCGTGATAAAATTACGTGTTAATATCTTATACCGTTTACAAGATATTGACAACTTTTGTATGAGTGGGCGTGGCGCGCTCATTTTTGACAATATTATTGGTAATGCTTCCCAGTACCTCTTGGCAAAACCACAATATCTTATACCGTTCATGAGATATTGCCAACTTTGTTATGAGTGGGCGTGGCACTCCCATTTTTTGTAAAAATTTTAGTAATGGCGATATATGTTCCGGTTTATGAGATATTTAGATATAACTCCCTTCGGGTGTAGGATATAAAAATTACAAATTTTATTTTCCTATCTCAGAAAAGGAAATCTCAGTCGTGCACAGGTAGGAATGTCGCGTCAGTGGTCAATCCAACATTGCCCTCACCCAGTGTATCTCCTACAGCACTTCACACATTTCAACAAACTCTTTGTTCAACGAAAAACATAATCTCAACAACCTTATACAACTATATACTATCGTTGTGCTATATTGTGCATTATTTTTACTGAGCTTACAGTTGTTTCAAATTATTAATTTATTGCTTACTATTATAATTATTTACATTGTATTTAATATTTATATAAATCCTCTTTAATATTGGCATAGGATACATATCAATTCTTCTTATGTCTGTGAAGTTGGCACCTCATTTTTTAAAAAGTCAACTTTTTTTTTGAGTTCTGAGTGCACTTCAAAGAGTTCTGGAGTTCTCTACCACTTTTGGAAATAGTTCTGGCGAATTAAGCAAAAAAACCCAGAAAGTTATGGCCGCTTTTGTAATTTTTTTTTAAATCATGTTTTTTGCACTTAGTTCGCTAGAACTTTTTATGGGATTTATTGGTATCTCAATATATTTGTTGGGGGGGCTATCCAGAACTCTAAAAAACAATTTAAGTTTTGGATTTTGAAAAAAAAATTTCCCGAATTTCTGAATATCTATCTCCAATAGTTTAAGATTTATGGCAGAAATTCATAATCCCATTCGTGAAGTTAGCACCCCAAATTTTGATAGTGTTTTTTTTTTGTTTAATTCATCAGAAATATTTCCAAAACTGGTAGAGAACTCTACAACTCGTTGGGGTGCACTCAGAACTCCAAAAAAAATTTGGCTTTTTAAAAAATTAGGTGCCAACTTCACAGACACATTCTTCTCCTCGATCTTTTCTTTGATGATTGGATTTATAATTCTTCTCTAAGCAATAATTGTCAACTATTCTTGAGCAAACTTTACATTGTTCATAGTGACATGGTCGGGTTTTTCCGCAATGAAAGCATGCATTAATGTCAGTGTTGAAGTTTGCTATTGGCGATGGCGAGATCTGTCTTCTTGAAGCGGCTTCTTGAAGCCGACTTCGAGAAGAACGCGTGGCGACACTTACTTTCTTCTTTTATGTTAAAATTCATATACGTGTGATTTCTAAATGTGTGTGAGTGAAATTTACTGAATTTCCGAATGTTCGCCAGAGTTGCCATAATTATATTGCATGACGATTAACACGTAAAAAAAAAGAATTTCGATGTGTGTATAAATTCTTTTAAATTTAAATAAATCGCATAGTTGCAAAGTACGACCGTATTCGTGGCCAAAATAAGATAAGTTAATTAAATTTCTAAAAAAAGACAATTTTTACAAAAAACTTCGGTATGGCAATCACACAATTTCATGATGGCGGACACTTCGTTTGTTGTTCTTTTCTTCTTCAGTTTTATACATACTTCTTTTTATTTTATATCCACACTTTATGATTTTAAATATATTTATTTTATTTTATTTATCGTTTTTTAATCATATTTTTCAATTTTCACCTTATTTAACACTTTATTTTCACTTTCAAAGCGCAGTATACAAATATAAACAAATCTTCGGGAAACCTCTTCGGAACTCGTTCGGGTGACAACTGTTTAATTGTGTGCGTAAGAAGAACCGAGAATCCAACAGAATTTGGGCTTCAAAAAAACTCTCCAGTTGAAGAATGTGTGGAGACTTTTCTCTCCTCACACCCCCTCTATTTCCCACAAACTTTTGAAGAAAGAAGTAAGAAGCCTTAGTCTCGCCAGGAGGATTAATTTTTCTTTAATTTTATTCCGATATGTGGAAGGTTTCTCTAAATTTAATAAGCTTTTTTCTTCAGTATGGCCTCAATGAATTGGCAAATATGCACACCACAGTTGTATGAGTCCACCTGAAGATCATGAGCTATCTTTTTAATTTTCCATTTGCTAAAATCTATTTTTAATTTTGGTAGAAAATTTAAAAATCGTTCGAACATACTCTTTGTTTTGATTTCTGTCTCCCCTAGCGGATCAATAAACGTGAATGTGTTGTTATAAATTTGTACATACACCAAAGTGGTGTGGCTTCGGTTTAAAATTGGTAAAAAATCATATCTTTGCCTTCTAAAAATGCATCTATGTCAGTACTCTTTAAATTATTCACGTAAAAAAGTTCGTTTCCTTGTACACACAGGTTTGATCTGTAACTGATATAGTACTAGATGCCCGTATATTTCTAAAATATTATTAAATATTTCTCAAGTACTATGGAGGGAATCGAGCTCCTCTAGGTCTAAAGTGCCGCTGCGCATAATTGAGTCCTTATACAGCAGCTATAAATGTTGCTGTAATCATTTAGAAGAAAGCGTACTTTTCTAAATGTGCGTGGTAACTTTTTTAGTGAATAATAATTTTCTATCGACAAACATTTCTTCATAAAAAAATTCCTGAAAAATTTTTCAGTTCGGGTTGGGTCACTTATCTTCGACTAGGTTATCTTCGATTTTTTCGGAACTCGTTCCCAGACATCTTCAACTAATTGTGAATTTTGTACGTTGCTTTCATTATTATCTGTTGTAGGAGATTCTGAACAATCGAAGTAAATATTTTCTATTTCGTTCGTCTTGGATTGAATATAGTTGGCTGTAATTCGGACATACTCGGATGGTCTAATATTATTTTTATCATATTTTTATCATTTAACAAATAAACTTTTTCTTTGGCAAAATATCCCTCTACAGTCCCATTTGAGATTCGATTTCTTTTTGTAGTTTCGACGTGGTATCCCATCATATTTGTCTACATTGTTGCATAGGGACAATATTTTTTCAAAACTACTTCTGCCAATTTATTATTGTAAAAGCAATTATCACTTTCTCCAGTCTGAATGTTTGTCTTAATTTTTAAATATACCTGCAACGATTTTACATAAAAAGAGCTGCTTTTGTAAATGTTGGTAAAATATTCATTCTTATATGCGTCTGTTTTGTTATTTGCAACATTGGTCGAAACAATTGCTTCGGAATTTCCTGCTATTAAGCTTTGCAAATATTTAAGGGATTTTAGGAATTTTTTTGTGTTTTTATGGGTGTTAATATTATAGTATGGTAGTAATTGCTTCGTACCAAGAAAAGAAGTCATCAATAAAACATATATTTACTACTATTCCAATATATCTTTTTAAAGAATATTTTATGTTGTACAATTCGGTTTCTCAAACAGAACATTTTCAAATTTAATTAAAACCTCTCTATATCCTCAGAAAAATGGCTGCACAGAAAAGCCTCAGCAAAAGCCAAAGCAAATACCAGCATCCTTCTTCTTTACATCATTGATGTGAACAATCAAGCTGTACAAAAAGAGCCTTTTTGTGTCTTTTTCCGTTTGAGAAACTATGCCTCCTGTTGCTTCCATAAAAATCGAGTTTCTGCTTTTTTTTATAAGTAGCCTATTCTTTTTGTTTAACAATTGTAGTTGGGATACTGACTGTTTTATTCTATATTTATTGACAAAGTTCACAATTTTAATGTACTTTGGGCACTGCGTATGCAATGTGAAATTTACTATTTATTTTATTTCTGTTAAGTTCAAAAATTTAATGTATTTTGGGCACTGCGTCCACTTTCGCCTCCAAATGATTCCGTTGATCAGAAGAGAGTCAAACCACGGGTTGAACGGCGATCGCTGCGAGCGAGAAGAACAGCGCCAGTCCCCGCGGGGAGAGCCCGCATCCTAGCTTACTCTCTCGCGAGAGGCGTATCTTATGACCGGCAGACTGACAAGAGAGAACTGCAGTTCTCACTCCTGACACCCTACTGATCTATGAGGGAGCACCTCTGGCGAGCGGCAGTTGGCGTTAATATACCGCCACCTTGCAGGACTGCAAACCCTAAACCCAGACAACTGGTGCCGCATGTCGGCTTTGGCTTAGTGCAGGAGGGTGTGATGCGCCTCCCGCACGTTTGGCAGCGCATAGGGCTCTGGCAAGCGGACAGCCGGTGCGAGCGTGCCAGACAGTTTAAGCACACGTGCCGAGCTCGCGCAGTTAGATTCCGTTGGGCGATGGTCTGCTGCAGGAACCGACGGCAGCGGTGCAGCACATGCTGTCCTACGCACAGGGGGCAACACAACTCGCGCTCTCGTCCGTCAGCTGGGAGATAAATTAGGGCTGGTGGATGCCAGTCGTGCCTTCGAGCCGGCACTATGTGATCGCGTCTTGGGGCCGGAACTGGCGATGGTAGAGGCGCGCGTCTTAGGGCCTGATCTGGTGATGGTGGAGGCGCGCGTCTTGGAGCCGGCTCTGGTGGTGGTGGAGGCGCACGTATTGGGGCCGACTCTGGTGGTGCGCTTGGCAAAAGGTGCACCGACCGGGCGCGAAGTCGGAGTTCTCCGCGTCCCGTGTAGATCGGTCTAGGATTCTGCTTCTGCACGGCTTAGATTTCTAGAGTGGGTAGCTGCTATAGTCAGCTTCCGAACGATATAAAATATTTATTGAGATTATGTTTTTCGTTGAACAAAAAGTTTGTCGAAATGTGTGAACTGCTACAGGAGATACACTGGGTGATGGCAATGTTGGATTGGCCACTGACGCAAAATTCCTACCTGTGCACGGCTGATATTTCTAGAGAGGGTAGCTGCTATAGTTAGCTTTCGAATGATATACATTTGTTGGGATTATGTTTTTCGTTGAACAAAAAGTTTGTCGAAATGTGTGAAGTGGTGAAGGCAATGTTGGATTGGCACTGACGCCACATTCCTGCCTGTGCACGACTGATATTTCTAGAGAGGGTAGCTCCTATAGTTAGCTTTCGAACGATATACAACATTTGTTGAGATTATGTTTTTCGTTCAACAAAAAGTTCGTCGAAATGTGATACACTGGAGATACACTGGGTGAGGGCAACGTTGGATTGGCCATTGATGCCACATTCCTGTCTGTGCACGGCTGAGATATCTAGAGTAGGTAGCTGCAATTGTTGCCTTTCGAACAATATACAAAATTTTCGTATTCCAAACGACTTATATTGGCACTTCTTCGTAAGCACGAATTTAAATTCGTATTTTTGGTTTGTCTTTGCTAAATTCGCGTCGTATTTAGGAATTTAACTTCACGCACTTTACACACGCAGCTACTACAAATATCCGCAATTAAATTCTCTTCCGTGTTTTTCCTTTTTTTCGAAAAATGTTCACATAATTTTTAACTAAACTTAACTCACCCTTTAATCTTAATTTTTGTTTTCCTTATTACTTTGTTCCTGTCTGTTTCCTTTATTATTTGATTTATACTTTTAATCTTAAATTTCCACTAATCACAAAAAACCATTTTTTACAAATGGTTCTTTTATTCCTTAACTCCTTTTATTTTTATTATTTTCACTTTATTCTTTTATAGTCCACTTTATTCTTTTATAGTTCTATTTCACAATTTTACTTTCATTCCACTTTCTTTATTTAACTTTGATTTTAATTCAGTTCAATTTTATTTTTTTAAAGCTTTAAATTTTATGCAATGACATAAAGTAAAACATTAATTACGGTTGCGAACTTATTCCAAGAGTATCCGTTCATGTTCAATCATGTTCTCCAAACTTCGTCTTAGCCACCCTCGATCAAAAAAGCTATTTCCAAGAATTAAGAAATTATGGCAAACAATAAGATTAAAAATTTATGCACCTTTGAACATGTCCAAATTATGAACAGTATTCAGCTAGAAATATTTCTGGAAATGTTTAGAACAGTATACAAAGTGCACAGTATACTAGTCCACACAAAACAAATTCTGGGAAATTTATGACTCGTACTAATATCGAAAATTCTTTAACAAACCTACACACACATACGTACACGCACTTCCAGAATAATCTATAAACATTTTGCTTTGGTAATTGCTTGCTCTTTCTAATTCCAACTCCAAATTTGAGTCAAGACACATATCGACTTTGCAACGGTAAAAACAAGAAAGCATCCCCAAAATGTCTTAAAAATCTCCATGCTTCAACGCTAACCCAAGCCATTCAAGCCTCAGATTGGTCCCAACGGCAACTTAACATAAACAAAAAACAAGTAGATTTTCCAATTTCTATAAACATCGGCCACTAGCAGCCAGTCGCCGACGTCGCTACCTGAAAAATAAATGTCTCAAAAAAATCCCCTCATTCATTAAAAATCTCCATGAGAATTATTAGTCCTCATATAACTATAAATCCCATGAAAACCCAAATCCGTAGATAATTAAAAAAATCCATGCAAAATATTTGCTCACTAGCCATCAGAAAGTTCTTGCTATCCCTCTTTATGTAAGGATGGGGAATCTTCCAAAGATACCGGATAGCCCGTGCCAATTTGGGTCCCTTTTTCGTTTCCTCGACGTCCCACCGAGACTAGTTACCTGGTGTAACGAAAGCCTCAACTTCTTTTCACATATGTGTTTGGTCTTACAGTAAGTATTTTCTTCAAGGTAAGAGTGCCAACCTTGTCGTCCCCTATATAGGTACGACCCAGGATGGCAATCCTTTTGCTGGCCAGTGCTAGACATTTACACATTATATGCACCGGCGTGTCATCTTCCTAAAGACACAGCCTACAGACACCATCTTGAGCAAGTCACATGTCCTTCGAGAAAACCACAACACCAGCCTTGCTTTCCATGAGCGAGCGGTTAGTAAAAATACTTATGTCGCTCATCTCACATTCATCCCGCAACACTCCGTCGAATAATAGGGTTCTGTGCAACCATCTGGTCACTTAATTACTTCCAATTTAATAACTTCCTAATGTTTGTTGAATTATACATTTTATTTAATATATCTGTAGCTCATATTATGAGAGTCAGATATACAAAGGTATATTGTATTACTATACCCTACACCCGAAGGGAGTAGAGTATATTCACTTTGTTCTTCTGTTTTTAACGCAGAGAAGGAGACGAGATTGATATAGAAAAGTATATATATATATATATATATATATATATATATATAGTATTCCTGCTCAGCGTCACCTCCTAAATCGATTTAGCCCTGTCCGTCCGTCTACTTGTCTGTCAGTTGAAATCGCGATTACGGAGGACGAAGATATATCGCCATGATATTTGGCGCAAATGTTCTTTGTTATGTAGGGCAGTTTGGGATTGAAAAAGGGCAGGATCGGTTAATAACAACGCCTTCTTTACATACGGAATGTAAAAGCTCCTCGTTTTCCAAAAATTTTATAAGGTGAATATTTCGTAAACCGTGCGAGATATTGAGGTATAATTTTATTCCGGAATATATATTACTAAAATGTTTTCTAAAATAGGCGTGCCACGCCCACTCATAACAAAGTTGGCAATATCTCATGAACGGTACCGGATTTTTTTCTTATTTGCCAAAGATGTAGTATGTTTCGAGAGTTTAATCACATTGTTAACTGCAGACGGGGTCTATCAATTATTTTACTGATATCGGCAACTCCTTATATTATATATATTTTATATTATATTTTATTGAAATTCTTTAAAAAAATGCGATTCCCCTTTTTAAGATATCAAAAGGGATAAAGTTCTGCAAAATGTCCGATTTTTCTTTTGATATGAAATTTGTTTTATTTTTTGTAAAAAAAAAATTAAGCAGAATAAATTTTTTTTTATTGTCGCCTTTAAAGGTATACTAATTAAGCTAAAAATTACACTACAATTTGGTTTTCTTTAACGTAATTTTTGTAGGTAAAGTTTAATATTATGTATGACTGACGTCTTTTTTGAGCCACACTATATACTTTTCTAAATCTATCTTGTCTTCTTCTCTGCCTTACAAACGGAAGAAATAATTAATAGACCTCCCCTTCGGGTGTAGGGTATAATGACATCCTTATTGCTAGCTTTGAAATGACATTCGTACTGCAATTTGTTACGAATCCAGTTATAATCCTTGCAAAGTTCTGATTTCTGAATTTCCATTACCCCATTACGATATCTCGTAAGCCAAGCGAAAGACACTATTTTTTATTAAGAACCATCTAATTACATACAATTACGACAAAAATATATATAAACTTGAAATTGTCGTCAACCTAACTTTTAACAATCATGCTTGTAACTCATTGTAGGCTTCATCGGCGACAAGGAGTCAATGAAACTACGGAGAAATGTGATCGGTTTGTATTATTATATACAAGTTAGTTTATAATTATAAACTACTAACTAAATTTGCAAAAGCGACTAAGGCCTTCAGTTTAGGATCACTGTATTTTATTCACTAATTTACATATAAATACTTCTATCCACGTTAAAAGAATCAATATTAGTTCACTACTACATTATTTTGGAAACGGATAATCTGATGTATGCAGTTCCGCAATCCAGGTGTGGAAGACTTACTTCATATACTACCTACACTCCTCCATCTGTAAGCATACGCAAAGACTATATTTACGAAACACGAAAATTATTACTAAGCACTTTACTA
Organism: Sicus ferrugineus; assembly: GCA_922984085.1. Taxonomy (NCBI): domain Eukaryota; kingdom Metazoa; phylum Arthropoda; class Insecta; order Diptera; family Conopidae; genus Sicus; species Sicus ferrugineus. Next base: position 14,250,307 of record OV277350.1, read on the forward strand.
TTTGCAGAGATGTATCCCCTAGGATAAATTTACAACGTACGCAAAAAACAACGCTAACTGCACCCAATGAGCATATACACTCTTCGCTGGACCCCGATCAAAACTTTACTGAAAAATTACTCCATAGAATTATCTCTAAAATACGCTACAACAAAGTGAGGTAGTGTTCGTTAACATAACCTGTTCTTTTAATTAAAAGGAGAGACTTAACTAAGCTTCTGTTAGAAGCTCATGCTAAAAATCTAATGTAAAAAAATGCATAACAGAGTTTACCTCTGTTGTAACATTGAGTATCTGACAGTACTGTACAAAAATTCAAATAAGTGCGTTTGCTAACGAAAATTTTTACTACATAGTAGCTGGTGCTTTTTAACGCCATTTTTCTAAAAAAATTTGTTTTACTAGTAAAATAAGAAAATCTTGGAAATGAATTGCTAGTTATGACTATAAATAATGGGTAATAGCAAATTATATCCACAATAATTTTCTCCAAACTAAAATTTTGACAAATGATGGTAGAAATGGCATAATCGTGGCGAAAATAATTTCCAATATTGCGATTAAACTCAATAGCTAATTAGCCTTTAGTAAAAATTTTTTCAAAAGCAATTTTGCACATGTATCTATTTTTATACTATTTAACAAACTTATAAATATTTCTGTATAATAACCTAATCTCAATCATAACTAACAGCGTTAGCGACCACTGGTCGATGTCAATATTACATGGGCTTTTATTGGAAACGAGAAAAAAAATAATTTTCTTTCGTCGCCAGCGAAACCATCACTAGCGATAGATCTATTTTTATTTTCAAAGCGATATGGTTGCTCTTCTTCTTTTTTGGAAATTTGCCAAGTAAATGATTACGCTTGTCGCTATAAAGGACAATGATGGTAGGAAAAGTCGCGTGTTGAATCGTGTTCGGTCTGGACGTCTGGGGATTCTGCTCTTTTTTAAACCCTACACCCGAAGGGAGTACGGTAAATTCACTTTGTTTTTCCGTTTGTAACGCAGAGAAGAAGACCAGATAGATATAGAAAAGTATATATATTCTTGCTCAGCGTCTCCTTCTGAATTCTTCTATCCGTTCGTCTGTCTGTTTGTTTGTCTGTCTGTTGAAATCACGATTACGGGAGAGCGAAAAGTCATATCGCCATGAAATTTGGCCTAAATATTCCTTGTTATGTAGGGCAGTTTGTTATGTGGGATTGAAAATGGGCGAGACTGTTTAACAACCACACCTACTTTTCATACGAATAGTAAAGGCATCTCGTTTTAAAAAATGTTATAAGATGAATATGTCATAAACCGTGCGACATATTGAGGTATAATTCTATACCGGAACAAACAGAGCCATTACTAAAATGTTTGCAAAAAATAACAAAGTTCGCAATAACACTCATAACAAAGTTGGATATATCTCATGTACTGTGAAAGATATTGATATGTAATTTTATCACGATGTATACGGAAGCCTTACCAATAACCTTGTCAGAAATGGGCGAATTATTTACACCATAATTTGTACAATCGCAACTTAGACTTCTGCTAAGTAAAATTAAGTCCAAGTAAGAATAAAATTCAATTAAAATTAAGTTTATAATTAATACATACACTGTTAAACTAAGCCTACAGTGATATAAGTAAAAAAAAATAAAAGTAGTAATTTGGCCGCACTGTATTCTATCCCCGCTTATTGATTATGCTGTAAACACATAGAGGTCGCTGTGTGTCCTGTCATTTGAGCCACCTGAGTTTGTTTACAAAAGTATTTTTGTAAACAAACTCAGTATCAAAAAGTATTTTGTAAAACAAAAATGAATAATTTAATAGAACTAATATCCTTAATACTAAAAATAACAGCCATTGTTTGTATTGTGTATGGTGCATATAAGGTCGCAGAGGGGAAAAGCTGGTAGCTTCGCCCAGTTAACTTAACCCGTGATGAGCTACGACTTTACGAAACCCTAGCTCATCACGAATTCATTCATCATTCTTCGTTAATAAATTGAAATCCATATTATTAAAATTACTAAGTACTCACCCGAAAAAGTTTAGTTGCTGACGCCAACATCGTTAGCTACAAGCATTTATTTTGTGTTCGTTTCCTATAAGGGCCCATGTAATTTTGACATTTGTCAGTGGCACGGCCGCCCAGCGACATCTATGTGTTTACAGCATTAAGCGGGATAGCTACAGCTGCATAGCTAAGCGGGTAGCCTCTTATTTACGAGTACAAAATTACACACACGGACATTTTGTCTATCCTAAATGGGATAAAAGTTAGAAATCTAATTGCGATATATATATATATATATATATACGGACATTTTGTCTATCCTAAATGGGATGGATAAAAGTTAGAAATCTAATTGCGATATATATATATATATATATATATATATATATATATATATATATATATATATATATATATATATATATATATATATATATATATATATATATATATATATATATATATATATATATATATATATATATATATATATATATATATATATATATATATATATATATATATATATATATATATATATATGTATATATATATATGTATATTAAAATTATCGCAATTAGATTTCTAACTTTTATCCCATTTAGGATAGACAAAATGTCCGTGTGTGTAATATATATATATATATATATATATATATATATATATATATATATATATATATATATATATATATATATATATATATATATATATATATATATATATATATATATATATATATATATATATATATATATATATATATATATATATATATTGCCGAATCGGTCTTGCATCGCCAGTGTATCCGATGTTTCACGATAGCAGTTCTTTCAAATTTATTGCCATCGTTGGCAAATATGGAGCTATACTTTTCTAGTAGCCGTTTTGCTTTCATCCTTTCTGGTCCGCTCATCTCATTCAACCAGGTATGCCAAGCTGTGGAAGCCGTGGTCAATTGTGACACACTGATGAAGACAAAATAAGAGATTGGCCTCGACCCTCGAATGTTCATTTAGTGCTATGTTTCCTTGGACTCTGCACATATTTGTGCAGATATTTGCAGAGAAGTTTGCATATTTTGACAAAGAAAAACTGCATGAATTTCGAAGGATTTCAAGAAGGACACTTGGTGCTGCTGTACAATAGGCAACGGAAAAAAGGTATGTCTCCAAAGCTGCAAACATCGTGGAAAGGGCCATATAAAGTCATATAGCGATTTAACGATGTTGTGTAACGCATAAAATCCTACACGAAGAGGCGAGGTAAAATTAAAGTTTTTCACTTGGAGAGACTAGCCCCATATGAATTAATGCATTTCTGTCTGAGCAGATATTGACAGACATTGAATAATGTCTGAGCGGAACAATCAAACTTAAGTGGAGGGCAGTGTGACGAATTTACAATCGAGGTTTCGCGAAGCTACTGGAATCCATCCAAATGCTTTAATCGCGACATCTACATGTCACCTAGCGCAAGAGAGAAAGAGATAAGAGATAGATAGCTAGTTCCACAATCTTCAACAGCATTGCAAGACGACATCTATCGCGAGATGGATCAAATGGAGAGATCGACAATTTGATAGATAGTTCTAGAACCTTCCGCAGCGGTATCAGCTGTCATATAAATAGCCGCGGGGTGTCTCTGAGAATTAATTCAAGTTTGATTCTTGAACGAAATACATCGATCATCTTGTGAGCAAAGTGTCAAGTAATAAGTGTTAAGAAGTGCAATCAGAAAACAATAAATTGTGAAACTAAAAACAACAACATGAGAGTGATGTTCCCGTCAACTTGCCAACAGCAGTGAAACCGACATCCAAAGTCGAGGATTTGAAAAAGTAGAGATTGTGGTCATAGCAAAAAAGGTAGACGACCTTAAGGACACGTTTAAACGAGACAAGGCAACCAAAGCCGAAAATAAGTTGTGTTACTATCACGCAAGGTTCGGAAGTCTAACAACGAGGGGGCAAGTCCTTTACATTTAGTTCGAAAGAAAAATGGTACATGGCGTGCTTGTGGCGATTATCATCGACTAAATAAATTAACAGTGCCAGACAGGTAAACGATACCACACATACGTGATTTCACTTCCCAACTTCACGGCTCCCAAATATTTACTACATTGGACCTCACCAGAGCGTATTATCAAATTCCAGTAGACCGCCCAAAAACCGCTGTAATAACGTCATTCGGACTTTTTGAGTTCAAGGTCATGACCTTTGGGTTATGCAACGCAGCGCAAACTTTACAAAGGTTCATGGATTCGATTTTCCGTGGACTGGAATTTTGTCATGTATAAATCGACGATATTCTCGTTGCCTTACGATCGCCGGATAAGCTTTCAAAACGATTGTGAAAAGTATTGGAGTGTCTAAAAGCAAACGGCCTTTCTATCAACATAGACAAATGCGCTTTCGCCCAAAGAGAAGTCACGTATCTGGGACACACAATCAATAGTAAAGGCATAAAACCTACCGCAGAACGTATCGATGTTACAGTACACGAAGCCGCAAACAGTAGCGGAGTTGCGCCGATTCTTGGGAGCATAGAATTTTTATCGCCTCAACATGCCTCAAGCAGCTGAAGCGCACGCATCACTTGCAACACTTATTACCGGCACGAAGAAAAATTACAAACGTGCAATTGTATGGAACATCAAAGGCGTTTGAACGCTGCAAACAAATGCTGAGCGATGCTGTACAACTTGCATATCCCACATCTGATGCAACTTTAACACTTAACTGCGATGCTTCGGATAAGTCTGATGGCGCGGCATTGGATCAAACGGTAGACGGGATTAAACAACCTCTGGGATTCTACACGAGCAAGCTGAGCAAAACCGAACAAAACTATAGCGCTTATGACAGCGAATTACTCGCGATTTTCAAAGGAGTAAAATTTTTCAAACACTTGTTGGAAGGTCGCAACATTTCAATCCTCACAGATCACCGACCACTCTCCTTCGCGTTGACACAGGCCTCTGATAAAGCTTCTCCGCGTCAACAACGACAGCTGTAACGAAGTTTCTTGCCGGGGTATACTCAGTCTCGCCAGAGTCCCGTACCGAACACTTAAATAAAAAGCTTTCGGTTTTCTTTTGACAGTTTTTCGACTATTTATTCACCGTAATTCAAAGTTTTATTTTTTCGGTATTTTATTGCTAACAGTATTTCTTAAAACTAGTTCCTTTAGTTCTATCGTCCGCTGAATAGCACTCAGTCCGCAAAATACAAAATCTATATACACACAATTCTAGAATACGAGGTTTTATGATTGTCGGCGTCAGCCACTACGAGATTTACTTTGGCATTACTTTGATTCAGGATTGGCGTCTGCTTAAAAGCACTCAGCCACGACGAGGTACTAAAATTTACTTGGAATTGGGATTGGCGTCCGCTTAAGAGCACTCAGCCAGGACGAGGTACTAAAATTTACTTGGAATTGGGATTGGCGTCCGCTTAAGAGCACTCAGCCAGGACGAGGTACTAAAATTTACTTGGAATTGGGATTGGCGTCCGCTTAAGAGCACTCAGCCAGGACGAGGTACTAAAATTTACTTGGAATTGGGATTGGCGTCCGCTTAAGAGCACTCAGCCAGGGCGAGGTACTAAAATTTACTTGGAATTGGGATTGGCGTCCGCTTAAGAGCACTCAGCCAGGACGAGGTACTAAAATTTACTTGGAATTGGGATTGGCGTCCGCTTAAGAGCACTCAGCCAGGACGAGGTACTAAAATTTACTTGGAATTGGGATTGGCGTCCGCTTAAGAGCACTCAGCCAGGACGAGGTACTAAAATTTACTTGGAATTGGGATTGGCGTCCGCTTAAGAGCACTCAGCCAGTTGATAGAATTTATTCCCCCTGAAGTTGGGTCCGCACAACCCAGGTCACCGCGTTTTCAGTTTACGTTTACTAAAAACGGGCTCGGTTAGGATGCAGGCCAGGTTCTACACCCGGAGTTGTAAGAAAAAATATTTTTTCTTACACTCCCCCCTTTCTTTCGGATAGCTGGACAGTGATCCGTTTAGGGGTCAGCGTCACGCGATAATCTCCTGACCAAAACTGAACCCTCTTGTTCCTCCGACCGCGGTCCAATAGGGCTGGGTGCCGCGTGAGGATGTCCCGTCGGCTGGTCCCTCTATGTCCCTCAGATCCTGGAAGATCCAGGTTTCCTTACCTCCCGGTTTCGCATTGATGGGTTTGTTGAATGTGGTTAAATCTGGGGATGGAGGGTAATTAGTGATGTCGACACCATTATATATTGGACAACACGAGCTATGACTGTCACGACACATACTAGCTACTTTATGCGTCCGTCGTGTCTGTCAATTCTGTACTTCGGTCGAATGGTGATATTCTTTGAGCTCCCCAATGTGAGCCGTACGAGTTTTCGCATTTCCCTGGAAGTTGAGCTCGACGATAACTGGTGACGTGTATCTCTGGATCTGGTATGGCCAGTCGTATTTTGGAGCCAGCTTGGCGGTAAACTTGTCCACTGCTTTCGATAGGGGATGGCTTCTCAATAATACCCACGTTCCTACTGCCGGGTTCCATTGTCTTCGCCGAAGGTTATAGTGTCGGGCTTAGTCCTTAGATGCTCGTTCGATGTTTCTCCTCACGATGTTGAAGATCTCCTGCAGCCGGTTACCCTTGTGTTCGGGACTCTGTGGTGCTGACCCTTTACCTATGGTAACCTCATCGAAAAGCGATTCTGGAAGCCGCAGTTCTCGTGCCTGTGTGAGGAAAGCGGGGCTGAAACCTGTCGTCTCCGATGCCATGCTGTTGATTGCCAAAGAAATTTCTGGGATCAACTCATCCCATTGGGTTTGCCTATTATCGGCCACTTGTGCAAGAATTCTTTTCACGTTTTGGTTGGCTCTTTCTGTTGGGTTCTCCTGGGGGGTATAAGGTGCTGTGAACTGTTGTCGGATTCCTAAATCTTGAAGAAATCGCTGCAGTGTCCTACTGTTGAATTGAACGCCGTTGTCCGTGACGAGAACTTTTGGAACTCCATACCTCGCTAGAATCCTTTCTCGAAACGCCTTCTTCACACTGTCTGCGGTTGCTTGTCTCAGTGGTACGATTTCGGTCCACTTGGAGAATTTGTCAAAGAAAACTAGAATCATCGTGTTGCCGTGCTTGCTTCGGGGTAATGGTCCAACGAAGTCAGCACAGACGACTGACGAAGGCTCCTCTGGTAACTGTGTCAGCATTTTCCCGGCGGCTTTGCTCTGCAAAGGTTTATATCGCTGACATGATTCACAGCAGCGCACGTGTTTCCTTATATCCCTGAATATGCCTGGCCAGTAGTACCTGTTGGCTATCCTGGTGACGGTTTTTCTAATGCCTGGATGTCCAGCGCTGGGGTCATCGTGGTTTTCCTTAAGGACTCGGGCACGAAGATACCTCGGAACACAGAGCTTCCATGCGGCGCAATCCTCGTCGTTTACCTGCCCTGGGATATGTCGATACAGTTGACCGTTTTCCATAGTATAATCGGCAAACTTCTCTGGATTCCTTTTAATTTCTGCCATCTTGGTTTCTATCCAGTTGCACTTTTCTCCGTTAGTCGTAACCGTGCTCAGTTTTTCTACTGGTTGTCTGGAAAGTGCGTCTGCGACCACGTTCCAATTGCCCTTGCGGTATTTCACGTCGAACATGTACTGTTGTAACTCAAGCGCCCATCTTGCTATACGCCCTGAAGGATTTTCCAAAGAGTTCAACCACTTCAGTGAGAGGTGGTCTGTGACGACGCAGAACCTGTAGCCTTCTAAATACGGTCGCATTTTCCTGACTCCCCAAACGATCGCGAGGCACTCCTTCCCTGTCGCTGAGTAGTTAATTTCGGCCTTGTTTAAATGCCGGCTTGCGTAGGCGATGACCTTCTCTGCCTCATCGGTTTCTTGCGTGAGAAAAGATCCTAACCTGTGGTTGCTCGCGTCAGTCTGCAGCGTAAATGGTTTGGAAAAATCTGGGTACGCCAGTACTGGTGCCTTCGTGAGCTTTTCCTTGAGGTTCTCGAACGCCTGCTGTTGCTCGTCGGTCCATTGCCAGCGTTTGCCCTTCTTAAGAAGGCTGGTGAGTGGGACTACCAATTTGGCGAAGTCCGGTACGAACCGCCGGTACCAGGATGCTATCCCGAGGAATCGCCTAACGCCTCTGACATTTGTTGGGGCCGCCAGTTCCTGAATAGCCGCTACCTTGTCTGGGTCTGTGTGAATTCCTCTGCGGCTCACGACGTGACCTAAATATTTCAAATCTGTCTGGAAAAACTCGCACTTCTCCTTGTTGATTTTCAAATTAGCCGCTCTTAAACGTCGAAATACTTCCTGTAAATTGTTCATGTGTTGTTTCAGCGTCTTTCCTATTACAATGACGTCGTCCAGGTAAGCAAATGCGTGTGGTTCCATCTCCGGTCCAATGACTTGGTCCAATGCCCTTTGGAACGTCGCGGGTGCCGAATGTAGGCCGAACGGCATAACTTTCCATTGAAAGAGTCCCCTTCCTGGTACTGTGAACGCGGTATATTGCTTGCTTTCTGGACTCATTGGTATTTGCCAGTAACCGTTCTTGAGATCAAGTGTACTAATGTATTGCGCGTCGCGGAGTCGATCGAGAATATGTTGTATACTCGGCAGTGGGTATGCGTCAGGCACTAATCTTGCATTTAGCTGACGATAATCCACGCAAAGTTGCCATTGCCCATTCTTCTTTTTAACAAGAACAATTGGTGCACTGTAAGGGCTATGTGAGGGCTCGATACAGCCTTTTTCCAGCAGCTCTTCTATCTCCTTGTTAATTATCGCTTGCATTGCAAGGTTCTTAGGGTAATACCTTTGCTTTATTGGCCTATCATCTCTCATGACGATTTTATGGGTCGTTATGTTGGAAGGTTCTTCCAGAATCTCGAATTTCTCATGGTCTGTTTTTAGGAATTCCTTGATGATGTGTTGGTCTTCTTTTCGCGAGTTGTTGGTTTCTGCGCCTGGTTCAGAGTGGCTCTCTCCCTGGATCGCACCTCGCTGCTATGCAACCACCTGTTGACATGGAAACTTGATTGCCGGGGTTCATGTTAAGCACTTCTGTTGCATTTGCCCTCTGTTCGCTGTGTTTCGGAACCGCACCTTGCAATGATGGCGTCACCGGTCGCGCACTTGGAGAAACACCGCGATTCCACTGCACTTCAAGTTCGCATAACCTGTCGATCACCTCGACGGACAGATCAGGCGACATCATAAACCCGGAGAGCACTTTACGAAGTTCGTCGACCGTGCCTTTTGATTCCACACCGAATTCACGTAAAATCTCCTGCAGATTTTCTTTCGGAACATTATAAATCCACCGTTTACCCATTTCGATTTTCCGTTTATTTCGTGTAACAGTTTCCGCGTTATTTCTTTGCACGATGTTTTTCTATTTTGTTCCGTTTATTTCGCGTAACTGTTCCTTTGAAATACCGCGTTATTTTTTTGCACAATGTTTTTTTTTATTTGAATTCGCCGTTAGCACAGTTTAGCGTTCAATTATTTGTTCGATTTACCGTTCGCTTCGCGTAACTGTTTATAATACCGTTTTTTTCTAAAGTACCGTTTTTTTCGCGATTCAGCACAGCACTATAGTTTTTGATTTTTCTCGGAAACTATTGTCCCTGCTCGGGCGCCATTTTGTAACGAAGTTTCTTGCCGGGGTATACTCAGTCTCGCCAGAGTCCCGTACCGAACACTTAAATAAAAAGCTTTCGGTTTTCTTTTGACAGTTTTTCGACTATTTATTCACCGCAATTCAAAGTTTTATTTTTTCGGTATTTTATTGCTAACAGTATTTCTTAAAACTAGTTCCTTTAGTTCTATCGTCCGCTGAATAGCACTCAGTCCGTAAAAATACAAAATCTATATACGCACAGTTCTAGAATACGAGGTTTTATGATTGTCGGCGTCAGCCACTACGAGATACTAGCATTTACTTTGATTCAGGATCGGCGTCCGCTTAAAAGCACTCAGCCACGACGAGGTACTAAAATTTACTTGGAATTGGGATTGGCGTCCGCTTAAGAGCACTCAGCCAGGACGAGGTACTAAAATTTACTTGGAATTGGGATTGGCGTCCGCTTAAAAGCACTCAGCCAGGACGAGGTACTAAAATTTACTTGGAATTGGGATTGGCGTCCGCTTAAGAGCACTCAGCCAGGACGAGGTACTAAAATTTACTTGGAATTGGGATTGGCGCCCGCTTAAGAGCACTCAGCCAGGACGAGGTACTAAAATTTACTTGGAATTGGGATTGGCGTCCGCTTAAGAGCACTAGGACGAGGTGCTAAAATTTACTTGGAATTGGGATTAGCGTCCGCTTAAGAGCACTCAGCCAGGACGAGGTACTAAAATTTACTTGGAATTGGGATTGGCGTCCGCTTAAGAGCACTCAGCCAGGACGAGGTACTAAAATTTACTTGGAATTGGGATTGGCGCCCGCTTAAGAGCACTCAGCCAGGACGAGGTACTAAAATTTACTTGGAATTGGGATTGGCGTCCGCTTAAGAGCACTAGGACGAGGTGCTAAAATTTACTTGGAATTGGGATTAGCGTCCGCTTAAGAGCACTCAGCCAGGACGAGGTGCTAAAATTTACTTGGAATTGGGATTAGCGTCCGCTTAAGAGCACTCAGCCAGGACGAGGTACTAAAATTTACTTGGAATTGGGATTGGCGCCCGCTTAAGAGCACTCAGCCAGGACGAGGTACTAAAATTTACTTGGAATTGGGATTGGCGTCCGCTTAAGAGCACTAGGACGAGGTGCTAAAATTTACTTGGAATTGGGATTAGCGTCCGCTTAAGAGCACTCAGCCAGGACGAGGTACTAAAATTTACTTGGATTTGGGATTGGCGTCCGCTTAAGAGCACTCAGCCACTACGAGGTACTAGATGTTCAAGGTTTGACGACTTGGAGCACGAGATGCCAAAAGAGAGCGAATTCAGCGCGGTGGGCCCTTTTATACACCGATCAAAACAACTCCGCTGCAGTCGTTTTTCTTGTGCACATTCTGGAATTTTCTAATGTGCATAGCGGCACACAATGTACTTGTTGTTGTTGTGCTTATTTCGAGAAATATTTCTTGTGATTTTGTTGGTAGTTCTTGTTCACATTCCAGAATTTTCTAATCTGCATAGCGGCACACAACGTACTTGTTGTTGTTGTGCTTATTTCTAGAAACAAATTCTTGTGATTTTGTTGGTAGCTTCCCACGCTCTAATTTAATTTTTGCTTGCTGGTTTCGTGTCTCAGTCTGTGTTGTAGTTGTTGTAAACAGTATTCCACCTGATATTATTAGTAATTTCTCAAGGCTCTGCTTTAATTTTTGCTTGCTGGTTTCGCGTCTCGGTCTGTGTTGTAATTGTTGTAAAAAAAGTATGTGGTTCATGTATTCTGTGTGACTGTGGTTTTTTTATCCCTTTGTTAGCAAGCGAGTTAATGTGGTTGTTGTTGTTATTGTTAGTTTTGCATATTTTCGCCTTTGCTAAGTTGTTTTTTTTTTCTTTTTATTGTTCTTGATAGAATTTATTCCACCTGAAGTTGGGTCCGCACAACCCAGGTCACCGCGTTTTCAGTTTACGTTTACTAAAAACGGGTTCGGTTGGGATGCAGGCCAGGTTCTACACCCGGAGTTGTAAGAAAAAATATTTTTTCTTACACATCTTCAATATTTCAGTCAATTTACCACCAACATTAAACATATATCAGGCAAGGACAACATTGTCGCTGACACGATGTCCAGAATTAACGTCATTAATTTACCTGCCTGTCTTCCAACACACGAGATGGAAAGGGAGCAGAGCGATGATGAAGAGTTGAAACATCTGTAAGGCCATATATTCCAAAAACCCTGCGACGCAAAATTTTCGACAACATTCATGGCATGTCTCATCCCAACGGTCGGGCAACCCAAGAACTTATGGGCCGAACGATTCAAACATGTGCACATCGATATCGTTGTTATGCCGCAGTGTGATGGTTACCGATACTGCCTAACGATCATAGACCGCTTCACAGTAGTAAGCGCATTCTTTAATGGATTGGTCAGCCGATTCGGATCACCACAACAATCACGAGTGACAGAGGCTCGCAATTCGAATCAAAATTTTTTGATGCATTTACAAAGTTAATCGGCTGTAATCGCACTCAAACAACTGCTTATCATCCAGCATCAAATGGCATGATGGGGCGATGGCACAGATCCCTTAAAGCAACAATTATGTCTCATTCTTCAACCCATTAGATCAACACACTTCCAGTTCATGTGAGTTCATTCATGCATTCTCTTCCGTGATAGATACGCTCAGCCCCGTCCGTACATCACAATAAAGCCCTGACCTTTACATATAAAACACTACATACGTGCACTCATGTATTCATTCGTGTGGATGAAGTAAAGAAGCCTCTCGAACAACCATACCGTGGACCATTTGAAGTAATGGTACGGTTTAACGAATTCGTTTTCAAAATAAACGTGGAAGGCCACCCTACAACGATCTCCACCGAGCGACTTAAACCCGCCTATGTCGAAGTAAATACATCACTCATACCCACAGAGCAGGAAAGCGCGTTAACAGACCAAAGTGGAACAACTTCAGTATCCTGCAGTTACAGGTGGTGTTCACGCGAAAAACCCACCGTCTCCCGTCGCTTTTCCCTTGGCGACAAACCCCACACAAATCAATCAGCAACCCCGCTGAACACGGCTCAAGCGGACCCCATTCCGTCTCGTTCCGTTCTCTTTTCTTCTCTTTCACAGATAGATGGCGGTGGTTCCGGTTAGAACCATTCTTCATTCTTACAAGTGACCGAGTAGTGAGTGCACGCGAGTTCAAGAACATATCGAGAACCAACCAGACCGAAAGCGTCAACCCCCATCCCAGTACGACTCGAAATTCGCCTATCGGTAGTGAATCAGCAGCCCACGACGGAGCTACAGCGAGATCACGACGCTCCCGAACAAACTGCTTAACGCATCCATAGAGCACCCGAGTGAGGCATTTGGAAAACCACACAATATCAATTCTAGGCGCGAGAGAAACGCGCAGCCGCAAGTGAGTACATTTACTAGTTTTATTCCCCCCCAACCCCTTGACTCTTCGAGCCATCCCACGCGCTCGGAGATCGAGAGAAACATTTGGTCATTCGAACCGGATTTTACGCCGGCAAAACCCCCATTCCCCCCTATTACAATTATACTATATAAAAATTATAATTTATACTATATTAAAATTATAATATTACAAATAAACTCCCCGTGTTTCGGTTCGGCGTCGCGCAGCATCATTTGGTTCCACGCGGTTCTTCTCCCCCCTGAAAGTGCCCGTGTGACCAATTGTGTTCCCCAGAATAATTCGTGTCTAAATATTAAAAATTTAATATTCTACCATAAATTTTCACCGGTTAACTTCTCGTAACGGTATCGAGAGTTACCGTTGCCCCCAAACAAAAGTTTTAGCTCCAGCGTGGAATTCTCAACGCACCAAAAACCACCACCTTTTCACAGGCGCAAGCACTACTCTCTCGTTTTGCGGAGTTGCTTTGTGCTTTATCCGCAGCAAGCGTCGGTGACATCGTGCGGGCAGCGCACAAGCAGCGGCTACCCTGTTGGAAATGGCGTTTGCAGAAGTAGTTGAAGTAGTTAATTTTAAACTACTTCGACTAGTTGGAATTAAATTACTTTTGTATAGTAATATAAAATTAACCCCAAAAATTGTGTACCCCGAAATAAAATAAATTAAAGAGCATCTCGATATTATTAATCAGTGGTTTTTTTCATTTTTATTTTTTTTTTTTGTGTGCCACTCATTCAACACGAGTGTTTTGAGTTTTTTGTTCGGCATACCCCCTCCCCACGGTGTTAAATCATCACAAATAATTTAATAATAAATTATTATTATTAATAACCCCCCCCCCCCCCAAAATAAATAAACAATAAAATTTTATATACAAATACAATTTCTCGCACGAGTGATTCGGTTACCATGGACCCCCTTACGAAATTCATCAGCGTGACTGAAACACTGGAGGAGTTCGAGAAGGAATTCAACGACATTCCGGAACGTGAACATTCGGCATCCACCCTGGACACCCATCGTGAGGAACTGAAGGCGGTCTGGTCCGATTTGAAACAAGCATACAACGCATGCTTGGAATCCACCATCATGGCAGCGAATCCATTAGCAGTCGACGATCCCAAAACCGCGGAGGTAACTGTCGTAAAAAGCCAATACCGACGCAGTTACCAGATTTATGTTCGTTTCTCCGCCAAGATTAGCGAGCTGCAGCATCTCGCTGCCCCCTACCCTCCCCAACTTCGCCATCCTCGTTATCCCGTGCCTCTGCACTGGAGGCAACAGTCCACTCGAATCTCTCCGGACATAATATTAGTTTACCGCCGTGTGACACCGCGATTTTTAACGGCGATTACGAATCATGGCCAACGTTTCGCGATATGTTTTCAGCTCTCTACATCCGCAACAATCGGTTATCCCCCATCGAAAAGTTGTTTCACCTCAATCAAAAGACACGAGGTGAAGCAAAAGAAATAGTTCAGAAATCCCCCCTCACCGACGCCGGTTTTGAGCAAGCTTGGCGGAACCTCACCGATCGCTTCGAGAATAAGCGAATTCTTGTTAACGTTCAACTCCGAACGTTATTCAATTTAACCCCAATTACCAAAGAATCGGGAGTGGCTATTAAACGTCTCCAACGAGAGATTAATAACTGCCTCTCAGCTCTCACTTTGCATGATGTCGATGTGAACAGCTGGGACGCAATTATTGTGCATCTCTGCTCCACTCGCCTCCCCGAACACACCCTCTCGTTATGGGAACAATCTATTACTCTCAAACGCGAAATCCCAAGATGGCGCGAAATGGACGCATTTCTCACCTCCCATTTCCAAACTTTGGAAACTGTTGACGATATCCGGAAGTCCGCCAACCCCCCTAAAAAAGCGTCGCATACATCTACGCGCGCTCCCCCCAACCCGAAGCCTGTGAATACGTTCCAGGCTAATATGGTTTCGACCAGCTGCAGATTATGCACTGATCAACCGCATTCGCTCCGCAGATGCCCACGGTTTCTGGCAATGAATTTGGACTCTCGTTGCGAGGTGTTATGGGTAGAGTCCGAATGAGAGTTCGGTTGGGGGGCCGAGGCCTCCTCGCGATGTAATAGTGTGTGATGTCGCTGGTTGCACGACATACACGTGAACGCACTTTTACACTCTTTTACGTGATGTGAGTGCGCCAAGCAGTTGGAACAAAAATGAATTCGTTGAACTGTCGCCCAACGAGAGTCAAAATTCCGTCCGGCTTCACGCTACGAAAATGGACAGCAAATCACCCCGCTCTTCTAATTGGGATCCCACCACAAGATCTCTTAAACAAAGACTTTCTTGAATTAGAAGATGGTAGCAATACCAAAACTCTCGGCCTCCGTTGGAATGCCAAAACTGATCATTTCAACATAGAGTCAAAACCCTTTGACCTCTCCCCCACATATACTAAGCGCGAGGTGTTATCTCGGATTGCAAAACTGTTTGACCCGGCAGGATGGCTTGCTCCAGTCATTGTCGTTGCAAAAACCATTATGCAACAACTCTGGCTGGACGGCATCGGATGGGACGACCCACTCACTCCCATCACTTTACAACGTTGGCTTCAATTCGTGCAATGTTACCCCCATATCAATCTCCTCAAAATACCCCGATGGATTCACTTCACCCCAGGCAGTACCGTGGAAATTCATGCTTTTTGCGATGCTTCCGAGAAAGCATACGCTGGCGTGATCTACGTGCTCACTCGTAACTCAGGCAGCACTTCGACTTACTTGCTCTTTGCCAAAACGAAGGTCGCCCCAATCAAAACCATATCGATCCCTCGATTGGAACTCTGCGGAGCTGCTCTCCTTGTCGATATGATTGACGCAATTGTTCCCCATCTCGACTTTCCACATTATGACCTTCACTGTTGGACCGACTCGACTATAGTGCTGGCGTGGTTGAAACGACCACCCTGCACATGGACGACGTTCGTCGCCAACCGTGTCGCGAAAATCGTCGAGGTGGCGGACAGCACTCACTGGTACCACGTCGACTCGGAGAGTAATCCAGCGGATCTTGCCAGCAGAGGCATGTATCCGCTGGATTTGCTTCACACCCCGCTCTGGTAGCAAGGACCTGCATGGCTGCGGCAAGCGAGGACGCAGTGGCATCACTATACTGCCCCCCACGAGTTCGAAACTGAGTTGGAGGCTAAGCCCATCAAAACCAATTTCACCTATTACCACCAATATGAGGACCCCTTAGAAAGATTCTCTTCTTTCCCGCGAGCCCTTCGCGTATTGGCGTATGCTTTTCGGTTCCTGCAGCATACGCACCCCCATTACCGCCCTCATTTTCGGCGCGAAACTACTCTCATCGACTCCGATGAGATTCAAGCCGTTCAGACGCGGCTCATCATTGTCGCGCAAAAAGTTCATTTCAGCGACGAATATCATTGTCTTGAAATGAAACAAACTCTTAAGCGCAAGAGTTCGATTCTCTCGCTTAACCCATTTCTCTCACACGACGGGCTCCTCCGCGTGAGCGGACGGTTAATCTCTTGTCCATCTCTCTCGTACGATGAACGCCACCCTATTTTGCTCCCCTACAATAGCGTCTTCACCCGTCTCTTGGTTCGGTTTATCCATGACATCAGCTTACACGGTGGAAACCAGCTGATGCTGCGCTTGCTCCGCACGCGGTACTGGATACCCAAGGCCAAGAACATGGTCAAAGCCACCATTCACAATTGTAAGCCTTGTTTACTTCAAAAGAAGCAAGTACGCACCCAACTTATGGCCGCTCTACCCCCTGAGCGCACCACACTCTCTCGCCCCTTTGCTGCCACCGGTTTGGACTTCGCTGGACCGTTCGACATCAAGAACTACACTGGAAGAGCCTGCCTCATCACCAAAGGCTACGTTTGCGTCTTCGTGTGCTTTGCGACGAAGGCCATACACCTCGAAGCTGCCAGCGATTTGTCAACCCCGACATTTCTCGCTGCCTTTGGACGATTCAGTGCCCGCCGAGGATGTCCCTCTGATGTATACTCCGACAACGGACGAAATTTCGTCGGAGCAGCGAAGACCCTTCGACGAGAATGGGAATCAGTGATTCAACACACTCAGGACGCTATTGTCTCCCAATACGCTCATCAACGCCTGCGATGGCATTTCATTCCCGCTGCCGCTCCGCACATGGGCGGACTCTGGGAAGCTGGAGTAAAAAGCTTCAAACTCCACTTCCGCAGATTCGCTGGCGATCTCCGCTTCACGTTTGAAGAGTTTTCCACCATACTCTCCAAAATCGAAGCTTGCTTGAACTCCAGACCCCTTAATAGCATGTCAGAAGATCCTTCGGACCTGCAACCCCTAACCCCAGGACATTTTCTAGTCGGCGGCCCGCTCTTGGCTGCGGCAGAACCCGAAACATTACAATCTCCATCCAGAATTGTGAATCGATGGCAGAAGGTCAGAGCTGTCTATCAGCAGTTTTGCTCCCGGTGGAAAAACGAATATCTCACCGAACTCCACAAACGGAGCAAATGGAAGTTCCCCCAAACTAATTTAAAAATTAACGACCTGGTTGTCTTACGAGATGACAACCTCCCCCCAACAAAATGGAGACTCGGTCGTATAATTCATGTTTATCCCGATTCTGACGATAGAACCCGTGTCGCGGACGTCCGAACCGAACAAGGAACCATAACACGACCCATTAGCAAAATGGTACTGCTCCCCTCTGAGGCGTCGCCAACTGCGAGCTTTTCGCACCCCAGCGAATCCCCCTAAACAACTTTTACTTATATCTTATCTTTTTAGCCATGAATCCAAAGGAAGCACCCCCCCACCCTAACCTATCGTACTTTCTTCCTCCAACAGATCCAGGATCCCGAGGTCAAATGGTCCCTTGACGATGCGGACTACCCGTTCTCCCTATCGCCAGCAAGCAGCAAAGCTGAGACTTCAGCCACCGAGATCGACGCTGCTGACGCCGGAGCCGCCCCGGCTACCCAAAACTCGGTGTCTGAAGCCAACCCCCCGGCACGCGAAGCCAACCCCCCGGCACACGAAGCCAACCCCACCTCGGCTGGACCAAACGAGACGCAGGATTCTCTCCATATGTCCATCAGTAAGGCAGGCTGGTCGGCCCATTGGATGGACGACGTCCCCTCCACCAGTCGTCACCCCCCTCGAGCCATGTCCCCGGGGCGCCAGCGCGGCAATCCTGGGCGTGTGCCACCAGCCTGGGTTTCGTTCCCAGCGGAAGAAGTATTGCCTGGCTTCAAGAGGGCCATGGAACGCGAGGCCGAGAAACAACGTCCCGCCTTGCAACGAGTGCGCGCTGGCGATCGTCTCGCCCGCCACCCCGTGCGGCGTGAGACCTTCGCCTGCCGGCTTTGTTTTGGTCCTCATCCGTTGAGGCTGTGCGACCAGTTCCTCGGGCAGTCCTCCGAGGAGCGCTTGCGAACGGTTCGCCGGTTGGAGTTTTGCTCCAACTGTTTGGCCTATTCGCACCGTGACGCGCACTGCTCCAGCCACGCCAAATGTCGGTGGTGCCAGAAAACCCACCACACCCTCCTTCACTCCACCATCCCGACCAAAACAGCCCGAGCTGTCACTGCCCAATCACCCCAAACACGCCAAACCCCCACGGTCTCCGCTCCGTTGGTCCCTGTGCGGGCCTTATCGACAACCCCCACCTCTTTGGCGCCCCTGCTGCAGCGTTCCATCGTATTGCGACCAACCTCGCTGATACGTCTGCGCGGAGTGGATGGTTTTGTATACGAGCGTGCGCTGCTGGACTCGGGGTGCGAGATGTCAGAAATCTCGCGCACCCTCATTTCCCCTCTGGGACTCACCCCACTCCAACTTGGGCGGGACCAGGTGGTCTTGCTCACGGTCCGTCCGCGCGGTGCGGATGCTGAGACCATCGACTTCCATGCCATCGTGTCCGACTGGAAAACGGTCAATCCGACCCGATGCTTGGATGCTCGGTTTCAGCATCTGTATACCAACGTCAAGCTGGCGGATCCGGAGTTCCACACCACCCACCACGTTCGACTGCAGCTCGGGTGCGATGTCATTACCCGACTATATCTGCCCGGGTCGTTGCCGTATGTGCTTGGGCAGCCATTCGCGCAGAACTCCGTCTTCGGATGGGTTCTGTCAGGAAGCGTCTGCACTTAAGGTGGGGACGTATGCTTTGCCGCCCCGTGCAGCGCCCTTTAATTCCGCGGATGCAGCCCAATCTGCTGGTCACTCCGCCCCGCGGAGTCCCTGACCAACCTGATGGTTAAACCCTAAAACCCTCAGGTATCCGCGGCTAAAGCGAGGAACCCCTCTTCGTGCGTCTCTAACCTGTGCAAAGTTGCAGTACTGCAAGGCGGGCGGGATGTTCACGCGAAAAGCCCACCGTCTCCCGTCGCTTTTCCCTTGGCGACAAACCCCACACAAATCAATCAGCAACCCCGCTGAACACGGCTCGAGCGGACCCCATTCCGTCTCGTTCCGTTCTCTTTTCCTCTCTTTCACAGATAGATGGCGGTGGTTCCGGTAAGAACCATTCTTCATTCTTACAAGTGACCGAGTAGTGAGTGCACGCGAGTTCAAGAACATATCGAGAACCAACCAGACCGAAAGCGTCAACCCCCATCCCAGCACGACTCGAAATTCGCCTATCGGTAGTGAATCAGCAGCCCACGACGGAGCTACGGCGAGATCACGACGCTCCCGAACAAACTGCTTAACGCATCCATAGAGCACCCGAGTGGAGGCATTTGGAAAACCACACAATATCAATTCTAGGCGCGAGAGAAACGCGCAGCCGCAAGTGAGTACATTTACTAGTTTTATTCCCCCCCCCCCCCCCCCATCTTGGATCTTCGAGCCATCCCACGCGCTCGAGGGTCAAAGAAACATTTGGTCCTTCGAGCCAGATCCCCACGAGCTCGGAGACCACCCCCAATCTCTTGACTCTTCGAGCCATCCCACGCGCTCGGAGATCGAGAGAAACAGGTGGCCTGCAAAACCGCGTACTTACGCCCAAAAACAACGCAATGAATCCGTGACTCCTCAGTAAAATTCAAGTCACTCCGGAGGGGCTAGTGTGGCATCACTGTCTGTTCAGAAGACAGCCATTTTGATAGTTTTTGACAGTTCGTTCATGTAAAGTGGAGGTAGAAGAATTTAGTTGATTGTAGACACGTGTTATTTCATTTCATGTAATAAAGCTATTAATTAAAACACAATAACTTGTTTCTACATTTTTGTGGCGACTAATGCGATTCTTACTCCATCTTTTGGTAAAAAGATTTGGCTGTCAGACATTTTCTGGTGTTTTGACAGATAGATTTTTGGCAGAATACTCAGAAGACGCGCAATTTTTACTATTATTGATTTACTTTATTTCGCTGCAATACAGTCTATATAAAATGTAGTTTTCTTTCAACTTTCAAAATAAAGACTCATAATCTTACACAACATACAATTTAGTCGTATTCATTGTGCGTTGGAAGCATGCATTAAGTTTTTCCGACAAAGAAATAAGTTCAATGTTAAAATTTCATTTGTTTAATACGAGTATAATACTATATATGTACAATATATACTTTTTTCAAAATATATTTCCTGTAATATAATATGTGTAGTAGTAAATATTGCAAAGCAAACAAAATATAAGTGTATCTCTTTATTTGAAGTTAAAATTTTAAATCAATGGTAAGTATTATGGTTTGGAAAATGGAGCTGGTTTGGAAAATAAACCCCCGTATTTATATTTCGGTTACATTAATTTACTTCATGAAATCGTCACGCCGATGTCCTTCAAAAAGGGACCGTACTGCATGCAATGAAAGTGTTTGAGTTGTGTACAGCGCGCTGTTATTCGTGGCAGATGCGCATGCAAAGCGGGTAGGATTTCTTCGATAGCTGATCAAGCGACTCGATAGGAACGCTTTTTAAATTGAAGAAGCAGCAATTTGTTATGTTGAATGGTCAGGAATAAATATATAGCCTAGCCACACAGTAAGTTTAAAGGTCCACCTCAACAAATGTCCGGCGTAAACGCCTTGGGACAGACAAGGTGCTTGCTCCCGAAGAGTTCTAGCACTCAGAATATTGTTGCGTGCCTTTGTACAAGGCAGTAGAGATTAAAAAGCCGGTTAGTTTGGCGATTATGATCTGAAGTTTATTTCGGACCGCACGGGTTTATATATCCGCGCCCTATTCTTGATCTTAGAGTAAACATAGTGGAATATATTAAAACATATATTATTACCATTCTATCTTACTCTAAATTCCATATGTAATTTGTGATCTACTTCAAAATTCATTTCCACTCGATTTTCACTCAATGTCTAGCGTGCAGAAAATTTGCTCTTGGCCAATTATAATTATTTTCTTAAATACTGGGCGTTACTTATCACTCATTGAGCATTTAATGTTTTTGTTGTTTTTCACTAGTCTTGTTTAACTTCTTGCGCTGGCGTATGCTAGCATATATCGGTCACCAGGCAATTGAACTCAAAAATACAAACTCAGCAGGAAGTGCTTGTGACGTAGTTACGTCGTAACTCTTTCGTTCGAGTACATGAGCGTATTTCGGGTATTGGAGGTACTAAGTATGTGGGCACACAACAAATTCGCCTTTCTCAAATACTACAATTTACCGGCGCAGGTCCTCCGCTCGACAGTAGGTTAGCCCTGAAATGAAGTGCGAGATGTGGTGTCTGCGTCTGGCGTGAAGATGAGTAGTGGATTGATTTGTGGTTGGGAATAGTCAAACAGCAGGAGAATGAAAAATCAAATTATATAAACAGTGACAATTTTCATCAAAATCAATAAACAATGACAATTTTCATACATTACCAATTAATCAACACAAAAATATAAAAAATTTAACATAAATAATACCAAAACTGTCAAAACGGCCACAACAAATACCAATTTTAACAGATAAAATTTGTGAAATAATAAAAAACCTCTCAATTGCTTGGGACCAGGCGAGAGGCTTCTTCATACTCTTTGCAGGTATGCTTTGCTCTTAGCTGGCTTTTCTCTCCTCCCTCTTCCTATCCAAAACCTGAACAACTCCCGTTAGCAGAGCAGGCGGTTGTGTTTGCACTGTAGTTTGAAGCATGACAAGTTGAAGGCATAACACTCAGCTTGTCACGTTTAACTTGCTTGCAGTGTCCGCTTAGCCGCTTGAGCTGCTAACATTCGCACTTACTTTACAGTGGGCGGTGATGACGAAATTTTGCATAGATTTCATGAACATTCGTGGCTGGAGGGCGAATTATTTCGCGGTCTATGCTCATTTGTGTACTCGTCCACATATAACGGCACTGGGTGAGACTCAGGTGGACTAGGGTGTAGATCCAGTGGACTTTCGGATGCCTTGGTACCGTCTACTGCCATTGTTTTCTCTACATAGAGGCCACGTTAAATTCAAAATCCAGTCGCACATCCTGCACTTCTACTTCAGGATGTGCGCCCGAGTCTAGAAGCCCGAGTCTAAAGAGGCTACCCACTTTTGACAAACTGGATGGTCTCACTGGTTCGATTTCCGAAATCTTGAACTCGTACCCGAAATTGTTGTTGCTAGTGATTTTAGTGTTCATAATTCCGATTGGCTCCGCCATTCGAGTCACACAGCTGCGTTGTTTGTATGTTTGCACGTTGAACTATTTGCTGAGTTAATAACTTGGCTCAACTTGTGAAGGAACCAACGCATCTTCCTTGCGTTGAAGGGCAAAGCTAAAATATTCTGGACCTACTAATTTCAAACTTCACATCATCATACATCTTGGTAGTTCGGACCATACAATTTCTGCTACCTTCTCATATTCTAGTCTTCTGCTTTTGTGCTTTTGTGTGTTATCTGCTTCGTAATTAGCCTTGAAGCGGATAGCGTGGCTTTATGAGAAGGCGAACTTTAATGGTCTGAATTAATTTTTCAGGCATTTCAATTGTGTTTCAGCGATAGAAACATACACGCCCCAGCGAAGTTAGTAAAGCAGATAATTTTACTGGGCATGCGGTCTTTCATTCCAAGTAAATATATTTAAGCCTAAAGATCTTATGGTTTAATGCGAGTTGCATACAGGCAGTCAGGTCTAAGGAAGTAGCGTTCAAAAATTGGCAGGCACAGAAAACTGCCGAAACTGAACTGCTTCGCTAAGAGGCCAGAAAAAGCTGCAGTACCACTGTAAGGCGCGAAAAGTTTCCTTACGAACAGCGACTTAGAAATAGAGATCTTGAATACCGTAAAGGTATCAAGAGCTTCTGGTCGTTCGTGGGAAAAGTGAAGAATCAGACATCCTTGTCTATTCCAATTCTCCTCTCGAACGGCCAGATTTTCACACACTCGGTTGACAAGGCAAACTTATTAGCCAAAATGTTGGCTTCAGACAAATGTTGGCTTTCTTCCAGAAAGCAGTCGGGGGTGTATCTTGTGCTAAGCCCGAGATTACTTTCGAACGCGAGCATTTTAAAAAGTTCTTGCAGGACTCAATGTCAATAAATCATCGAGACGGAACAAATCGAAACAAATCAGCTCTGGCTCGCCCCTTGCGCAATCTCTTAATCACCTCAGGAGTTTTCCGCTCTCCTGGAAGATTGCCAACGTGCATCCAATCCCTAAAAAAGACGAGGCTGCGAACGCTGCAAATTATCGACCCATAGCAATATGCTCTACGGTTTACAAAGTCATGGAGAGCGTGGTAAATTTTAAGTTGTTGAGGTATATAGAGCGAAGTTAGTTGCTCAGTGATCGCCAATAAGGTTTCCGTGCACACCGCTCCACTGGAGACCTAATGGCGTTCCTCCCCGTAAGACCCACAGCTGCATGTTAATTCACAAGCGAGTGTAGGGTAATCCCTTTTTGTGATGCAATGTACGCTCGTAATCTCTCTCAAGTTAATCATATTGTAAATGACCTTAATAGGATATTGGATCTTATATTCCTTAATAATGACCTAAATTATTATTTAACTAGGTGCTACATTCCTCTGACTAAAGAATCTATACACCATGTGGCTATTATTCTTAAGTTCAGTTTTTATGATTCTTCATATCCAACTGAGAAACCATCGGAGTTTCTTTATAATTTCAGTAAGGCAAATTACGCGTTCCTTAATTCATATTTTAACAGTATTAACTGGGTGTCAACTCTGAAGTCATTGGACCTGCAGAATATGTATTTTACTTTCAAAGCGATCCTGGATGAGGCCTTTGATCTATTCGTACCTAAGCGAGTTTCGAGATCGCGTACTCGTTTACCGTGGTACAACAAACTTCAAACTTAGCTATTTTTAGTAATTTTTGTATAAATGCAATGGATAATGGCATGCAAGTTGACGTACTGTATACGGATTTTGCCAAAGCCTTCGACAGAGTTAGTCACTCCATTTTATTGCATAAATTAAATGTAATTGGGATTCACTCAATATTTCTGAAATGGATACAGTCTTATCTATTAAGAAGAAAACTAATTGTAAGAACTGATGGGCATTTTTTTGCCCCTATTGAGGTAAAATCTGGTGTCCCTCAAGGAAGCCATTTAGGACCTGTTTACACATACTATTCATTAATGACTTACCTGGGATTTTCAAAACCTGTAATTGCCTGATGTACGCTGATGACGTAAAATTATTCATGACCGTTAAAGACCTTTGTAGTTGCAAACTGTTTCAGGATGACATAAACTCGCTAATTGCTTGGAGCAGCATAAACAAATTGTGTTTGAATATTTCAAAATGCAATACGCTAACTTATACTCGTAAGCAATTAGCAATTCAGTATGACTACTCTTATGATGGAATAAATCTCTTTCAGAAAGTTTCCTCGATCAAGGATTTAGGAGTTTTATTCGACTGTAGGTTTTCTTTCAATTTGCATTATGATTACGTAATTTCCAAGTCCAACTCACTTCTTGGTTTCCTAAAGAGAAATTCTACAGAATTTTCGGATATATTTACATTAAAAACTATTTTTGTGAGTTTGGTAAGATCTCTCCTTGAATTTTGTTGTATCATTTGGAATCCCTCCTATGATTGTCATACTGCTAGATTAGAAAAAATACAGAAGCGTTTCACCAGATTCGCACTGAGACGATTTTACGGCCCAGAAAACATGCCAGCTTATGTTGAGCGTTGTCGCTTGTTAGGGCTACATAGCTTAGCTCAAAGAAGAAATACTCTGGAGGTACTCTTCATAAAGGATATTATTGATAGCAAAATTGATGCTCCAGGTCTATTAGAAAGTATAGATTTTTATGTCCCCATGAGAACACTTAGGTGTAGGGATCCTTTTATTACTAAATTCCATAGAACAAATCTTGGGAAAAATGAACCCATCTCAAAATGCTTGTCTGTTTGCAACGTGGTATCTAATGCCTTAGACTTCAGTTCAAACAGATTTAGATTTAAAAATGATTTGTTAAGATATTTTGATACACATTAATTGTATATTTAGTTTTTAAGTTATCTGTTAGGGCCGCCCAGTAGATGAAATAAATAAACAAACAATCCGTGTCCCGTCCTCGATGTGAGTGGTGTGGATATTAATGAGTAGACAGCTCTTGATGTTCTGGGCATGACGATCCAGTGTGGCAATCCTTGCTGGAATAATCACATTTTGGATGTGTCGAAGGAAGCAGCTAAGTGCATAGGCTTTGTAAAGCGGTGTAAGGTCTACTTCAACGCTGTCGTTTTGCGATCTATATAAAACACCTATTTTCGTCCCAAAATGGAGTACAATTTACATATATGGTCAGGGGCTCTGGAACATATCTGCAGCTCCTGGACCGGGTTTAAAATCATGTGATAAAGCTTATGGGAGGCAGTAGGGTATCCAACTCTATTGAACCCTTACAGCATCGCCGGGATGTGGCGTGTGTGTAGTTATTCTACTGTTATTTTCATGGTAGATGCTCGAGGGAATTAGCCAACCAGGTATATAATAGATCCAGGTATATAAATTATTAATATAAAATAATATTATTTAAATAATAGAAGTCGTAAGTACAAAAGTGTAAGTGAAACAGACACAGCACTTGTGATGTGCATGTGCCAGGGTGTGCCGCCCCGGGGCGTGCTTTCTGAACCTTGATTTTATTAATGTAGCTGGGAAATTTATGGCCTCATTTCTGATCAAGGAAAAGTTTACGAAAGGTACATTAGCTACTCATCACTTCGTTTAATTGTGCATTTCTTGTCTGTAAAGCTTCGGTACGAAGCGTTTCGTTCGTGAACAGTGCTTTACATATTTTCGCTGGTCTGTCAAAGCTGTGTTTAGTTTTGTTTGAGGTACACACATTTTACACTACGATTTCTCTTTTCTTAACATTATCTATGGTTTCTATGATTTTGTTATGATTTCCCTTTTCTTCATAAGCAATAACGATCATCCACAAGAAATAGAAACACATTTACACCACAAAAAATAGAAACACAGTGCACATTAACCAAAACCATATTATTGGTAACTTATAAACATGCATCAATAATAAATTTAACAAATTCAATCTAACAGAATACGGAGAATCAAGCGAGGGGCTTATTTATGCTCTCCGCAGTAAAGCTCAGCATTTCGTTTGTTTTCACTCCTCCTCCTTCTTCCTGGTCGCGTTAGGAGTGCAGGCGGCTGTGAGTGCACCGTGGGCTGAAGCGCGGCAAAACAAAGGCATAACACTTGTCTTATCGCGTTTTGCTTTGCTTGCGACGTACGCGTGGCCGCTTGTACAGCTGACCTTATACTTCCTTACAGTGGGTGGCGATGACAAAATTCCGCATAGATGGGATGCGCTGAACTCCTTTTTCAGCCGTTTCAATTGGCAATTGTGTTTCAGGGATAGAAACATAAATGCTGCAGCAAAATTGGTAGAAAATAGAATTTTATTTGGTATGAGGTCTTTCATACCCCATAAAAGGATTTCCATTAAACCAAAAGACCATTCCTGGTTTAATGCGACTTGCAGACAAACTAAATTGCTGCGCAATCAGGCCAGAAATATGTGCAATGCCACTCTAAAGCGCCAAAAGTTCTTGAATACCATAAGGGTAGTAAGAACTTTTGGTCGTTCGTGGGGAGAGTGAAGAATCAAACGCGATCGTCTATTCCAACTCTCCTCAAGGATGATCAGATCTTCACTGACTCGGTTGATTAGGCAAACTTATTAGCCAAAATGATTGCTGAAGGCTGCTCTCTTCCTGAGAGTAGCCAACTACCCGTGATCGATGGTGTGTCTCATATTATGCCTGAGATGCACTTTCGAACGCGGGCTGTTAAAAGAGTGCTTGTAAACCTCAACGTGAATAAATCCTCATTTCAGCCCACGTGTTGAGAAAGTGCGCCGCAACACTGGCTCGTCCATTGCGCAATCTCTTTAACTTATAATATATTTCAGGAGTTTTTCCTATTTCCTGGAAGATTGCCAATGTGCAGCCAGTTCCCAAAAAAGGTGAGGCTACGAATCCTGCCAATTACCGGCCCATAGCAATCTGTTCAATGCTCTCCAAACTTATGGAGAGCATTATAAATTTTAACTTAATGCTCACCGCTCCACAGGCGATTTGATGGCGTTCCTCACTAAGCTGTGGAACAGTTGTGTTCACCAATTCGGTGAGAGTAAGGTTGTTGCTTTGGATATCTCCAAGGCATTTGACCGAGTGTGGCGAGTTTCCTCAGCGGCCGTTCTATTCGGGTTGTGATAGACGGCTTTGCTTCCGAAGAGCACTCCATAAATGCTGGAGGGTTTGGTCCTGTCTCCTACACTTTTTCTTATTTTCATCAATGACCTTCTGTCATTGACATCAAACCCCGTCTACTCGTTTGCTGATGACAGCAGCATTTGTCATTCATATTCATTCTCCAGGCGTCCTTCTATTCTGGAGATCATTGAAAAACGCAGAATTATTAATGACACACTCCAATCTGACCTCAATAAAATCCAAGAGTGGGGTCGAGCGAATCGGGTCGATTTTAATGCGCGTAAAACCCAATGCTGCCTGTTGACACACAAGCGTTTAGCGGGTGACAATTTTCCGCCTCTAAATATGGGCGGTGTGGATATTAATGGGTCGGAGGCTCTTGATGTTCTGGGCATGTCAATCTAATGCGATCTTCGTTGGAACGATTACATTTTTGACGTGTCGAATATGGTCGGGAGCTTCGCGAGCATATCTTCAGTTTTTAGACCGTGTAAAATGTCGTGCGTTAAAACTTATAGGGGACAGTAGGGTATCCAGCTCTATTGAAACCTTGGAGCGTCGTCGTGATATAGGGTGTATATCATTATTTTACCGTTACTTTCATGGTAAATGTTCATCTGAAGTAGCCAGCCTGATTCCTTCGGTTCAGGTATTTAGCAGAAATACTCGGCTTTCCAGAGTGATGCACCCCTTTTATGTCGCAATTCCTTTCCAACGAACCACGTATTATCGTGGGAATTCGTTTTTCGGTCTCGTCATTAGATTGTGGAATAATCTCCCTGCGAATGTCTTCCCCCCTCAGGGGGGCAGGTGCTCGGAAATGTTTAGGAACGGAATGTTAAACTTTACTTTCGTTTTGTAAGAATCAGAGGCCCATAAATTTACTTCTGATGATGCAGCTCTGCAATCAGGCTTCAATTGCCTTATAACTTGCTCCTTTAAGAGCAGTGCCTTCTCCGCATGTAACCTCTATCGGCGTGTCTTCCCACACGGAGTAGATCCAAGAATTAGCTGCACGTAGTTGCCTCCAGTACTGGTTTTTCTTCGGCATCACATTTATCTCGCAGTTATCCGGAAGGGTCCGTTTTCTCAAGAAAAGTTCAACTTCACATCTCGCAGTGTTGATATTGTAAAGCGGATGCCTCTGTGGGCACAATATTAATTGCTCCATTCTTTGACATTGAAACATTTCTTATTCCGCCAGACCGTAGTAGATTCTGGTCTTATACCACGGAGTTATTCATCGTACGGCCAGTTAAAGTAGCAATATATCATTTCTTCTAATTCCCAAAACTTTTTCAATTTGTAATTTTTTGAATTTATTCCCAAATTATTTTTAAAACTCTTTGTTATAAGGCTAACTTGAGATCCACTGTCTAACAGAACTCTGGCTTCAATAAATTTCCCGTTTTGATTCATAACCTTTATACGCGCAGTTGATAATAGAACACACTTGTCTTCAGTATCGCTTTTTAAAATAGCACTTTTGATATTTGTTTTATCTTGGTGAAAACATTGAATGATGTAAACCATTACAATTTTTACAATTAGCAGATAAACATGATTTGCTTGTGTGCCCACTTTTAAAACATTTTACACAAACTTTATATGTTAATGCTTTATTCCATTTTTCCGATGTTGATAATTGTCGGAATCTTGGACAATGAATTGCAGTATGTGCTATTTTACATCCCCTAATACATTTGCCATTTATATTAATTTCGGTTGATTTCCCAACGCCCTTAACTAATATTCTCGCACTTGTATTTCCGGGTTTGAATGCCGCTTCTAAGGCATAACATTCGGCATGCAAAAATTTTATTAAAGACTCGACATTTCGAATTTCTTTCGAATCTTTCAATGGATTTTCATATTTTAACCTCAAATCCTCCTAACAAGAACGTAATTTACAAAGGCCTGCAAAAGATCCTCTGCACTTAATTTTAAAACCTTTAGCGCTTGTATAAAGTATACCTTGTATATTTTCGCTGAATTTTTTAACACTATAACGATTCCCTACAACTTCAGGTGTTTCATCCTAACCAGAATGTAATTTACAGAGGCCTGCAAAAGATCCTCTGCACTTAATTTTAAAACCTTGTATACTTTCTCGTATATTTTCGCTCAATTTTTTAACACTATAACGATTCCCTACAACTTCAGGTGCTTTAACTATTCTCTTCAAATACATACTCGTTAAGAGGTGCTTGTTAGAGGTGCAAATTTGAAACACAACTTGCTGCCGAATCTTTTACCTTAGCTTTTAAAATGCACATTTTTTGTATATCAGGACTATTTTTCTTAGAACCAATTAGCTCTTCAAACAATTCCTTAAATGTATTCCACTTGGAATAGTCTCCGTCAAAATGTTTAATTTCTACCGTCGGCAGGCTGTAATGAGTTGGTAAATCTACCGACTTTTCTGCCGACCTATTACTTTCCCTTTTTCTTTGGAGTGGAATTGAATCCCAGACCCCTTTAACACTATAAAAATGCTCAGTTAAGTCATCATCTTTAAAAATATTGACATATTCCAGAAATACGTTTTGTGCTATAATAATTTCTAGTCACCTGTACATTTTCGCATATATCTTGTCGCTGGTTAAATTGATCAACTTTAAACTGAAAATCACTTAGGACAAATTGAAATTTTCGAATTAATCCTGGTTGTGCTGGTCGCTTATTACCGATAATTGTTTTTTCTTCGGGAAAATTAGCTGTTTTCACCGACTTTTCTCTTAAAGCCTCTAACTCGGTTAAGGTAGTCGAAACTTTTGTTCTTATCGTAGCTTCTACATTATCTTTTATATATTTAGTTTTTTTGAGAGACTGGTCCTCCTTCAATGCTGCGTGGTTATCCTGGAATTCTCCATATTTCTCGAGCAGCTTTTCCTTGGTTTTGTCGTGTTCTTCTGCAGTTAATGATATCAAATCCTAATACTCGGTGATACAACCGCTGGATCTCTTCACTCACTGCCTCTTGCTTTTTTAGCACTTCTTCAATTGCTGCAGCCATTATTTTTTTTAATTCACTTAATTCACAAAATGAAATTAAAAAAACAATTTTTATTTGATTTTCTCAAATATATTACTATGCTACTGATTTATATTCTTCCCTGAATGTTGCGGCGATTTATTTGGTTTGAATACTTGCGATTCTTTTTGGTGTTTGCGAAGGCAATAAAACGATGTGCTCTCGCTAACGTTCCATTTATTACTGACTCATACATACACTCAACATACCGGCGGCCTTGAACAATTGGCTCATAAAGAAGCAATATGTACAATAAATTACAACCAAGTAAACATTATTACAGTACATTTGTAAATATAAAAAATAGTAATCTTTACTGAAATAGAACGCCCTTAGTAGGCAATACGCAAAGTTTTGTAGTTGGGCGTACAAGATCTCCTTCCGCTGTCTTTGTAGTGACTACTCGGACACGTCCATCTCCTCCGGGATGACATTTTATAACTTTAGCCAGCTTCCATTTTGTTGGTGGAGTGTATTCGTTAAGCACAGCTACTACATCATTTTCTTGGATGTTGGGTGAGTGTCGGAACCACTTCGTACGTCTTTGTATATTCACCAGGTACTCGTCACGCCAACGTCGCCAAAAATGTTGCCTTAAGTTACCTGTAAATTCCTGTATTTCTGGCTCCGGTAGCGACTTCAGTGGTTTACCCATGAGGAAGTGGCCAGGCGTTAGGATCTCTAAATCGTCAGCATGTGCCGCATGGGTGCACAGAGGACGTGAGTTGACGCTTCAACTTCCGTAAGCAACGTACTGAATTCTTCATAACTGAGGAAGCTATCACCTAAGTTTGATGTGATATTTCACACGTTTAACGCCAACTTCCCAGTAACCGCCCATGTGTGGTGCATCTGGAGGGTTGAAATTCCAAGTAATGGCGAAATCAGCGAAAAAAACTCGTACTTGCTCATCAGCTATACACCGTTCAAGCATGTTGCGTAACTCCCTTTCGGCGCCGACGAAGTTCGTACCGTTGTCTGAAAATATGGATTTGCAATACCCACGACGATTTATAAACCGTTTGAAGCAATTGAGAAATGGCGCTGACTACAGATCTCCTACGAACTCCAGATGCATGGCGCCAGTGCTCATACAGATAAATGAGCAGATGTAACCTCTAGTAGACTTACCACCCCTTCCATGAGAAAACTTGAATAAATAGGCGCCTGCGAAATCTACTGCACTGTGTAAAAAACTGCGTGCATAATTGGCGCGACTTGCCGGGAGGTTCACCATTGATTGCAGACCATGACTGCGATCTAATCTGGTGCATTTCACACAGTTGTGATATACGTTGCGTATCAAATTTCGAGCCGCTACTATCCAAAAGCGACGTTGCAAAACAGTTAACATAATCTGCGGCCCAGTTAACATAATCGACTCGACTATAAGCCTCGAGAGAGGGGATTCCTTCGGTAATATAATTGAATGCTTAACATCCACGGTAACTGTTGCATATTTTAATCGACCTCCTACGCGCAAAATTTTTCTTTCATCGAGGAATGGTTGTAAGCGCAAAAGACTGATGCGTAGTGGTATGGGCTTCGACTTGCTTCAACAAACTAATTCATTAGAATAATAATAGTTTTGTGTATACCTGATTAAGGTTGATTCTGCATTATTAAACTCATCGCAACTTAATGGTCCAGTAGTTCTCAGACTAGAAGACTGCGACTTGATTCTGATATTTGCGATAAACCGTAATACAAATGCAGAGATTCTTTTTAATTTTGCGTATGACGAATAATTTGTAATCAATTCCCAATGCTCTTCAGTACTTGTGACGTGAGCAGCAAGCTTGTTCGATCGTGCTTCCAAATTAGTTGTATGCTGTGCGATAGGTCCATACTTCCAGAACTGGGTTGCATCTTTTAAAAATTCTGGTCCCTCCCACCACTGTCGGTGTTCCAGCAGCTTGGCCGGAGTTAAGCCTCTTTAAGCACAATCCGCCGGTTACAGGCGGTAACACGGCCTGTATCTCAGAAACACGATTTGCAATGAAAGTTGTCCATCGCTTCGGATGAGCTTGCAACCATGCTAAAGTGATTGTGGAGTCGGTCCAGGCGTATAGTGGATAATCACTGCTATCCTAGCTGGATAAGACCCTTTCTACAAGTTTCGCTGCTAGGTGAGCAGCACAAAGCTCTAACCGAGGAGCGTTATTACCTTGAGTGGCGAGACCTTTGTTTTTGAAGCAACTAAGGAAACCATAACCGCTCCATTAATTTGGGTCGTTACTGCATATAATACCGCAGCGTAGGCGCATTCAGACGCATCAGCAAAAATGTGAAGCTCCGTATTGACATCCTGTGTACCTTTGCCAAGCCAGCGGTGAATTTTTAGCTTTGAAAGTAGTTGCAACCCTTCTCGATGTAAATACCAGAAATTTAATATTTTGGTAGGCACTGGGTCATCCCAATTGACGCTCGTTTGCCAAATGTCTTGAAACCAAATCTTCGATTTAATAGTGTAGGGAGCGAGCAACCCGAGTGGATCGAAGATTGTGCTTGCATCTGATTAAAATGCTCTTTTGGTTAGAATGCGATGGCGCTCGTTAAGATTTATGGTGAAGGACAAAAGATCATCCTCAGTATTCCAAATCAGCCCTAAAGCGTGAACATCTTTACCTTCAGTAAAATAATGTGCAATATTTCTAGCAACGCGAGGCGACTCAGCGGTTTTGTGAGCACAGTTTGATGCCCATTGCCTTAATTCAAATCCCCCAATGGCTAACACACTGGATATATCCTTTTGCAACAGCAGTATCTCCGTATGTGTTGGGGAGCCAGTGAGTAAGTCATCCATGTAAAAGTCCCGAAGAATCGCACGTGCAGCTGTTATATGTATATGGTCAGTTTCCTTCGCGGTCTGCTGAAAGGACTCTACTGCCAAATGCAATGCTGCAGCTGCACCATACGTAACACGCAGGAGGCGGTAATCTTGAATAGGCAGTGACACATCCGGGCGCCAAACGATGCGCTGTAGATCAACATGCTTTGAAGCTACGCATACTTGGCGATACATCTTCGCCACATCTGCACTTAACGCATAGCGATGAGTTCTAAATCGAACTAGGAGGGAAAACAGATCGTCTTGTAGCTGCGGCTAAATCATCAAAGCGTCGTTTAGCGAGTGCCCAGTGGACGTTTTTGGCCGAGGCGTTAAACACCACCCTTAACTTAGTGGTAGCGCTGGACTCTTTCAGCACCGCGTGATACGGCATATAATAGCAATTATTTGGACTGTAAGATACGGGCTCCATATGCTTCATATCCAGTAATTCCTGCATAAACTCGTTGTAACGATTACGCAAATCTTTGTTAATTGTAAAACGTCTCTCCATTCGTATTAAACTGCGGACTGCGCCATTGCGGGACTCTCCAAGAAGTACGTTGGGCTTTAACGGTAGTTCAACGATAAACCGGCCTTCAACCGTACGGCCATGCGTTAACTCAAAAGAGTCTTCACAAAACATTTCTTCAGCTGTGAAATGTTTCATTTTCGGCAACTCTTCTAATTCCCAAAACTTGGTTAATGTGGTTTCTAAATTGGTGTCGCAAAGTAAAGTTTCCACCAGTCTCGTTGATAGCTGCGCACCACTTACGCGGCCAAAAAGTGTCCAGCCAAACACTGATCTGGGATTATGAACTGGTCCATTGTATCCATACCAACAAGAACATCCACAGGTCCTGGTTTCATATACTCTGGATCAACAACCGGCAGTTTTTCCACATGTGGCCATGAAGAAGTAGAAATTTCCGTAGTTGGCAAATCAATCGTAATTCGCTGTAAAATAAGTGTATTGATGGAAAAACGCTGAGTTGTTAGGACGGGCGAGAGTGTTAATGATATTTCACCCTTGGTGCGCCCTCCTCGTGCAGAACCGATTCCAGTGACAAAAACCGACGACGACCTTCTTGGTGCTTGTAGACGTTGAGAGCAAGATTGAGATACGAATGAAGCGTGCGATCCAGTATCAAACAATATACGTGCAGTTTGCCACCTACCACAACAATCCTGGACTCGCGCCACGGCAGGAGCTAAGAGAACAGCATTTGGCTCTGTTTCGAAATGCGATATATGACTGATGGTGGCTATTGACCTTTTAGGCGGTTCGCTAAGCTTTGTTGCAGTGAACGGCAACGCTGTGGCGATGAAGGAAGTCGCGGAACTCTTATCAGGCTCGGCAGTAATAGCGAGCGCCGTGGAGGACTCGTTGTCTTCGGTGACAGTTGCCTCGACATGTCCGTATGGTGACGCTGTTGACAAATGCGGCATACCGAATAACTGCGCCATTTGTTTTTTAAATGACCTTTGCATAAACAATTTAAGCAGGCTCGATTAGCTTTTATAAACTCTATTCTTGCGTTGGTGGATAAGCCTAAGAACTCTTCGCAACTATAAATTCTGTGACAACCTTTACAATATAAACAGTAAACACTTGTTCCATTTTCTGTTCCTACAGCGTGTAGCACATTTGCTGATTTTCGGGGACCATTCCTTAAATTACTCTTAGCTGCTTCGGACCCAGAAGCTGTCAATAATGCCGAAAGAGAACGGCACCTTACTTTCAAAAAAAATTTTAGTTGCTCAAAATTTGCTGGTTCATCGGTTTCAAGTGTCAACTCCCACTGTTTTCTCGTATCAAATGCTAGCTTGTTTACCACGACATGAACCAGCCAGTCATCCCAAAATTGTACGGGCCGCCCTAAGGCACCACATGCTGCAGAATTGGATCCAGCACCTCCTTAATAGCAATAGAAGAATCAAAATTTGCTTGTTTTATTGTAGTTATTCCACGAAGGTGGCTGTCTATGATGACTCGTACTACTTTGTAGCGCAACTTGAGCAAGTCCCAAGCTTCCGCGTAATTTGCATCGCATGTTCGCAGACAACAAATTACAGTCAACGCTTCCCCGGTTAAACAGCTTCGAAGGTAATGGAGCTTCTGATTATTCGCTAGGTTTTCGTTTCCGTCAACTAAAGAGCAAAAAGCATCACAAAACTGAATCCATTCAGTGGGCTCACCTGAGAACTTAGGCAGTTCCATTTTCGGTAACCGTATAGATGCACACACTTGAGTAGGAGCATTGCCCGTTGTTGCAGGCTCACTCAACACTTTCATCATTCGATTGAAATTAGCCTGTGCAGTTGTATAACGCACTTCAGCCAGGCCGTGTTGACTTGATTCTTCTTCTAAAGCTTCCTCCGTTCCACAGGCAATTTCTATTGCCTCTTGCGATTGCTTGAATCTTTCCCACTGCTCATTTAGTAGCTGTAAATAGCCTGAACAGGTTTCCGCGTCTAATGAGAGAGTGTCTTCTTTGCTTCTCGACAAATACCTTTCAATTGCACAGCGAGCAGAGTCACGTATTTTGACATTCTTTGTTGCCATTCTGAGAACACATTAACTGAGTACAACAACTAACTGAGCACAACGATTAACAGCGAATTAAATGGCTGTTATTGGGCACAACGATTAACAGCGAATGAAATGGCTGTTATCTAATATATTTATTTTATATTATTATTAAGTATAAGCGTTTAGTTACTTTAACTATCCGGCTCGAAGGACCATAATAGGTTGCGGCGATTTATGTTTACTTGCGATTCTTTTTGGTGTTTGCGAAGGCAATAAAAAGATGTGCTCTCGCTAACGTTCCATTTATTACCAAAGACAACAAGACTGGAAACTCTTTTTTCGCTTTCACTGTGTTAGTGAAATCAGGCTGAAGTGGCTAAATTACACAAACAAAATGCATGCAATTTTGACAACTTGAAGCGAATTTTGACAACTTGGAACAAACTTGTTTACAAAATTTTGAGAGAGGATTTACATTTTTTGAGAGAGAACTGCAACTCTTGTTCTTCTTCACCGCACTAGCCTAGAAACATAATTTTTAAAATACGTAAAGAAGACAAGGAGATAGGCTTTAAACTAACTTATGCTTTTAGAAATGCACAAGAAATGTTTTCCAAGTCATGTAGCTGCATTATAGTATATCATATATTTTGCGAAGGAAACCAAGTGAAATTCCATAAAATTTGCTCGATTCGTAAATATAATCAGCTGTTTTTACCTACCACACGTACTTTTGGCCGTAAGAGATGCCAACATATTTTACTTTTGATGGTAATTTTCGGGATGCCAACTGTCGAGCTTGATGAAGTTTTATATTTACAAAACGTTTATTTATAATTATTTTATCCAGTATACAGCGGATTTTTTGGGGTAGTATATAGTAGGCATATTTTTTTTATGTAATAAATGCCAATTATGAAAGTATGTATGTTTTATGATAGGCATACCGCCTGGCGAGACTAAGGCTTCTTTCTTCTTTCTTCAAAAGTTTGTGGGAAAGAGAGGGGATTTGAGGAGAGAAAAGTCTCCACACATTCTTCAAGTGGAGAGTTTTTTTGAAGCCCAAATTCTGTTGGATTCTCGGTTCTTCTTACGCACACAATTAAACAGTTGTCACCCGAACGAGTTCCGAAGAGGTTTCCCGAAGATTTGTTTACATTTTTATACTGCGCTTTGAAAGTGAAAATAAAGTTTTAAATAAAGTGAAAATTTAAAAATATGATTAAAAAACGATAAATAAAATAAAATAAATATATTTAAAATCATAAAGTGTGGATATAAAATAAAAAGAAGTATGTATAAAACTGAAGAACAAAAGAACAACAAACGAAGTGTCCGCCATCATGAAATTGTTGTGTTTTTTGTAAAAATTGTCTTTTTTTAGAAATTTAATTAACTTATCTTATTTTCGCCACGAATACGGTCGTATTTTGCAACTATGTGATTCATTTAAATTTAAAAGAATTTATACACACATCGAAATTATTTTTTTTTACGTGTTAATCGTCATGCAATATAATTATGGCAACTCTGACGAACATTCGGAAATTCAGTAAATTTCACTCACACACATTTAGAAATCACACGTATATGAATTTTAACATAAAAGAAGAAAGTAAGTGTCGCCACGCGTTCTTCTCGAAGCCGGCTTCAAGAAGCCGCTTCAAGAAGACAGATCTCGCCATCGCCATAGGCAGAATTTTCGAGAGCATTTCCCTAATACTTTTCAGAATATAAGAACAAGATGAGTTGAGATCTCTAACCTTAAACAACAAACTCAACACAGCAAAAACTATGAGTAATCTTGCGCAGCTACTGAAGATAAGTTTTACTTTGTGATTAATTGTGCCTGAATTTCCTTTGTTGTAGTAATTGCAGCAGTGAAACTTTTTTAGCCTTGTTTATTAGGGTTAGGATATATTTCATA
Organism: Sicus ferrugineus; assembly: GCA_922984085.1. Taxonomy (NCBI): domain Eukaryota; kingdom Metazoa; phylum Arthropoda; class Insecta; order Diptera; family Conopidae; genus Sicus; species Sicus ferrugineus. Next base: position 14,288,440 of record OV277350.1, read on the forward strand.
ATAAAATTTTTTAATAGAGACGCTTCGACACCCAATTTCAAAAATAAAATTCTCTGCATTACTCATTTGTAGTCCTTCAAATATAGTCCATGGTAATTTGAATCTGGGTTTGCTGCTTTTTAAACTTTTATCAATGATCTCATATTTAAGCTATTTTAATCTCATTTTTTATATTATGTATAATGTATATATTTCCATATAATAGGTATTGAATATTATTCTGTGATTTAGTTTTAATTTGTGCATACCTCAAAGGTGGCGTGGAAATGCACAAAAGTTTGGTAATTTAGTGAGGTTTCTTCTAGCTCGCTAATAGTTAAAAAGTAATTTAAAAATCATTGTGTTACAGTTCTTTAAAAAAAAACTAAAATTACAAAAACATATAAATTTACATTGCTCTTTAGTATTTCCAAACAGTTAAGAATTCATCAAAACCGTGAGGGCTCTTACTTGCAATGAAGTTTTTCTATTAGTGCTTACTTAAAAATCCATACAAGTAATATTTAATAAGTGTGTCTCGTTGTTATCCCTGTCATGAACTTACCCCATCATCTTGTGACGGTGTGGTAACAAACCGAAATAGTTTACTGTTCCACCTAACTTCCTTTGCAATAGCGAGTTTTAGCTTGTAACAAGGAGTCAATTTCACCATAAATCTCACATACGCTGTACGTGAGTGCGCGGACGGACATGTTTTTGAGCTCGCTCACGAAATGAGAGGAGTTTCCAGTCTTGTTGCCTTTGTTTATTACTGACTCATACATACACTCAACACTGAATATATTTTATACAGTAGCTACACTAGATGCTACTAATTCGTATCCTTTTTGGTATACGTTTTATCATAGAGGATATAAGATATAGAGTTCGCATCCAGTACATATTTTTGCGCCACTTTTATTTTGAATTCTTATAAACATGTATATCAAAAAAGGATGCAGCATGTTGCGGAGAACAGAAAAGAAGCTTAACATGAAATCACGCAACATTACGCATCATATGACCAAGGCGAGTTTGAGCAAAGAATACACAATCAGATATACGATACATACAGAATATGTATATTTTCTGCTATGAGAATTTGCTTTGTTTTGTTTTTGTTTTTCGTATTTCTTAATTTGCATGAGGCAGCTCTTGAAAAACCGGTTTTCTAAGTCGTTGTTAGTGTACATTTTGATGCTCACACGTTTTTGTTGTTGGTTGTTTTCCAAGTCAGCTTAAAATTTATTTTGGCTTCTTTTTAGCTTAAGCAAAATCGTCCCTCTTGTATAGTGAGATCTGAATCGATTCCGCTAAATCGTAATTGTAGGGTAAAATATACAGAATGCAAAAACAAAAACTGAGTTCAAAGCCGAACTGTAAATGCCCTACAGCAAAAAAGTTTGCAAAAATAGATTGGGATAAAATATAATAAAGCCCAAAAAAATAAGTAGAAGTAAAAATAAATAACACTAAAATTCAAAAAATTCCAAAAGGAAATAACAGTCAAAATTGCCGTAATTTTTTATTAAGAGAAGTCGGACAAATATCTGAAGTTTTTATATTTGCAAAAAATTTTTCACAAAAAGGAGATTTTGGAAAAATCTACGCATCAAGCGATTATTTTTATAATTTATGCAAAATACATTTCTATTAACTTCCATAATTTTTTCCCCAAAATTGAAAGAGATAAGAAACTTTAAAACGACTATAAAGTTGAAATATATTCGCAAAACCAATGCATCTGCATTATATTAAATGTTTTGCTCACAGAATCAAAAATTTAGAATTTATGTTGCTAATTCTGCTACGAAAGCATTGTTCCTGGCAAACAAATAAAAGCTCAAATAGTAAAAATCCAAAGATTCAAATATTATATTAACTTGACCTGGTAAATGAATAAAAATTCAAACATTTATATTATTTATCATTTATTGCTGTAGGGCACTTTCTTGCCGGCTTTGAAATTAATTTTTGTTTTTGCATATCGTTTATTTTACCCTACAACTCCCATTCTTCAATATCGATTCAGATCTCCATATATTGCACAAGAGTGACGACTCTAGCTGCCTTGCAAAACATCCAACAACAAAAACGTGCGAACATCAGTTTGTGACCAACTGCACACATTCATATTCACATATGCTCCTCACTGCCATCAAAACATGTTGGAAACAAATATTTCATGTTTGTATGCTTTTTTATTCTTAGCAACCCATGTTGATAAACAATGTTTAGATACTAGGACGTATTAGTACGTCCTAAGCAGACAAAAAATTGACACAAAATTTTACACTGGATGCGAACTCTATATCTTATTACCTCTATGGTTTTATAAAGTAGACAAATACAATTGACACAAATTTTCGCTCTTAAAAAGGCAAATGTCTTCGATTCGTACTCTTAAAAGATACAACAAACACAATATCGGATTGAGAAAAATTTGTCGTTCGAAAGTAAACCACGTTTTGGTCAATATGGCGTGTTTATGGGAGTTCTGTGTAATACAACAGTGCAACAAATTCGTTCTGTGTGGCCTCGGCCTAACGGTTACAGTAGTTCAGAGAACATTATTTTTTGCTTAAAACATAATTGAGAGCACTAAATACTAAATACTTTTGTCTTCGGTTATCTTTATCTCATTTCCTTACGTACAAAACATAATTACACCCCAAGGACAAGACACAAGATCTGTCAATTCCTGTGTTGAAACGTAAAAAAAGAAATAGCAAAAGAAGAAGAAGAAGAGCATTTTGTGTGTGTCAAATTAGAATTAGATCTAACCCGAAGACATATGTCTTTTTATCTAGGAACAATTTTTCTCAGATAAATGATCTTTTTTCCTCAGATAAAAGATTCTCCTAAGAGCTTGAGCAATTTTGACAGCTGATTTTGTGTTTAGTGTTTAGTGTTTCTAATTGTGTTTAAACCATTAAAGTCTATGTGAAAGTAACAAAATCTTTTACTAGTTTAGGATATGCTTTTGTAATCTATTACACAACATAAATTCATTGTATTTTTATTATCCTAGACACGCACCACATCCGAATTATTAATTTTCAGTTTACAGAAATATCACATCAACTACTACACATTAAGATGATGAATACGGCTTACTTGTTCGTAATTTATAATTTTATAACATCTAAATGCTGATTTAGTGTAAAGGTCTGATTATAAACTTTGATGTGGCATTGTGTGGATAAATGTCAAAATACACATTCAACGTCAGTAAAGTATAGAGTTGAAAAGAATACATTTGAATGATCATATCTTTGTTCATAATGAAAATATCTTACATGTATTTTCATTTTTAAACCCGGTCTTCCGGGTTTATAGCATTGATTAGCTCGCCAGATGTCCACGTTTCGGTTACATAAATTTTGGAAGGAGACTTTGCTATATTTAACCTTTATTCCGGCCTTTAATTCTAGTTTTCACAAATCGCAACTGAAGTGTATGGACAAGGCAGCGAATGTCGCTATAGTATATAAACGCCGGTTCTGGCTCACAACAACAACATATAAAAGCATACATCCTCATGAGTATGAGCATTAATCCTCACGGAGTTGCCATATCGAAAGATTTTGTGAACGGAGTTGCCATATTGAGAATTAATCCTCACTTAGTTGCCAGATGGAGATATTTGTGCAGAGTTGCCATATGGAGGATTTTTGTGGATGGGGTTGTCATATCAAGGATTTTTAATTATTTAATTTTTTTTAAATTTTTTTTATTTTAATTTTTTTTTTTAACTTGTAAATTTTTTTTGGGGAATTTTTTCGTGGGATTTTTCGATGGTGGCAACCCTGGTGGTCGAGTCAGGTGACAAGCGGACGGACTGACGGCTGTCGGCGGGTGGCTGGACGTAATGATTTGCGGTGAGTGGAAGGAAGAGGGGAGTAGGTGAGGAAGCAGGGATAGGGAGAAGGAGAGCACCCGGAGGGGAGCGACGTGCGTTATGATGTGTGGGTATTGGGATACCGTAAGTGACAAGAAGTCTGTCGGATGGATGAGAATTGTTGTTATGAATAAGTAGAGTGAGTGTGAATGTGTCTTTTTGTTCGTTCGTTTTGTTTATGTGAGAAGCGGTTCTCGGTGGCTCGGTGGTGTATTATGTGGCACACTAGCCATCGGTTACCGGGCACGCGGGTTCGAGTCCCGCCTTGCGCATGGTTGTTAACTTTCCTTATCGTGACGTCTCAAATTCTAATGCGTACTTAAGGCCTCGCCTAGCGCTAATTGTGAAAAATAAGGACCATTTGTTGACTCCGGCAGTGTTTGCAATAATAAAATAAGCAAAAATAGCAGTTCTTTAGGAAGCTTTGCTTCGCAACACTTGCCGGAGTATGTAGAATGCGAAAAGTTCCCTTTCCCTTCCGCTCCCTCTGTCAACCATTCCATCAGTAGCCAAATATGCAAAAAAGAGATTGATCTCTTAAGGGCTACTGCTAGATTCTGATATAAAAAAAAGCGAACTGGGGCTTGTGTCACATAGGGTTAGTTGGTTGGTTGGTCAGTGGAGTTATTTTAGGAAATATAAAGTATGTTATTGTTGTAGTTTTAATTTGTGCAGGGTACAGAGATGAGGGAATGTGTGTGCTCGCGGGTAGCAGCTTGCTAAGCACAGGCTTCCTACACAGAAGCTGCGTAAGCAGAAGTAGTAGTTGTTTTTGTTTATTTAATTGCTTCGCTTTTTAGACGTTGCCTCAGAAATTTAATGTAAACATTAAGTGAATGGATCGAACTGCATGTTCTGGAGCGGCGAACTTGGCGAACATGCATGTTCTGGAGCGTGAGACTGCGTAAGCAGAGGTAGTGTTTATGATGTTGTTGCTTATTGCCGGGCTTCGAACTGTGGCTTGACTCGAATTTGGAAGGAACTAAATTGGCTTAGCATGATGATTACAAAATACAAAAATTGGAAGGGTACCTGGTTCTTGTTGTTGTTGCTTATTGCTTGGGTTCGAATTGTGGCTTGACTCGAATTTGCCAGAAATTAAATTAATGTAAACATTTCCGAAGAATGTGACAAAATTACGCGGAACTGAACCGAACATGATTGAATAGACATGGAGGGAGCTCTTCGTTATCTCAAATTCACTTTTGTTGATATATTCTTCTTTATCTAATAAGGGTTTCAGCTGGAGTATGAAAGAACTGAAATTTATAATCAAACTTCATTCCGTATCTGAACATAATAACGATCGAGTCGTGTGTGCGCGAAAAACCGCTTTGACTATTAAAAATAATAAAAGAATAAAAATATTTTTGAAAGTGAATAAAACATTCTAAAAAGTGAGTAAATTTTAAAGAAAAGACTAAAGTGAACAAAAAAAATCTAAAACTTAATTTTTGAGTCAAGAACATTTTAGATAGTGAGAAAAAACTTAAATCTCAAGTCTTAAAACATAATTCCTGCTGCTAAAAAAGTAAAGATATTTTTAAAAGTGAAAAACTTAAATAAAAAGATTTTAGAAAGTGTAGAGAATATTTTAGGAGGTGAAAATATTTTAGAAAAACTTAGAAACCACTTTCAAAGGTGGTAAAATGCAAACTACAAAATTAGAAATTATAGACTTAAAATATCATCAGCAACAAAAGCAACACCAACAACAAAAACAAAAACTTAAGAACCAACGACGTAATCAAACACAAACAACGACTACATAGAAGGGTGTCAACTAAAAGTAAAAAAAGAAAACTTCGCATAATTTGTGAAGTAAGTAAATTTATAAAACAAATATAATAAAATATTTGTTAATAACATTAATTAGTAATTAGTAATTAAATAGTAATATAGGTATAATTATAATTGTAATATTAATATTAATAATAATAATAATAATAATAATAATAATAATAATAATAATAATAATAATAATAATAGTAATAATAATAATAATTATAATAATTTTTTTTTTGGGGAGAGGAGGTAAAAATGCGTACCGCATCTCAGAGCTGTCGTCACAGGCTCTGGTATGTGCCGCTTTCAAGCACTAAAACTTTCCCCTCTTATCGGAACATGACTCCACCCTGGGACCGCTTTCGCATTACTTCGGGGTGGTGTTCCCGTTGGGTCTTACCGGACCTCCCTCGTTGTGCCTGCGTCCAGGCCCCCGCTTTCATGCGACTGTTACCGCTCTTCTTCCTTGTGCGTCTAGGAGGTCTCCGTACGCCTTTTTCCTGCGAAGGATATCCTGTACATGGAACACTACCGCGTACCATGTGGACTGGTCTGCGATCATCTTGCCGACAGTTGTCTCCGGCGCTATATGGCCTATTGTCTCCTCTAGTGCACTTCTGCACGAGTACCAGTGTGCGCACGAGAAAAAGGTATGTTCTGCGTCGTCCATCTCCGAGCAGTAGGGGCATTGTGGGCTGCTCACTTTGCCCATGGAATGCAGGTATTTCCTGAAATAGCCATGCCCAGTTAGGAACTGCGTAAGATAGTAGTCCACTTCGCCGTGGGCTCTCGTTATCCATGCGGTTAGCTGCGGTATTAGTTTCGCAGTCCATCTTCCCCTGGGATCGGCTCCCCATCTCTGCTGCCATTCTATTATCAAGTGATTTCTGGCTTCTTCCGTAGCATGTATTTGGCCTAGTCTCTCTTTGCTTTGCCAGACCCTTTGGCGTTCCAGAGGAAGCAAGTCGATAGGTGGAGTGGAGGCCAGTACGAGCACATCAGGTTCTGACACTGTTCGGTATGCGCAGGCTATTCTCAACGCGCATCTTCTTTGTACGCTGGCCATGCGTTTGCGATATTTCCCAATCTGCAATGATTTGCTCCATATTTCCGCTCCATACAGTAGAGTGGACTGCACAACCGACATTATTAATCGCCTCTTGCTTGGTTTTGGTCCTTTTGTGTTCGCCATGAGCTTGCTTAGCATAGACGCTCTAGTGGAAGCCTTAATTACAGTCTGCTGGATGTGGGCCCAGAAAATGAGCTTGCTATCGATTTCTACTCCCAAGTATCTTATATTATTTGACACCGGAATCTCCGTGGAACCAACTATTCCACAGATCTGGTCCAAGAATGGATCCCTGCGCTACCCCCGCTGTGAGTTTCCGCGCGCGAGGGCCATCTTCCGTGTCATACAATAGGACTCGGTCTTTTAGATAGTCTCCCATGATGCGCATTAAATATTTCGGTAATCTAAAACGGCGCAGCGAATCCAGGATGTCACACCATCTCACGGAGTTGAAAGCGTTCTTAACATCGACCGTCACAAGCAACGTAAGCTCCCGGGAGTAATGATTCTTCTCTTGAGCTTTCCTCGCGATCTTAACAACTTCCTCGACTGCATGTATTGTAGAGCGGCCCTTTCTAAAGCCGTATTGTAGACGAGAGAGATCGCCTGCCTCGCGTATTGCAGAAACAATTCGAATTTGGAGCATTTTTTCTAAGACCTTGCCTGCGGTGTCCAGCATACATAGTGGTCGATATGATGATGCCATAGACACGCCTGGTTTTCCTTTGCTGATTAGCACGCGTCGTGCTCTTTTCGAAGGTGTGTAGAATACCCCTGCTTCAAGGCATTCGTTGTACATTTTCAAAATGAGCTGTGGGTTTATCCGTACCGCCTCTTTCATCGCTTCAGCCGGGATCCCGTCTGGTCCTGGTGCTTTTTTGTTTTTTAAAGAGTTTACAGCCTTCTCTAGTTCAGCTTCAGTGAAAAGTGGGACAGAATCCGAACTTGTATCTTCGTCACTATCGCGTCTCTCTGGGTGATTAGGGAAAAGCGCGTCGACTATATCGTCCATGGCCTTTCCGCTCATGCGGGCACTGACGTTCGTTGTAATTTTTTTTGTGACGACTCAGTAACCAAGGCCCCACGGATCCAAGTCAACTTCCTGAATTAGTGTTCTGAACTTTTCATACTTGCTCTGCTTGTATAGATTACGCGCGCATAAGCTGCTGACTTGCCTTGGTCCTAAGCATTTCGCTGCTACTTGATCTGCTCCCCTCATCATCTCGCTTATGAACTTTTCTGCGCACATGTTCGAGGCATTCCAGCGAGGTAACCTGTTTTCTCTGCCGCTTGCTGGATTTTGTCTGGGGCTCTCAGGGCATATGCGAAAAGTTATGTATTGATGATCGCTTCCAGCGAAGTCTTCAATTACCCGCCACTTAGTTATTTTCGCTGCCAAGTTCTCAGTAGCAAAGGTGACATCGGGTATTGTTTCACGATATCCTGGCCGTCGAAAGGTGGAGGTTCTTCCGCTGTTTAGAACGAGCAAGCCCGTCCTGGCTGCCAGCTCCAACAAGCGCGCTCCTCGAGAGTCTGTCTGTGGCATTCCCCATTCTAGAGCCTTAGCGTTAAAGTCAACTCCGACCACTACCTCACCCTCAGTCCCTCGCAGTGTGTCTTCCAGCTGATCAAGTTTTCCTTAGAATTGGGCGATGCTTTCGTTCGGAGTAAAGTAACAGCTGATGTACACGATTCCCGCACTTTTTACCAAGACGTATCCGTTTCCGGCAAGATGATCCTCTATCGGACGTTTGCCTGTATTAGTAACTCATATCGCTGCTGTCTCCGTGTGGTCCATAAACCATCCCTGGCCTGTCCTGTTGCGGTATTGCTCGCTGATAAGTAGAATGTCAGTTGACTTTTCATATATTATTTGGCTAAGTAAAGAGTCAGCTGTCTTGCTTCTGTTTATATTACACTGTAATATATTTGTCATGCAGTTTTATTTTTAGCCCTAGTAAGTGCCTCGCGGAATACCACACATTGTCTTGATCCAGCTACATGGTTCCTCCTGCCTTCATCGATGTGGCTATCAGTGCATAAAACACATTTCGGATTTTCCGAGCAAGCAGCCGCTTTTTGTCCCTTACAGCCACATTTATAGCACATTTCGCTACGGTCAGGGCCTTTACAATCACGGGCTTGATGCTCGTACGCAAAGCAGCGAAAACATCTCATGACTTCTACGCGCCTTCGTATAGGACAGGCAACCCATCCAATTTTTAGTTTGCCAGTGTTTAGAAGCTGAGCTGCATCTTTCTCCTCCAATTCAACGATAGCTAGTCTCTGCCGCCTACTGTTAGTGTCCGTGATGCGAGTCTTGCACTGTACATTAGGATTGTCAAGATAAGCTTTAACTGCCGCTTCGACATCCATCGCACTTGTTGCGCAGTCTATATATCGGATCTCTATGCGCGTCCTTGGGACCAAGATTTTTACAAGACCGTCTTGTCCTATAGCCGTTTTCAGCGCATTGGTGAAAGCTTCCTTGCTACTGCCTTCATCAGATCTCTTCAGCTCAAGTAGCACATCTCCGGAGCTTGTCTGACGTATGGAGCGGACGTCCCTCCAACTCTCTTCCGGTTTGACCTTGCTTCTGATGTCTTTCACAATGTCAGCGAACGATTTACCCATAGCAGGCTTAATGACAACGGCATCCGGCTTAACTTTGGGCTTAGTGTTTACAACTGTCCTGTTATTTGGCGTCTATCGCGCTGCTGGTGTGATTTGCTTTCCTGTGCTCATTATGTTCCCACTTGAGTTCTTCCTGGAACCCTTCACAGTCTCGTCTCTAGTCGTCTGGCCCTTTACTTGGGGCTTTGAATTGTGGCGAGTATTCTTCCTCATCACTTTCTGCCAGACATCGTCATCGCCAGTCCTAACCTCAGTTCTCTTTTTCCTTTTTTCCCTGATGTTATTAGGTGGGCTATCGGCAGCCCTTTTCGTGTTCTGGGTGACTGGCGTTTCAGACATCTTTTTAGAGTCTAGCGATATCGCCCCGTTTTCCTTTAGAGGTTACTCTTTTTTCTTTTCACTCTCCTTCGCCTTACAGCTTCTCCTATAATTTATAGCAATGTCAAGAAGCTCCTCTAGTTCGCATATGCCCTCCTTTATGTCTTTGGACACATTCTTCTGTTTGCTGGAGGCTTTCTTCATTCGCAGTAAAATTTCACCACACTTTGAGATAGTGTCTTCTTCGCCTTTTCTCATTTTACCGATAAGTTCCTGCCGCGGGCTACTCGGCTCTTCAATTTCCCAGGCAAGTGGTTCGGTTCGTTCTTCGCCTGTTTTGGCGGTGGTCTGTCCAATCTTCTGAGTGATAATGGGCAGTGAGCCTGGGTTGTCTATGCATGGTCTTGCCAATAGCGTAGGCGGAGTTCTTTTAATTAGGGAGCTTCTTCCAGGGGCACATAGTCCAACTCTGGTGCTTATGGGTGTGCCCAAGCATGTCTGGTCATCTACGCACGGTTTCGTCGCTAGTGAGGGCGGAGTTCTTTTAAGTAGAGAGCTTCTTCCAAAGGCACTCAGCCCAACATTGATGCTTATAGGTGTACGCAAGCATGCCTGGTCACCATTCGTGACATTCGCATCTACGAGAGAGACCAGCTGAGGGATTTGCTGCTCCTGTTGTTGTTGTTGTTCTTGTTGTTGTGTACGTTGTTGATGTTGTTGTTGTGAATGTTGCGTGTACATAATCGATTGGGTCCCCGCTTGAAGCCGCTATCTCCGTCCGTTGTACAGTCGCCCTTTTGATGTCCCCGTGGTTATCTATGCGAGCAGGGAGGCCACGCAAGGGTTGACACTGGTCCTTATGGGAGCCAGTGTTCAGAGCCAGGACAGACGCTAACCAGGAGTAATCCTCAACTGGACTTGTACGACCAACTTAATGGTGACGATACTTCGAACGTACTTCAAGACCCGCCACGGTTTTAACGGGACGGAGGCAGTTGCAGCATTAGCCTGAAATCCATTTCCGCAAGATGTCACTCTTGCGTACTCAGGTAACAGAATACTGCAACCGTCAGCCCAAAAAACAACCAAATCAATATCATTTCCCGATCGCGTCCGATGAAATCCATGTCTACCACCTGTTTCCAGCCCGCCGCTCGCGTCGGTAGACCATACAAGCGGGTGCTTGCTGACCCTCCAGGGGCCACCACATGGAGGTGCGAGTCGACTTGGTAAAGCCAGTGACCAGGATATCCCTGACCTTCACCGGGTTAAAGGCAATCAGTAAGCTTACCTGGTATGACTATGCCCCTTCCCCCTCAATAATTATAATAATAATAATAATAATAATAATAATAATAATAATAATAATAATAATAATAATAATAATAATAATAATAATAATAATAATAATAATAATAATAATAATAATAATAATAATAATAATAATAATAATAATAATAATAATAATAATAATAATAATAATAATAATAATAATAATAATAATAATAATAATAATAATAATAATAATAATAATAATAATAATAATAATAATAATAATAATAATAATAATAATAATAATAATAATAATAATAATAATAATAATAATAATAATAATAATAATAATTCCTCGGGGGGTGTTGTATCCCTAGAGGGCGCGTCCCCAGGTGGCGGATAGGGGAACGCTCGATAGATATATCGGGTAGGTGGGAAATAAATTACCACCCGCGGACCAAACAACATCATCAAAAATCCTACATCCTACACTGGCAGCCAGACAGCATGTAGGTGGGCATCTGCGCTCAATGTGATGAGTGGCCTTTATATGAACATGGACTTCGTCGGACAGGATCGGGAAATTATATTGATTTAGTTGTTTTTTGGGCTGACGGTTGCAGTATTCTGTTACCTGAGTACGTAAGAGTGACATCTTGCGGAAATGGCTTTCAGGCTAATGCTGCAGCCGCCTCCGTCCCGTTAAAACCGTGGCGGGGCTTGAAGTACGTTCGAGGTTCGTCACCATTAAGTTGGTCGTACAGGTCCAGTTGAGCATCGCTCCTGTTTAGCGCCTGTCCTGGCTCTGAACACTGACTCCCATAAGGATCAGTGTCAACCCTCGCGTGGCCTCCCTGCTTGCATAGATAACCACGGGGACATTAAAAGGGCGAGTGTACAACGAGCGGAGATAGCGGCTTCAAGCGGGGACCCATACAGAATGTACAATCCAAACAAAAATATAAAACGATGTGAGAAAGATAGAAAAGGCAGCTTGACAGCTCCGCAAACAGCGAGTACAAAAAGCGCAGAGATGGCGCGTAGTCAAGAATGTAGGAGCGAGGGGGAATCGTCGGGAGTTGGGGTCTCCACAAGCGTTTTCTCTGACGCGGACGCACTAGCTTTCCGACGAGGTTCGCTGATCCGGCGCTCACCACAGCGGAGTGCTGGCGCGGTAAGCGTGATCACTCGTACACCGATGACACCCGACGCTGGCAGCGAGCAACAAAACCGGCAGTCGTCGCAATCACAGGGCTTGCTAGAGGCCGAAAAGGAGAATGAAGGATATGCTTATACCCTCAAGAAAAGCAGCAAGGCCACGCATCCTCCTGAGTTCACTGCCCTTAAAGATTTTCAGCAACGGAGAGAGGAAACAGCTACACATGAAGCGACTGACGAGATTAGGAAGCACGATGTCGGCGCGGGGGATATGGAGACACAGATCGGAATAATCCAGGATACCTTGGTTACTATGCGCAAGGCTGCTGCAAAACAACGGAATGTAAGCATGGAGATAAAAAATGGTCTCAGCGTGTTGGAGGCGGCCATCGACGCCATACAGCATCATAGGCGCAGTGACCAAAAAATAAAAGGGACCGGGTCCTCGACGACAGAAAATGCGAAGGAAGCCGGGGCCGCTGTTGCCACTTCTCGGAAGAGGGACATGGGCGCTTTAACTATCCCAAGCAGCAAAAACCCAGAGCAGACGCCGCGGGAACGGCTGAAGAATCAAGAAGGCTCTACACCCTGGAGCGTGGTCGTGCGCAAAAAATCCTCTTCGCGCAAGGATCCGCCCAACGAAGGGGGAATCCCTTCGGGAGAAGGGGACTCAACCCCAATTCATAAGGCGACACAGGAAATCCAGGCACAGGGAAAAAGAGCGAAGAGGGAAAGGACTCAACGCGCGAGACGGAGTGCCGTCGTCGTAAAGCCGAAAGAAGGCACCACATATGCCGAAATCCTCCGAGCGATTCGTGCAAATGTGCGCCTGGAGGACACGGACACAGTGGTACGCGCGGCTCGAAAGACCAAAGGTGGCGCTGTTCTCCTTGAGCTAGATCAGTGTGGCGACCGAGTAGCGCTGCAAAACTCTATAAAAGAGACTGTGGGGCAGACTGCTGAGACCAGAATCCTTGCCAGTAGGACCCGGCTGGAGGTCCTGGGTATGGACTGTCTCACAACAGCTTCAGAGGTAGAGGACGCAGTACGCCGTGAGCTCTCAAACGACTATAGCGGAGAGCTTAAAGTAGTGGTTTCTGCCGCAAATGCCCGAGAACAGCGCATGGCAGTCGTTGAGTTAGAGCACAAACATGCGGGCAAACTCCTCAATGTAGGGAGGATACGAGTGGGCTGGATAAGATGTCGCATCAGGCAACGCATTGATGTACAGCGGTGCTTCAGGTGTCTGGATTACGGTCACCGGAGGCAAAAATGCACGGGACCGGATAGAAGTGGCCTCTGTTGGCGATGCGGGCAGAAAGGACACAAGGCCGCGTCATGCTCCTCAAAACCGCAATGTTACCTGTGTACTGCTGACAACGAGGGTCCAAAGTCTTTGGAACATGTCCCTGGCTCTGGAGCCTGCAAAGCGTTTCGGGTGGCCCTGGACAACGCGAAAGGACGGAGACAATGATTACCGTCCTACAGGGTAATCTGAACGGTAGTCGGGTCGCTGATGAACTGCTATCTCAATTCATCCATGAATACGGGGTGGGCATGGCGGTCATCAGCGAGCCTTACCGAATCAGGAAGCACTGGCTGGTGGATGACTCTGGCGCGGCGGCTCTCTGGGTTGCGGATCCCAGTATACAGATCACGAGCAGCGGGGCTGGAGGTAGTTATGTCTGGGCAAAAACAGAGTCGGCCACTTTCGTGAGCTGTTACTTCTCTCCCAACGACGCCATGGGTGTGTACAGGTCTAAAATTGAAGCCCTGGAGGACGACCTGCGCTGCATTACTGGCGGCCTCGTGATTGCTGGGGACTTTAATGCGCGAGCCATAGAGTGGGGTATGCCACAAACCAACGCAAGAGGCCGGTTTTTATTGGAGATGGCAGCCCGGCTGGGACTAGTTGTCCTTAATGAAGGTACAACCCCGACATACCGCCGGCCCGGCTTTGGGTACTCGATTCCAGACCTTACCTTGGTGTCGGAGACTCTAGCCCGAAGGACGGTGAACTGGAGGGTGATGGAGGACCTTACAGGAAGCGACCACCAGTACATAACCTTCCGGCTTATGGACGCAGGGCAAAAACAGGTACCTGTACGAGTACATCGACCACTCGGCTGGAACGCCACCAGAATGGATGAGAGCAAATTTGTTGCAGGCCTGATTGAGGGGGCTCGGCACATCCCAACGCTCCCTAGAAATGCCTGCGAGGCGGGCGTAGTGGACTCCTTCGTGGAGTCTAGCATGAATGTGATTCGAGGCGCCTGCAATGCGTCCATGCCCCGAAAGAGGCCGTGGAGAGGTAAGACACAGGTGTACTGGTGGAATGACCAAATAGACGAACTCCGGAGATTTTGCCACAAAATGCGCCGACTGGCGCAACGTGCCGCTGGCCGAACGCAGATGACGGAGAAGGTGGCAGCTTATAAAGCCGCTAAAAAGGCATTGGGCAAGGCTATCCGAGAAAGCAAGGTGCGCTGCTGGAAGGAGCTTTGCGACGGGGTAGAGCAGGACCCATGGGGTAAGGGCTATAAGCTGGTGATGGGTAAGCTCTGCTCGCCCGCACCAGACTTGGAACAGAGAAAAGTTCTGAGCATCATAGATGCCCTGTTCCCGACCCATCCCGATGTATCTGACGCTCGTGCGTTTGCTGGGGAGGAGGACATTCCATTGTTTGGGGTGGATGAGCTAATTACGGCAGAGCGCAGCATGAAGTCTGGTAAGGCTCCGGGCCCCGACGGTGTGCCGGCGGAGGCCATCAAAGCCGTTGCCCGTAACCGTCCGGATCTCTTGCTTAACATGTACAACGTGTGTCTTAGGGCGGGTGTATTTCCAGCTTGCTGGAAAAAGGCGCGTTTGGCTTTGATCCCAAAGGGCAAAGGTGATGCCAATTCTCCATCATCGTATCGACCACTGTGCATGTTAAACACGGCGGGAAAGATGATGGAGGCCTTGCTTAAAATGCGGCTGGGGGCTGCCATTGAGCAGGCTGGTGGTCTCTCCAACCGGCAGCATGGCTTTAGAAAGGGGCACTCTGCGATTGATGCAATTAGCGAAGTGACCCAAGCTGTGAAACGGGCCGAAACTGCATGCCACCAGGCAAGGCCGATAGTGCTCCTCGTGACCCTCGATGTGAGGAACGCGTTTAACTCGGCAGGGTGGAGTGACATGTTTCACGCGCTCGAGCAGACCTTCAGAGTACCAGCATATCTCTCGGCTATACTGAGGGACTATCTGAACGACCGCTGGCTTCTCTACGTGACGACACAGGGAACGGGTCAAAGGCGGGTGACTGCTGGAGTGGCACAGGGATCGGTGCTTGGGCCTGAGCTGTGGAATGTCACGTACGATGGCCTGCTGCGCCTGGAAATGCCGGCTGACGCTTTCCTTGTTGCGTTTGCCGATGATGTCGCCGCCGTCATAACAGCACGCAGTCCTGAACTGGCTCAACTTGTGCTTAATCAAGTGATGCGCAGGGTTAGCGGGTGGATGGGCGACCACGGTCTCCAGTTGGCTGTAGCCAAAACGGAGATCGTGATTCTTACGAAGAGGCGAGTCCCCACTTCGTTGACTATGATGGTTGGAGCCCAACCGGTGAAAACAAGCAGGTTCGCGAGATATTTAGGAGTAAAGTTGGACAACCGACTCACATACTGGGACCATATCCGCGGGGTCTGTGACGGGGTTGCCCAGAAGACGGCGGCGCTGAGCCGGTTAATGGCGAATGTAGGTGGGGCGAGGCAGCATACGAGGAGGCTCCTGCTCGTCTCCGTACAGTCAGCCCTACTCTATGGTGCGGAAATATGGGCGGACGCCCTTCGAGTTAAAAAATATAAGACAAGGATGGCCGCCGTCCAGCGTCGCGGGGCATTGCGGGTTAGCTCGGCGTACCGTACTGTGTCCGCAGATGCAGCACTTGTTGTGGCCGGCTGTATTCCAATAGAGCTGCTTGCTCAGGAGCGGAAAGAAATCTATCTGCAAAGCTCTACAATAGGACGGGCGGCCGCCGCGGAGCAAGCGCGTGAGGGCGCACTTGTTTCTTGGCAACGAAGATGGGACGCTAGTACTAGGGGACAGTGGACTCGGAGAATCATACGCGATGTGCGCGAGTGGTATGGGCGACGACATGGTGAGGTGAGTTTTTATCTGACACAGTTCCTGACTGGACATGGATACTTCCGTAAGTATCTGCACAGGATGGGAAAGGTGGGCTCACCGTGCTGCGTGCTGTGTGACTGCGAGGAGGACGATGTCTGGCATACCTTCTTCGCCTGCGAGTTTTTTGCCGAAGAGCGGAGGCTGACTGAGAACTCAGTGGGTATCGGTTACACGGCAAACATCACTGCGGAAAACATCATAGCCGTGATGTTACGGTCAGAGCACGACTGGGACCTGGTGGCGAAGTACGTCGAAGTTATACTCCGCCGCAAGCGTAGTATGGGGTGCCTCCAGTAGGTACGCTTGACCCGTGCTGCGTCCACTGCGGCGAAGATGGCACAGCTTCGAAGCTGTGAAAAGCGGGGCCTGGACGCAGGCACTACGAGGGAGGTCCGGTGGGATCTGATGGGAGCCCCACCCCGAAGTAATGCGAAAGCGGTTCCGGGGTGGAGTTGGGTTCCGTCAAAGAGGGGGACGTTTTAGTGCTTGAAAGCGGCACATACAGGGGTTTGTGACGACAGCCCTGAGATGCGGTACGCATTTTTACCTCCTCTCCTGCGAAAAAAAAAAAAAAAAAAAAAAAAAAAAAAAAAAAAAAAAAAAAAAAAAAATAATAATAATAATAATAATAATAATAATAATAATAATAATAATAATAATAATAATAATAATAATAATAATAATAATAATAATAATAATAATAATAATAATAATAATAATAATAATAATAATAATAATAATAATAATAATAATAATAATAATAATAATAATAATAATAATAATAATAATAATAATAATAATAATAATAATAATAATAATAATAATAATAATGGCGAGTGTACAACGAGCGGAGATAGCGGCTTCAAGCGGGGACCCATACAGAATGTACAATCCAAACAAAAATATAAAACGATGTGAGAAAGATAGAAAAGGCAGCTTGACAGCTCCGCAAACAGCGAGTACAAAAAGCGCAGAGATGGCGCGTAGTCAAGAATGTAGGAGCTAGGGGGAATCGTCGGGAGTTGGGGTCTCCACAAGCGTTTTCTCTGACGCGGACGCACTAGCTTTCCGACGAGGTTCGCTGATCCGGCGCTCACCACAGCGGAGTGCTGGCGCGGTAAGCGTGATCACTCGTACACCGATGACACCCGACGCTGGCAGCGAGCAACAAAACCGGCAGTCGTCGCAATCACAGGGCTTGCTAGAGGCAGAAAAGGAGAATGAAGGATATGCTTATACCCTCAAGAAAAGCAGTAAGGCCACGCATCCTCCTGAGTTTACTGCCCTTAAAGATTTTCAGCAACGGAGAGAGGAAACAGCTACACATGAAGCGACTGACGAGATTAGGAAGCACGATGCCGGCGCGGGGGATATGGAGACACAGATCGGAATAATCCAGGATACCTTGGTTACTATGCGCAAGGCTGCTGCAAAACAACGGAATGTAAGCATGGAGATAAAAAATTGTCTCAGCGTGTTGGAGGCGGCCATCGACGCCATACAGCATCATAAGCGCAGTGACCAAAAAATAAAAGGGACCGGGTCCTCGACGACAGAAAATGCGAAGGAAGCCGGGGCCGCTGTTGCCACTTCTCGGAAGAGGGACATGGGCGCTTTAACTATCCCAAGCAGCAAAAACCCAGAGCAGACGCCGCGGGAACGGCTGAAGAATCAAGAAGGCTCTACACCCTGGAGCGTGGTCGTGCGCAAAAAATCCTCTTCGCGCAAGGATCCGCCCAACGAAGAGGGAATCCCTTCGGGAGAAGGGGACTCAACCCCAATTCGTAAGGCGACACAGGAAATCCAGGCACAGGGAAAAAGAGCGAAGAGGGAAAGGACTCAACGCGCGAGACGGAGTGCCGTCGTCGTAAAGCCGAAAGAAGGCACCACATATGCCGAAATCCTCCGAGCGATTCGTGCAAATGTGCGCCTGGAGGACACGGACACAGTGGTACGCGCGGCTCGAAAGACCAAAGGTGGCGCTGTTCTCCTTGAGCTAGATCAGTGTGGCGACCGAGTAGCGCTGCAAAACTCTATAAAAGAGACTGTGGGGCAGACTGCTGAGACCAGAATCCTTGCCAGTAGGACCCGGCTGGAGGTCCTGGGTATGGACTGTCTCACAACAGCTTCAGAGGTAGAGGACGCAGTACGCCGTGAGCTCTCAAACGACTATAGCGGAGAGCTTAAAGTAGTGGTTTCTGCCGCAAATGCCCGAGAACAGCGCATGGCAGTCGTTGAGTTAGAGCACAAACATGCGGGCAAACTCCTCAATGTAGGGAGGATACGAGTGGGCTGGATAAGATGTCGCATCAGGCAACGCATTGATGTACAGCGGTGCTTCAGGTGTCTGGATTACGGTCACCGGAGGCAAAAATGCACGGGACCGGATAGAAGTGGCCTCTGTTGGCGATGCGGGCAGAAAGGACACAAGGCCGCGTCATGCTCCTCAAAACCGCAATGTTACCTGTGTACTGCTGACAACGAGGGTCCAAAGTCTTTGGAACATGTCCCTGGCTCTGGAGCCTGCAAAGCGTTTCGGGTGGCCCTGGACAACGCGAAAGGACGGAGACAATGATTACCGTCCTACAGGGTAATCTGAACGGTAGTCGGGTCGCTGATGAACTGCTATCTCAATTCATCCATGAATACGGGGTGGGCATGGCGGTCATCAGCGAGCCTTACCGAATCAGGAAGCACTGGCTGGTGGATGACTCTGGCGCGGCGGCTCTCTGGGTTGCGGATCCCAGTATACAGATGACGAGCAGCGGGGCTGGAGGTAGTTATGTCTGGGCAAAAACAGAGTCGGCCACTTTCGTGAGCTGTTACTTCTCTCCCAACGACGCCATGGGTGTGTACAGGTCTAAAATTGAAGCCCTGGAGGACGACCTGCGCTGCATTACTGGCGGCCTCGTGATTGCTGGGGACTTTAATGCGCGAGCCATAGAGTGGGGTATGCCACAAACCAACGCAAGAGGCCGGTTTTTATTGGAGATGGCAGCCCGGCTGGGACTAGTTGTCCTTAATGAAGGTACAACCCCGACATACCGCCGGCCCGGCTTTGGGTACTCGATTCCAGACCTTACCTTGGTGTCGGAGACTCTAGCCCGAAGGACGGTGAACTGGAGGGTGATGGAGGACCTTACAGGAAGCGACCACCAGTACATAACCTTCCGGCTTATGGACGCAGGGCAAAAACAGGTACCTGTACGAGTACATCGACCACTCGGCTGGAACGCCACCAGAATGGATGAGAGCAAATTTGTTGCAGGCCTGATTGAGGGGGCTCGGCACATCCCAACGCTCCCTAGAAATGCCTGCGAGGCGGGCGTAGTGGACTCCTTCGTGGAGTCTAGCATGAATGTGATTCGAGGCGCCTGCAATGCGTCCATGCCCCGAAAGAGGCCGTGGAGAGGTAAGACACAGGTGTACTGGTGGAATGACCAAATAGACGAACTCCGGAGATTTTGCCACAAAATGCGCCGACTGGCGCAACGTGCCGCTGGCCGAACGCAGATGACGGAGAAGGTGGCAGCTTATAAAGCCGCTAAAAAGGCATTGGGCAAGGCTATCCGAGAAAGCAAGGTGCGCTGCTGGAAGGAGCTTTGCGACGGGGTAGAGCAGGACCCATGGGGTAAGGGCTATAAGCTGGTGATGGGTAAGCTCTGCTCGCCCGCACCAGACTTGGAACAGAGAAAAGTTCTGAGCATCATAGATGCCCTGTTCCCGACCCATCCCGATGTATCTGACGCTCGTGCGTTTGCTGGGGAGGAGGACATTCCATTGTTTGGGGTGGATGAGCTAATTACGGCAGAGCGCAGCATGAAGTCTGGTAAGGCTCCGGGCCCCGACGGTGTGCCGGCGGAGGCCATCAAAGCCGTTGCCCGTAACCGTCCGGATCTCTTGCTTAACATGTACAACGTGTGTCTTAGGGCGGGTGTATTTCCAGCTTGCTGGAAAAAGGCGCGTTTGGCTTTGATCCCAAAGGGCAAAGGTGATGCCAATTCTCCATCATCGTATCGACCACTGTGCATGTTAAACACGGCGGGAAAGATGATGGAGGCCTTGCTTAAAATGCGGCTGGGGGCTGCCATTGAGCAGGCTGGTGGTCTCTCCAACCGGCAGCATGGCTTTAGAAAGGGGCACTCTGCGATTGATGCAATCAGCGAAGTGACCCAAGCTGTGAAACGGGCCGAAACTGCATGCCACCAGGCAAGGCCGATAGTGCTCCTCGTGACCCTCGATGTGAGGAACGCGTTTAACTCGGCAGGGTGGAGTGACATGTTTCACGCGCTCGAGCAGACCTTCAGAGTACCAGCATATCTCTCGGCTATACTGAGGGACTATCTGAACGACCGCTGGCTTCTCTACGTGACGACACAGGGAACGGGTCAAAGGCGGGTGACTGCTGGAGTGGCACAGGGATCGGTGCTTGGGCCTGAGCTGTGGAATGTCACGTACGATGGCCTGCTGCGCCTGGAAATGCCGGCTGACGCTTTCCTTGTTGCGTTTGCCGATGATGTCGCCGCCGTCATAACAGCACGCAGTCCTGAACTGGCTCAACTTGTGCTTAATCAAGTGATGCGCAGGGTTAGCGGGTGGATGGGCGACCACGGTCTCCAGTTGGCTGTAGCCAAAACGGAGATCGTGATTCTTACGAAGAGGCGAGTCCCCACTTCGTTGACTATGATGGTTGGAGCCCAACCGGTGAAAACAAGCAGGTTCGCGAGATATTTAGGAGTAAAGTTGGACAACCGACTCACATACTGGGACCATATCCGCGGGGTCTGTGACGGGGTTGCCCAGAAGACGGCGGCGCTGAGCCGGTTAATGGCGAATGTAGGTGGGGCGAGGCAGCATACGAGGAGGCTCCTGCTCGTCTCCGTACAGTCAGCCCTACTCTATGGTGCGGAAATATGGGCGGACGCCCTTCGAGTTAAAAAATATAAGACAAGGATGGCCGCCGTCCAGCGTCGCGGGGCATTGCGGGTTAGCTCGGCGTACCGTACTGTGTCCGCAGATGCAGCACTTGTTGTGGCCGGCTGTATTCCAATAGAGCTGCTTGCTCAGGAGCGGAAAGAAATCTATCTGCAAAGCTCTACAATAGGACGGGCGGCCGCCGCGGAGCAAGCGCGTGAGGGCGCACTTGTTTCTTGGCAACGAAGATGGGACGCTAGTACTAGGGGACAGTGGACTCGGAGAATCATACGCGATGTGCGCGAGTGGTATGGGCGACGGCATGGTGAGGTGAGTTTTTATCTGACACAGTTCCTGACTGGACATGGATACTTCCGTAAGTATCTGCACAGGATGGGAAAGGTGGGCTCACCGTGCTGCGTGCTGTGTGACTGCGAGGAGGACGATGTCTGGCATACCTTCTTCGCCTGCGAGTTTTTTGCCGAAGAGCGGAGGCTGACTGAGAACTCAGTGGGTATCGGTTACACGGCAAACATCACTGCGGAAAACATCATAGCCGTGATGTTACGGTCAGAGCACGACTGGGACCTGGTGGCGAAGTACGTCGAAGTTATACTCCGCCGCAAGCGTAGTATGGGGTGCCTCCAGTAGGTACGCTTGACCCGTGCTGCGTCCACTGCGGCGAAGATGGCACAGCTTCGAAGCTGTGAAAAGCGGGGCCTGGACGCAGGCACTACGAGGGAGGTCCGGTGGGATCTGATGGGAGCCCCACCCCGAAGTAATGCGAAAGCGGTTCCGGGGTGGAGTTGGGTTCCGTCAAAGAGGGGGACGTTTTAGTGCTTGAAAGCGGCACATACAGGGGTTTGTGACGACAGCCCTGAGATGCGGTACGCATTTTTACCTCCTCTCCTGCGAAAAAAAAAAAAAAAAAAAAAAAAAAAAAATAATAATAATAATAATAATAATAATAATAATAATAATAATAATAATAATAATAATAATAATAATAATAATAATAATAATAATAATAATAATAATAATAATAATAATAATAATAATAATAATAATAATAATAATAATAATAATAATAATAATAATAATTTTTTTTTTTTTTTTTTTGACGGGCGAGGTTGGGAAAAATACCTTCGTATCATGTAACGACCGTCGCCGTTACGTATGTGGTGTAGCCACTAAAAAACCCACCTCGTCACTTGGGATCTCTCTCTACCCCGGAACCGCTTTTGCATTACGTCAAGGTAGAGACCCAAGAGGTCCTATAGGACTATTCTACTCTCCTGCGTCCAGGTCCGTCAATTTTGTCATTGCATATGCAATAGTTACTCCTATGTTGCATGTCTACTCGACATTTGCTGTTTCTCTTTCTTCGAGGTCCCTTTTTTTCTTTCTGAGGATCTCTTCCGCATATCTAGCTATGACTTGCCAAGTTTCTTCGCTTCTTAGCATTTTTTCCACAATGTTCTCCGGTGATATGGAGCCGATGCTTTGTTCGATTCTAGTACGTTCTGCATGCCATCTTGTGCACTTAAACATGGTGTGTTCTGCATCATCTTCGTCTGCATCTCCGTAAATACAGTGGGGCTCCGCCGACTTGCCGATTACATAGAGGTATCTGCTGAAATACCCGTGCCCTGATAGCATTTGAGTGAGATAATAGTTCACTTCCCCAAAGCTTCTATTCGTGTATGCTTCGATCTGTGGAATCAGCTTTCTAGTCCATCTGCCTCGATACTCGGCATTCCACCTGTGTTGCCATTTCTGATATGTCTGTTTTCTAAGTTCTTTTTGATTACTTATCCCCCTTGCGTGCCATCGTTCCTTTCGCTCTTCTGCTAGGAGATCGATAGGAATATTTCCGCTAATAACGGATACTGCTGCCTCGGAGACTGTCCGATACGCTGAGGTTACCCTAAGTGATGCCGTCCTTTGTACTGAAGACAGCAACTTTCTACGACATTCCGCATTTAGTGCGTCTGCCCATAGCTCACAACCGTGTAGCAAAATTGTGTTCGTGGTTGCCATTAGGAGGTTTCTCTTACTTTGTTTTGGGCCGCCTACATTTGCCATCAATCTACTGAGGGAGGCTGTTGCTTGTCCGGCTTTCTTCATCGCGTGCTTTATTTGCTCCCAGTAGTTCAGCTTGGAGTCCAGTCTCATTCCTAGATACTTCACTACTCTCTGTGTGATGATCGGTGTCCCAAAAACTTGCATCTCGATCTCGAGGGGGATATGACGCCTTGTTAGAAGGAGTATTTCTGTTTTCTCTGTAGCTAGCTTCAGCCCATGCACGTCTAGCCACGACTTCGTCCGCCTCATAACCTGGTTTAACTTGCGCTGTAGATCTTCCGTATTGCGGGCGGTTATAACTGCTGCAATATCGTCAGCATATGCCACCAGGTGGGTGTCATCGGGCATGCCGATCTCGAGGATTCCGTTATAATTGACGTTCCACAAGTCAGGTCCTAGTATTGACCCTTGCGCCGCGCCTGAAGTTATTTGTTTCCTTCTTAGTCCGTCAGTGGTGTCATATAGGAGCACGCGGTCCTGGAAATAACTCCGGATCATTCTCATCAAGTACTGGGGTATCTTGAATCTATTTTTTAAGGTATTTATGATGTCAGTCCAATTGACGCTGTTGAATGCATTTCTCACATCTAGCGTTACTAGTAAAACCAGGTGTCTGGAGTACGGGTTTTCTCTACGCGTGGCCTCAACACTGTCTATGACATCTTGTATGGCTCCCAATGTAGATCTGCCTGGTCTGAAACCGTATTGTCTGGTCGACAGGCCGCCAGCCTCGTCAATCGCGGCAGTTAGTCTTGGTTTGATCAGTCTTTCCAGCAGCTTTCCAGCCGTATCTAGTAAACACAATGGGCGGTATGCTTCCGCGCTCTGTCGGTTTCCTTTGCCTTTGTCAATCAATATCAGTTGTTGCCGTTTCCATGGTGTTGGAAATGTGCCTTCTACCAGGCAGGCGTTATACATTCTTAGCAGAGTTTGGGGGCGTTCGTTCGCCATGACTTTGAGTACTTCGGACGGGATCCCATCTGGCCCTGGAGCTTTATTCTTCTTCAAAGTGTTTGCGGCTCTTCTAAGCTCTTCCTCGGTGAAAAGTTGGGGTGTTTCTCCTCTATGTGACTCCTCTCTGTACAAGGGCGTCTCTTGTGTCGGAAAGAGTGTGTTCACTATCTCTTCCATTTTTTCGCTGTCAAGAGAGGGCGGCGCTGGTTTTGCCCCTAACTTCTTCATCACAATCTTATACCCCATAATAATAATAATAATAATAATAATAATAATAATAATAATAATAATAATAATAATAATAATAATAATAATAATAATAATAATAATAATAATAATAATAATAATAATAATAATAATAATAATAATAATAATAATAATAATAATAATAATAATAATAATAATAATAATAATAATAATAATAATAATAATAATAATAATAATAATAATAATAATAATAATAATAATAATAATAATAATAATAATAATAATAATAATAATAATAATAATAATAATAATAATAATAATAATAATAATAATAATAATAATAATAACCCTCGGAGAATGTACAATCCAAACAAAAATATAAAACGATGTGAGAAAGATAGAAAAGGCAGCTTGACAGCTCCGCAAACAGCGAGTACAAAAAGCGCAGAGATGGCGCGTAGTCAAGAATGTAGGAGCGAGGGGGAATTGTCGGGAATTGGGGTCTCCACAAGCGTTTTCTCTGACGCGGACGCACTAGCTTTCCGACGAGGCTCGCTGATGCGGCGCTCACCACAGCGGAGTGCTGGCGCGGTAAGCGTGATCACTCGTACACCGATGACACCCGACGCTGGCAGCGAGCAACAAAAACGGCAGTCGTCGCAATCACAGGGCTTGCTAGAGGCAGAAAAGGAGAATGAAGGATATGCTTATACCCTCAAGAAAAGCAGTAAGGCCACGCATCCTCCTGAGTTTACTGCCCTTAAAGATTTTCAGCAACGGAGAGAGGAAACAGCTACACATGAAGCGACTGACGAGATTAGGAAGCACGATGCCGGCGCGGGGGATATGGAGACACAGATCGGAATAATCCAGGATACCTTGGTTACTATGCGCAAGGCTGCTGCAAAACAACGGAATGTAAGCATGGAGATAAAAAATTGTCTCAGCGTGTTGGAGGCGGCCATCGACGCCATACAGCATCATAGGCGCAGTGACCAAAAAATAAAAGGGACCGGGTCCTCGACGACAGAAAATGCGAAGGAAGCCGGGGCCGCTGTTGCCACTTCTCGGAAGAGGGACATGGGCGCTTTAACTATCCCAAGCAGCAAAAACCCAGAGCAGACGCCGCGGGAACGGCTGAAGAATCAAGAAGGCTCTACACCCTGGAGCGTGGTCGTGCGCAAAAAATCCTCTTCGCGCAAGGATCCGCCCAACGAAGAGGGAATCCCTTCGGGAGAAGGGGACTCAACCCCAATTCGTAAGGCGACACAGGAAATCCAGGCACAGGGAAAAAGAGCGAAGAGGGAAAGGACTCAACGCGCGAGACGGAGTGCCGTCGTCGTAAAGCCGAAAGAAGGCACCACATATGCCGAAATCCTCCGAGCGATTCGTGCAAATGTGCGCCTGGAGGACACGGACACAGTGGTACGCGCGGCTCGAAAGACCAAAGGTGGCGCTGTTCTCCTTGAGCTAGATCAGTGTGGCGACCGAGTAGCGCTGCAAAACTCTATAAAAGAGACTGTGGGGCAGACTGCTGAGACCAGAATCCTTGCCAGTAGGACCCGGCTGGAGGTCCTGGGTATGGACTGTCTCACAACAGCTTCAGAGGTAGAGGACGCAGTACGCCGTGAGCTCTCAAACGACTATAGCGGAGAGCTTAAAGTAGTGGTTTCTGCCGCAAATGCCCGAGAACAGCGCATGGCAGTCGTTGAGTTAGAGCACAAACATGCGGGCAAACTCCTCAATGTAGGGAGGATACGAGTGGGCTGGATAAGATGTCGCATCAGGCAACGCATTGATGTACAGCGGTGCTTCAGGTGTCTGGATTACGGTCACCGGAGGCAAAAATGCACGGGACCGGATAGAAGTGGCCTCTGTTGGCGATGCGGGCAGAAAGGACACAAGGCCGCGTCATGCTCCTCAAAACCGCAATGTTACCTGTGTACTGCTGACAACGAGGGTCCAAAGTCTTTGGAACATGTCCCTGGCTCTGGAGCCTGCAAAGCGTTTCGGGTGGCCCTGGACAACGCGAAAGGACGGAGACAATGATTACCGTCCTACAGGGTAATCTGAACGGTAGTCGGGTCGCTGATGAACTGCTATCTCAATTCATCCATGAATACGGGGTGGGCATGGCGGTCATCAGCGAGCCTTACCGAATCAGGAAGCACTGGCTGGTGGATGACTCTGGCGCGGCGGCTCTCTGGGTTGCGGATCCCAGTATACAGATCACGAGCAGCGGGGCTGGAGGTAGTTATGTCTGGGCAAAAACAGAGTCGGCCACTTTCGTGAGCTGTTACTTCTCTCCCAACGACGCCATGGGTGTGTACAGGTCTAAAATTGAAGCCCTGGAGGACGACCTGCGCTGCATTACTGGCGGCCTCGTGATTGCTGGGGACTTTAATGCGCGAGCCATAGAGTGGGGTATGCCACAAACCAACGCAAGAGGCCGGTTTTTATTGGAGATGGCAGCCCGGCTGGGACTAGTTGTCCTTAATGAAGGTACAACCCCGACATACCGCCGGCCCGGCTTTGGGTACTCGATTCCAGACCTTACCTTGGTGTCGGAGACTCTAGCCCGAAGGACGGTGAACTGGAGGGTGATGGAGGACCTTACAGGAAGCGACCACCAGTACATAACCTTCCGGCTTATGGACGCAGGGCAAAAACAGGTACCTGTACGAGTACATCGACCACTCGGCTGGAACGCCACCAGAATGGATGAGAGCAAATTTGTTGCAGGCCTGATTGAGGGGGCTCGGCACATCCCAACGCTCCCTAGAAATGCCTGCGAGGCGGGCGTAGTGGACTCCTTCGTGGAGTCTAGCATGAATGTGATTCGAGGCGCCTGCAATGCGTCCATGCCCCGAAAGAGGCCGTGGAGAGGTAAGACACAGGTGTACTGGTGGAATGACCAAATAGACGAACTCCGGAGATTTTGCCACAAAATGCGCCGACTGGCGCAACGTGCCGCTGGCCGAACGCAGATGACGGAGAAGGTGGCAGCTTATAAAGCCGCTAAAAAGGCATTGGGCAAGGCTATCCGAGAAAGCAAGGTGCGCTGCTGGAAGGAGCTTTGCGACGGGGTAGAGCAGGACCCATGGGGTAAGGGCTATAAGCTGGTGATGGGTAAGCTCTGCTCGCCCGCACCAGACTTGGAACAGAGAAAAGTTCTGAGCATCATAGATGCCCTGTTCCCGACCCATCCCGATGTATCTGACGCTCGTGCGTTTGCTGGGGAGGAGGACATTCCATTGTTTGGGGTGGATGAGCTAATTACGGCAGAGCGCAGCATGAAGTCTGGTAAGGCTCCGGGCCCCGACGGTGTGCCGGCGGAGGCCATCAAAGCCGTTGCCCGTAACCGTCCGGATCTCTTGCTTAACATGTACAACGTGTGTCTTAGGGCGGGTGTATTTCCAGCTTGCTGGAAAAAGGCGCGTTTGGCTTTGATCCCAAAGGGCAAAGGTGATGCCAATTCTCCATCATCGTATCGACCACTGTGCATGTTAAACACGGCGGGAAAGATGATGGAGGCCTTGCTTAAAATGCGGCTGGGGGCTGCCATTGAGCAGGCTGGTGGTCTCTCCAACCGGCAGCATGGCTTTAGAAAGGGGCACTCTGCGATTGATGCAATCAGCGAAGTGACCCAAGCTGTGAAACGGGCCGAAACTGCATGCCACCAGGCAAGGCCGATAGTGCTCCTCGTGACCCTCGATGTGAGGAACGCGTTTAACTCGGCAGGGTGGAGTGACATGTTTCACGCGCTCGAGCAGACCTTCAGAGTACCAGCATATCTCTCGGCTATACTGAGGGACTATCTGAACGACCGCTGGCTTCTCTACGTGACGACACAGGGAACGGGTCAAAGGCGGGTGACTGCTGGAGTGGCACAGGGATCGGTGCTTGGGCCTGAGCTGTGGAATGTCACGTACGATGGCCTGCTGCGCCTGGAAATGCCGGCTGACGCTTTCCTTGTTGCGTTTGCCGATGATGTCGCCGCCGTCATAACAGCACGCAGTCCTGAACTGGCTCAACTTGTGCTTAATCAAGTGATGCGCAGGGTTAGCGGGTGGATGGGCGACCACGGTCTCCAGTTGGCTGTAGCCAAAACGGAGATCGTGATTCTTACGAAGAGGCGAGTCCCCACTTCGTTGACTATGATGGTTGGAGCCCAACCGGTGAAAACAAGCAGGTTCGCGAGATATTTAGGAGTAAAGTTGGACAACCGACTCACATACTGGGACCATATCCGCGGGGTCTGTGACGGGGTTGCCCAGAAGACGGCGGCGCTGAGCCGGTTAATGGCGAATGTAGGTGGGGCGAGGCAGCATACGAGGAGGCTCCTGCTCGTCTCCGTACAGTCAGCCCTACTCTATGGTGCGGAAATATGGGCGGACGCCCTTCGAGTTAAAAAATATAAGACAAGGATGGCCGCCGTCCAGCGTCGCGGGGCATTGCGGGTTAGCTCGGCGTACCGTACTGTGTCCGCAGATGCAGCACTTGTTGTGGCCGGCTGTATTCCAATAGAGCTGCTTGCTCAGGAGCGGAAAGAAATCTATCTGCAAAGCTCTACAATAGGACGGGCGGCCGCCGCGGAGCAAGCGCGTGAGGGCGCACTTGTTTCTTGGCAACGAAGATGGGACGCTAGTACTAGGGGACAGTGGACTCGGAGAATCATACGCGATGTGCGCGAGTGGTATGGGCGACGGCATGGTGAGGTGAGTTTTTATCTGACACAGTTCCTGACTGGACATGGATACTTCCGTAAGTATCTGCACAGGATGGGAAAGGTGGGCTCACCGTGCTGCGTGCTGTGTGACTGCGAGGAGGACGATGTCTGGCATACCTTCTTCGCCTGCGAGTTTTTTGCCGAAGAGCGGAGGCTGACTGAGAACTCAGTGGGTATCGGTTACACGGCAAACATCACTGCGGAAAACATCATAGCCGTGATGTTACGGTCAGAGCACGACTGGGACCTGGTGGCGAAGTACGTCGAAGTTATACTCCGCCGCAAGCGTAGTATGGGGTGCCTCCAGTAGGTACGCTTGACCCGTGCTGCGTCCACTGCGGCGAAGATGGCACAGCTTCGAAGCTGTGAAAAGCGGGGCCTGGACGCAGGCACTACGAGGGAGGTCCGGTGGGATCTGATGGGAGCCCCACCCCGAAGTAATGCGAAAGCGGTTCCGGGGTGGAGTTGGGTTCCGTCAAAGAGGGGGACGTTTTAGTGCTTGAAAGCGGCACATACAGGGGTTTGTGACGACAGCCCTGAGATGCGGTACGCATTTTTACCTCCTCTCCTGCGAAAAAAAAAAAAAAAAAAAAAAAAAAAAAAAAAAAAAAAAATAATAATAATAATAATAATAATAATAATAATAATAATAATAATAATAATAATAATAATAATAATAATAATAATAATAATAATAATAATAATAATAATAATAATAATAATAATAATAATAATAATAATAATAATAATAATAATAATAATAATAATAATAATAATAATAATAATAATAATAATAATAATAATTTTTTTTTTTTTTTTTTGACGGGCGAGGTTGGGAAAAATACCTTCGTATCATGTAACGACCGTCGCCGTTACGTATGTGGTGTAGCCACTAAAAAACCCACCTCGTCACTTGGGATCTCTCTCTACCCCGGAACCGCTTTTGCATTACGTCAAGGTAGAGACCCAAGAGGTCCTATAGGACTATTCTACTCTCCTGCGTCCAGGTCCGTCAATTTTGTCATTGCATATGCAATAGTTACTCCTATGTTGCATGTCTACTCGACATTTGCTGTTTCTCTTTCTTCGAGGTCCCTTTTTTTCTTTCTGAGGATCTCTTCCGCATATCTAGCTATGACTTGCCAAGTTTCTTCGCTTCTTAGCATTTTTTCCACAATGTTCTCCGGTGATATGGAGCCGATGCTTTGTTCGATTCTAGCACGTTCTGCATGCCATCTTGTGCACTTAAACATGGTGTGTTCTGCATCATCTTCGTCTGCATCTCCGTAAATACAGTGGGGCTCCGCCGACTTGCCGATTACATAGAGGTATCTGCTGAAATACCCGTGCCCTGATAGCATTTGAGTGAGATAATAGTTCACTTCCCCAAAGCTTCTATTCGTGTATGCTTCGATCTGTGGAATCAGCTTTCTAGTCCATCTGCCTCGATACTCGGCATTCCACCTGTGTTGCCATTTCTGATATGTCTGTTTTCTAAGTTCTTTTTGATTACTTATCCCCCTTGCGTGCCATCGTTCCTTTCGCTCTTCTGCTAGGAGATCGATAGGAATATTTCCGCTAATAACGGATACTGCTGCCTCGGAGACTGTCCGATACGCTGAGGTTACCCTAAGTGATGCCGTCCTTTGTACTGAAGACAGCAACTTTCTACGACATTCCGCATTTAGTGCGTCTGCCCATAGCTCACAACCGTGTAGCAAAATTGTGTTCGTGGTTGCCATTAGGAGGTTTCTCTTACTTTGTTTTGGGCCGCCTACATTTGCCATCAATCTACTGAGGGAGGCTGTTGCTTGTCCGGCTTTCTTCATCGCGTGCTTTATTTGCTCCCAGTAGTTCAGCTTGGAGTCCAGTCTCATTCCTAGATACTTCACTACTCTCTGTGTGATGATCGGTGTCCCAAAAACTTGCATCTCGATCTCGAGGGGGATATGACGCCTTGTTAGAAGGAGTATTTCTGTTTTCTCTGTAGCTAGCTTCAGCCCATGCACGTCTAGCCACGACTTCGTCCGCCTCATAACCTGGTTTAACTTGCGCTGTAGATCTTCCGTATTGCGGGCGGTTATAACTGCTGCAATATCGTCAGCATATGCCACCAGGTGGGTGTCATCGGGCATGCCGATCTCGAGGATTCCGTTATAATTGACGTTCCACAAGTCAGGTCCTAGTATTGACCCTTGCGCCGCGCCTGAAGTTATTTGTTTCCTTCTTAGTCCGTCAGTGGTGTCATATAGGAGCACGCGGTCCTGGAAATAACTCCGGATCATTCTCATCAAGTACTGGGGTATCTTGAATCTATTTTTTAAGGTATTTATGATGTCAGTCCAATTGACGCTGTTGAATGCATTTCTCACATCTAGCGTTACTAGTAAAACCAGGTGTCTGGAGTACGGGTTTTCTCTACGCGTGGCCTCAACACTGTCTATGACATCTTGTATGGCTCCCAATGTAGATCTGCCTGGTCTGAAACCGTATTGTCTGGTCGACAGGCCGCCAGCCTCGTCAATCGCGGCAGTTAGTCTTGGTTTGATCAGTCTTTCCAGCAGCTTTCCAGCCGTATCTAGTAAACACAATGGGCGGTATGCTTCCGCGCTCTGTCGGTTTCCTTTGCCTTTGTCAATCAATATCAGTTGTTGCCGTTTCCATGGTGTTGGAAATGTGCCTTCTACCAGGCAGGCGTTATACATTCTTAGCAGAGTTTGGGGGCGTTCGTTCGCCATGACTTTGAGTACTTCGGACGGGATCCCATCTGGCCCTGGAGCTTTATTCTTCTTCAAAGTGTTTGCGGCTCTTCTAAGCTCTTCCTCGGTGAAAAGTTGGGGTGTTTCTCCTCTATGTGACTCCTCTCTGTACAAGGGCGTCTCTTGTGTCGGAAAGAGTGTGTTCACTATCTCTTCCATTTTTTCGCTGTCAAGAGAGGGCGGCGCTGGTTTTGCCCCTAACTTCTTCATCACAATCTTATACCCCATAATAATAATAATAATAATAATAATAATAATAATAATAATAATAATAATAATAATAATAATAATAATAATAATAATAATAATAATAATAATAATAATAATAATAATAATAATAATAATAATAATAATAATAATAATAATAATAATAATAATAATAATAATAATAATAATAATAATAATAATAATAATAATAATAATAATAATAATAATAATAATAATAATAATAATAATAATAATAATAATAATAACCCTCGGAGAATGTACAATCCAAACAAAAATATAAAACGATGTGAGAAAGATAGAAAAGGCAGCTTGACAGCTCCGCAAACAGCGAGTACAAAAAGCGCAGAGATGGCGCGTAGTCAAGAATGTAGGAGCGAGGGGGAATTGTCGGGAATTGGGGTCTCCACAAGCGTTTTCTCTGACGCGGACGCACTAGCTTTCCGACGAGGCTCGCTGATGCGGCGCTCACCACAGCGGAGTGCTGGCGCGGTAAGCGTGATCACTCGTACACCGATGACACCCGACGCTGGCAGCGAGCAACAAAAACGGCAGTCGTCGCAATCACAGGGCTTGCTAGAGGCAGAAAAGGAGAATGAAGGATATGCTTATACCCTCAAGAAAAGCAGTAAGGCCACGCATCCTCCTGAGTTTACTGCCCTTAAAGATTTTCAGCAACGGAGAGAGGAAACAGCTACACATGAAGCGACTGACGAGATTAGGAAGCACGATGCCGGCGCGGGGGATATGGAGACACAGATCGGAATAATCCAGGATACCTTGGTTACTATGCGCAAGGCTGCTGCAAAACAACGGAATGTAAGCATGGAGATAAAAAATTGTCTCAGCGTGTTGGAGGCGGCCATCGACGCCATACAGCATCATAGGCGCAGTGACCAAAAAATAAAAGGGACCGGGTCCTCGACGACAGAAAATGCGAAGGAAGCCGGGGCCGCTGTTGCCACTTCTCGGAAGAGGGACATGGGCGCTTTAACTATCCCAAGCAGCAAAAACCCAGAGCAGACGCCGCGGGAACGGCTGAAGAATCAAGAAGGCTCTACACCCTGGAGCGTGGTCGTGCGCAAAAAATCCTCTTCGCGCAAGGATCCGCCCAACGAAGAGGGAATCCCTTCGGGAGAAGGGGACTCAACCCCAATTCGTAAGGCGACACAGGAAATCCAGGCACAGGGAAAAAGAGCGAAGAGGGAAAGGACTCAACGCGCGAGACGGAGTGCCGTCGTCGTAAAGCCGAAAGAAGGCACCACATATGCCGAAATCCTCCGAGCGATTCGTGCAAATGTGCGCCTGGAGGACACGGACACAGTGGTACGCGCGGCTCGAAAGACCAAAGGTGGCGCTGTTCTCCTTGAGCTAGATCAGTGTGGCGACCGAGTAGCGCTGCAAAACTCTATAAAAGAGACTGTGAGGCAGACTGCTGAGACCAGAATCCTTGCCAGTAGGACCCGGCTGGAGGTCCTGGGTATGGACTGTCTCACAACAGCTTCAGAGGTAGAGGACGCAGTACGCCGTGAGCTCTCAAACGACTATAGCGGAGAGCTTAAAGTAGTGGTTTCTGCCGCAAATGCCCGAGAACAGCGCATGGCAGTCGTTGAGTTAGAGCACAAACATGCGGGCAAACTCCTCAATGTAGGGAGGATACGAGTGGGCTGGATAAGATGTCGCATCAGGCAACGCATTGATGTACAGCGGTGCTTCAGGTGTCTGGATTACGGTCACCGGAGGCAAAAATGCACGGGACCGGATAGAAGTGGCCTCTGTTGGCGATGCGGGCAGAAAGGACACAAGGCCGCGTCATGCTCCTCAAAACCGCAATGTTACCTGTGTACTGCTGACAACGAGGGTCCAAAGTCTTTGGAACATGTCCCTGGCTCTGGAGCCTGCAAAGCGTTTCGGGTGGCCCTGGACAACGCGAAAGGATGGAGACAATGATTACCGTCCTACAGGGTAATCTGAACGGTAGTCGGGTCGCTGATGAACTGCTATCTCAATTCATCCATGAATACGGGGTGGGCATGGCGGTCATCAGCGAGCCTTACCGAATCAGGAAGCACTGGCTGGTGGATGACTCTGGCGCGGCGGCTCTCTGGGTTGCGGATCCCAGTATACAGATCACGAGCAGCGGGGCTGGAGGTAGTTATGTCTGGGCAAAAACAGAGTCGGCCACTTTCGTGAGCTGTTACTTCTCTCCCAACGACGCCATGGGTGTGTACAGGTCTAAAATTGAAGCCCTGGAGGACGACCTGCGCTGCATTACTGGCGGCCTCGTGATTGCTGGGGACTTTAATGCGCGAGCCATAGAGTGGGGTATGCCACAAACCAACGCAAGAGGCCGGTTTTTATTGGAGATGGCAGCCCGGCTGGGACTAGTTGTCCTTAATGAAGGTACAACCCCGACATACCGCCGGCCCGGCTTTGGGTACTCGATTCCAGACCTTACCTTGGTGTCGGAGACTCTAGCCCGAAGGACGGTGAACTGGAGGGTGATGGAGGACCTTACAGGAAGCGACCACCAGTACATAACCTTCCGGCTTATGGACGCAGGGCAAAAACAGGTACCTGTACGAGTACATCGACCACTCGGCTGGAACGCCACCAGAATGGATGAGAGCAAATTGTTGCAGGCCTGATTGAGGGGGCTCGGCACATCCCAACGCTCCCTAGAAATGCCTGCGAGGCGGGCGTAGTGGACTCCTTCGTGGAGTCTACCATGAATGTGATTCGAGGCGCCTGCAATGCGTCCATGCCCCAAAGGAGGCCGTGGAGAGGTAAGACACAGGTGTACTGGTGGAATGACCAAATAGACGAACTCCGGAGATTTTGCCACAAAATGCGCCGACTGGCGCAACGTGCCGCTGGCCGAACGCAGATGACGGAGAAGGTCGCAGCTTATAAAGCCGCTAAAAAGGCATTGGGCAAGGCTATCCGAGAAAGCAAGGTGCGCTGCTGGAAGGAGCTTTGCGACGGGGTAGAGCAGGACCCATGGGGTAAGGGCTATAAGCTGGTGATGGGTAAGCTCTGCTCGCCCGCACCAGACTTGGAACAGAGAAAAGTTCTGAGCATCATAGATGCCCTGTTCCCGACCCATCCCGATGTATCTGACGCGCGTGCGTTTGCTGGGGAGGAGGACATTCCATTGTTTGGGGTGGATGAGCTAATTACGGCAGAGCGCAGCATGAAGTCTGGTAAGGCTCCGGGCCCCGACGGTGTGCCGGCGGAGGCCATCAAAGCCGTTGCCCGTAACCGTCCGGATCTCTTGCTTAACATGTACAACGTGTGTCTTAGGGCGGGTGTATTTCCAGCTTGCTGGAAAAAGGCGCGTTTGGCTTTGATCCCAAAGGGAAAAGGTTATGCCAATTCTCCATCATCGTATCGACCACTGTGCATGTTAAACACGGCGGGAAAGATGATGGAGGCCTTGCTTAAAATGCGGCTGGGGGCTGCCATTGAGCAGGCTGGTGGTTTCTCCAACCGGCAGCATGGCTTTAGAAAGGGGCACTCTGCGATTGATGCAATCAGCGAAGTGACCCAAGCTGTGAAACGGGCCGAAACTGCATGCCACCAGGCAAGGCCGATAGTGCTCCTCGTGACCCTCGATGTGAGGAACGCGTTTAACTCGGCAGGGTGGAGTGACATGTTTCACGCGCTCGAGCAGACCTTCAGAGTACCAGCATATCTCTCGGCTATACTGAGGGACTATCTGAACGACCGCTGGCTTCTCTACGTGACGACACAGGGAACGGGTCAAAGGCGGGTGACTGCTGGAGTGGCACAGGGATCGGTGCTTGGGCCTGAGCTGTGGAATGTCACGTACGATGGCTGTTGCGCCTGGAAATGCCGGCTGACGCTTTCCTTGTTGCGTTTGCCTATGATGTCGCCGCCGTCATAACAGCACGCAGTCCTGAACTGGCTCAACTTGTGCTTAATCAAGTGATGCGCAGGGTTAGCGGGTGGATGGGCGACCACGGTCTCCAGTTGGCTGTAGCCAAAACGGAGATCGTGATTCTTACGAAGAGGCGAGTCCCCACTTCGTTGACTATGATGGTTGGAGCCCAACCGGTGAAAACAAGCAGGTTCGCGAGATATTTAGGAGTAAAGTTGGACAACCGACTCACATACTGGGACCATATCCGCGGGGTCTGTGACGGGGTTGCCCAGAAGACGGCGGCGCTGAGCCGGTTAATGGCAAATGTAGGTGGGGCGAGGCAGCATACGAGGAGGCTCCTGCTCGTCTCCGTACAGTCAGCCCTACTCTATGGTGCGGAAATATGGGCGGACGCCCTTCGAGTTAAAAAATATAAGACAAGGATGGCCGCCGTCCAGCGTCGCGGGGCATTGCGGGTTAGCTCGGCGTACCGTACTGTGTCCGCAGATGCAGCACTTGTTGTGGCCGGCTGTATTCCAATAGAGCTGCTTGCTCAGGAGCGGAAAGAAATCTATCTGCAAAGCTCTACAATAGGACGGCCGGCCACCGCGGAGCAAGCGCGTGAGGGCGCACTTATTTCTTGGCAACGAAGATGGGACGCTAGTACTAGGGGACAGTGGACTCGGAGAATCATACGCGATGTGCGCTAGTGGTATGGGCGACGACATGGTGAGGTGAGTTTTTACCTGACACAGTTCCTGACTGGACATGGATACTTCCGTAAGTATCTGCACAGGATGGGAAAGGTGGGCTCACCGTGCTGCGTGCTGTGTGACTGCGAGGAGGACGATGTCTGGCATACCTTC
The DNA here is from genome assembly GCA_922984085.1 of Sicus ferrugineus. Lineage (NCBI taxonomy): Eukaryota > Metazoa > Arthropoda > Insecta > Diptera > Conopidae > Sicus > Sicus ferrugineus. The sequence goes on from OV277350.1 coordinate 14,325,345, forward strand.
TTCTCCTGCGAGTTTTTTGCCGAAGAGCGGAGGCTGACTGAGAACTCAGTGGGTATCGGTTACCCGGCAAACATCACTGCGGAAAACATCATAGCCGTGATGTTACGGTCAGAGCACGACTGGGACCTGGTGGCGAAGTACGTCGAAGTTATACTCCGCCGCAAGCGTAGTATGGGGTGCCTCCAGTAGGTACGCTTGACCCGTGCTGCGTCCACTGCGGCGAAGATGGCACAGCTTCGAAGCTGTGAAAAGCGGGGCCTGGACGCAGGCACTACGAGGGAGGTCCGGTGGGATCTGATGGGAGCCCCACCCCGAAGTAATGCGAAAGCGGTTCCGGGGTGGAGTCGGTTTCCGTCAAAGAGGGAGACGTTTTAGTGCTTGAAAGCGGCACATACAGGGGTTTGTGACGACAGCCCTGAGATGCGGTACGCATTTTTACCTCCTCTCCTGCGAAAAAAAAAAAATAATAATAACCCTCGGGGGGTGTTGTATCCCTAGAGGGCGCGTCCCCTGGTGGCGGATAGGGGAATGCTCGGCAGACATGTCGGGTAGGTGGGAAATAAAATACCACCCGCGGACCAAACAACAACACAAAAATCCTTCATCCTAAACTGGGAACCAGGCAGCATGAAGGTAGACGTCTGTACTTCATGTTAGAAGCGGCCTTAAAAATAACCTGCCAGTAGGTATAAAATGGGCAAGAGCAAAATGCAGAACACAAATCAAATTAATATTTTGGGGACTACGGATAACCCCACCGCGTCGGGATCGCATTTTAACTCCCGCGCATTAGGCTTGGTACCTGGGTCAAATGTGATAAGTGAGCCACAGAACAACAACAATAGTAACAATAATCAGCCTGTAAGTGAACAGCATGCACACACTGATGTAGCTCTCACCGCAGCTGGCAGACCTCGACAGCGCAAAAAATGGACAAACGAAATAAACGAGAACCTGTTACGCGCATACTACATTGCAACCGACCAGGGAAGAAACCAAACAGGATACCGAACGCAGCTTCGCACAATTTTCGTAGCACAACATCCCGACTACGACGTACCAGAGCAACGTCTGGCGGATCAAATCCGTGCAATCCATAAAAATAATTTAATTCCAGAGATAAGGCGTAAACTCATTAGGGATGCTATGATAGTTCAACCAACCGACCATTCCACAGCGCGAGAACCATATGCAATATCCAATAATAGCAACGGTGCGGAAGGAAATTACGTGAATCAAAGAAATGAACAACTTATAAGGCAAACAGAAACAATGAATGACCAACTTAGTGACATAGACAGTATCTTCGAACAACAATATGAGGTATATGCGTATATAAACCCTCTTATGAGACCTGTAATACCAAGGATCAATTCAAGCCGGAAACTTAGCTCAGTTTTAAAATATGTCAATAGTGAAATTATAGCCAGAAAAGTCACTCTAATTGAGAAATTGGAAGACTTGCACACGCTGATCTACTCAGCAGCTGTAACAGTCTCAATAAAGATGGTATATAAAATAAAATACATGTGCAATAGCAGGACTAATAGAGAATATAGAAACAGAACGATTCAAAGAATTGAACTGAAAATTAAAAACCTAAGAAGTGACTTGGGAAAAATGAATAGCTATATCGAGGGCAATAATAGCAAACGGCTAAAAAATAAAATACAAAAATTATGCAAAAAGCACAATAAACACACAAAATATGAGGTTAATAGCTCCAATGCAATATTAATAAAAGACACAATTAAACAGAAATTAAATGTACAAATAGCAAGACAGAGAAAGTACAAATTATCTAATAAAAGACGTGAAAATAACAGTCAATTTAAAACAAATGAGAAACACTTCTACAGAAGTCTCAAGAAGGGCAAATCATTAAATACCCGAAAAGATAATTACCCTAATAAAGAGGAAACCGAAGCGTACTTGTCGTCAATATGGTCAAGCCAAGTGAGCCATAACTCTGAAGCGCAGTGGATCATCGAGGAGAAAAACAAATACCAGCAGATCCCAGAAATGTCAGCAAACCACTTCGCATGTGAACAAGTTAAAGAAATTATATCGAAGTCCCACAACTGGAAAGCACCAGGGCCAGACAAAGTGCAGAACTTCTGGTTTAAAAGGTTCCCTGCAATGCATCAAAGACTCACAGAACTATTGGTTGTATCCAAGACCCAATTGGTCTTGGTTGTATCCAAGAAATGTCAGCAAACCACTTCGCATGTGAACAAGTTAAAGAAATTATATCGAAGTCCCACAACTGGAAAGCACCAGGGCCAGACAAAGTGCAGAACTTCTGGTTTAAAAGGTTCCCTGCAATGCATCAAAGACTCACAGAACTATTGGTTGTATCCAAGACCCAAGAAAATTTCCGGAAACCCTCATGAAAGGTGTTACATATCTATTGCCAAAAGCAAAAGGATTCAACGGGAACCCTGCGAACGGGCGACCGATTACCTGCCTACCCACTATTTATAAAATTATGACAGCGTGTTTAAAGCTCATAATAAACAATCATCTAACGCAAAATAATATCATCTGTGAAGAACAAAAAGGATGCAGCAAATATGCTAAAGGGTGTAAAGAACAATTGACCATTGATCAAATCATATTAGAGCAGACGGTCAAGCAATCTAGGAATTTAAATGCATGCTACATAGACTACCAAAAAGCATTTGATAGTGTACCACATAGCTGGTTAATAGAGGTTCTTCGGACCTATAAAATAAACTCAAATATAATTGAATTCCTCAAATACAATAGCAGACAATGGCGAACTAGCATCCAAATACATACAGAAACGGGTATGATAAAAACCTCAGATATAGACATAAGATGTGGGATTTTCCAAGGTGACTGTCTGTCCGCACTGTGGTTCTGTATGGCACTCAACCCTCTTAGCAATCTCCTAAAGAACACAAAGTATGGATACAAAATTAAAGGAGTGTCTAACCAAGAAGTATTGAGTCATTTATTGTACATGGATGACTTAAAAATATACGCATCGACGCGTCAGAGCTTAGACCACCTAATAGAAATCGTTGCAGTATTCAGTGAAGATATTGCTATGAAATTTGGACTGGAGAAGTGCAAACGAATATCCATCTATAAAGGGAAAATATCAAGAACTGAAGATCACGAGAGAGCCGTACAGAGTATTGAAAAAATGGACGAAAATGACGTGTATAAATACTTAGGCATGGTCCAGAATAACCGCATAGAAACGAGAACAGTAAAGAACAACCTAACCAGAGAACTTAAGTCACGTATGCACAAAATAGCTAAGGCGAACCTTAATGGAAAAAATTTAATCAAAGCCATAAATACATACGCAGTGCCCGTCCTCTCATACAGTTTCGGCATTATAAAATGGACAGAAACTGAAATTTCTGTTTCTGTCCATTTTATTTTTTACACCGCTCAATCTGAATGGAAGCTACAACCGACAAGCAGTATACAAGACTACAAGGGAGCAGAACTGGTCAATAAAACCTATTCACGGTTGCCACTATAGAGCCATCAATGCTGAGAATGTTGATAAATGTACGTCAAACAAATGGCTACTGAATGGCAATCTGTTTGCTGAGACCGAGGCCTTTATGATTGCTATACAAGATCAAGTAATCCCAACGAAAAACTACATGAGAAACGTTGTAAAAGATATAAATGTTACAAACGACACTTGTAGAAGATGCATGAAGCAAACCGAAACAATTGAGCATATAATATCAGGATGCACGAATCTAGCCCCTACTGACATACACGAAGACACAACAACGTTGTAAAAATTATACACAAGAAACTTTTTGCAAAATATAAACTTCAATGTGATGAACGACCTTACTATAGGTATAATCCGCAATCAGTTGTTGAAAACGAAAACGTAAAAATCTACTACGATAGAACAATATACTCGGAACACACGAGACTCCATAACCGCCCCGACATCACGATCCTTGATAAAAGAGAACGTAAAGGGACCTTCATTGACGTCGCAATCCCGGCTACAAAGAATATAAGCCGTACATATATTGAAAAAATTAGCAGATACAGTGAGCTAGCAGTGGAAACCAAGCGAAACTGGAACCTAAAGGAAATCAAGATCATCCCAATAGTAGTGAGCGCTGAGGGTGTGGCCGAAAAGAATCTCTGTAGAAATATTGACATACTTGAACTCCGGAAAAATCTTATTGACACTGTGCAGAAGTCTGTGATCATCGATACCTGTCACATCACTAGAAAATTTTTGAATTAAACCTGTACATAGTAATTAAATAGAATGTGATATATTTTGTTTTAAGCTAAGGCTCTCAAAATGTATTAATGTACCCAAAAAGGAGAAATCTAAATAAAGATGATAATGATAATAATAATAATAATAATAATAATAATAATAATAATAATAATAATAATAATAATAATAATAATAATAATAACAATAATAATAAATATATAAGTATAAAGATATTTTTTTCTTATTTTTACTCTGATACTCTTTTCCCATAATATTTTTTACAGCTTTCCAGGATCGTAAGTTTTTAATATATTCCCTTAAATTACAGCATCAACAGCAACAACCACTGTAACAACAACAACAAACCGCAACCTCCACTAGCAACAACAATATCACCACCGCCGCCAACAGCAGCAACAATATCAACAACATCGTCGCCACCGTCACCAACATTCATAACAACAACATGAAAGCATTCCTCTGTAATGAGTGTTGGCAGCGCTTCACCTTGAACCACAATCTTAAGCGTCATGTTGAGAGCAAACACGAGAAGCGGGTATTCGAGTGAAAGGAATGCAAAAAGAAATTTACCCGACGCTACAACCTTGAGAGGCATAAAGTTTTAATACACCCTCAACCATCAACATAAGCAGCAGCATAATCATCACCATCATCAGTGCTCGTTTTGTTTATTGGAGAAGGCGAACTGTGACTTGTGTCGCGCATACGGTTGGTGAATGAAGTTATTTTTTAGGAAATTTTGGAATTATGATGTTGTTTTTGTTGTAGTTTTCATGTTTGTATGTAGGATTCAGAGCTGAGGGAATGTGTGTGATCGCGGGCGACAGCTTGCTAAGCAGAGGCTGCCTAAGCAGAAGCTGCGTAAGCAGAAGCTTCGTAAGCAGAAGTAGTGTTTTATTTGTTGTTTCTTTAATTGCTTCGCTTTTGAGACGCCGCCCCAGAAGTGTAGTGAGAAATTCAAGTGGCTGGATGGTTGTGCGATCCATAACATAACATGAATGTGGTTGACGAATAGAGATGTTGAGGAAGTTTGACACCTCTGTTTTAGCAGTGCGTAGTAATTTTAATAATGCAGGGAGGTCGATAATTTTATTTTTTGACTGGTCAAAAAATATCTTTTTTAAAAATTCCGACACAGGCGGTCTAACAAATTAGTCCAAACATTTCAAAATTAATTGCATATTAATGTTTAGTGATATGGTGTGATTGGATGAGGGTAAGATAGGGATATGTAGAGTGAGTGTCAGCGTGTGGCTTTTGTTTACGAGAGAAGGAGAACTCTGCCTTGTGTCGCAGAGTTGGTTGGTTAGTTGGTCGGTTGGTCAGTGGAGTTATTTTTAGAAATTTAGGAAGTATGCTTTTGTAGTTGTTGTAGTTTTAATATTTGTATGTAGGATACAGAGCTATATGAACGAGTGCTGGTGCGGGTAGAGGCAGCCTAAGCAGTGGCTGCGTTAGCAATGGCTGTCTATGCAGAGGCTGCCTAAACAGACGTAGAGTTGTTATTTATTTAATTACTTTGCTTTTTAGACGCTGCCTTAGAAATGTAAAGTAAACATTAAGTGAATGCATCGAACTGGGGTTTGGCGGACATGCACCATCTGGAGCGTGGGCTGCGTAAGCAGAGGTAGTGGCGTTGTTCTCGTTTTATTTAATTGCTTGAGATCGAATATGAAGCTCGCCTTGTTGTTATTGTTCGTTCCACAGTACACTATCAAATTACAACGAAACGGATCTACAAGTTTGGCAGTTCTCGGTGGCTCGGTGGTTTAGTGTGTGGCACACTAGCCATCGATTTTCCGGGGACGTGGGTTCGAGTCCCGCCGTGTGCATGGGTGTTAACTTTTCTTATCGTGACGTCTCAATTTCTAATGCGTACTTAAGGCCTCGCCTAGCGCTAGTTGTGAAATTAAGAACCATTCGTTGACTCCGGCAGTGTTTGCAATAATAAAGCAAAATAGCTGTTCTTAGAAAGCTTTGCTTCGCAACACTTGCCGGAGTCGAATTAGTAGAATGCGAAAAGTTCCCTTTCCCTTTCTCTCCCACTGTCCCCCATTCCACCAGTAGCCAATCATGAAAAAAAAAAAGAGATTGATCTCTTAAGGGCTACTGCTAGAATCTGATAAAAAAAAAAAAAAAAAAAAAAAAAAAAAAAAAAAAAAAAATTTACAAAACAATTGTAATCAATACTAATGCTGACAAACGTAACTATGATAAAAATAAGCAAATTAAGGGAACTAAAGCTTACAAGTATACCAACATCATAAAGAGATTATTCAGTGATAAGTCTTCATTGACGTCCACACCACTTCACCATAAAAAGCAACGGGTGTGTTGAGTTTACACCCTCAAACACCCTTAAGCTTATTCTGAAGCTCACCTTTGCACAAAGACGACGCTTAAAACCGACGTCTGTCACCTTTTCTTATTCTAAAGCGCGGCGCCGTCTTTAAACTGAAGACGTCGCCGTCTCTTACGTAGCTTTCTGGTGACTTTCGCGATTCTAAAGTACAACAGTACTTTACAACAGCCCTCTCGTTAAGAGAAAAGTAAGTCATTGAGGATTTTAATTGCTGCAATATAAGTAACGTTAAAAAATAATGGACCGTTACCGAACGCTACGATTGTTCCATTTTTCTTTTATTTCATATTATTTCTATTTGATTTTTTCTTTATTCTTTCTTTCGGATCTTTCTTTCAGATTATTTTATTATACTATATTTTACCTTATTTCATTTTACCTTGTCATTTAATTTTATTTATTCTGTTTTAATTTATTTTTGACTTATACTGTTTTATTTTATTTCATTTTATTATTAGTTTTAATTTTATTGTTTTAATTTTATTTTATTTTATCTTACCTTATGTCATTTCTATTTCTATTCTTTATATGATTTATGTGGTTTTATTTCATTATATTTTAATTCATATTTTTGATTTGATAAATTATATATTATTTTATTTTATTATATTTTATTTATATTTGTTCATATGATTTTATTTTATTTTATTTTATTTTATTTTATTACTTATGTATTAATCTATTATTTTTATTTTTTTCTTATTTATATTTTCTTATTAATTTTTTTTTCTATATTTATTTTGATTTTCACTTTATTTAATTTAGTTTTATATTGAATATTTGAAAATTTCTAAGATAGCAAGTCAACTTATCCCAATTTACTGTTTGATATCCTTTTAACTCATAACATAGCTTGTGTAGTCGCAGATTTTCTATGAATTGTATAAACTACTTTGAGTTATAGATAATAACTCAACACAAGTAAAAACCTCTGATATCGTTTCGTTTGTGGTCTTTATATCAACTTTCGCATCAATTATATCACCTATCAGATGAGACAAACAGCTATCTTGCATTAAACCATTTCCTTTGTAAGTCGTTGATGATGCATCATAACGGCTGTCTGGTCTATCATAACAGCTTTGAAATCAGTTCAGATTAGATCAGATCCTGTATATCAGCTGTCAGATTAGATCAGGTCATGTATATTAGCTATCAGATCAGATATAACAGCTATCAGATCTGACCATGTGCAACTGCTTTCAGATCAGATCAGACCAGGTTATCGGCTATCAGATGAGATCAGTTACAACTGATATCGGATCAGCCATCTAATTAGTTCAAACAGCAAACACATCAGTGTTATCATATCAGGAAATAAACACAAAGGTCGTACATATCATGTAAGCGACCGTATTTATATGGATTTTATTGCTGAAAAATAAAACAACTCAAACGCTTATATATGTTGACAATATACACATGTATGCATTTAATTTTAATAAAAATACAATAGTTCCAATAATACATATTTCAAGAAATCATAATACACTTATAAAGCTAATTTCGATTTACATGTTCATAAAAATGATGTGGTTATGTATGATCTGTTGATAAGATGTTCTATTGGTATGCAAAATATGTATGTAAATGTTACTCAATTATGTCGGCTTCTCGTAATTTTCCGATAATGAAAATTATTTCGTTGATATAGAGGTTACCTTCATGCGAAGCAGATAATAACAAAAGGCGTAATCTATCTACCAGCTTATTGGGATCATTCCAATAAATTGGGTTTCTGTGAATTTACTTCCATTAAACCATTTCCTTTGTATGTCGTTGATGCTTCTTTATCATTGGTTCTTTATCATTGGCTTATTCTGAAGCTCGCCAGGTGACTATAGACGTCGTCTTCTGAAAAGTCACTTTTTGGAAGACGTCGTTTTCCAAAGTAGGGTGAGTCTACAGGTGACTCGGCCTTACGACGCGTTCACCTCAATTCGTAAGTGCTGACGCCAGCATTAGAAGGTTTGTGTACAGGATGATCTTTTTAGTGTTAGCAAAGAAAATTTTGCTACGGTAGCTATGTTGAATTAATAAAAATGTTTGTAGAAATTTCACCACCTTATTTAATTAGGTTTTTTTTGCGAAATTAGGTATATAAATGGAGCAAAAATAAAGAAAATACTCAGAAAATTATGCAAAGAATAATTGTTTCGTTTTTTTATTATATATATCGCTTATATTGTACCGAAAAATATTTATATTATTTATTCTGTTGAAAATTTTGCAACGCTGCAATTTGTAAACAATATAAAAATAGTGATCGCGTTACAAGGCTATTTTGTGAAAAACAAGTTTTTGGCAGTGAACTATGTTTTCAATAGCTGGATTTATGGTTGAGGAAGACGAAGGCGAAGCACCGAACAACCGTGCTCGAAATCGCCAGCTACGCGACGCCTCGGATATATTTGCTTTGCCGGAATTTGAGAAAGTTTTTTTAGTTTAATTATGAAGCATTTTCTACTATTTCTATAAAAATAGATGCTCCACAAACTTCCGCATGAGCAAAGAGTGCTTCCGCCAAATTTTGGATGAAATTGCTCCTAGAATGAAAGCAACGCATTATGTGACAGCCATACCACCACAGCAAAAGTTTGCAGCATTCTTACGATTTCTGGCTTGTGGCAACTATCAGAAATCAATTGCGAACTCCTGTTTTGCTGTTATGTCGCAAAGACATCCAGAGTGATTTCCGAATGTTTGGATATATTCGAAAATTACTTCTGCGAAAAGTGGATTACACTGAAAATGACGGATGAAGAGGAGCGTGTTTCGAAAACACATTTTTTTTCAAAATTTCAGTTTCCTGGAGTGATTGGGTGTGTAGATGGCACCCATATCAAAATATCTTCCCCCGTACAGCATCTAAAACATTTGTACTATAACCGAAAAGGGTATTATAGTATAAACGCCATGGTGGTAATTTCCATATTTGCATTATAATTTAAACCATATTATGTGTTAACGCCAACTGCCGCTCGCCAGAGGTGCTCCCTCATCGATCGGTAGGGTGTCAGGAGTGAGCACTCCAGTCTCTCTCCTATCAGCCTGCCGGTCATGAGGGGCGCCTCTCCCGTGAGCGTAAGCCCGGCTGCGGGCTCTCTCCGCGGCAACTGGCGCGGTTTGACCGGCTTCCAGCGATCGTCACTGGACCCACACGGGTCTCTTGATTAAAAACCACGAACGCGTTCAGAGGCAAATGCAGCGAGTGCCATCAGCGGATAATTAAGGAACATATACTATTATTGAACTTAAGGAATTATTTTAAATTATTAATCTTAAATTGTGAACTGAGTGAATAAACATTGTGAACATTTTCGAATTAAACATTTTGGTCCTTCGAGCTGGATTGTGCTCGGAGACCACCCAACATTCAAATAAACATTTTGGTCCAGACGAGCCGGATTGCCGCCGCCCAGGAACCATCGTCAACGACGCCCAGGAACAATCGTCACCGACGCCTAATTAAGTGAGTCGAGTAAGGAACGGTGAGTTCACACACCTCCATACGTTAGCCTAATTATTAGCCCCGAGCCCTTCCGGCCATATACATTATATATATATATATATATATATATAAAGAGAGGTCCTCCTTATATATATATATACCCTTCATTTGACCGTCAAACCTTACGAGACTTGTCAATTCGTGGGTAACGGTCCCCAAGAATAACGGCAGCACCAAGGCTTCAGGTTTTTGTTGCTGACCGTCTTCGCAAGCATCGCTTGCTGCGAAGCCCACATTTTTTCCAAAAATTCACCGCTTGACGCATAAGCAAGCCCCGTGCTCCCGCACAAAAAATCTTTAGAGCTGCCTTCTGCTGAGCTCACCCGAGAGATTACTTATGGTTTCGCGCTCTCACGTTCTTGTATCAACTTACTTGGGTGCTCCGCAACGGCGCTCAGTGCAAAGCGAAAAACCACCACCTTTTGCTTGCTGGTCAGTATACGCGTGCACATTTTGCTTCTGCTCGCGCTCTTCTGCTTGCGCTGCCCATACATACAGAGTGCACACAGAACAAAGAAACCAGTTTTCGTGTCGTTTTGCACTCTCAGTAGTGTGAAAGCAGCGTGGGTTTGGGAATTCAACAGTGACCCTGCAGTGAATAAGCAAAGCTGCATACCCAGTAGGCAGAAGTGTTCGCAGCAACTAGTCTCTTTGTAACTAGTTGCCAACTTTAGAGACAACGCGTGGTTGATTTTTGGAAGCAAGCTCCTCGAGCCCCAACGCAATCAGCTAGCGACGCGCAAATATTCGCTGACTTTTTTCCTCTAAAATACAATACAATTTTTTCCGAAATAGTTTTTCGGTGCGTTTTCTTTTGGGTTTTCGACTTTCTTCGCCGCCCCTAAGCGAACCCTAAAAATATAATGGCGTCACTCGACAAATTTATACGCGCCTCCGACGCGATCATCGAATTCGAGGCCGACTTCGCGACCATCCCTGAGCAGGAGCACTCGGACTTTTCATTAGATGCTCATCTGGAAGAGCTCAAGACGATGTGGAGGGCGACCAAGGAAGTCTACTACACGTGCCTAGACCAGTTGATGGCCTCCGAAGAATCCGCACCCGCTGACGTAGAAGTGATTAAGACGAAGCAACGCAACTGCTACCGAACTTATATTCGCTGCGCCACGAAAATCGGCGCATGCCGAAAAACTCGTCTCACTTCTTCCGCACTCAATACAGCAGCAGCTGAAATGCCAGCATCTGACTACAACATCAGCTTACCCCCTTGCGACACCCAAGCCTTCCACGGCGATTACCTCTCGTGGCCCTCTTTCAGGGATATGTTTACGGCCCTTTATATCAAGAACACCAGAATTGCGCCGGTTGAGAAGCTTTTCCACCTGAATCAAAAAACTACCGGCGAAGCTAAAGAAATCGTGCAGAAATCCCCTCTCACGAATGAAGGTTTTGCCCAAGCGTGGAAAAATCTGTCCGACAGGTACGAGAACGGGCGCGTCCTCACCAACGCCCATTTGAAGAAACTCTTCAGCTTGTCCCCCATCTCGAAGGAAACCGGTGGCGCTATTAAAGACTTGCAGTGCGAAATCAATAATATTCTCGCCGCACTCGCGCTACAAGGTGTCGATACCTCGCATTGGGACGCAATAATCGTTTTTTTGTGCTCCAGCAAGCTCCCAGAAGCAACGCTTTCCCTTTGGGAACAATCTCTCACGAACAAAACGGAGATCCCAAAATGGACAGATCTGGAAGCGTTTCTTACGCATCGCTTCCAGACCCTTGAAACGGTGCAAGATATGAAGTGCACACCCGCATCGAAGTCAACACAGCTCCCAGCTCCGACTCACTCAGCTCCAGCCTCTAAACGCGTCAACACCTTCCAGTTGAAGGTGTCCCAAGATAGCTGCCCTCTTTGCCAGAAGCAGCACAGGCTGAGATCCTGCGCTCAGTTTCTCAGCTTGCCCGTTCCACAGCGGCTGAATACCGTTCAGAAAAGCCGCTTGTGCAGCAACTGCTTGGCCAGATCTCATTCCGTGAAAAACTGTACAAGCAGATTTAATTGCATCAAATGTAATGGCAGGCATCACACCCTCTTGCATCGTGAGAACGCTCTATCCTCCTCGAATGCTGTATCAGATTCGACCCCACGTGCCTCACATCAAGAGCGGCGGTTGGAAAACGCTCCGCGTGCTCAAGCCCCTGCCTATTCGAACTTTAGTCCCGGTTCGACTCATCATGCTTTTCAGCAAGAAAGGCCGCATTCTTCGATGCGACCTCCCACGCATATACAGTCCACTCATCCCCCCACACAGCAACGAAATCAAGAGCAACGGTATGATAACGCTCCGCGTACTCAAGTTCCTGCCTATTCGAATTTTATTCCCGGATCGACTCATCATGCTTCTCAGCAAGAAAGGCCGCATCCTTCGATGCGACCTCCCACGCATATACAGTCCACTTCTCCCCCCGCGCAACAGCGAAATCCACAGGACACGCATCAGGTGTGCTTCGCGAAAGCACCAAAACAGTTACTGTTAGGGACTGCTATGGTAACAATACGCCATCACGGTACATGTTACATCGCGCGCGCCTTGATTGATCCTGGGTCCGAAGTGTCGTTCATCTCTGAACGCATACAAAAGCTCTTAAAGCTCCCCGTGCAGCCAACTACAGCTGTAGTTTCAGGTCTCAACGAGACTGTTGCTGCAAAAATATCAAGGTCGAGCGATTTTCTGCTGAATTCGCCACTTGATCCCAACTTTCAAGTTAACGTGATGGCGCTCGTGCTCCCACAAATCACAGGGCGGTTGCCCTCCCACTCGTTAGACAGGTCACTTCTCAGTGGCCTCCCTCAAGACATCGAGCTCGCCGATGTCAACTTCTCCAAAAGCGAGCAGGTCGACGTCCTCATCGGAGCCGATTTATACCCAGCAATCCTGCTGGACGGCATCCGCCGCCAAGTGCTGGGCACCCTCATGGCTCAGCAAACCGTGTTCGGTTGGATCCTAACCGGCCCGGTTCCCAACACACAATCTGCCACGGCACCCCTAAAAGTGGCTTACACAACGAAGTCACCTTCAAACAACAGTTCGAGCGTTTTTGGGAGGTGGAGGAACTTCCCAAAACTAGATTGCTATCCCACTCCGAAAAGTTTTGCGAAGAAAAATACGCGAAGACGCGATGACGGCCGCTACATCGCGCCATTGCCTTTAAAGTCGGCTTTCGAGACACGCTCCGCTCAGGGGCTTCGAGACATTCAAAATGTATCGCCAAATATTGGTCGACCCAAAGCACACACCTTAAAAGCGCATTCTCTTCCGAGACCCGTACAAGTCCGAACTTATCGACTTCGAGCTTCAAACCGTAACGTTTGGAGTTAATTGCGCCCCGTGCCTGGCAATACGCACCCTTCTTCAATTGTCAGACGACGTGAAGCCCCAGTTCCCGCTTGCAGCACACATTCTACAGCATTCCATGTACGTGGATGATGTGTTAGCAGGCACGCATGACCTGGTGACAGCTACCCAGACCCGTGACCAACTCATAGCGGCTCTCGACTCAGCAGGTTTTTCACTTCGCAAGTGGACTGCCAACCATAAAGGCATTCTGGCAGACTTACCGGCATCCCATCTGCTCCATTCCGATTTTCTGACGCTAGAAGATTCCAGCACCGCCAAAATGCTTGGAATTCGCTGGAACGCGACCCATGATGATTTCTACTTCGATGTCCAAGCCATCGCCATCAAAGCTGCGTACACGAAACGAGATATGTTGTCTCTGGTCGCCAAGCTGTTCGACCCAGCCGGTTAGCTGGCTCCGATCATCGTTGCAGCAAAGATTCTGATTCAGCAAGTCTGGTTGGACAAAATCGACTGGGATGACACTCTGCCTCAGGTAACTCACGCTAACTGGTTAAGTTTTCTCCAGAATTACCAGCACATCCGCGCCATCCGCATCCCGCGATGGGTGAGTTACGCCCCAGAAAGCCGCACTCCATGCCTTTTGCCTTTTGCAATGCCTCAGAAAGGGCCTACGCACGAGTCATCTATGCCCGCATCACGGTCGCTCAGAAAGTCCAAGTTTTCCTTTTGTACTTCCAAATTCGTGTAGCCCCAATTAAAACTTTGTCTCTCACCAGGTTAGAATTGTGCGGAGCCACTTTAGTAGCTGAGATGATCGACACTCTCGTGCCCACGCTGCAGCTGCCCCATTACACGATCTACTGTTGGAGCGACTCCACCATTGTTTTGGCCTGGCTGAAGAAATCCCCCTGCGTTTGGGCGATGTTCGTGGCAAATCGAGTTGCCAATGATGATTAGAGAAGGTACCACAGTCGCAATGGTTTCATGTGGATTCCCAGGACAGCCCCGCGGATTTAGCCAGTCGCGGTGCCACGCCCCAAGATCTCGCTGAGAGCACCCTCTGGTGGAATGGACCTGCTTGGCTCGCCCACGACAAGAATCGCTGGCCCGAATTCCGCGCCTACGACGAATATGTCACCAAACGAGCAGAAAGCTGTCACAACGCTGCACATCCATTGCGCTACCGATGAGGATCCTCTCGAACGATTTTCGTCGCTGCCACGAGCCCTACGTGTACACTCATACGTATATCGATTTCTCCACAACGCTCATCCAGCTCAGCGTCACCTGCACTCGCACCCCAACCTGCACCTCCCACCGGGAGAAATAAAGGAAACTAAATGCTGCCTCGCCATCTCCTGCCAGAAGATTCATTTTGCGGACGAGCATCGCTCGAAAACTACACGATGCTGCGATCTAAAAGCAGCTTACTTTCGTTGAACCCCTTTTCTCCACACGGATAACACGATGCGCGTTGGCGGGCGGTTGTCCTCGTGTCCCAATTTGCCTTTCGACGAACGGCACCCGATTATTCTGCCATACGGCTGCCAATTCTCGCGATTGCTCATTCATTTTATACACGAAAATTAGTTCTTCGTCTGGTCCGTACCCAATTCTGGAGCCCCAAGGTTACAACCTTACCAAAACGACGACTCATACCTGCAAGCCTTGCATCCTACATCGGAACAAGCAACGAACCCTGTACATGACAGCCCATTATTAACACATTTTCTCATTACAGAGCCCACATGTATTTAATCCGCTGGCAATATGCGCGGACCCGAAGAAGGCGTCTGCTGGCACCACTCGGGGCGGTGCCCATCTGCGCCGCCGCGCCGCCTATTGCTGCCCACCGTCCTCGGGAGCTGTCCCCAACGGCTGACGCCCTGGTGCTCGACGTCTCGGCCGACGAGGCACAAGCGCTTGCCACGACACGACGCTCGCCCACACCGCCACCCCGAGCTTTCCGGAGTTCTCTCGTCCGGTCTGAGGAAGCCTCCTTCGGTCCGGCCCCAGAACAGATGCCCATCTACCACGAAGACCTCCGAGATCGCGGAAGTCTGCGAGTTCGCACGATGTCGGTGCGGTATCCGCCGCACCACGAGCAACGTCCACTACCAGAGCTGGCCCCGAGACGTGCGCTCTCACCACCCACACCGGCCCCGAGACGTCTGCGGCCTTGCTCCACCAGAACCGGCGCCGCGACGTGCACCACCAGCACCGTCGGCTCCATCAGCACCATCGGCCCCAAGACACGCGCCTCCAAGCCGTCCGGCCCCACGACGCGCGCCAGTGATGCCGGCCAGGCGGCACGCCTGGTGCCCGCCAGCCCAGCGGCTTCCTACAGAGGGCCGCGAGCGCGAGCTGTGCTGTCCCCTGTGTAAGGGGCGGCATGTGCTGAGCCGTTGTCGGCTGTGCCACAACTGTTTGGCGCGGTCGCACAGATTGGCTGGGTGCAGGAGCCCCATGCGCTGCCGCAAGTGCGGGGAGGCGCACCACACGCTCCTCCACTAGACCGGAGACGAGGCACGGCGCCAGTTGTCGGGGTTTGGGGATTTGCAGTCCTGCAAGGCGGGCGGTATGTTAACGCCAACTGCCGCTCGCCAGAGGTGCTCCCTCATCGATCGGTAGGGTGTCAGGAGTGAGCACTCCAGTCCCTCCCCTCAGCCTGCCGGTCATGAGGGGCGCCTCTCCCGTGAGCGTAAGCCCGGCTGCGTGCTCTCTCCGCGGCAACTGGCGCGGTTTGACCGGCTTCCAGCGATCGTCACTGGACCCACACGGGTCTCTTGCTTAAAAACCACGAACGCTTTCAGAGGCAAATGCAGCGAGTGCCATCAGCGGATAATTAAGGAACATATACTATTATTGAACTTAAGGAATTATTTTAAATTAATAATCTCAAATTGTGAACTGAGTGAATAAACATTGTGAACATTTTCGAGTTAAACATTTTGGTCCTTCGAGCCGGATTGTGCTCGGAGACCACCCAACATTCAAATAAACATTATGTCTTCATACCAATTATTAATGAAATTTTAAATGTTGCAGGTATGTGATCAAAACTTGATCATACGCTACATTGACGCCACGCATCCTGGAGCCAATCCTGGGTCAGTGGCGCTGCCGATTACTTCAAAGAAGCGTATAATGCTGGCAAAAGGAATACGTGGATATTAGGTAGTATACATTTTTATACAATCATTTATATTGAAATATTTTAAAATTTTCAAAAATTCCAGGTGATTCCAGTTATCCATTGATGACACCATTCAAAAGT
Source organism: Sicus ferrugineus (assembly GCA_922984085.1). Lineage (NCBI taxonomy): Eukaryota > Metazoa > Arthropoda > Insecta > Diptera > Conopidae > Sicus > Sicus ferrugineus. The sequence continues at coordinate 14,342,079 of OV277350.1, forward strand.
CCATCAGAACTTCCGCACTTGATGACACCATTCAAAAGTCCATCAGAACAGCACCACTTAGTTTACAACGGAAAACATTGTAAAGCACGCAATGTTAACGAGAGATGTTTCGGCGTTCTTAAGAAAAGATTCCGGTGCTTGCTTGAGGAGCGATGTCTCCATTATGCACCTGAAAAGTGCACAAAAATTGTAAATGCGTATTGCGCTTTGCACAACGCAAGCATTTTTTATAAGAATAATTGGCCTTTTGAAGGTGTTGAAACGAGTTTCGAGGAAAGTGCAGATACTGTTCATCATGCAGTTGCTGCAGATCCATTGTCACAAGTGGCTGCAGGTATCCGTGAGCAAATCACGCGAAACATGGTGTAAAGACAAAAGGAAAGACATAACAATCGGTCCTTTTCAGGACCACAATTTTTTCTACAAAGAGATAATTATTGTGTTTTATATATATATTTATATATATTATATATATAAATTATTTATTTATTATCTTATTCTTATTCATTTAATTCTAGCAAGGCTTCCTTGCGCTTTTGGGCTTCTTTCTGCTTGAGCGTTCTCAAAATTTCTGCGGCGATGCCAGCGAATTGCTTTTGCGAGGCAGACATACCGGCCATATGGCCTTCCATGGCCGAAAGAATGTCCAAAAGTTTCTCATGTTGAGAAGTCTGAAAATTAATTTCACAAAATTTTGCAATTTTTAAGATTATAGAAATGTTACCTGTGTACGCAACAAGGCCAGTGGCTCATTATGAAAACTTGGTTTCCGGGCGCGAGTTCTCAACGGAACACCGTCTTCGACTGCGCTTCCTTCGCCTTCGTCTTCTGCAGCTGCTGGATCTGTCAGCAGAAAGGCCAACTGCCCCTTTTCCTCCTCTGTCTCCAGCTCTTGGGCTAATATAATATTAATAAATATTATTATTTAACTTAGGATAAAAAGAAAGTTTTTTACTTACTTTTTGCAGGTGACGCGCGCATTATCTTCGCTGCTGGTTCATCAGGCGCTGCTTCCTGAGCGCGAGCACGTTTTCAAGCTGATGAGGTGGATGGACCCTCAACAGGTGTGCTTGTTGGAACTTTGGTATTGCCAAAAGCAGCACCTGATTGAGCAGCTGCTTTGTCCAGATAGAGAATCCGCACAGCGAACTCCTCTAAGGGCGAAAGACTAACTGCGCTGCTGCTGCCACCGCCTGTTGCTTTTAAATTACTCTTCTCCTGGCCCAGTTTCTTTTTGGTGCGAACATTTAAGTCCCTCCATATCTACAAGACAATTTTGGAGCAGGTTAATTGGAGGCCGAACGCTACGATGTTGTTGTTGTTGTTTTTTGTGTTAAGAAAAAACTTGCTGGATACTTGTTAAGTAAAATTAAGTTTCAGATTTTTAGTGTAATTTCTTTGCATTTCTTTTCTAAGTGAAATGTAACAAATATTTTTTTTTTATGGCAGATAGAACCAAGCCCAGGGGATGCCCCCTATATATGCAAAGCATTCGTTGGTTTAGAAGGGAAAAGGTTAGTGGGAAGGGGAAAAGTAGGAGTAGTGTCGATTTACACCTCTTTTAAAAGCATCGACGTTATAAGTGGGTGGGAAAACATGCGCAGGGAGACTATTCCACAATTTAGCTGCGCGACCAAAAAACGAATTCTCGCGGTAGTGGGTAGTGCGATGGAACGGGATCGAGACGTAAAAGGGGTGCACCGCTCTGGAAAGCCGAGTAGATCTGTTGAATACCTGAACCAAAGGAATCAGGCTGGCTACTTCAGAGGAACAGTTACCATTAAAGTAACGGTAAAATAAGGTTACACACCCCACATCCCGACGACATCCCAAGGTTTCAATAGAGCTGGATACCCTACTGTCCCTATAAGTTTTATCGCACGACCTTGTATACGGTCCAGAAGCTGAAGATATGCTTTCTAAGCTCCCGACCAAATATGCGAGTTGTACTCCATTTTCAGCCGGATATAAGTGGTGTAGACACAACGAAGGTCGGTTGGAGTGAAGTATAAAGGACGATCAGATCTTCACTCACTCGGTTGATAAGGCAAACTTATTAGCCAAAATGTTTGCTGAAAACTGCTCTCTTCCTGAGAGTAGTCAACCACTGCCCGTGATCGATGGCGTGATCTCATATTATGTCTGCCGATCTTCGTTGTATCTACACCACTTATATCCGTCCGAAAATGGAGTACAATTCGCATATATGGTCGGGAGCTTCGCGGGCATTTCTTCAGCTTCTCGACCATGTCTAATGTCGTGCGTTAAAACTTATAGGGTACAGTAGGGTATCCAGCTCTATTGAAACCTTGGAGCGTCGTCGTGATGTGGGGTGTGTATCACTATTTTACCGCTACTTTCACGGTAAATGTTCCTCTGAAGTAGCCAGCCTGATTCCTCCGGTTCAGGTATTTAGCAGAACTACTCGGCTTTCCAGAGCGGTGCACCCCTTTTATGTCGCGATTCCGTTCCAACGAACCACGCATTACCGTGAGAGTTCGTTTTTCGGTCGCGTCGTTAGATTGTGGAATAATCACCCTGCGAATGTCTTCCCGCCCACTTACAGCGTCGAAACATTTAAGCGAAGTGTAAACCGTCACTACTCCCTCTTTCCTCCTTCCCACTAACCTGTCATCCCTTCGGAACCAACAAATGCTGTGCATGGATAGGGGGCATCCCCTGAGCTTGGTTTTATCTGTCATAAAAAAAAAAAAAAAAAAAAAAGACGGGGTTTGATGTCATTGATAAAAATGAGAAAAAGTGTAGGAGACAGGACCGAACCCTGCGGAACTCCAGCATTAATGGAGTGCTCTTCGGAAGCAAAGCCGTCTATCACAACCCGAATAGAACGGCCGCTGAGGAAACTCGATATCCATCGAGTGAATGTGTTACCGACACCATAAGCAGCCAGTTTAGACGCGAGTGCTTTATGCCACACCCGGTCAAATGCCTTGGAGATATCCAAAGCAACAACCTTACTCTCACCGAATTGGTGAACACAACTGTTCCACCGCTCAGTGAGGAACGCCATCAAATCACCTGTGGAGCGGTGAGCACGGAAACCGTACTGGCGATCGCTGACCAATTGGTTGCTCTCTAGATACCTCATCAGGAAAAAATTTATAACGCTCTCCATAACTTTGGAGAGCATTGAACAGATTGCTATGGGCCGGTAATTGGCAGGATTCGTAGCCTCACCTTTTTTGGGAACTGGCTGCACATTGGCAATCTTCCAGGAAGTAGGAAAAACTCCTGAAGTGAACGATAAATTAAACAGATTGCGCAATGGGCGAGCCAGTGTTGAGGCGCACTTTCTCAACACGTGGGCTGAAATGCCATCCGGTCCCTAGGATTTATTGACGTTGAGTTTTACAAGCACTCTTTTAACAGCCCGCGTTCGAAAGTGCATCTCAGGCATAATATGAGACACACCATCGATCACGGGTAGTGGTTGGCTACTCTCAGGAAGAGAGCAGTTTTCAGAAAACATTTTGGCTTATAAGTTTGCCTTATCAACTGAGTGAGTGAAGATCTGATCGTCCTTGAGGAGAGTTGGAATAGACGATCGCGTCTGATTCTTCACCCTCCCTACGAACGACCAAAAGTTCTTGCTACCCTTATGGTATTCAAGAACTCTGCGTCTAAGGCGCTGTTCGTAGAGAACTTTTTCGCGCTATAGAGTGGCATTGCACCTATTTCTGGCCTGATTGCGCAGCAGTTTAGTATCAGCAGTTTTATTTAAACGCCAATTCCTAAATGCTTCCTCTTAAGACCTGACTGCTTGTTTGCAAGTCGCATTAAACCAGGAATGATCTTTTGGTTTAATGGAAATTCTTTTATTAGGTATGAAAGACCTCATACCAAATAAAATTATATTTTCTACCAATTTTGCTGCAGCATTTATCTTTCTATCCCTGAAACACAATTGCCAATTGAAACGGCTGAAAAAGGAGTTCAGCGCATCCCAATTAGCCTTCTCATAAAGCCACACTGTCCGCTTCGGAGCTGGCTGATGAGCGGATTGAAGACTAGAATATGGGAAGGTAGCAGAAATTTTAGCGTGGTCCGAATTACCAAGACCTGCAAGAACATTCACATCATACTTGCTGTGATGCGAAGTTAAAAAAAGGTCCAGAATATTTTGGTTTTGCCCATCAACGCAAGGAAAGTGCGTTGGTTCCTTCACTAATTGAGTCAAATTATTAGACTCAGCAAACAACTCAACATACAAACCCTCAGGTGTTGTGTGACTCGAATGACGTAGCAAATTGGAATTATGAACATTGAAATCACCAGCACCAACAATTTCACTGTTCGGATACGATTCCAGGATTTTAGAAATCGAATCAGAGAGACTGTCAAGTTTATCAAAAGTTGGCAGCCTCTCTAGACCCGGGCTTCTATAAATGAAGCAGAAGTGCAGGATGTGCGGCTGGATTTTGAACTTAACCCACATGGAGCTAAATTCGGCATCCGTCGTGCAAAGGTGTTGCTGATACTGGTACGCAACATCACTGCGAATATATAAGGCGAATTTATTTATCTCAATAATTTATTTACTAGAAATAACAAATGCAAACAAATTACACTATCTGAAACTATCAAAATCTGAAACTTAACTTTACTTAACAAGTATCCAGCAAGTTTTTTCTTAACACCAAAAACAACAAGAACAACAATACAATCGTAGCGTTCGGTAACGGTCCATTATTTTTTAACGTTACTTATGTTGCAGCAATTAAAATCCTCAACGACTTACTTTTTTCCATTTCTGGGTGCTCCTAACGGGAGGGCCATAGGAATTTAAATTCTCCCGGATCCGCTCCCACTCAATTCCAAATTTGAGCCGGCTTCCTCCAAAAACCGGAGCATCTCTGTCGGGCTCCGGAATGGGCTCCATTTCGCGAACCAACAGCTCAAAGTGTGTCGAAGTGGTGAACTGAATGCTACGTTTTAAAAATACATTAATTTTTAAATTTTTATTGTAAAATTTCATTCCCTTACCTTTTCCTGCTGGCAGTCATTAGATTTTTTTTTAATAATTTGAAACAACATGTACAAGAATTTGCACATGAATACTATATAACGGCACAAAGTACATTTTTTCGAATTTCATTTCCGCTTTCCCTTTTTTTAACACGTTTGCAAAATACGTATTGTATTTTCAAAAAGGAATGCGAAAATACCATACCATTTTTCATTAAAAACACAAATTTAAAAATTGACATAAAAAATTAATAATAATATAAATAATAAGTAATTTCTTTTTATATTAAAAATATCAGCAAAAATATACATTATTAAAAAAATTCACAAGAATTATAAAGTAAAATTTTGCATGTCTAGTAGGAGACGTCGCCTAAGACGGCACCTCAATTGGCGCCGTCTTAAATAAGGCAAAACGCCGTGTCTGTTGTACTTTAGAATCGCGAAAGTCACCAGAAAGCTACGTAAGAGACGCCGACGTCTTCAGTTTAAAGACGGCGCCGTGCTTTAGAATAAGAAAAGGTGACAGACGTCGGTTTTAAGCGACGTCTTTTTGCAAAGGTGAGCTTCAGAATAAGCTGAAGGGTGTTTGAGGGTGTAAACTCAACACACTCGTTCCTTTTTTATGGTGAAGTGGTGTGGACGTCAATGAAGACTTATCACTGAATAATCTCTTTATGATGTTGGTGTACTTGTAAGCTTTAGTTCCCTTAATTTGCTTATTTTTATCATAGTTACGTTTGTCAGCATTAGTATTGATTACAATTGTTTTGTAAACTTGTAGATCCGTTCCGTTGTAATTTGATGGTGTCTTGTGGAACAATAGCTGAAAGAGACCGGGTGTAAGGTTGGAAGAGGTAGAGGGTGAGGTATTTATATTCAACGGTTTGTTGAATATAAATATTTCGCCGTTTTGTATTTTGAAAGCGCTACTTCCGAATCTCCATTCACCATCTAATCTTCTGTGCAGTCCATATGCTGTATCCAGCTCATTTTGCTGCTCTAACTTAGATAAAGCCATGTCTTCAGTTGATTTGTTTGCATCTTCCTCTGAAACATCCATTTGAGAGAAAAAGGTATCATCTTTATCATTATTATCCTCATCACTGCTCGTGGTGAGAGTTTCGTCTGTAAACTCGATCCCTTTCTTTGCTCTAACTGGGCTACTGGTTTTAAGTTTGTTTGTTATCTCATCATGCATAGATTCTGGGTCATTGTTGTTAACATTTTTTTCAGATCGGATTAGATCTGGTATATCAGCTATCAGATCAGGTGCAACAGCTCACAGATCAGATGTATCAGCTGTTAGGTCAGATCAGTTCAAAGGCTATTTGAATACTAGTATGAAAGCATCGGGGTGCTTTCATTTATAGTTGGATGTAAATATCAACTCCTTTTCTTTATAACGGCCTTCATCAATCGGATCGTCTGGTGAATACTCTGAGGTATCGAATTTTAAATTGATATCATCAATAATACTTTTGTAATAGTCGTCGATTTGTATTTATGCATGCACATTCATGCATTCCTAAATTGTGGCAAGGAAATCTATGCATGCATATTCATGCACACTTAAGCAATAAGCCACAACAGCAAGTACAACAAGGTGATCTTGAGATTTCATGGCTACGAAGCCTCAGTTCCAAGCGATATTGAAATAATGAAGAAATATGTTAATTTCTAATACCCCCTACTAAATACTACTCTACTTTAATTTTTGTTTTTCCCTTCTGGAGATTCGACTCCAGACAATAAACAACTGCAACAACAATAACAACAAGGCGAGCTTCATATTCGATCTCAAGCAATTAAATAATGTTTACTTTACATTTCTAAGGCAGCGTCTAAAAAGCAAAGCAATTAAATAAATAACAACTCTACGCCTGTTTAGGCAGCCTCTGCATAGACTGCTTACGCAGCCACTGCTTAGGCTGCCTCTACCCGCGCCCGTACTCGTTCATATAGCTCTGTATCCTACATAGAAATATTAAAACTACAACAACTACAAAAGCATACTTCCTAAAATTCTAAAAATAACTCCACTGACCAACTGTTGTGGTTACCTCCTGAAAATGATGATCCTCCCAAAGAAAAGATCGGAATGCCTTCTAGTGTTGTTTATTGTTCCTCTCAACTATGCAGCGGCAGTCTACGCGCTGTGGGCACACTAACAGAACTCTACTTTAAAACATTAAATCATTTCTACTTAAGCTCGGTCGACGTAGCCGTCGGCGAAACTAAAGTAGACCGGTATGTCGCAATTCCACTTATTTTGCAATACCAAATTCTTAATATTAATATTTGCCAATATTAACGTCGGCAGAAATAAATTAGGAACGATTTAATTCTTCCGCGTTTGCTCTTTACTTTTTGTTTTGGCTAACTTTATTTAATCCGAAAGCTGCTTGGTTTGAGCTCGAGAAAAGCTATTTGGCAGCAGTCAGCTTCCACACTTGCTACCATGCAGACTGTGCTGGTTGCTAACATGGCTTTTAAGAGCTTTGCCCGGAACTTATAATTAGCTTCCACACTTGCTACCATCCTGAGTGCGATGGTTGCCAGCTTGGCTTTCGAGCTTCCCAAAACAAAATGCTTGACTTGCACTAAAGGCTGAACTTGACCTTGACTCACTAACTGAGTTTTTAATATAATAAGTGCCAATGTTCTTGCCTTGGCGGTGTGAATGCGACATACAACATCCCTTCACCCCTAAGGAAAGAAAAAATTTATGTAATGAAACGATATTAATTTTTTCTGTACAATATGATACAGGAGTGGTTTATTTTAATTATTTAATATTATCTAACTTAACTCTACCTTAAGTTCTACCTTAGTGTATCCCCGTTGTTCACGTTAACCAGTGTGTTGTGGTTGTTGTGTGTGTGTAGTCACGCAGCTCCTGGACTTGTTTCCATGTACTCTCTAAGCTGTACCAACCGCGGTACCTATCGTAGTACAAAGAGTACTGAAAACCTATCGCAGTACAAAGAGTACAAAGTAAAAGAGATGACTTATTGTCTCGACATAAACTGTGGTATGGTCTGTTCATTGCCTCTCAGATTGGTGACAACATCCAGGAAATTAATTGGTACGCAGCGGCATTCAAATTTTGGAGTTTCCGCAAAACACGCGAATAACATTTCTGTATCAAGTCGGCAGCATATCAGCGACATTCGTGTTTTGGAGTTCTAGTCGCCGTTGTTGTAGCTGCTTGGTCGCTGCTGTTATGGTTCTGTGTCTTAATTCTATTTATTGGTAATGTGCTTGCGGAGTGCAATGCCCTAAAAACGGCTTGAAACAAATCTTCCTCAGGTTTTTTTTTGTTTTAGGTTTCGAATTTCGTTGGTTTTCAAAGACCTGGGACATTGCTGTTTTGGAGCAACGAGGTAATTTGTACCCTTTCTTGTACGAATGTTGTACTTTGCGTTTAATTAAGCAAGTTTTTGCTTATTGAAACGCACGTAGCTAAAAGTTAGTGGTTAATCTCATTTAGTTGTGTTAGTAAAATTTTTTTTCTTTCTTATTTTTTATTTTCTTGTCTTTCTTCTTTTCTTTAACTTTTTTTTTATATTTAATTTTTTTCTCTTATTTTATTCTACATCTTTTTCTCTTTCTGTATTTTCCCCTTTTTTTTAAAAAATCTTCTTTATTTTATTTTAATATTAATTCTTATAACATTTTTATGTGTTGCTTTTTTTGTTGTGTATATTGTGTATATTTTTTTTCTTTTATTATTCTTTTCAACATTCAGGGTTAGTTTGTAAGTAAGATTTTCGAATCGTTGGACATTGTTTTAGGCCATCTTTACCAATGTCATATCCTTTGGAGTTGTGAGGATTGCCTTCTTCTCGGACCAATTTCCATCGTATTAACTAAAGTTGAATTTGGCTATCCTAAATGAAATATTTAATACATATAGAGTAAGACGAATGAAATACTCTAAAATGGAACGGGATTACTTTTACCTCGCGTCCAATTTGTCTTACATATTGGTTTGAGTCTTTAAGTAATGTGTTCCTTTGAATATGTATTCACATATTAGCCGATCAAGTTTTCCTATTTCCCCATTGCTTCGACTAAATTGATATAGCCGAAAAATGTGTTTAGATTCTTACTGACAAATTCTGATATTTCATTTATTTTATTAATATATTCTCATTAATTCTATTATTATTATAGCTTACTAAATTTTTTGTCATTAATTCTTTTCTTTCTGTCAATAATTCTTTTTTTTTAATGAAGTTTTAGTTTCATACAAATTAAAAATACAATTTATCGACCTTTTCCAATCGATCATATTTTCTTATTTACTATTATATAATTTTAAGAAGTTATTGTGGAAAGGTTTTTCCCTTCCCTTAATATTTAAAACTGTCGTAATTGGACTTTCAATTTTTGTAACCTTATATGGCCCTATCAATATTGGAGAAAACTTATTTTTCCTATTCTAGTTTGATTATTAATCAATACACTATCTCCTATCTTAAATTCTATTAAATTTAACTTAGCATCATCATATTGCTCCTTTGCTATTTGCTTGGACCTATCTTGATTTTTTCTCACTATTTTGTGAGCTCTTTGTATTTGAAATTTTAATACTTTATTCGGATCTTCGGCATTATATACCGGACTACACTTTCTTTTTAAGTTAGTCGGCATCTCTGTATCGAATCCAAATAAAGTACGGAACGGTGTTTGTTTGGTCGTAATGTGGGGTGTGTGGTTATGAACATGTATCGCTGCAGTTAACCATTGATCCCAATTAGACCCGTCCTCTTTAGCAAAACTACGCAAATATTCCGCTAAAGGTGTGTGACTTCTTTCTAATGAACCATTAGCATGCGGATGGTATGGAGTTTTATTTAATTTTTTAATACCTAATAATTCACAAGTATCTGAGAAAAATTTCGAAATGAAATTAGTTTCGTTATCTGTAATTAGAATTCGCGGAATTCCGTAACGCGTGATCACTTCGTCATAAAAAGCCCGGAACAGTACTTGCTTCCGCGTCTGGGAGAGCTGTACATGCCATAAATTTCGAAAAATCATCCTGAAAAGTTAGAATGTACTTATTTCCGGATACAGTTTCTGGTAGAATACCTACTATGTCCATGTAAACTTTATCAAATGGCCTCATTGGTGCATCTGTTAGCACCATGGGCATTTTCGTTAATCTCGAACTTTTGTTCGCTTGACATTTCGAACATTTTTTAACATAATCTTTGATTTGTCTTTGCATCCCTGGCCGCCTATATTGTTGCCTGATTCTTAGGTAAGTTTTCACCGCTCCCTGGTGACCTCCTAATGGTGTATTATGGAAATCTTTTATAACGGACTCTATTTGTTTTGGGTTTTCTAATAAAATTGTGTTTCCGTTTTGTGTTATGCCTGGAGTGTCAGGTTCTACAGACATCGGACCTGTACTTGTTTTATCACTACTTTCTTGGTACTTCATTTCCATTTCCCTTGTTCTAGAGCGGGTCTGGACTGCTGTTACTACATTACTATTTGGAGGAATTCTACTCAACGCGTCTGCGTTTAATTTTTTCTTGCCTGGCTTATATATGATTTCGAAATCATACTCTGACAACTTGTGTCTGAATCTTGCCAGTCTTGAGGTTTGGTCTTTTAAATTGGCTATTCCCTTTAATGGCTGATCCTTTAATGGTGATCAGTAAAAATTTTAAAATGTCTCTGAAGTTTTTTTGTGGTCCAAACTATTGCTAAGAATTCCTTTTCTATTGTTGAATATATTTGTTCTGTGTCACTCAGCGCTCGGCTAGCGAAAACTATTGGTCTATCTTCGCCTACGTTTCCTTGAGAAAGGGAACTCTAATTACTTGCGTTGGTAGTTAAAAGAAATTCTTTTGAAAAATCTGGGTATACTAACACTGGTGGTGACATGACTGATTCTTTTAACTGTTCAAACGCTCTCTGGCAGTCTTCTGTCCAGACGAACTTAGCGTCTGTCTGTGTAGGAGATATGCTCCGAAGTTTTTTGTGGCCCAAACTATTGCTAAGAATTCCTTTTCTATTGTTGAATATCTTTGTTCTGTGTCGCTCAGCGCTCGGCTAGCGAAAGGTACTGGTCTATCTTCGCCTACGTTTCCTTGAGAAAGTACCGCGCCTAACGAATCATTACTTGCGTCGGTAGTTAAAGAAATTCTTTTGAAAAATCTGGGTATAGCACTGGTGGTGACATGACTGATTCTTTTAACTGTTCAAACGCTCTCTGGCAGTCTTCTGTCCAGACGAACTTAGCGTCTTTTCTGAACAATTTGTTAATGGGAAGTGCTATTTTTGCGGTGCCCGGTACAAATTTCTATAATTATTCACAAGGCCTAGGAATGCTTGTACTTCCTTTTTATTTTTAGGAGGTGGAATGTTTTTGACGCACTCCACCTTGCTAGGGTCTGGAAGTGCTCCATGTTCTGAACACTTGTTCCCTAAATATACGACTTCTCGTCGTAGAAATTGGCACTTGCTAATGTTTAACTTTAAGTTATTTTCCCTCATGACCTCGAAGATCTTGCCTAACTTTTCTTCATGTTGGCCCAGATTGGTTGCATATACGACTATGTCGTCTAAATAAACGAAACAATCCATACCCTGAAGTCCTGTCACAATATGGTTCATTAGACGTTGAAACGTCACTGGGGCACCGGTCAAGCCGAAAGGCATTCGGTTGAACTCAAAATGTCCTAAAGCTGAAGTAAATGCGGTCTCCTCTTTGCCCGCCTTATCCATTAGGACTTGGTGGTACCCACTTGCCAAGTCTAACGTCGAAAAATATCTACTACTTCCTAACTGATCCAATATCTCATCTATCCTAGGAAGTGGAAAAACTTGTTTTATTGTTGCTTCATTTACTTTTCTATAATCTACTACTAAACGCCATTTCTTTTCTCCGTCTTTTCCACTCTTCCTTGGAACCAGAAGCAGTGGAGAGTTCCATGGAGATACACTTGGGGATATTAAATCCTCCTTTAGCAATTTATGAATTTGTCTATTCATTTCTTCTCTATGCGTTTGAGGAATTCGGTACTGCTTTTGGTTAATTGGTGGTTGATCCACCTTTATTGGAATTTTATGTGTTAGTACTGGGGTGTATGTCAATTGGTCACCCTCCAAAAGAAAAATATCATTATATTTCGCACATAGCTTTTTTATGGATTCTCTTTCCTCTCGGTTTAAGGAAGGATCCAAATCTAAATCTTTCATTAAAGTATGTATTCGTTGCGCTATATCCGCATTACTTATACTGTTGATGGTAGTCCATTGATTGTATGAAACATCACTTAGCTTGTATTTGTGGAAATCACTAAATTTCGGTACAAAGTTGTCACTAAGAATGAAATCTTTTACCGTTGAATTTAGGCTTGGTACCTTGAACTCTTTATTTTCCACATTTGCTAGTGTTTCCCCCAGATAGGCTCCTGGTGCAATCTCTTGTTTATGAACTACCACAGTCATAACTTTAGTTTTGATTTTTAACGGCGTTATTCTAACTGTTCTTGCTTCTAGTCGACCACCACATGATCCGCCTGTAGATAGCGTTCGTGGTCAGGACACGTGGAAGGCCTAGTCGACCACCACGTGGCGTGGCTATGATTAAATTGCAGAAAGCTCCCTAATCTTCCTTCCCGAATGTGAAGCTACAACTACAAAACAACTTCGCTCACTTAATTTAGTTACGATCAATGTAGAGCAATCAAAGACAATGTAGGACATACAACATTTTTCGCTGCAACACGCCTCAATTTGTAATAGGTATAAGATATATTATATAAATTTTGTTGGAATAATAATTCAGGTTTTAATAGTTTGTAATAGCTTGTGATAACTTTCAACTTTCAACGCACAAGTATAAGAATACAACCAACTATAAAACAATAACAGTGGCCCTTTTATTTACAAACATCTTGAAACATGGACAGTCCTGAGACTAGACCGGCTACAGATAAGATTCACAGATTTAAATCAGAAACTGCGAAATAAAGCCGAGGTCCTTAAAACGACCCTTAGATATTGCAGCATTGCAACATATAACGCCATTACTAAAATTTTTGCACTACTAAAGTATGCTGGATGTAACTCCGCATAGAGATCAGTACTTTCCAGCGAAAGATCCATTGAGCACAAGTTGTGTCATTTTCGCGAACAACGACTATTTGTGTTCAAATATAAATACAGTATTCATCAGGGAATTAGAATTCTACTCATGTGAGATTGAATGGTCAACAACCAAAGCATTTCACATTGCTCCGTACAAAGCACACACCGTAGAATCTAACCAAGATGACAACCGCTAACCAATAGATTTACGCAGCACTGCGACTAACAGCAGTTTGCGGTTCGTTAACACAACAAGTCACTCTGATCCATTCAGAAGTAATGCATGTAGACCCAGGATTCTTACTGAAGAGTGACTCTGTTACCATTTATACGAAACATGGTCAACACCAGCTCTCATGTGTCGTACACCTCTTCCTCATTAACCCCAAACAATTTAAAGGATGAACCAGTCAACACAACAGCAACACAATTAGAAACCTGAGTTGGTATGAACACCAGCTACAAGAACTCACAACCCTTCGACATCACCTAGCCAGCAACAATATTTTGGAATTACCAAATCAGATAACAATCGACAGCCGGCATCATATGACTATTGTCTACTCTGCTTCCATTCTATCGATTTTTATGATTGCTGCCATGCTCTGGAGATTGATCAGAAGACCCAAGAGACCCACCAAGCTAAGGTCCCACAGTCGCTTCCAAGAGAGCCGTCATCAATAATTGGTATTGAGCTTCATGAGCCGAAGCTCAACGCGGTGGAGGATGTTTAGGGAAACAGTTTTCTTTCTTTGGTTTTATTTGGCATAGTAAGCAGTTTTTTTATAGCAGATAGAACCAAGCTCAGGGATTCCCCCTATCCATGCAAAGCATTCCTTGGCTTAGAAGGGAAGATTAGTCAGAAGGGGAAAAGGAGTAGTGTGGATTTACACCTCTTTTAAAAGCTTCGACGTTATAAGTGGATGGGAAAACATGCGCAGGGAGATTATTCCACAATTTAACAGCGCGACCGAAAAACGAATTCTTGCGGTAATTCGTAGTGCGTTGGAAAGTCTGGCTACTTAAGAGGAATATTTACCATTAAATTATCGGTACAATAAGGATACACACCCCACATCCCGACGACAATCCAAGGTTTCAGTAGAGCTGGATACCCTACTGTCTCCTATAAGTTTTATCGCACGACCTTGGATACGGTTCATAAGCTGGAGATACGTTTCCGAAGCTCCCGACCATATATGCGAGTTGTACTCCATTTTCGGACGAATATAGGTGGTGTTGATACAACGAAGTTCGGTTGGAGTTAAGTATTTCTTGCACCGCTTTAAAAAGTCTAATCACTTGGCTGCCTCTTTCGACACATAAAAAATGTGATCATTCCAACGAAGATCGCATTGGATTGATATGCCTAGAACATCAAGAGCTTCCGACTCATTAACATCCATACCACCCATGTTTAGAGGTGGGAAGTTGACACCCGCTACACGTTTGTGGGTCAACAAACAGCATTTTGTCTTCCGCGCATTAAAATCGACCCAATTCGCTCGACCCCACTCCTGGATTTTGTTGAGGTCAGATTGGAGTGTGTCATTCATAATTCTGCGCATTCTATAGATCTCAGGTATAGAAGAACGCATGTCACCCTGGCTAAAAATAATGTTGAAAAGATTTTTTCAAATTATTAAATAATGCAGGTTATATTAAGACCATGGAGAATGTAGATAAGAGAAAAGATGTGAAAATTGTTACTTCTTGGGAAAGTCGAGGAAGGCGTTTAAGAGCTCGTGCCCTATTTGCCAAGCCAAATTTTCATATTAGCACATTCTTCACCGACTTTTATGATTCCTGTGAAGGTATAGTCGCTATTAAATTGACTCGGGGTGGTGTAGTTTACAACAAACCTGTTCTTTTAGTTTTTATTATACTATAATTATTAAAGTGGAAGATGTACGACTTCCATTATGACTACATGAAGCCAAAGTTTTCTAAAATCTTGACTTTGAACTATATGGACACCGACTCTTTTATATATAGTATAAAAACATAGGATTATTACACAAGTATTTTTGATGATATCAATTTAAAATTCGATACATCGTAATATTCACCAAATAATTCTTTCAACATACCGCCTAAAAATTGCAAAGTACTCGGTATGATGAAAGATGAAATTAAGGGGAGGATCATGAAGGAATTTGTTGGCCTTATATCCAAAATGTATTCCTATTGATCATGAACGCCTGGTCACCTCATGTGTAGATTCTGTCCGGTATTACTCCACAACTCAGATTGCAGCTGACGTCTTATTTATTGCAAGTTGTTGTTGCGGTCGCGCCACGAAATCATTTTTTCTACACGTAATTGTTCATAAGGTCTGGACTAGCGATTTATTTTGGAAATTACGCTGTTGCGGCCAGGCCAGGAATCGCTCGCTGACTTGTGAATATTTGCAATCTGATTTAGCAGCCGTCGACTGTACTATATAGTACATGAATTGTCAACCAATTTAATTTTCATTCTCATCATCGAATCGAGAGGACTCACAGCACAATTGATTTAGACAACACTGTATTATCGGTGTATCATTATGAGTGTAGCGAACCAACAGGTTGCTACAAATTTGATATATATTTTATTTTTTAAAACTAAAATATACCTGAATTACGAATAATTATTAGATTTAATAAGCTAAACAACAACAAACCAGAATTGAACCCGGAAATTGCAAAAACAAAATCAAGCCCCGAAAACACACGCTACATACGCTCAGAGAATAAGACATACATACGCACAAGCGAAGCTTGTGGCTATTCTAAAAATAGAACCTTGCGACCGGCTTAGTTTCACTTTTTCTTTTCGCTGCACCTTCGCTGCTGTAGGTCTAAAAATAGAATCCAGAATTCAGTTCACTCATATTTTCGTTCGTAACACACGCGCTGCATACAATTCTCATTTAGTTTTTATCAGCATGCGCTTTTAACGACTAGTTTGTGCAAGCTCAAGTCAGCCTTCTGCCGGTAAGCAACGATTCAATTCGTGCTTGCTCTTACAGAAACTCTTTTGCATGGATCAGTTGACCACCTGGTTCGACAGCCCCAAAATCGCATAACGAGTAGCTCACATATTTTGAAGGGTTCACCAACCCTCTATACATCCAGTAGAGTAAAAGTAGTTGCCGGCGTAGCATAGACGTATTTTTGAAGTATCTTTGGGCGTATTTAGGACTAGTCGGAATCACTCCTTTGGGAGTTACCGTATTTAGGACTAGCCGGAATCACTCCTTTGGGAGTTACCGTATTTAGGACTAGCCGGAATCACTCCTTCGGGAGTTACCGTATTTAGGACTAGCCGGAATCATTCCTTCGGGAATTACAAGGCTTCGGCCATAATCAGTTCTTCGGAGCTTATTCCCGCATTGTGAGCGGCCCTCTGCCGTGGAGCACTCAGCTCCTCCAGCTTTGTAAGCGGCCTTCTGCTGAGGGGCATTCGGTACCTCCGTCACCTGTATACCCGCAACAGTTGTAAGCGGCCTTCTGCCGCGGGGCATTCGGTCCCTCCGTCACCTGTACACCCGCAACAGTTGTAAGCGGCCTTCTGCCGCGGGGCATTCGGTCCCTCCGTCACCTGTACACCCGCAACAGTTGTAAGCGGCCTTCTGCCGCGGAGCACTCGGCTCCTGTCTTCTGTACTCACAAATCATTGTACGCGGCCTTCTGTCGCCAGGCATTCGGCCTGACAAAAGCATTTGTAACCAGTGGAGTAGCAAGTAAGATTGTAAAAGACTTTTTGTGAATTGGATCGAATAAAAGAATAAATAAAAGGAAAAAACGAACACCAACCCGCATACGTCCGAGCTGAATATTTCAGTGATAGATTTGCTTGACAGCAAATCGTGTGCAATTCTTGACCGACGCGGTGGTTGGTACTTTGAGGGTTACGAGATCCCCCAAAATGGACCCTGGGGCGACTGACGCTACCCCAGCTGGAAACAAAAACTCGTTACAAATGGCGCCCGAGCAGGGACTGACTTCGTCAAGAAGCAGTTCAAAGAAAGGAAGAAACCGACCGAAAAGAAGTCGCCATCCAGCAAGTAAGCAGTAAGCGCTCAATTTAGGAGCATCTAACCTCAGTGCAATGCCACGACTACAGATATCACGATATGACGAATATTACGCACACATTGACAGATTTAAATTTGCTCTTCTAATGATGCTGATAATGCAACATCGCCAAACTTCTTACCTTCTGTAGACTGGATTGTCAAGGAGTTAAAATCTAATTATCGACGCGTAGTCTACCTAACAATATATACATCCAACAAAATTAGAAGACCATCCCATATGGCCAACTACACCCAGAAGAACAACTGAATGTAGAAGGTTTGCCAAGTAAAAACAACACAACACTGGTAGACATGACCAACGAGGATACACTAAGGTAGAACTTAAGGTAGAGTTAAATTAGGTAATATTAAAGGATTAACATAACAAGCCACACCTGTATCATTATGTACAGAAAAATTAATATCGCTTCTCGATATTATTTTTTTCTTTCCATAAGGGTGGAAGGATGTTGTGGGTCAACCTGTCCATGCAAGTATTTTCATTATGACAGTACTTTGTCATTTTACGCTGCATACTTCCAACGTGGAGGCTTGCAGCTATTTTTCGGAAGGCATACTTTTAGGCCATAAATAAATTTAACGTGGAACTTAAATTGCGCAGTAGCAATTTTTTCAAAACAGCAAGTCCAAGATCCGCAAGCGAGGCATTAAAATTGATATTGCTAAACTCCCACTTGCCCAATAGTCAATATGGTTTTCATGCAGAATTCCAATTCCGCAAGAAATATTGCTCAATGGGACAAAGTGCGAGAATTGACCCACATAGCTGGCTGAACCGAGCCAGCAGGTAATTTGTTCTAGCCACAAGAAACAGTCAGTGTTCAAACTGAATAAAGTTCGAACGTCGAGTCCGAATATTTTTGAAGTTAAGTGTTTAATTTTTTTGTCGTGGGTACCCTTCAGCGGAAGGATACCATAACAGAAATTTTTCGATAAATTTGAGGTTGTGTAGCCGTAATTGCAAGAGTGTAGTAGTTTCTTCCACATTTCCACAGTTTTACTTCACAATTATTTTCTTAAAGGCGGAATTACCATTTCTCTGAATGGTATTTAATGTTTTTAATATTAAGAAATAAAATACAAGACTTAGGAGTTCTAAATAAATTCTATTAAGCAATAAAAATTTGAACCTTTCCTCAGTATTACTTATTACTTTGTTTGTTAATGGGCTCTCTTTAATACTTCCTTTTCAATCCATAATTGACCTGGTTTCCTATTTCAAAGTTTGTTTAAAATTTTGTATTTATTAACTATGTTTGAGGAAAAATTAAAAGCAGAACTCCGTAAGCGCAGAAGCTCTGGAATAGACACAGCCTGGCATATAAGAATAAAAACGTAAAAGCTGCAGAACATTATTTCACTTTGTATTCTCAGAAACAAGAAAACTCTGTTTATTCATTACTAAACATGAAAACTCTGTTTAACTCACTTAAAACCTAGGTTGAACTCCCGACTGGAAAATGGTTGGAGGGAATATTGTCCGAAGCCATGGAGCCTCCGGCTGAGAAGTAATCCTATGTCTGTGATGGAACGTCGACTGGTGTTGGATACGGGCAGCGGTTGAATAGATATACTAAGCAGGTAACCAGAATTTTTGTGCAGGAAAAGTCTAGTAAAGCTTTAATCATCAAAATATCCTTGCAGATCATCATCGTTAGTTACTGCGCTTCTTGGCCCACTAAGCTCACTTCCTGGAGCTTACATCCACAAGCCTTCTGGCATCCTCGTTGACCAGATCACTAAGTTAGCTTGGCGTAAACTGCAATTACATATGGAGCTGCATCAACAAACGGTTCTGCAGCATCCAGCACCATTTGCGACACCCGTCTGTTTAAGTGCATTCGTCAGATTTCCGATCGAAGTGGGAGACGGGAAATCAGAAGTCGCTGAGCTGAGTTTAGTTTTAAGAAAAATATGTTAAACATTTCTAATTTTATTTTGATATTGAATTGAAAAATGATTTTAGTTTTAGTATAATAAATAGTTTTAAAATAGTTTTTTAGTTTTAGTTTAAAAAATGTATTTATATCAAGAATAATATTTTCTAAGAAGTTGTTCGACGGATGTAACCATATTGTTAGTACAATAAATTGTCAAATATTTTTTTTTGTTTTTTATGGCAGATGAAACCAAGCTCAGGGGATGCCCCCTATCCATGCAAAGTATTGGTTGATTCCGAAGGGATGACAGGTTAGTGGGAAGGGGGAAAGAGGGAGTAGTGACGGTTTACACTTCGCTTAAAGGTTTCGACACTGTAAATGGGCGGGAAGACATTCGCAGGGAGATTGTTCCACAATCTAATGACGCGACCGAAAAACGAATTCTCACGATAATGCGTGGTTCGTTAGAACAGAATCGTGACATAAAACGGGTGCACCACTCTGGAAAGCCGAGTAGTTCTGCTAAATACCTGAACCGGAGGAATCAGGCTGGCTACATCAGAAGAACATTTACCATGAAAACAACGGTAAAATAATGATACACACCCTACATCACGACGACGTTCCAACGTTTCAATAGAGCTGGATATCTACTGTCCCCTATAAGTTTTAACGCACGACATTGGACACGGTATAGAAGCTGAAGATATGTTCGCGAACCCCCGTATCTATGTATCGCGAAGTTTTCGTATCTTTAAACGTTAAGTCCTTATAACTATTATACTAAGTGAGTACCGAATATGACAACTCCACCTAAAAATTTCTAAAATTGTGTAGAATCAGGCGGCACTCTCAAATTTTTATCACTCGACCGTTTTGATATATTTTACGCGGCTTGCAATTTTCGTATCCTTAAAAGTCGAGTCCTTATAGCTTCTATACTACTATAAGTGAGTGCCGAAGATAACAGCGTTGAGCCAAATTTCTATATTCCTACATGCTATGAAAAACAACTGTTTACTAGTTTCAGCAACGTTGCTAGCTTATGCTTTAAACACAATTTTAAACACTAAACACAAAATCAGCTGTAAAAATTACACAGGCTCTTATGAGATAAATGAGATAAAGATAACCGAAGACAAATGTATTTAGTGTTTAGTACTTCCAATCGTGTTTTCTACTACGTTTACATCGACCTCGAATGACTCATTCGAGCCAGATTTCGCGAATGAGAAGCCGAATGAGAATAATTTCCATACGATTAGACAATAGTTTCCATCTCATTCGTTTTGAATAAGAATCGAATGAGAACAAAATAAAGGTTTTGAAACACCCAATAGCTGGGATAAAAAAATTCCCAAAACAAAAACAGTGGAATTGGAACGCAAATAATTGCAATCAGCTGTTTTACAAGTGTGGGGACAACCCACATTAACATAAAGAAAACGGTATCTATAATGAATAGTGAATTCCAATTTAAATTTATACAAATGTATAAAAACGGTGTTAGAAATTGTTGCAAGACTTTCTGTTTGCACAGTTGATATTAATAATGCTATTTTTGTTAATTCTTTAATTTTTTGCAATCAATAAATTATTTGTCAAAACTAATGAGAAAGGCGATGTAAACGGTTGGGGAATGACTGATTCAATTTTCTCATTCGAGGTCGGTGTAAACGTAGTATTAAGCATTATATACTTCAAGGTATATAAGGTTTACAATGTCCTGAGCGATTCTGTGGTTCAAATCCATTTTGTAGCGTTGCTGGATTGACAGTTTCAGCAACGTTGCTATCTTAGCGCAGATGTCAGAGATTTGAGATGCGAAAACATGCGCTAAGATAGCAACGTTGCTGGAACTGTCAAACCAGCAACGCTACAAAATGAAAGTGGGCCACAGAGGCGCTCAGAACATTGAAAAACCTTATATACCTTGAAGTATATAAGCCAGCAACGTTGCTGGAACTTTGTAAACAGCTGTTTTTCATAGCAAGTGGGGATGTAGAAATTTGGTTCCGCGCTGTTAATATGAAAATTCGCTGGTGACAAAAATATGAATATGCCAAATGTTTCTGCATAATTTTAAAAATTTTTCGGTGCGGTTGTCATCTTCGGCACTCACTTAGTATAGAAACTATAAGGACTGGAACTTTAAGGATATATAAACTTTGAGCCGCGTAAAGGATATGAAAACCGTCGAGTGACAAAAATTTGAAAGTGCCGCCTCATTCTACACAATTTTAGAAATTTTTCGGTGCGATTGTCATCTTCGGCACTCTATTAGTATAGACGCTATAAGGACTCGACTTTTAAGGATATAAAAATTTTGAGCCGTGTAAAGGATATGAAAACCGTCGAGTGACAAAAATTTGAAAGTGCCGCCTCATTCTACATAATTTTAGAAATTTTTCGGTGCGGTTGTCATCTTCAGCACTCACTTAGTATAGAAGCTATAAGGACTCGAACTTTAAGGATATATAAACTTTGAGCCGCGTAAAGGATATGAAAACCGTCGAGTGACAAAAATTTGAAAGTGCCGCCTCATTCTACACAATTTTAGAAATTTTTCGGTGCGGTTGTCATCTTCGGCACTCACTTAGTATAGACGCTATAAGGACTCGACTTGTAAGGATATAAAAACTTTGAGCCGCGTAATGAATTTCTACAATGTTAGTGAAATCAGGCAATATTAGTCGGAATTCTGTACTCAATTCTCGGAATTCTGTACTTTTCTTTTGCGCATGGTAGCAGTCAATTTTGGATTTAGGAGGGTTGTTAATGCTAAATGTCAAACGTATACATCCTACATTATTCCAATGATAATTATAAAAAATTAAAAAACTAAGAACGGAAATATTGCACAACGCCGAAATTCGTTTGTCTACAAACCAAATTTGTAGACATTTTCAAACCAAATTTGTAGACAATTTCGGACTAGTTTGTAGACGAACAATTAAAAGAAATTATTTATTAAATCTCCAAAAAAAGGAATTTATAAGTTAAGTACTTAAAGAATTGTCGTTGAAGTTTATACCGCCGAAATGCGATACATTTTTTCTAAAATCATTTGAAAATAATGTTTTTAAGTACACCGGGGGGGATTAAATTCTCTTCTGCACCTCTTGTTTTAGACCAGAAAAGTTTTCACCACCTTTGTTTACATGTGGTGAAATTTAAAAATTCATGCTGTGATCGCGATTTTGGTTACTCAGATTGGTTCTGGAACAATTTATTAATAAAATTATATTTGCAGATAGCAAAATGAGGAGAAAATATGTAAGAAAATGCGTTGGAATTTTTAAATAAATCTGCTACGTTAAATAATATTTGCAGTTATTTGCTATGAGAGTGGTTTCACCTCAGGACATGATACTGAGGTGAAATATTGACTGAAGTTTATGGCAAGCTCACCTGACGGTAAATTGACCAACGAAAATCAAACATTTTAATCTTTTTTTCGCCCATCGTGAAAATGACTGAAACATTGTTGCGATAAATTGTGTTCATTTTTCCACTCGCAAATTGTTAATTTTTTTTTTACATGTCACAGTAACAAATTTGATTCTTGATGGTCAAATGACCGTGATGTGAGCTTGCCCTTACTTTTTCAACATAATTTTTCACATACAGTGTACGTGAATTCAACAGTGTATAAAAAAAAGACGTCAGAGCGATTTTTATCATCTGTGAAAGCAGAGTTTCGCATCTCGTTATCTCTGCTTGACAGTTCCAGCAACGTTACTATCTTAGCGCAGGTGAAATTCTCCACTACTCCATACACATTTCTTAAGATTTCTTTGATGAAGTTCGTGAAATCAGGAAAAATTAGTCGGAATACTGTACTCGATTCTCGGAATTCCGTACTTTGCTTTTTCGCATGGTAGCAGTTAATTTCGGAGGGTTATTAATGCAACACGTCAAACACATACATTCTATATTATTGTAATGATAATTATAAGAAATTAAAAAACTAAGAACGGAAATAGACACTGAAGATGGCACAACGCCGAAATTGGTTTGTCTACAAAGCAAATTTGACGAGAGATAACTGAAATTCCAAAAAACAATACAATTATACGAAATACATTATTAAATTGAAAAAATATAATTTACAAATTAACTAATTAAAGAAATGTCCTTCGAGTTTATATCGCCGAAATGCGAAGTTAAATTTATAAAATCGTTTGAAAATAATGTATTAGGTACACCAGGGGCATACCATAGTTTTCACCACTTTTGTTTACATGTTGAGTAGAAATTTTCACTGAAGTTTAGAGTAAGCTCACACGACGATCACTTGACAAACGAAAATCATACATTTTACTATCTTTTTTCGCACTCTCGTAAATATGACTGAAACGTTGTAACTCGTGTTCGTTTGACTGAGCTTGCTCAAACCAAAATTTACTACTACTAATTTTAAACTATTCCACTACTTACTTTTTCTTCTTTCGACGTTTTACCAAATAAGAGCTATAACTTCTTGGATATGAAAATATAAAGAAATCATTACGTTTACGTAAATGTTTTTTATCTTTTTATTTATAATACTAATGAAATTCCTTTAATGATTTCTTCACTTCACTTTTTTAACTTTTCACTGTCGGTTACGGAGATGCCCTGAGTGTATACTTCGATACATGCCTTAAACACAAACAGGTACGCAAGACGCAGATTCAAGTTAGGGACGCAAGAAATGGCTCGGATTTAAACCAAATAGCAGAGAAGCAGTTTCGGGAAGCAGAAGTATGAAATATCAAAAATTTGACAGTAGAGATTCAATAAATACAATTCAATACAATACCAAACTCTCGAAGTTTATTCTGTCTATAAATTCTCTTAGTTTATCTGTTTACCGTAATTTTTTCAATTTAATTAAAAAAATTAATTTTTCTTCGAAGTCCATTCTTTCAATCTATATTATATATTTAAAATACATTTAAATAATATATAATAATAAATAAATAATAATAATAATAAAAAAAGCAACAGAAAAATACTCATAATTTTACAGCAGCTGAAATATAAAAAGAATGATATGTCAACAAACACAAACAATTAAGAAGAACAAGAACGCTTTTGCATCCATCAAAATTAGAATTAGCTCGGATGCGGGATGCAAAGTGCGGCAGCAAACTAGGGAAGCAAAATGGAAAGCAAACTTTTTTCTCGATCTCCATAAGAGCCCGTGTAATTTTGACAGTTAAAAAATTAATCTGCGTCTTGCGTCCCTGATTGTGTTTAAGGCAACTCTGTGTGTATAGAAAACAAAAGGGTTGAAAGCCAAATTATGTATCAGCAAACCCATTTTACGCTTGAGACGGATTACAATAAAATAACTATGACGATAGTGGTTCGCTTAGCTCCTAATCATGTTTCTTTTCCCAAACACAGTCAGCATTATTTTTTGATAGCTCATGCAACGTAGCCGTACGTTGCGATAAATTGGGGATACGTTTCCTACATATTAAAAATAGCCTAGTAATCGCAAGACAAGTGATTAATTTGTTTTTGGTTTTGGTATGTCTGTAATCGCTTTAGTGTGACATTGATTAGGTTCGATACGTTCGTTTGATATGATAAACTACTTTTTACCGTCATATATTGAATTTGTGATGGTGTTGAATTTTATGTTATTCATTCGAGCGCGATTAAGAATAGTGCTTTATTGTGTTCAATATAGTGCTTACCAGCGATTGACATACCATCAAAATAGACCTGAACACACGGGATATCTCCAAATACGCTGAAATTGGGTGCGCTATTAATACCCAATTTCATTGATAACGACCAAAAGGTGTCATAAAGGTGGTAGTTCTGAGCTATGACGATTAGTTTGCCAAAACTCATTTCTAAGGTCTAACACCGTAAAAATGCGTTTTCCTGATAATTGACTGAGAATATCTGCCGGTTTCGGAATATGAAAGTACTCCTTTTAATACACTCACTTAAAGGTTTAGGATCAAGGCAAACACAAAGGTTTAGGATCAAATACGAAAAGAACCATTAGGCTTTTCAATTATCTGCAGATTGCTTACCCAGTCTGTGTGGTAGTCCACTAGGCTAATGATTTACTGTTGCGTTAAAGTCATTAACTCTTTTTGAAGACGATCATGAAGTCTCAAGGTGTTAATACCCGACCCTATGTCGAAATAAAACGCTGAGTATTTATAGGATACTGGTTTATTAATGCCTTCGCCGTGGCTTATATAGAAAATTCTTATCTCATAATTGACGTTGAACAAATAAGAATAAATTCTAGACAAAATTATTATACAAATATCGAGATAAAAAGGTTACATATTACATAACAATTTTATTATTCAATGCATAGGATAGATAAGAAAAGGCTACTCCGCGAAGATGTGAAGACTGGCTTGACAAAGATAAGATCTATTTGAGGATCCAACTGCAGGCTCAACTGATAAAGGAAGTGTAACACGATGCCTCGATGTGGACTAGCCGAGCTCAGCTAGTAATTATCCCCTTCTCTTCTGCTCATCACGAAGTTCGAATTGCTGTCTGCGATCCTTCTCACTCGTCGCTTCGTAGCTCTTTACTATGTTTAGAATGCTTCTAAACATTTTGCCGCCCAGTCACCGCAGGTGGCACGGTGAAGCCTAATTGTAGATGTTCTGATGTTCTGCAACATTTTTGTTTCGTATAAAGGCAAGAAGTATTAATATTGTCATGAAAACTAATATAAATGCAAAATGCCCGCTAGTTGTGTGCCATTTTAGTGCTCGAAGTTCGATATGAGTTGACTTCAGTTGCCTTATTTGTTGAATTAGATCATCGATCATCTGGGAGTTGTTGCTTATTGCAATGTCAAATGGTTTAATAGTTACCTCAGGTAAAAGATCAAGTCTTTTGTCCAGGACGAAGCTTGAATTTTTAATTCTTCTCGATGTTCAAAACGCTGAGTGGCCGATAATGCGACTCCCTCATAGAACGCTGAACACCCAGGTCGTAGCTTAAAAACGCCTTGTGATGAAATCCTTAACCAAGCTGTTCCGAACTGCAATCTAATTTTAATACGATGCTATTAAATACCTTAAAAAGCCAATGGTTTTCATTTGATAGGTGTGTCCACAAATCTCGCCTTCTTATTTCTTCAAATAAACATTCTGCCTTATCTAACTACTTCAGCGCTGCGATTTCACAGCTTCTTTCAGTTGCTGGTTTCCATGACCAATTTTCCTTGCACATAATTAGGTTTTCCTTAGTTTTTGTGAATTTATTAAGTTCGGATTGCGTAAGTAACGTATAGATGGCCTCCTCCATATTGTATGCAATATATTCAGCCTTAATCCTTGGCATTAATGTTCGGTTGCCTCTGTTGATAGGAAGTGGGATTAATCTGTATAATTAGCTTGATTCATTATAAATTAATGGAATTTCAGCATTTATTATTAAGCGTTCGTTCAATATTATTCCCTTTGCTTTCATGAAAAAATAAACGCTCCTTAACTCAACTGTCGAATCACGTCCAGGCAGTGCTAGTTTCTTCGGAATATGTTGCTTAATATAATCTATTTCACCCTTTAATTGTGCTTGTGTGAGAAGATTTGGATTTATGTGACCGTGATTAATATCTATAAGAATATTGATAACTGATGTTTGGACTCTATAACATTCGTCGATCATCATATTTAGTCTCGCCGTCATTACTTGAAAGTATAACAACATTCTTTCTTAATTTTGTTGTTGTACAATCCTGTCATAAAATATATTTAAATGATCATTCATTTGCTTAAAGTTCCTATTTACATCATCGGTCGTCTTTTTTAATATGTTTACCGTAGAATCTACTACGGAAGTCTGTCGCTCAAACAAATGCTTCAAATCCTTCTGGTTTTCAAATATATTTTTTATATTCTCCTGCATTTGAATTCTGTCATCAGCATCCATCCTGCCAAACAACATGTGATAGAGTGATCCAACAAACTCGAAAGGTGCTCTTGGTTTTCTCTTCTTATTTATAAGCAGATCGTTATTTTGTTTCAATGTTCTATATCGTTCACTCATGGCCGTTGTTGTTTCTTCACATATTCCACTATAGTCATTTAATTTCTCACATTGTTTTCGCAAGTTACTTATACATGTTTCTATTTTGCTTCAGGTCGTAATGGATAATTAAGTTCCAGTATGAATTTATCCTATCTATCTTTCCTACCTTGTCGTTATATATCACCGTGTTGTCGGGAATTTCTTTTACGGTTTGCTCCTATTGTGCCATATAATACTGCTGCCTTCGATTTTCCTATCCCGCCTGGCGACATTAAGGCTTCTTTCTTCAAAAGTTTCTGGGAAAGAGAGGGGATGTGAGGAGAGAAAAGTCTCCACACATTCTTCAAGTGGAGAGTTTTTTTGAAGCCCAAATTCTGTTGGATTCTCGGTTCTTCTTACGCACACAATTAAACAGTTGTCGCCCGAAAGAGTTCCGAAGAGGTTTCCCGAAGATTTCTTTACATTTTTATACTGCGCTTTGGAAGTGAAAATAAAGTGTTAAATAAAGTGAAAATTTAAAAATATGATTAAAAAACAATAAATAAAATAAAATAAATATATTTAAAATCATAAAGTGTTGATATAAAATAAAAACAAGTATGTATAAAACCGAAGAACAAAAGAAAAACAAAGGAAGTGTCCGCCATCATGAAATTGTATGATACCATACCGAAGTTCTTTGTAAAAATTCTATTTTTTTAGAAATTTAGTTTACTTATCCTATTTTGGCCACGAATACGGCCGTATTTTGCAACTATGCAATTCATTTTAATTTAAAAGAAATTATACACACATAGAAATTCCTTTTTTATACCCTACACCCGAAGGGAGTAGGGTATATTCACTTTGTTCTTCCGTTTGTAACGCAGAGAAGGAGACGAGATAGATATAGAAAAGTATATATATTCTTGCTCAGCGTCACCTCCTGAATCGATTTAGCCCTGTCCGTCCGTCTGTCTGTCTGTCTGTCTGTCTGTTGAAATCACGATTACGGGAGAACGAAAAGAGATATCGCGATGAAATTTGGCACAAATATTCTTTGTTATGTAGGGCTGTTTGGGATTGAAAATGGGCGAGATCGGTAAACAGCCACGCCTACTTTACATACGGAATGTAAAGCATCTCGTTTCAAAAAATTTTAAAATCTGAATATTTCATAAACCGTGTGAGATATTAAGGTATAATTTTATACCGGAACATATAGCGTCATTACTAAAATGTTTGAAAAAAATGGGCGTACCACGCCCACTGATAACACTGGCAATATCTAATGAACGGTATAAGATATTGATACGTAATTTTATCAGGATATATAGGGAAGCATTACCAATAAGCTCGCCAAAAAAAGGCGTGCCACGCCCACTCATACAAAAGTTGTCTAGATCTTGTAAACGGTATAAGATATTAACACGAAATTTATCACGAGGTATCTACGCGTATTACCAATTTGTATACAAAAAATGGGCGTTGTCCGCCCACTTATACAAAAGTTGTCAATATCCCATAAACGGTTCAAAATATTAATACCTTCGTAAATGTATCTAGCAAACAAAAACATTTTCCCGAAATGGGCGTGGTCCGCCTACTTATACAAAAGTTGTTAAGTGGCGAAATAATAATTTTTTCAGTTACTCGGGTGTAGGGTATTTAGATTTCGGCCAGGCCGAAGACAACACTCTTACTTGTTTTTAATTGTTAATCATCCTGCAATATAATTATGGCAACTCTGGCGAACATTCGGAAATTCAGTAAATTTCACTCACACACATTTGGAAATCACACGTATATGAATTTTATCATGAAAGATGAAACTAGGTGTCGCCACGCGTTCTTCTCGAAGCCGGCTTCAAGAAGACAGATGTCGCCATCGCCATCAACAATAATAAGATAATGATAAGCCAAAACTTATAATTAATATCTGCTGCTCGTTTTTGTAGCTCTCATAGCTTCCATAACATGATGTTAAATTAGGCCTGCTTATATCTTTTTCATTGGAATCGGATTCTTTCGAGGTTGGTAGGGGAACCAGTTTGTGAATCGGGCGTTTTATTATACTGTTCTCTAATTTAACTGTTACATCTCTGAACTTCTTATCCTTTCCTTCGTGAGTCTCTATTACTCGCCCTACCGGTCACTTAGATGGATGCGTATCTTCATTTGTTAATAACACAATATGATCTCTTACCAGATTGTTTTGCTGCATTTTGCACTTATATCTTTGCTGTAAAGTGGTGAGATACTCCTCTTTCCATCTCTTCCAAAAATCTCTTCTTATCTTTTGGAGTAACTTCCATTTGTCTGTGGGTGATAAACAATACTCTTCTGATTCAGGACAGTCGATTAACGGTTTTCCAATTAAAAAATGACCTGGTGTCAGCACATCGATGTCATCTGTTCCATTAGTAATTGAATATAGAGGTCTCGAATTAAGTACCGCTTCAATTTGAGTTAACACCGTGCTGAATTCTTCGAACGTCAACCTCGCATCTCCAATTACTCTGTTTAGGTGATGTTTTACTGACTTGACTCCAGCTTCCCAAATTCCTCCGAAGTGAGGAGCTGCCGGGGGGATAAATTTCCATTCTATTTTGTCTCCAGCTAGTATTGGAGCTACTTCTGACAGCTTTTTAACCGCCCTTATATAACCTTTGTCTAACTGTCTGGAAGCTCCTATGAAGTTGGTTCCGTTGTCCGAATAAATATATTTACTCTTACCTCTTCGTGCAAAAAAATCTCTTTAATGCTGCTAAAAATGCTTTCGTTGTAAGGTCGCTTACTGCTTCTAAATGTATGGCTTTGGTAGACATACACACACAAATATAGCGATATATCCTTTATATGCTTTCTGTCCTCTTCCTTTTGATTGTTTAATACAAATTGGGCCTGTGAAGTCAATACCCGTGGCTGTAAATGGATGTGATGCTGTCAGTCGTACTTCAGGTGAATCTCCCATAATTTGGCAATTTGTTCTGTGATGATAGCGGACACATTTGGGGCAGTTCCGAATACATTTTTTATAGCGTTTGAAACTCCTAAAATCCAATATCTTCTGATTATAGGGACCTTCATGAGTTTATTTCCACTATGTAAAGTTAATAAATGGATATGATTTACAATTAGAGAAGACAAATAGACAAGACTTTTGTAAATTCAGTATTTTGTTGATATCGAATGATTACACGTTCGGCTTCTTCCAATTCATTCTTAGAACTCTGTGGAAGTGTATTTTTCGTGGCGAACCGGAGTATATATACCACAATCTTTTTAAGTTTTGCATAGCTTGATATCTTCGGTATTAGAATGTTTA
Source organism: Sicus ferrugineus (assembly GCA_922984085.1). Classification (NCBI taxonomy): domain Eukaryota; kingdom Metazoa; phylum Arthropoda; class Insecta; order Diptera; family Conopidae; genus Sicus; species Sicus ferrugineus. The sequence goes on from OV277350.1 coordinate 14,372,461, forward strand.
AAAAGTGACTATTCATTGTTGTTGTTGTAGCTATAACTGATTGTTGTATTGGTGGCTGTTTTCTACATATTTTTCCTGTGAAAGCCATGCGGGCCCTTCCACCATAATTGGTAGCTCGTTCATTTCTCTGTCTTCCGTTTTGACATGATTCCAATCTGCTTCTGGAATACATTGCTGAATTTCTGCTACTTTATTCCGAATGAATTTGTCTTTATTCTTGTTATTCTTTATCCAGCCTAACGTTATCGTTGAATCTGTCCAAGCAACCATTTTTTCACCAAGCAACATTTCTTCATTAGTTTTGCTAAAAGGTGGGATGCGCATAGCTCCAATTTTGGTAGAGTTTTTCTATTTTTTACCGTATTTACCTTGCTCTTTGCTGTTAGTAAAGTTACACTGCTTCCAACTTTAACATATATTGCTGCTCCGTATGCTTTCTCTGATGCATCTGAAAACCCATGCAATTCCCATTGTATTTTGCTTGACACTTGTACCCACCTTGGAATTCTTACTGATTGTGTAAGGTGAAGTCCTTCTATCAGCTTATTCCATTCCTTAGTGAGATCTTCATCTAGAACTTGACTCCATTCAATTTCTTTTAACCACAATTTTTGTATATATAATTTCATTGTTACTGTAATGGGAGTTAGTCAGCCAACAGGATCAAAGATTTTTGCTAAGGTGGATAGCGCTTTTCTCTTGGTAATTTTTTGGCTTTGTTGAAATTTTAGCTTGAACAGAAATTCATCATCAGCTGGGTGCCTGTGCAAGCCCAAGGTTTTGGTTGATTTTTCTTTATCAATTCTAAGAATCTATTATTTTCTTCATTGTTTACAATGAATTATTATAATATTAGAATTTGATACGCATTTCCGCAAGTGAAATCCATATTTTTCCAGTTCTTCTGCAATATTATTTCTTAATGTTTTGCATTCGGTAATTGTATCTGCACCGGTTATTAAATCATCCACATAAAAATCTTCTTTTATGATTTTGCTGATTTTTCTATTTTTGCATTTATCTGCAATTGCCCTTAATGTCATTGTAGCTAAAAATGGTGCACAAGCTGTATCATAAGTTACAGTTGTAAGTTAATATTCTTTAATCGGCTTGTTTTCGTCTTCTCTCCAAACGATAGTCTGAAATTGTTGATCAGATTCTTCTATTTTTATTTGCCGGAACATTTTTTCTATGTCGGCACATAGGGAGAACTTCCATAATCTCCATTTTATAATTATATCAAATAAATCTTTTTGGAGTCTTGGGCCTACCATTAGCATATCGTTTAAGCTCTGGACACTTGAACTTTTTGCTGACCCATCAAATACAACTCGGACCTTTGTAGTTGTACTTAATTATCTAATTACTGCATGATGAGGTAAATAATATTTCTTTGGGCTTTCTTTTTTAATATTTCTTTGGGATTTATTTTTTTTTTGAAGGAAGTCAATCTTCCTTCATATGGCCCAAATTGTGGTATTCCCTCATAAAATTTACGTATTCGCTTTTTAATTCGCTGTTTCTTCGTAAATTTCGCTGCTTTTCTAAATTTATCAATCTCGCTATCGCCATTTTACGAAATTCTCCTAGCTGACAATCTTATTTGAACGGCAATTTTGTGATGAATCTGCTGCTGAAGTCATGCGTGGTGTTTTGTCTAAAATGCTCTATGCATTCCTTTTCTTCGTCAGCTTCACTATCTGCGATTTCCTCTATCTCCCAGAACCTTTCCATAGTAATCTTGGTCTTATTTCTAGGCACTTTGAGAATGCCTGATAATATCCATCCCAGCTTGGTGGGATATCTCCCCAGAACTTTGTCGACCCTTCTAATTCCGACTTGTAATATTTCTTGGTATAAATCTCCACCAATTATGATGTCTATTCTATCTGACTTATTAAAATTCGGGTCCGCCAAAGTATAATTATTCCATTCTTCAATATTGTATTTAAAAGATTTGTCTGGATGAGCTCCTGATAACTTTTTTAGAACTAACGCTTCTGAATTGAACCAGAGCTGTTGCTAGCAAAACTGTTGAACTGTTATCTTCTTCAGTTAACATTGCTGACGTCTTTTCTGATACTTTCGTATCTTTCTTAAAATCATCAACGTGTACTAATGTGTTGTGATTTTTGAGTACATCTTTAAGTGTTTGAATTTCTTTTGTTTTCTTAACACTCTGTTCATATAGGCGAAGTCCATCGCGATCCAATTTGCGCACAATTATTCGGGCTATAAACGGTTCAGCATCATTAAATTTAATATTGAGGCCCTTAAGTGCTTGTACACATTCATTTGTTGTGTCCAATAATTGCTTAACGCTTGCAGCTGATTCACTATTAACCAAAGGATGATCTAAAATTCTATCTACTTGAGTTGTAAATAGACGCCTGTTGTTCTCGTACCGCATTTTCAAAATCCCAGGCTTCATAATTAGCATCAGTTACCATTAGATGTTGAATAAGTCTCCAGATTCTCCTTTCGCGTAATTTTTTAAACGATACATTTTCTCTGCATTTGAGAAAGAATCACAATTATGCACCAGATTTTTAAAAAGATCATGAAAAGATGGACATTCACTTATGCTTCCGAAGAAAACTGGAATTTTTATGTCTTCTAATTTTATTTGATTTTTACACTTTGTGTCAGCTTATGTTATTTTTTTCTTTTGTATGGCTCCATTATTTTCTTTTGTATGGCTCGGTATTCTTTATTTATCTCTAAAATTTCGTCCTCAATTTCTTCATTTAGTTTCATTTTTACTGTCTTTTAAAAACATACCATAACAATTTTTTATTTTTTGCACTTGTTCTTCCAATGCAGCTTTTGTTACTATCAATTCTGTTTTTTGACCATTTTTTATTTCTGATAGGCCTTCACTCATTAATTCTTCTAAATAATGTTTATTTTTATTTATCTTTTTGATTATTGGATCATTAAATCCTTCGTCTCCCTTTGAATATTCTAGTGTTGATGTGGTTTTTTCACTTTCCTTAGCCATGTTGCTTGGAGAATCATTTTCGACGCCAATTTTCTCGTCCAGTTTCGTCTGGGCCTCTTTTAATATTATTGCTTCAAAATAGTTATTTTCGAAGTATGGTTCCTTCGTGATTCCTTTAGCTAATAATTTGTCGTGATTAACTTCTAGCTGTCAGTTTAATCCGTCCTAGGTGTTTTTTCGTGTCTTTTGTTTGTGATGACCGGATTCTGCCCTCGAAAATTTTATTTTTTATGGATAGAGCTTCTTCACCAAGCTCTTTTTGCTTTTCTAGCAGTTGTTGCTTCTCTTTAGAAATTTTTTTTTAGTCGCAAACCGAACTTCACTTTTTTTTTATACCCTACACCCGAAGGGAGTAGTACCCTACACCCGAGGGAGTAGGGTATATTCACTTTGTTCTTCCCTTTGTAACGCAGAGAAGGAGACGAGATAGATATAGAAAAGTATATATATTCTTGCTCAGCGTCACCTCCTGATTTAGCCCTGTCCGTCCGTCTGTTTGTCTGTCTGTCTGTCTGTTGAAATCACGATTACGAGAGAACGAAAAGAGATGTCGCGATGAAATTTGGCATAAATATTCTTTGTTATGTAGGGCTGTTTGGGATTGAAAATGGGCGAGATCGGTAAACAGCCACGCCTACTTTACGTACGGAATGTAAAGGCACCTTGTTTCAAAAAATGTTAAAATCTGAATATTTCATAAACCGTGTGAGATATTAAGGTATAATTTTATTCCGGAACATGTAGCGTCATTACTAAAATGTTTGAAAAAAATTGGCGTACCACGCCCACTCATAACAAAGTTGGATATATCTAATGAACGGTATAGGATATGGACATGTAATTTCATCAAGATATATAGGGAAGCATTACAAATAAGCTTGCCAAAAATGGGCGTGCCACGCCCACTCATAAAAAAGTTGTTAATATCTTGTAAACGGTATAAGATATTAATACGAAATGTTATCACGAGGTATCTACACGTATTACTAATCTATATACAAAAAATGGGCGTGGTCCGCCCACTTATACCGAAGTTGTCAATATCCCATCAACGGTTCAAAATATTGATACGTAATTCTATCTACCAGTATCAAGAGACATTACAAAAACATTTTGCCGAAATGGGCGTGGTCCGCCTACTTATACAAAAAGTGTTAAGTGGCGAAATTATAATTTTTTCATCTACTCGGGTGTAGGGTATTTAGATTTCGGCCAGGCCGAAGACAACACTTTTACTTGTTTTTATATATCAGACTGCTTCTCACTTTTATTTTCTGGTGTCTCGGCCCCAGAAACGCTATTCACTTTTACTTTCTGGTGTCTAGGCCCCAGAATGCTTTTTACTTTTATTTTCTGGTGTCTAAGCCCCAGAACGCTTTTCACTTTAATAATATATTTGTTAATATTATTAATTTAACAACTTCTGTGTCTCTTACCACTGGTGGGGGAAAACATAGAAGTGTTTTGTTTTTATGTATAGCTTTTCTTCTATTTTTATTAGGCTGATTCAAGATTCTTCGAGTCTCTTACCACTGGTGGGGAAACTCTAAGAGTAGCTCGAAGGACCAAATGGTAATACCCGACTCTATGTCGAAATAATAACGCTGAGTATTTGTAGGATACTGGTTTATTAATGTCTTCGCCGTGGCTTATATAAAAAATTCTTATCTCATAATTGACATTGAACAAATAAGAATAAATTCTAGACAAAATTATTATACAAATATCGAGATAAAAAGGTTACATATTACAAAATAATTTTATTATTCAATGCATAGGATAGATAACAAAAGGTTACTCCGCGAAGATGTGAAGACTGGCTTAACAAAGATAAGATCTAGTTGAGGATCCAACTGCAGGCTCAACTGATAAAGGAAGTGTAACACGATGCCTCGATGTGGACTTATATACTCTCCCACATTTTAGTTCCTTTGTAGTATTGGGGCTGTATGCACCGCATAGTATGCGTGATTTCTCCTAGATTTTAATGCCGTGTGTGTGAACAGTTCAGAAGCTCACCACTGGCGCTTCGCTGGGTTTACACCGTCTGCTCTAGGCCGAACTGTTCCCACTTCAGCTGACATGAAGCATCTGGCTATTGCAAATTTTTACAATACAATCAGTCGTCGACTTGTTCATTAAACTTGATTTATGGGAATAATTCGAAGAGTCGTACTGGGAACACTGCCTCGCATGCATGTTTCTTTGGGATAATGAATGGGCGTATTGCAATGCACTTTTTCATTAAGTGTCGTTCCAGGGACAGGTACTGGTGCAACATAGGACCGCATTATTTGGGCGTCTACGATTAAAGCTTTCTTTATTTTCAGATTTATTTCCTCTTCCGAAGTTGAATTGCGCATCGCGTAAACCTGAATTCTGCTGTAGTTTTTGCGAGTTGCTACAAACTCCCGAAAGGTGATTACAGAGCGCACTCTTCCGCCGCTGTCTGTACCAGGTGAGCAAAGGAAAAGACTTGCTTCTCCAAGATTAGGGTCCGTGTTCTGCGTTCGATGTGGCTGAGGTAAATGCGTGATATGTTATATAAAGACCCTTTTCTCTCACAGCAACAGAAGCTGCAGCAGCCCGAAGCTTGACTTGGTGTTTGCGTCGCTGACTTTGTTGATGACAGACAGCGCAGCAGCAAGAAGGCATCCAGTCAGCCGGGACCAGTCAGAGTCGCTAACATTAATAATTAATGTGGCGTTCACATTAATAATTGATGTCCTTCTCTTCTGTAGACCTTTAATGGTTGCTTTTTTTATGCACGTTTATGTGTTTTGTGTCTTCTGTGCATGTGTGCCTCGTTTTTTTTTTTCTCTGTTACCACTTTTAATTGACTGAAATCGTAGAAAAACTTATTTTTTTTGTTTATAAAAGTAATTCATTTTGCTTTACGTATTTTATTAAAGATATTTTACGTGTGTTGTTCTCGATGTTGCTCTTGTTGCAGTTGTTGTTATTGTTATTGCTATCGTATCGTGCTAATCGAACGTGCCTCGTTATATCGTATCCTGCAGTTCTCTCGTGGAGCTCTCTATTGTAGATTCTTGGCCTTCGAGGCCCAACACCTTGTTAGGGTTGTTTTTCCCTTGTAGTTCGGCTTTTGTTTGTATTCGCGAACTGACAGCTGGGTGGGCAATTCGTTGTGAAATAATGCCTTCCTTTCTTCCGGTGTGAAATCACCGAATATTAAGTGCTCGCAATCTTGCGAATATGCTCGAGTCGTTTGTTTTTGTTGGTGCGTGTTGTTGTTGCTTTTTGTTGTTTTTTTTGTGGTTGGGAGGTTTACTCTCCGCAAGCCGTTTCTCATGAAGTGTGTTTTTCGCCCGCCAGATGTGTGGCCTTCTGCTTTTTTTATGTCTATGCCGCGGGTGTCCACATGTGGCCTGTCGTAATTCTGTCGCCACGTTTGCGGATTCTGCCTGTGTGTTGCTTTTCGGGCGTCGTTAAATTCTTCGCTGGCTATGGATATTTTCGCTGAAGCCGGTTCTCCTTTCCTGTAGTCAGGTTCTGGCTGACGCAGTTTCCTTTTGGCCCCGCGTTTGCTTGTTTTCGCTTCCGGTTTGGTTTGACAGTCAGCGTCTGTGGTTGGCGGGCTTCCTGTACCACGAACCAGACGTTCGCTGCCAGAAACACCCTCGGGAGTATGGTCACTTTGCGCTTCCACCTGTTGGTACGCCTTGAGCTCGCTCACATGCGTCGTTCCTGGCCGAGTCACACCTTCTTTCTGTAGACGGACGATCACTGCTGACACGAACCCAATCACCTGGTATGGTCCGTCGAACTTCGGAGACAATTTCGCCGCGAAGCTGTCGATTGCTTTGGACAGCGGGTGCTTTCGCACGAGTACTGATTGCCCAATTTCTGGTCTACACTGTCGGCGTCGCAAGTTATAGTGGTGCGCCTGATCCTGCGTTGCCTTTTCCAATAAATAGAATAGAATGTGGCTCTCAACAGAACTTAGCCACTTAAGCGCCAGATGATCTCTGACCACTGTGAATCGGTAGCCCTCAAGGTAAGCGCGCATCTTGCGAATACCCCACACTATAGCCAGGCATTCCTTCTCTGTTGCCGAGTAATTCTTTTCGGCCTTGTTGAGATGTCGGCTGTCGTACGCGATAACACGCTCCAAGTCCAAAGTCGATAGGCGGCCGTTTGAAGTTGGAATTTCTCGTTGAAATCCAGGCACGCAAGTATTGAGCCCGTGAGTTTTTGCTTGAGGGTTTCAAACGCTTCCTCGCCCCACTTCCAATGTTTTCCTTTTCGTAGTAGTGTAGTCATTGGTTGGACGGTTTTCGCAAAATCTGGCACGAACCTGAGATACCAGGAGGCAATGCCCAAGCATCTTCGCAGTTCTTTGGTGTTGGTTGGCGGTTTTAAATTTTGTATCGCCGAAATTTTATCAGGGTCTGTCTGGATACCGTGCTCACTTACCACATGCCCCAGGTATTTTAATTCTTTCTTGAAGAACTCACACTTGTTCACGTTGAGTTTGAGATTAGCAGTTTAGTTTATAAAATATAATTTTTATTAAATTGCTTCACTTAGTTTAGTTTATACAATATATACTATTTAAACTAAAACACTATTTTCACTTTTGCAGGTGGAATCACCTGTACTGTTGACTCGCGGCTTTTGACAAAGAAGAACACGCAGTACCCCATCGATCGTCTTTTTATATTATTCTTATATTGGAACATTATGAGAGAAAAACTACTGCATTGCCCGTTAGAGTAGTAAATACTCTACATAGTGTTTTAAATATCATTCTCATATTGGAACAATATGAGAGAAAAACTACTGCATTGCCCGTTACCGATGGTGTTTTATACACCATTCTCATATTGGAACATCGTTGAAGATTGTTTCCAATATGAGAGAAAAAGTACTGCATTGCCCGTTACCGATGGTGTTTTATATACCATTCTCATATTGGAACATCGTTTAAGATTATTTCCAATATGAGAGAAAAAACTACCGCCTTGCTCCTTGGAGCAATTTTTCCTCTACTGTATCAAAATTTTTGTTTGGATCGTGCCTAAGTAATCGTAAGTGTTCGTTTATCGTATTGTGCAAGCGTTCAATGTCTGCGTTTGACGTATGGTTGTTGTTTGATGTGAAGTGTAAGGATATGTTTTGATCATTTAAAAAGCTTTTTAAAGGAATCGCTTTGAACCCAAGTTCGTTATCAACTATTAAATTTTGTATTTGCCCTATGGTACTAATATATTGCGCGATGGCTTTCTTAAATTCTACCCATGACCTATTGTTTATTCTTATTGCTTGAGCGTATTTCGAAAACTTATCTATTATAGTTAAGAATAAGCTTTTATCAAGAGAATAGAAAACGTCCACATGTATAGTTTCTCTGGGACCATTAGGTGTTTCTTTAATTTTAAATTTTTGTTTTATGGGGTTTCGTTCATATTTTTCAACATTGCATATTTCGCAATTGTTTATAAACTGTGTTATTCTTTGCTTCAGTTTTGGGTTATAAAATTCATTTTTAAGTTCTAAAAAGTTTTCAATAATTCCTCTGTGGTTATTTCTTAAATGTTCCTTTTTTATAATTTCAGAGAGTTCTTCTTCATCAGTAATATCTTTAAGAAATTTTCGACATCTTACTATTTTAAATTTTTTGTTATAATTATTGCAAATCAAGCTCACTGCGTTTACAAGTGTATTAAAAAAGTCTTCATCGTCTATGAAAATTGCGTTTGTTTTCTTATTGTTAAAGTGATTTTTTATTATTGTTGTAGCGTCTTTGTCAACCAACGTCTTAGCCGTTATAATTTTTCTATTTGAATTAAATATAGTTTTGTTTTTTATTTTGAGTGAACCAGAGCTAACCTTTCTTATAAAAATTTGATTTTTATATATATTTATTGGGCATTGAGAATCGATTATAGTACCGTCATATATTTCGTTATGGTTGATAATAGACCTGGAAAGAGAATCTGCGTTCGCGTTTTGTGTTCCTTTTTTATATTTTATTTCAAAATCATATTCAGATAACTTGAGTCTCCATCGTACAAGTTTGGAATTGGGCTCCTTAATAGAAAATAACCAGGTTAGAGGTCTATGGTCTGTTTCTATGATAAATTTTCTACCATATAAATAAGGCCTAAAATATTTAGTTGCCCAAACAATTGCTAGCAACTCCTTTTTGATAGTGCTGTAATTTTGTTCGTGATCATTTAAGGTTCTGCTAGCATAACAGATTGGGTGTCCATCTTGGGAGAGAACTGCTCCTAAAGCGTAATTGCAAGTAAAATCGTTTTTGAAAGTCGGGATAACCTAGAATAGGGTCATTTATCAAATGTAATTTTAAAGTTTCAAAACTTCTTCTATATTCGGGATCATCAATATTTATTTTAGAATTTTTCTTCAAAAATTTAGTCATAGGTTTAGCTACTTTAGAATGGTCTCTAATAAATTTTCTGTAATAGCCTGTTAAGCCTAAAAATTGTTTGATTTGCTTGGCCGTTTTTGGAAGCGTAAAGTTCTGAACACATTCAATTTTTTTGGGGTTCGGCTTTATGCCACTTTCCGAAACTAAATGACCAAGGAATTCGGTTTCGTGTTTTAAAAATTCACTTTTGTCAATTTGAACTTTGAGGTTTACATGTCTTAGCCGTTTGAATATCTGTGTTAGTGATTCCATATGTTCCTCTAATGAAGTAGAAAAAATAATAATATCGTCCAGATAAACAAGACATATTTTATTAACATATTCTCCTAATATATTATTCATTAACCGCTGGAAGGTTGCAGGAGCTGTTTTTAAACCGAAAGGCATACGAATAAATTCGTAGTGGCCTCCTTCAACACTAAATGCTGTCTTGTGAATGTCTTTTTCCTCGATTTCAATTTGGTGAAAGCCCTTTGCCAAATCTAACGTAGTAAAATATTTACTTCTTCCAAGTTTTTCAAGTATTTCGTCCATGTTAGGTATGGGGTACTTATCGTCTATTGTCACTTCGTTCAGTCGTCTATCACGATCCGCCATTCTGTTTGCCACTTGCATCAAGTTTTTTGGGACTACCCATAAGGGTGCAGAATATGGGGAGTGAATTGGCCCAATTATTCCCTTGGTTAGGATTTCTTGTTTTTGTTCCTGTACTTCCGTTTTATGTACATAAGGGTACCTATAAGTTTTTGCTGAAATTGGTGCATGATCTAGAGTTCGAATATTATGTTTTATTGCGTTAGTAAATTTGAGGTCGGAATCATCATTGTAAAAAATATCTACGTAAGATTTAATTAACGAAATAAGTTTGCGCTTTTCTTCTTTATTAAGATGTTCGATTCTGATTTTGTCTAGAATATACCGGTTTTCTTTTGTTTGTTCTATAACGTAGAAATTTTGATAGTCTACGGATAGTACTTCCCTTGTCGAAAAAGTAACTCTTTTTGGTTCATCATTTAGTTTATGAAGCCGTCTATCGGTTCATAAATGCCTTCTAATATATCTATTCCTTCTTCCTCAAATTTTTCTTCATTTTTACATATTAATCCTTTAGTTTGTAATCCTTTAGTTTGTAATAATATTAATCTTTTAGACTGGAATTTTAACTACATATTCTCCTTTTTTATTAAAAAACTTTTATCATCGCTATCTCCAAAGTGGATTCTAACGTTTTTGTTTTGAACTGACAGCTCATTACATTCGTAATTTATTGTTGCTTTTAATTGTTTCAAAACATTGTTACCTATGAGGCCATCATATTGATCGGTATATTAACAAATTAACATTTTGATTCTTTCTTTTGAGTCTCCTAAGTCTTCAAACAATGGAATGTTAACTTTCTCCGTAACTTGAACAATATGTTGCAATGTTTTTACATATCATTTTTGAGTAGGTACTTCCCAATTCGGGTTGCATAACACAGGGTTTATAATTGAATGGGTTGCCCCAGTGTCAATTATTAATTTGAGTGGTTTTATCTTGGTTTTTACTACTATATATGGTAAGTTGTTTGAGAGGCTTCTAAGGGAAAATTTCCAGTGTCTTGTATTGGTTGTGGTTGTGTTTCGTAATTTCTTACTTCCATAGGTTCCGGTGTAGGGAAGTTATTTCTATGTTGAGTTATTGGTCGGTTACTAAATGTTCGTTGTTCTCTATAACTATTATTGTTTCTATCGTTATAAGTTGGGCAGTAATTGTTGCTGAGTTGTTGATTGTTATGTTGCCTGTTTACGTGATTGTTAGTGTGGTTGTTATTTCTGTAATTATTGTAGTTATAATGGTGATAGTTCCTACTATCAGCATTATTGCTATTATTGTTTTTGTCATTATAGTTGTTTTTATTGTTATGCCTATTAGTTTTATTTTGATATGAGTTGTTAAAGCTATTGCTATGTTCCTGTTTATTTGGTTTTGTCTCCTGCTTTAAAAAGTATGTCCATAGCTTCTTCTAATGTATCAGGATCTCTACATACTAGAACTGACTTCATTGGTTCAGGTATTTTGTTTATAAAAAAATTTAAGGCTGATTTCCTATTGTTTCTTGTACATTCGTTAAGTGCAGTCCCCATTCCAGTTACTACTTGAGTTTTGTTGTTTAGCCGCCTAAGTTTTTCTCTTATTTCGTTATAAAATTCAACACTATTTGTTTTAAAAACAACACTTCTCATTTCATCGAACAACTCATCGCAAGATAATTTGTCGCTAAAATTATTCACCAATATATTTTTTATTTCCGTCCACGTCGATATCTCGCAATTTATGTCCATAACTAATTTTGCTTTATCTTTTAACTTACTTTTAATCATGTCGACAAAAATAGGTTGAGCAACAAGATCAAAAGTATTTAATAATGGGTGAATTCGATCTATCAAGTCACAAAAGTTCTGCAAATCATTTGCATTACCATTAAAATGTGGTAATTTATCCAAATATTTAAGGGGGTCTATTATTAATTGAGCCATTTTAAATGCAATATAAATATTTTGTTTGTATGTTTTATACTTACTTACTTCTACTTTGAAACTATTATATAGGATTTGCATAAGCAGTATAAAATTTGTGTGTTTGTGAATAATATATATAATATTTATATAATATATTAAACAAATAATATATATTATAATTACAATATTTGCAAAAGCGAGTTACTTGCAACACGTTTGAAAGATATTTACTTAAAAATTTCTTATTCTGAATGAATAGGAGAGTGTTGTATCGAGCTTCCATATGAATTTCCTTGTTTATGCTTTTAACTGGACATCTTCATCAAACTTGTCCAATGTGTTTCCAATTTTGTCTTCTTGTTATTGCTGTCCAAACTTCTTTGGAATGCTTTCTATAATGTTAATATTTCCTGCATGTGTTGATATAGTTTTTCTGTTAATCTGTTGTTCCTTAGTTAAATTTATAGAAAGTTTTTTCCCGTTATTTCTTGTAATTAACGTTTTGAATGTTATGTAATGTAATGTTTTAAATGTTGTTTTTTTTTTTTTGAAACCTTCACCGTTTTTATTGTTTGCTGGATTTTTCCAAACTTAACTGTTCTTTTCTACTTATTTTTAATTTGCCACTTATTTGCTTTCGTCTTTAATAAGTTTTTTGCACTTCTCGTGTTTTTTTTTAAACCTTCACCGTTTTTATTGTTTGCTGGATTTTTCCAAACTTAACTGTTCTTTTCTACTTATTTTTAATTTGCCACTTATTTGCTTTCGTTTTTAATAAGTTTTTTGCACTTCTCGTGTTGTTTTTTTTTTTTTTTGAAACCTTCACCGTTTTTATTGTTTGCTGGATTTTTCCAAACTTAACTGCTCTTTTCTACTTCTTTTTATTTTGCCACTTATTTGCTTTCGTTTTTAATAAGTTTTTTGCACTTCTCGTGTTTTTTTTCGAGTAGTTTTCAATTGTAAAAAAAAATATTTTGTTTAAGAATTCTTGTTTTTGCGTTTGTTCTTGATACCAATTAATTTGCAGTCATTTGCAATTCACTCATGTGAACGAAAATTTTCATTTAATTTTCTTTTATTTTATTGGAATTCTTGTTTTTGCGTTTGTTCTTTATACCAATTAATTTGCAGTCATTTGCAATTCACTCATGTGAACGAAAATTTTCATTTAATTTTCTTTTATTTTATTGGTATTCTTGTTTTTGCGTTTGTTCTTGATACCAATTAATTTGCAGTCATTTGCAATTCACTCATGTGAACGAAAATTTTCATTTAATTTTCTTTTATTTTATTGGTATCCCATCCTCGTCGCCAGTTTAGTTTATAAAATATAATTTTTATTAAATTGCTTCACTAATTTAGTTTATACAAAAATATATACTATTTAAACTACAACACTATTTTCACTTTTGCAGGTGGAATCACCTGTACTGTTGACTCGCGGCTTTTGACAAAGAAGAACACGCAGTACCCCATCGATCGTCTTTTTATATTATTCTCATATTGAAACAATATGAGAGAAAAACTACTGCATTGCCCGTTAGAGTAGTAAATACTCTACATAGTGTTTTAAATATCATTCTCATATTGGAGTAAACGCCGTATATTGCTTACTGTCTTCTGACATGGGAATCTGCCAGTACCCGCTCTTTAAATCCAGGCTACTTATACACTTTGCATCTCGCAGCCGCTCCAAAATATGTTGAATTCTTGGAATGGGGTATGTATCCGGAATCGATCGGGCGTTCAGCTGACGGTAGTCTACGCACAACCTCCATTCACCAGACTTCTTTCTCACCAACACGATTGGTGCGCTGTATGGACTGCTTAAGGGTTCTATGCAGCCCTTCTCTAGGAGTTCGTCGAACTCTTTGTCGATGACAGCCTGCATCGCCCGATTTCTGGGAAAATACCGTTGTTTAATAGGACGTTCATCCCGCATCACTATTTTGTGCTCGGTAATATTGGAGACGCTTTTCAAGGTTTCAAACTTCTTCATTTTTTCCTGAAGAAAACTCTCGACGTCCTCGGTTGTTTAGGCCAATGTCGCCTGTATTTGTTTGCCTTGGATTGACAACATGGCCACGATGCGTCGGTTGTTAATACGGAGGGGCTTTAGTTTCTTCGAGAGATCCTCTGGGTGGGGCCCGCCTCCTCTCGCTTCCGGCGAGGTCCCAGGTCGTTTCCCTGTGCCTGTCTGCAACAGTCAATGGTCCTTATTCCCTCTCGGCCACACTCCCAACAGAAAATCACGACAGCCTGCCGTTTTTAGGTTGAAAGGCTTTGAGACCGCCTGGCTCACCGCATGGTTGTGTTCATTGTGGTCATTGTCTTGAGGCTACTGGCCGCGTCTGGTATTCCTCTGACGGCTCGTCCGACTTGGCAAATCGCAGGCACTCGAAATCCTCGGTCAACGAAAGCAACTCTTTCAGTTCCCGGAAATCTTGCCTTTGATGTAAAATTGCTACTAGAACGCAGAGTTTTTGTAAATTCTCTCCAGCTTTTCACTCTCCGTGTACCTGCTATGTCTCATCAGATTTTGCAACCTTATGACGTAGTCCCTGAACTTCTCATTTGCGCGCTGTTGCCGACTGCGAATGTCATCGCAGAGTCTTTCAAAGAAACGACTAGGTAGAAAGAAATCCAGGAAGTCTCGTTTAAAGGCCTCCAACGACCGCCAATGATTATTATTATTCCGATACCAGAGCAAGGCTTTGCCTTCCAGCAACTCTGGCATCGCGCGTGGCAACATATTGCCAGTTCCTCCATCCGCTCCACGAAGGCTAAAGGGTCAACGCCAACATCATACCTCACTGATCATTTTCTCACCTTGCCGATAACGTCAGGGTACGAATGATCCTCGATTATTTCCGGCAGCTTGATGTCCATCACCCGTGGGGTGTTTGTGCTCCCTAGTCCAATCGGGCTGCGTTCCCTCGTTGGAACTTCCATCATCAGTGCCTTCGGAAGGTCACTGGGATCCGGTTTTGTGCGACCGTCTTCCTCCTCATAAGCCCTCAGCTTTCGTTCCACACTCTCCGCGTGGTTTTTCTCGTTGATGAACTCGACGAGTCTTTTCCTCATGTCATTTAAGGTGCCTTCGGCGACAAGTTCAAACTCACTCATGCACTGAGCAAGCGCTTCTTTATTTAGCCGGTATAACCATCCTGTTCGGTACGTTTTGGTCCCAGTCGGCTCCATGATAAATTTTTAATTTATTCTATATATCTAGTCGTGTTTTAGCTATTGGTGAATATGATATTGTCCCTGTTCGGGTGCCACTTGTAACGAACATTCTTGCCTCTTTCTATGGCTTGGATTAGCTCGCCGGGATTCCAGGGTTCGTTTTAAGACAAGAGTATGTAGGTTCAATATCTTTATTCACCTTATTCTAATAGTTGTATTTGGTTTGCTTATACAACTGGTAATTGTACTAGAAATGAAATAATGTTGTTGGTACCTCTATGCGTTTTAAGGTCACTGGAGTTCTGCTGGGTTGTTGATATCTCACTGCGTTTATGAGATCACTGATGTTCTGCTGGGTTGTTGATATTTCACTGCGTTTGTGAGATCACTGATGTTCTGCTCTGAAAGGTCTACAAGCCACTGCGACCGTGCTCTGGTATATCTGGTGAGTTTGGTTACACCAGCCACTGTACTAAAACTTCTCTGTTTCTAGTGGCAAACCCACGTTTGCCAGGGAGCAGGAGGGCGTACAAGCCACTACAACTGTGTATTTCTGGCACTATAGTTTTTACGTCAGGAGCGGGTACAAGCCACTGCAACGGGGGGCATACAAGCCACTGCGACTGCGTATTTCTTGCGCTTCGATTATTGCAACAGGAGGGCGTACAAGCCACTGCGAATGTGTGCTTCTAGCGCTTTTAACTCATACAACAGGAGGGCGAAGCCACTACGACTGTGTATTTCTGTTGTTCAACTTTGTAATGTTTATAACTTAAATAAAGTACAGTACCTCGGCTTTTGGCTGGGTGTTGTTGAACTGATTTCTTTGCCTTTTCCGCGCTCGTCGTAATTCTCTGATATATGTGGGATTCTGATGGATGAATTGTGTGACTGGACTCACTTAATTGACTCGGTTCACTTGACTGACTTGATTCACTTGATTGAACTTGATTGACTTGCACTGATTTGAAAGACAACCGTCTGAACTCGCTGAACCGTTAAAACCACATAACTGAACCGAAAGACAGACTGAACTGATTGAATCGTCTGAACTTACTGAACCAAAAGACAGACTGAACCCTGAGTTCTGCTTTGCAGTAATTTTTATACTCGCTGGAGTCTTTTTATAGAATGTTCCATTTTAACGGAGTCCGTTAAGGCGTTTTTCCTGCAAAAAAAATTATTTGTCTGAAGTAAACCACTTTCCCAAGGTTAAGAAGTTATACGGTCAGTGAACTTCACTGCCGTCTTCTTGCATGCATTTGTTTTTGCAGTACATAAGCTACAAAAGTGGGTGACAGCTTAGATCAGCTGAGAGCTGATCTATGTGTTCAATGCACTCTCTGACTATCTCTGACGTTATTGATACGCAGCGCGATTTGGTTGCTTGCTCTGACTGCTCTGCTTACTGGTATAACTTGTACATACGTGTTGTCAGCTGCCATCCCGCTCAGTTGAGCTTACATGTAACATGCACACCACGTCACTTTTACGTTTCTGATCCTCTTTAGATGTCGCAAACGTGTGTGTGTGCGTTATAGAGGTAAAAAACGCCACAGCGTTAGAAGTAAAAAGCGCTACAAAACATCTCGAGTTGCTGGTTCGTCCGCGCGAAAACGGCAAAGGGTTAAAAGCTCTCATTCATGTTATTGAAATAACTATTCTAAATTGTATGTGGAAGAGTAGAGTAAATTTTGTTCCTCGAATACCTATCATTACGGCTGACATGTCCTTCTAATTCTATCGTCTGCAGTTCACCATGTGCTTGAGTTTTGCATGTTAATTAATAAATAGCAAGGACGGAGTATAAAAGTAGTAGGATTTCAATTATAAGAACCCTTTTTTCTCACGGACCCTATGTTCAATGTTCATATGTTAGTAGTCCTGAAAACTTCTGCATACATGCTCTCAATGCAAAAACTTAAAATATTGTTTACTCTGAAGTCTTTAGATAAAATATATACGTCCTACGTAATTAACAAATTTTCGAACGCATCTAAAATAATTACCATTAAAAAGCTGAATTTAATTACGACGATTTTTATTTCAAAATTTTTCGTCGATATGCTACAGTTGTTATCATATATAACAATATATTTCTTTTTTATATATAACAATAGTCCTTTATTAAAACTATTCCAAGTCATCAATCATGCCATCGGCACATCCGTCTACTTTAGCACTGGGAATTGCTGAACTTGTAATAATTTTTGGAGCATCAGATGCTTCTGCAGTCGATCGGTTTCCAAATTCCTGCATTTTCAAAATAAGCATTGCAAAAACCTGAGCCGGCAGTGATGATTGTAGAACTTGAAGCAGTCTGGCTGGTTGACCACAAACAACGATAGCATTAGCCAGATGTTCAACCCCAGTTTCAAATTCGCCACGAGCTATAAGATTTTCTCCCATCTGAATCTCATGGAGGAAGTATCTAAAAAGATATATTCACTTGTCAATTATGCTCGAACTAGCTATTAGATATGAAATAGATCGAAATGATCTAGTTAAATGTTGAATTTAATTGATAATTTACAGATGTTATTTAAATTAATTTAAGGGTGAAAAGACATTGCATAAAACAGGAACATAAAGAGGCATTAGCGTAAGAATCAATCAGTCGGAGAATCAATCCGATAATCTTAAATATCTTTAATAAAAAGTACAGACTAATTTTTTCTTCTAATTGCAAGGGTGAACGGGTTCTGGTTCTGATATTTAAAATTCGGCATCTTAGGCTATAAGCAAGCATACTGTCAAAACCGTAAAATCGACTTATGGCAATCACAAATATCTTTCACAGAGCAAAAATCTTTAAATCATCCACATACATTAAAATTTTATAAAAACTAAATATGTAAAAAACATCACTGATAAATAAAAAAAAGAGCAAGAGGACTAAAGGGCTACCTTGCGGAACTGCGGAATTTACCTCAAAAGCCTTGGAAGTGCACTCGTTAACCTTCACTACCAACTTCCTATTCCATAGGTAGGATTTTATCCATTCCAAAAAACAGTTATGAACTGCTAGCTTTAAAAGCACAGCGGTATGACTTAAACTGTCAAAGGCCATGACTTAAACTGTCAAAGGCGCGTGACAACTTCCCACCTCTAAATATGGGTGGTGTGGATATTAATGAGTCGGAGGCTCTTGATGTTCTGGGCATGTCAATCCAATGCGATCTTCGCCGGAACGGACACATCTTTGACGTGTCGAAAGAAGAAGCCAAGTGCTTAGGCTTTCTTAAGCGGTGTAAGAAATACTTCACCCAAACCGATCTTCGTTGTATCTACATCACTTATATCCGTGCGAAAATGGAGTACAATTCGCATATATAATCGGGAGCTTCGCGGGCATATCTTCAGATTCAGGTATTTAGCAGAACTACTCGGCTTTCCATTATAGGGGTGCACCCCTTTTGTGTAGCGATTCCGTTCCAACGAACCACGCATTACCGTGAGAATTCGTTTTTCGGTCGCGTCATTAGATTGTGGAATAGTCTCCCTGCGCATGTCTTCCCACCCACTTACAGCGTGGAAACATTTAAGCGAGGTGTAAACCGTCACTACTCCCTCTTTCCCCCTTCCCTCTAACCTGTCATCCCTTCGGAACCAACAAATGCTTTGCATGGATAGGGGGCATCCCCTGAGCTTGGTTTCATCTGCCATAAAAAAAACAACTTGACTTAGATTACCGCAGTAGGCACTCATCAACGCACCGCTAAATTGACATTGAGAAAATAAAGACTCGAAAACCTATTGCCTGCTATGGTCAGTCGCAAGTCGAAAATTTATTGAATAAGAAAGTCTTACGCAGAGTTGTAAAAAACCCAAAATTTTTAGGATCTAACGTTATACCACTCTCTATGCCATTCAAATATTTCTTTATAAGAAATTTGATGAAAAGCCAAATTCGTGCCTACGCAAAATAAAAATGCCTTATGAATTAGTTTTCTTAAATTATCTGTGTGCTTTGTTTTTCATGTATTTAAGATATAATAAACGTCGATTATACCAAAACAGTTTAAAATAATGCTTAACCAGTATTTTGAAAGTAATAGTCGTTTTTGATATTTTTTTTTAATTTCTGAGTCCCAGGAAAGTGTTTTTAGAAATAAAAAAAAAGGAATTTTTATGAAAACAGAAATTTTTTAAGAGTTCTGGACGGCCACCTCCCATCATAAAATATATATTGTTATATCAATAAATATTAAAAATAGTTCTAGCGAACTAAGTGCAAAAAAACCTGAATTAAAATAAAAAAGAAAAATAACCTTCAAAATACTGGCTATGGGGCATGAAGATTTTAGACGAAATCTTGAGAACTGTTGTATTCAGAACTAAAAGAAGGAAGAAGAAGAAGAAAAAAGGACAGAAGAAATATGCAGGGTTGCATTAAAATATTCATTTAACTCCAACACGCCCTCTCAAAAATGCATATTTTTCTTAAAAATAATATAATATTCATATCGGATTTACAAAGACGTTACTTAAGGCCGAAACCTATAATGCATTTTACATGTTTTGCTTTAGTGAGACTTTTGGTCAATACATCTGCTATGTTATCCTCTGTTGGTGTGTAGCGCAGTTCGATTTCATTTGACTTTACGATATCTCGGACATGTAAATATTTGATATCTATATGCTTGCCCTTGTTGTCATTAACTGGATTTCTCGCCATATTTTGTGCACCCAAGTTATCACCATACATTACTAGGGGTTCTTCTTTGTTGTAGCAGCCAATCTGAGTCAAGAACCTTTTCAAATAGACAGTTTCTCTTGCAGCGGTAGACATTGCAACAAATTCGGCTTCCGTGCTGCTCAAAGCAATAGCTGATTGTTTTTTTGCTTTCCCAGCTGATCGCACTACCTGCCATGATGAACGCATATCTAGAGTAGGACTTTCTATCGACGGAACAACTGGCCCAATCAGCATCGACGTAAGCTTCTGGCGATTTACCTGTTCTGGAGAAGTTTAACTTAATATTATTTGTGGCAGAAAGATATCTTAATATGTGCTTAGCAGCCTTCTCATGTTCGATATGTGGTTCCTGGTTTTTTGCGCTAATTTTCCCACAGAGTGAATTATATCTGGTCGTGTGGAGATACCCAGATACATCAGAGCTCCTGCTAATGACTGATACTGCTTCGGGTCAATTCGTTCTCAGGTTTCCTTATTACAAGATATTTGATACCCAGGGTCCAATGGTGTTGCTGCAGGCCGACAATTTTCCATACCATATTGTTTTAGAAGATTCTTCACGTATTGTTTATGACCCACAAAAATTTCTCCGGTATCACTTTTTCGTTCAATCTCCATACCTAGAAAGTGCTTAACATTTCCGTTGTCGACCAACTTAAGCTTATGTGCAATCCCACGTCTAATTTTTCCTAGGTCTTCTTTATCTTCGCAGGCAGTGAAGATGTCATCTACGTAGATAGCAATGAGTTGAAACTTATTTTCATTTGTTGCTTTATACAGGCAACTTTCGTTAGCACATGGCTCAAATCCCATTTGGCGCATAGCAGCATCTAGGGTTGTGTTCCAAGCTCGTCCCGATTGGTTGAGTCCATAAATCGCCTTTTTTAATTTTAAAACTTTATTTGAATTCTTATTATTCAAAATTCCTTCAGGTGATTTCATATAAATTTCTTCATCTAGTCGACTATTTAAATACGCTGTTGACACATCAACATGATGCAAGTACAAGCCTCGTTCGGCAGCTAATGCAAAAACTAACCTTAGTGTCGAATACCGAATGACAGGCGAAAAAGTTTCACTGTAATTAACGCCATACTTTTGGCTGCAGCCTTTTGCTACAAGCCGCGCTTTAAACTGCTGAATGTTTCCCCTTTCGTCTCGTTTTAATGAAAAAACCCACCTGCAACCGATCACACTTTGATCAGGAGGAAGATTCTCTACTAACCAAGTGTCGTTTTCCTCGAGCGCTTTATATTCACGTGCCATGGCTGCTTTCCACTCGATGCTATTCTCACCACCAAGGGCCTCATGCAAAGTTTGAGGAATTGGTATTTCGTCACTTTTTGCAAAGTTCACCTTCTGATATATTTTCTTTGGTCGCCCTACAGTGCCTGTGCGAACTAAACGGGGTCTTCCACGTCCTCTCGCTTCTGCAACTGTTTGTTGTTTCATTACGTTATGGTCGCTGTCTGTGCTGCAACTTTCGAAATTTACCTCATCGCTGCTCTGCTTTTCTTTAACTATTTTTATTTCTGCATCTTTTACTCCGCTTTCGTCAACATCGCAAATGCAGTCTGTACTTGAAGGAAAATCAGGAAAACCAGAAACGTCAACCGTATTAGAGGCAACTCATTATTAAACTTATTTTCGCAGAACTTAACATCTCTCTTTTCTACGACTTTTCTTTCATTTGTATCAAACAGTCTGTATGCTTTTGAAGTCAGAGAATATACCACGAGAATATATTCTTTGCCTTTGGCAGAAAACTTTTTGGTTTGCGTTTTATCCAAAGCAACCAAAAATCCAAAACCAAAAATCCGAAACTTACTAACATTCGGTTTCTTGCCGGTCCAAATTTCGTACGGCGTTTTATTAGGCAGGGCTTTAGATATAGTTCGGTTCCGTATATAAACCCCTGTGTTTACGGCTTCTGCCCATAGTGACTCATCTGCCTCAGCATGTAACAACATACTCCGAGCCATTTCAACAACAGTTATGTTCGCACGCTCTGCTACGCCATTCTGTTGTGGCGTATATGGTACAGATAGCTGGTGTTGTATTCCACACTCTTCCAAAAGAGAAGTGAACTTGCGGTTTAAATACTCAGTGCCTTTGTCGCTTAGCAGCGCTTTTATCTTGCGTCCGGTTTGATTTTCCACAAGTTTCTTGAATACTTTGAATTTTTCTTTCACTTCACTTTTTTCTTTAATAAAATATACAAAAATTCTTCTTATCAATAAAAAGGACAAAATAGCGTGAGCCTCCGATAGGCGATTTGCTCATAGGCCCGCAAACATCCGTGTGAATTAACTCCAGTAAGTCTTTTGACTTCGTTTCACTTTCTTTAAAAGGTTGTGAACATATTTTACTCTGCAGACATGTTCTGCAAGATTCATCTCTTGCTACAATTTTCGTTCCCACACCTTCTACTGCATGATTCTTCAACATATTTAGCAGTGTTCTAAAATTGAGATGCCCAAATCTATTGTGCCAAAGTACGGTCTCATCGATTAAAAGACATAGATTTACAGGTCTAAAAATATGAACAAATTCAAATTATTTTTGGCAGTCAGAATACATTTACCTAGTTTGTCTCTTATTATTGCAGACTCTTTCTTGAATTCAACAGTTAAACCACAATTTGTAGCCTTTGCAACAGAAATAAAATTTACAGACATTTCTGGAACATCTTCAGGCACATCTTTCAATATTATTTGACCTTCTTGCGCTTCTATCTTTACATCTCCTTTTCCCTTTGCTTCTATATTTTCATCACATGCTAACATTATTTTCTCTCTGCAATTTACAAACGACGTAAACTTTTGACGATCGCAACAAATATGTGAGGTGGCACCACTGTCAAGGCACCAAGAAATATTATTCAATTCTTTACTATTGTTAGCTCTTAGAAAAGCAAATGAACGATGCGGATGTTGATCAACTTTGTTGTTCTTAGTTGTCGCACTTCTACAGTTTTTTGCGTAGTGACCTCGTTTTCCGCAATTATAACATTTAAACTTGTTGTTGTTATTTTTATGTATGTTGTTATTTTATGTTTTATTTTTCCACTATGGAAAATGTTAAAGGACAGAGTGGAAAAAACACCTAAAGAATATAAATTGAATTTAATAGAAGCGTGCAACTATATTGCAGTACAAACAATATATAATTTATTTGCTTCTCTACAACGCAGAATTCCTGACTGCGCTTGAGCCAAAATGTCCTTAATATTTTACACAGGAGTGCCCATAAGTTTTTATAAATTTTTAAATGAAGTGTTCGAAAATAATTGTATAAATTTTGTTCAATGACTTACATACAGGGCTATTCTCGCTGTCAACTTGACACGAAATATTAAAGTAAAATTATCACAGCTTTTAAAATTGGTATTCTGGTTGTCAATTGACACGATGAAAGCTTTGCATACTTAAAATGCTGAAAAGCTGAGTGTTACAGAAACCAAAATGTCATTTTTGCATTGTTAACATGCTGAAAAGCTGAGTGTTACAGAAACCATCGGGGCTATTCTCGCTGTCAACTTGACACAAAATAATAAATTAAAATAAAATCACATTATTGCCAATGCATTTTTGATAGGACCCCACCGAAAAAAATTTAACGCGGCTAGGAAACGGAGCGTGAAGGGTATAGGTAAACAGGTCACTATAACAGCGAAGTAACTTTGAGTCGCGGCGGTTTATTATCTCACTTTTGTCTGGAAAATCGAACAAAACAAGAATTCCCAATTCCTCCATTTGTTCTATATTTATTTATTATTTATGAATAAAAATTCTGTACATTGCGTGTAGTGTTTTCTTCAGAAAATGTAACTGTCAACATCTGTTTGGCACTTGACAATTTAAATATAATTTTAACGAAAAGAGCTTTTTTTGACAGCCAGAGTAGCAATATTGACAATTAGCTAAAAAACAGGGTTGTCAACTAAAACTTGACACCGAGAATAGCCCTGTTAATGCATCAGTGTATACGAGTATATAGTAGTATAAAATAAAGTCTTAAATAGTGTTTATTATACCCTATACCCGAAAAGAGTAGGGTGTATTCACTTTGTTCTTCCGCTTGTAACGCAGAAGAGACAAGATAGATATAGAAAAGTATATATACTTGTAAGTATATATATACTTGAAAAGTATATAGACTTGCTCAGTCCTGAAACGATTTAGCCCTGCCCGTCCATCTGTATGTCTGTCTGTGTCTATCTATCTGTCTGACTGTTGAAATCACGAAATTTGAAATCAATGAAATTTGGCACAAATGTTCTTTGTTATGTAGGGCAGTTTGTTCGTTTTAAAAAATTTTATAAGGTGAATATATCATAAACCGTGCGAGATATTGAGATATAATTCTAGCATCATAAAAATTTTTGCAAAAAATGGGCTTGGTCCGCCCAATCAACACAGGTGGCATTATCTTATGAACGATATGATATTGAGATGTAATTTTTATCACGATGTATCCGGAAGCATCACCAATAAGCTTGCCAAATATGGGTGTGCCACGCCCACTCATACAAAAGTTGTCAATATCCCATAGACGGTTCAAAATGTTAATACGTGATTCCATCCAGCAGTATCTAGAGGCATTACAAAAATATTTGCAAAAAATGGGCGTGGTCCGAATACTTATACAAAAGTTGTTAAGTGGCGAAATTATAATTTTTTTAGTTACTCGGGTGTAGGGTACTTAGATTTCGGCCAGGCCGAAGACAGCAGTTTTACTTGTTTTAATTCTCTTTTCAACTATTTGTGATAAAATTTTTAAAAAATAATATTATTTATAAGTATTTTTTCCTTAATAAAATCTCAATGTAGGAATTGTTAGTGTGAATCCTAATCCCGAAATTGCATTTTATTGCGGAAAATATAAGTCAACTGTAGGATGAAAGGTTCAATAAAACTTACGGCCTTATCCCATATACACAAAACAAAACAATTATCGCTCATTCCGCTTTTTTTGTTCGTTGATTTAGTCTCGGTATTCCAGAGAAACAAAACAAAAGCTATACAAAACGCGACGTATGTTGTTGCTTTTTTTACATGCTAAAGCAGCGTACGTCGTGGCTTATATATATATGTATAGCTCATGCCTTGTTTTCCTGAAATACCGAGGCTTCAATATAATGAACATAACAAAATAGAACGAGCCAAGAATTATAAAATACAAGATTACGTCTTACGCAGGTTCGCTATTCGGTGTCCGCAAGTTTGACAACCAGCTGTTTGTTGTGTAAGTCGCAATAGCCATAACTTTTGCGCGCGTCGAAGAGAATAGTTGATATTTTTGGGTTTTGTGAATAAAAGTATTTAAATGCACAATGTGTTAGAGGCTGTAAAAACTGGAATGGCGATGCAGCTTCTGCGTGCAGTTTTATCCATTTTCCTTCAGACAAGGAATTGTTAAAGAAATGAATTAATTTTTACCGGCAAAGAGTTCAATGTTAAAATTCCGTTTGTTTAACATAAATTAAGTAAAAATGTATAATTGTAAACTTTTTCATTATTTCATGTAACGTAATACGTGTACTAGATACAATAATAAATATTGCAAAGCAAACAAAATATAAGTGTATCTTTATATTCACGTTAAAAATTGAAATCAATGGCAAGTATTCTGGTTTGGAAAATAGAGCGTATTAGGCTAGATACCCGTATTTATATTTCGGTTAGATTAATTTACTAAATGGAACCGTCGCGCCGTAGGACTTCTTATATAGCTGATCAAGAGGCTCGATCGAAACGCTTTTGAATTGAAGCAGAAGCAATTCTTGAGTCTCCAATGCCGCAATTTACCAGCGAAGGTCCTCCGTTCGGCAGTACGTTGGCCTTAAATTAAGTGCGAGATGTGCTGCCTGCGTCTAGCGTGAAGATCGATTTACTTCTTTGCTCCACTGGTGCTGCCTTCAAGCATCAGTTCGGCGCTAATGAACTCTCTTCGGAGAGGAAGCGCTAGCCCTTCGAGTTTGCCCAATACTCAAGTTATCAATTTTTCTTTAACAACAAAGCGCGTATTTCACAAATCTGTTTACTTGGAATAATTTTTTACAATAATTTATTCCTATAACCAAGTAATAATTATTGTTATCTAAAATTTCATAGCATAGTAATGTTTACAAGCAAGTTTGACAGTTCGGCCATATTGACTAGCTATTGTGACGCAGATGCGCAGAACGAAGTAATTTTGGAACCTGATCAGCGCTAACTTGTATTCTAGTTATTGAGAATGAGCAATAATTGTGTTGTTCTTACGGAATAAGGCCGTAATCTTACAATTATACAAGTGAACGCAAATATAACCTCAAATGTGAAAACTTAAATAACTTACCTTTCAATGGCCTCGTGGTCGTTCAAATTGGGCATCCCACCTTTAGCAGAACAATTTTTTCGTAAGCGCCGTCTTCCTTATTGTATATACGTATTAATGTTGTGTACTTTTTGAATATTATAATACCTACGTTCTCGAACTTTCTTTTTGTAATCCGGATCGCTTCGTCGCTTATTATCAAAGTAAATACAATATCCCAAAAATAAAGTTCCAGCAACTCCTGCCGCGATACCTATTACAGTTTTATTAATTTCAATCATTTTCATAAAATACAACACAATTTGGGAGCTACACCCTCCAGTTAATAATCTCGACAATCTAGACACATTTATCTCTGACCTAAACGTCCGTGCAATTTGCGACGAAAGTTAACATCGACTTAGAGTGGTTTACACATCACCTCTAGTTTTGAAATGTAATTCTAATTATAAAACATTATCAAAGAGAATGTAACGCTGTTTTTATAAACTATTAAACCATTTTGATTAAAAAATCCTGGGCTACATATATATATATATATATTGTGCGATATTATAATAATGTGTAAATAAATTAAATAAAATATGGTGTGTAAATGAAATGTGAATATTTAATATATTTAAAATTAAATGTGAACAGATTAATGTTGTGTGAATATACATATAAAATATTTTTATGTTATACTCGTATGTGTAGGTGTTCTTGCAAATTAATTATCCTAATTTCAGTTACTTAACATACATATAAATAAAAAAAAATATAAATTGTGAATGCTCTCTAATTCCCCTTTTTTTACAATATATAAATGAATTTTCCCATATTTTTATGTTCATGTTTGTAAGACAATGCATCGCGGTAATAATTTTAACTCCTGAGTGCAATGCCCTCCAGTTGGCTTAAAATAATTACTTCTCAATTTTTTGCTGCGTCCGAATTTCTTCGGTTTTCAAAGAGCTGTTTCCGGAGCCTGAGCTGTTTCTGGAGCAACAGGGAAATTCACACCTCTTCTGGTGTGAATGTTATTATTTAGGCGTTTAAATAAACACATTTTTGTTTACTGAAACGAGGAAATAGATTTGTACAACCAACGACTCAGTAGAACATAAGTGATCTCGAAAACTCAACGAGATATATTCAGTTTAGTGAATCATCAGTGATCTCGAAAATGAGATACCAACGATTTAGTAAAACATTACGGATCTCGAAGACTCACCAAGATATCAACAATCTGCTGTCAACAGAAACCCTGAAAACTTAACAAGTTCTGTGAATCAACAGAACTCTTTACGGTGCATTTACTATTTGCGTGAGACAAACTCAATACAAATATTAGATTAAGCTAGTTGTAAGGTGAATAGAGATATAGAACCTATTAATTCACTCTTGTATTGTCATTGAACCCTGGACTACCGGCGAGATAATCCAAGCCTTAGAAGAAGACAAGAAGGTTCGTTAAAAGTGGTGCCCGAACATGGACAATATCATATTCACCAATAGCTAAAGAGACCAAGAACCGGAAGTTAACGATGGATCAAAATGGGACTAAAATATACAAAACAGCTTCGGATGTTTATACCGCATCAAAACATATACACCATAAGAAGATAGAAACACAGTGCACATTAACCAAAACCAATAATATAATTATATAATCAATAATACAATTAAACAAATTCAATCTAACGGGATGCAAAGAACCAAGCGAAGGACTTATTTATGCTCTCCGCGATAAAGCTCGGCTTTTCGTTTGGTTTCGCTCTTCCTCCTTCTTCCGGGTCTACGATGGAGAAAGAGTAGAAACTCTTATTAGCCAAAATGTTTGCTGAAAACTGCTCTCTTCCTGAGAGTAGCCAACCACCACCCGTGATCGATGGTATACCTCATGTTATCCTGATATGCACTTTCGAACGCGGGCTGTTAAAAGAGTGCTTGCGAACCTCAACGTCAATTAATCCTCGGGACCGGATGGCATTTCAGCCCACGTGTTGAGAAAGTGCGCCTTAACACTGGCTAACCCATTGCGGAATGTCTTTAACTTATCATATATTCAGGAGTTCTTCTTATTTCCTGGAAGATTGCCAATGTGCAGCCAGTTCCCAAAAATCGTGAGGCTACGAATCCTGCCAATTACCGGCCAATAGATATCTGTTCAATCTGTTCTCTCCAAAGTTATGGAGAGCATTATAAATTTTAACTTGATAAGGTATCTGGAAAGCAACCAGTTGATCAGCGATCGCCAGTACGGCTTTCGTACTCACCGCTCCACAGGCGATTTGATTCCTCACTGAGCGTTGGAACAGTTGTGTTCACCAATTCGGTGAGAGTAACTTTGTTGCTCCGGATATCTCCAAGGCATTTGACCGGGTGTGCCATAAAGCATTCGTATCTAAAATGGCTGCTTATGGTGTCGGTAATACATTCCGGATGGATATCGACTTTCCTCAGCGACCGTTCTATTCGGGTTGTGATAGACGGCTTTGCATCTGAAGAGCACTCCATTAATGCTGGAGTTTCACAGGGTTCGGTTCGGTCTCCGACACTTTTTCTTATTTTCATCAATGACCTTCTGTCATTGACATCAAACCCAGCATACTCAATTGCTGATGACAGCAGCATTTGTCATTTATATCCATTCTCCAGGCGTCCTATTCTGGAGATCATTGAAAAATACAGAATTATGAATGACACACTCCAATCTGACCTCAATAAAATCCATGAGTGCGGTCGAGGGAATCGGGTCGATTTTAATGTGCGTAACACCTAATGCTGTTTGTTGACCCACAAACGTCTGGCGGGTGACAACTTCCCACCTTTAAATATGGGTGGTGTGGATATTAATGAGTCGGAGGCTCTTGATGTTCCGGGTATGTCAATCCAATGCGATCTTAGCTGGAACGATCACATTTTTGATGTGTCAAAAGAAGCAGCCAAGTGCTTAGGCTTTCTTAAGCGGTGTAAGAAATACTTCACTCCAACCGATCTTCGTTGTATCTACACCAACTATATCCGTCCGAAAATGGAGTACAATTCGTATATTTGGTCGGGAGCTTCGAAAACATATCTTCAGCTTCTGGACCGTATACAAGGTCGTGCGATAAAACTTATAGGGGACAGTAAGGTATCCAGCTCTATTGAAACCTTGGGATGTCGTCGGGATGTGGGGTGTGTAACCTTATTTTACCGATACTTTAATGGTAATTGTTCCTCTGAAGGAGCCAGCCTAATTCCTTCGGTTCAGGTATTCAACAGATCTACTCGGCTTTCCAGAGCGGTTCACCCCTTTTACGTCTCGATCCCGTTCCAACGCACTACCCACTACCGCGAGAATTCGTTTTTCGGTCGCGCAGTTAAGTTGTGGAATAGTCTCCCTGCGCATGTTTTCCCACCCACTTATAACGTCGATGCTTTTAAAAGAGGTGTAAATCGACACTACTCCCACTTTTCCCCTTCCCACTAACCTTTTCCCTTCTAAACCAACGAATGTTTTGCATGGATAGGGGGCATCCTCTGAGTTTGGTTCTATCTGCCATAAAAAAAAATAAAAAAAAAATAAAGGCCATGTACTGCTTACTGTCCTCCACCATTGGGATTTGCCAGTAGTCAAATATGACGGGGTCCCAGGTCGTTTCCCTGTTTCGGTCTGCAACAATCAATCGTTCTTGTTCCCTCGCAATTACTCCCAGCAAAAAAAAAAACACGATGGGATTTTGGCAATCTCGGCGCATATGCCTTTCTTGTCTGCATCGTCTACACGCCGTCCTTGGGTTGAAAGGTCCAGGTAGCGACTGCCTCACCGCACGGTTACATTCTGTCGGCCATTGTTTTGATGCTACTGGCCGTGTCTGGTACTCCTTTGGCGATTCGTATGATTTGGTCCACCGCAGGCATTCAAAGTCCTCGGCCAACGAGAGCAACTCCTTCAGTACCCGGAAATCTTGCCTTTTGATATAGAATTGGTACTCGAACGCCGAATTCTTGTAGATTAAGGGTATTCACAAGTTGCGAGCTTATCTCGAAGGCTACCGATTCACAGTGATCACGGAAGAAGACAAGAAGGTTCGTCACACTATATATACACCTATAAGATTACTCTATTAAATGAAACGAGACGGGTCTTCTCGTTAGAAACTTATATGTGCTTCTGTTGCTCTATACAAAGTAATGGAGATCCAAGCAAAGGCAAGCTAATGGATTCAATATTTGTTACTTAGCTTCTTCTGTTTATACCCTTCACCCGAAGGGAGTAGGGTATATTCACTTTACTCTTCCGTTTGTAACGCAGAGAATGAGATAAAAAAAGTATATATATTCTTGTTCAACGTCATCTCCTGAATCGATTTAGCCCTGTCCGTCCGTCCGTTGTCAGTGTATCTGCTTGTCTGTCTGTTGACATCACGATTACGGAAGTATAGCGCCATTACAAAAATTCTTTAAAAAAATGGGCGTAGTTACCCTCATACAAAAGTTGGGAATATCTCATTAACAGTATAAGATATGAAAACGTAATTCTATCGCGAGGTATCTGGAGGCATTACCTATCTGCTTGCCAAAAGTGGGCGTGGAACGCCCACTCATACAAAAGTTGTCCATATCTCATAAACGGTACAAAATATTCATACGTAATTTTATTCCGAGGCACCTAGCCAACTTGTACAAAAGTTGTTAACTGGAGAAATTATTATTTTTTTCAGCTAATAGGGTGTAGGGTACTTAGACTTCGGCCTGGCCGAAAGTACTTTTACTTGTTTTTCATTGCTACTTGGCTTCTCTTCTCCTTTTGTTTTATTATTCAAAACGAATAACATTTATAGCGATATATGCAGTGACCCTTATATAATGCAATGGTTTCTACTTGACTTTATTGAAAATTGAAAAGACTTTTCACAAACTTAAATCTAAATGTACCAAAAATTAATTTAATTAATTTTAAATGTAGTGTAGTGGAAACAACTCCCGGCGGTAAATCTTCTCGCAAGACTCCTCCTGCAATCCACTGTTTCGTCGTCACCTATACTCTTTTTATATTGCTGTTAAATCAATTTATATTGCCGTGAAATTACAGATAACATACTTTTATAAGTACGATAGAATGGTTTTCGAGTTCCAACCCGCATTGATATAACGTTATTCCTAGCGTGCAGATTCTTTATTATTCCTAAAATATATACACAAGATCCTAAAGTTAAACTGAATGTAATTATATGTACATTTTCCTAATACATACAGCTGGAGTTATTGTGGAGGGATTTCTCTTTTCCTTTTGCAGATGTTACCGTGATGACTGGGGACTTCACTTGTGTCATTACGTATGGCTCGATCCAAATCGGAGAAAACTTGTTCGTTCTGCTTTGGTTTTTTAATAGTACTTTATCCCCTATCTTGAATTCAAAGGGATTAGCGTTATTGTCGTATTGTTCCCTTGATGTCCTTTTTCTATTAACTGGTTCTGGCGAACCAACTCGTGTGCTCTTTGAATTTGGTTTCTAAACACCTTGGATGGGTAATATACATTATACGTGGTAACTATTGTATTTAGGTTTTAAGTTTGTAGGGAATTCCGAATCGAAACACAGGCCATATACTTGGACAAGTTGCCCTGAAATATGAGGATATACTTCTTTTCTGAGACAGTTTCAGGCAAAATATCGACTATATCCATATGTTCCTTATCGAAAAGTCTCACTCTAGGCACTGCCTAGCTGGCATTTCCTCCCTTCTTCTTTTAGATAACTTTAGCCAACAGACTTCACTAAATAAAACAGTACTTTTTTGCACTTCTGCCGTACAAACCAGCAAAAACCAACCGGTTGTTTTCGCAATGAAAATTGAAGGCTAGCAAGCGCCAACGCTGTGGCAGCATTTACACGGATTTAAGTCGTACTGTCGAAAGTTGAAACCCCGCAGAAAAAGAAAAATAATTAGCGTAACGTTCGCGTTTTAATTGTTTAGTCACTCTATTTATTTTCTTTCAATTTATTCCCCTATTTATTCTTAATAGCATTCACATTTTTTATTCATTCTAAATTTACAGCGATTTAAAATATTCCGCTACAAATTTTCCTATTTAGTTCCCCCAAACATTTCAAATTCCCTCAAAAATTTATTGTTAGTAGAAATACTTATCCCTCCATAGCCAGACTCAGCCAAACGATTAATGGTAAAGGAGTCTCGCCCAGGATATTGTTAGTCTAATAATTATAATAATAATAATAATGACTATAATAATAACAAAAAAAGACATAAAAATAAAAATAAAAATGGAAATGAAAAACAGAAACAAGATAAGACTACTTACCTTGTGACGAACCTTCTTTGGGCTGCGTGGAGGAGCTGTCGCGCGTCCAGTGGTTCGGGTGACAATACTTGACGACGACAATAGTCCCACTGATGATACCTATACGTAATCCCTCCCAGACCCCTCAGATTATGTAACACGAGGGTTTTGTATTTAATATCTTTTATTGACATAAAAATAGGGTGCGCTGTGCTAGTATCTTAATCTAAAATACGGGTTTTCTAGTCAGAACTTATGGTTACCTATCCCCTCGACCTCGATTCCACATGCGTTCCTCACGGGGAGTGGACGTACCGTCAGTGAGCCAACTACACGGTTCCGTCGTAAGTCGGAATCAAGGGGAAGACGTATGGGGTGTGAGGAATCAAGGATAGGAGCCCGTCGGTTTAGAAACCATACAGGATACTCTTAGTTTTTAGAGCTTTCGCTCTTTAAATATATATATATATATATATATATATATATATATATATATATATATATATATATATATATATATATATATATATATATATATATTATATATATATATATATATATATATATATATATATATATATATATATATATATATATATATATATGGTATATATATATATATATATATATATATATTTCCACCACAATATATATATATATTGGCTTGGAAACAGCCCTAAGGATTTTTAATTTAAGGATAGGCAGCCGCTACCCGCCCCACACTTGTTCCTGCAGCTCTGTATCCTTCATACTCGAACAAACATTAAAACTACAACAGCAGCAACAACAGCATACTCTTTATTTCCTGAAATAACTCCACTAACCAGCCCTATGCGACATAGGCCACAGCTTCCTTCTCCCATAAACAAAATCACACATTTACTCTTGCCATTTATGATCACCAAATACTCACACTTTTAGATTAGAAAGGTAAACTTTAAGGGAGCTGTGTTGAATTTTATTAAGTTCATAAATATCCGTAATACTTTTGGTAATCCGTAAAGGCCTAGCCAAGTAAATGATAAAAAATAAATAAATACAAAACAATAGAATTAGAATTTAGAAAGAATAGAAAAAAATTAGCAACTAGAAAGAATAGAAAAAACTAAAGAATAGACCTGAAACTGAATTTCAGAATTATTTCAATATTTTTGGATACGATATCGTATCTTAAATGTCCTGCGATAATTCCTTGCAGGTGATTGTTTGATTTGGGAAATCAAAATAACTCATATTTCACATCCCAGGTCTATAGTACAACAAGAGCCCGAGGGAATTTTTAAAAATATTTATTAAAGCTTTTATATAATAACTAAAATTAGATTTAAAATAATTCTTAGGGCTTAACACATAAATAAATATAAATGTCTTTCATATTATATTAAAACGTACCATAAATATTAAAACGTACCATAAATGTGTGCCATATAAAATACTTTTCTATAGATTTACATGTCAACTGATGAGTATTTGCATGAATTTATTGGATTTTATACTCACTTAAATTTAGTAAGCACATTATAATACAACAAACGAATGTTAGCCTAATGATTTTATAACTTTATTACTTTTCTTAGCATTTCTTATTGAATTTATCATTATATATTACTGATACATGAAGATCTCATCACTTACGACTACGTCATTTATCAACAAATCTTTCTTTAAAATTATTGACTTTTCGAAGAAAATATACTTCATGATTTTCGACGCACTTATAAAATGACGATTCCTTTGGATTATAGAAACGGCAGTAGTCAAAAATTTTCATCATATCTCCAATGAATTCGGACAATTTCCTGTACTCTTTCATATTGAGTTTTTCCAATTTTCAGCACATCTAGAAATATATATTGTTTTGTTAAAATAATTGTTTGGGTTGTATTAGGTGTATATATTCATGATCGGAGGATATATTTATTAAAAAAGTAATAAATTTAAACTTTACACTTTAAAGTAAACAAAATTTTGAGATTAACAATTTATAACAGAAAGAGAATAAAAAGGAAAACGGGAAGAAAGTTAGAAAATAAGAGGAATATTTTCTCTGCGGTTATTTTGCCAATTACAGGTACCTACGGAGTTAATTTTATATACGAGTACGATAAAAATTTAGTTTTGCTTTTCTTAACTGAAGTATATGAATAATCAAGCTTTTTTCGATCCTAATGGCGTAACATACGACTTCACTCAAAATATAATTTATATATCATAGATATGAGCGCACATTGCATATACAAAGTTCAAATGTAAATAATATAGCCATATACATATACCAGGCACATTATATATGCATATGTTATTATTGCAGGGTCAATAAAAATTATCCACATCCTGAAATCTATGTTGCATTTATACATCGCACGAGTACACAAAGAACACTTTAAATGAAAAAGTTTTTAAATGCAAATGTTTTTTACATCATATATACTCTGAGCGTAGTTAGCAAAAGGTTCAGAATATTCCGACTTTGCCCATTAACGCAAAATTTCTCAATAATTAAGCCGATTATTAAACTCGGCAAGTAACTCAATATACAAACCTTAGGATATGTGACTCGAACAGGGAAGCCAATTGGAATTATTTAAATCACCAGCACCGCTACTTCACATTTTCGGATGGCCAAAAATGGGATTAATCGATCATACGGTTAATCAAAAACCTAAATCGACGTTCAAATAAATCGAAGATGGGCCAAACCAAAATATTCTGGACATTTTTCTAACTTCACATCACAGCAAGTATGATGTGAATGTTCTTGCAGCTCTTGGTAATTCGGACCACGCTACAATTTCTGCAGCCTTCCCATATTCTAATCTTTAATCCGCTCACCAGCCAGCTCCGAAGCGGACAGTCTGGCTTTATGAGAAGGCTAATTGGGATGCGCTGAACTCCTTTTTCAGCTGTTTCAATTGGCAATTGTGTCTCAGGGATAGAAACATAAATGCTGCGTATGAGGTCTTTCATACCCAATAAAAGAATTTGCATTAAACCAAAAGACCATTCCTGGTTTAATGCGACTTGCAGATAAGCAGTCAGGTCAAAAGAGGAAGCATTTAGGAATTGGCGTTTAAACAAAACTGCTGATACTAAACTGCTGCGCAATCAGGCCAGAAATAGGCGAAATGCCACTCTAAAGCGCGAAAAAGTTCTCTACGAACTCGCCTTAGACGTAGAGTTCTTGAATACCATAAGGGTAGTAAGAACTTTTGGTCATTCGTGGGGAGAGTGAAGAATCAGACGCGATCGTCTATTCCAACTATCCTCAAGGATCTTCACTCACTCGGTTCAGATCTTCACTCACTCGGTTGATAAGGCAAACTTATTAGCCAAAATCACTTCCTGGAAGATTGCCAATGTGCAGCCAAATCCCAAAAAAAGGTGAGGCTACGAATCCTTCAAATTACCGGCTCATAGCAGTTTGCTCAGTGCTCTCTAAAGTCATGGAGAGCATTCTAAATTTTAACTTGATGAAGTATCTAGAGAGCAACGATCGACAGTACGGCTTCCGTGCTCACCGTTCCACCGGCGATCTGATGGCGTTTCTCGCTGAGCGCTGTTGCTCTGGATATCTCCAAGGCATTTGACCGGGTGTGGCATAAAGCACTTGTGTCTAAATTGACTGCTTATGGTGTCGGTAATACTCGATGGATATCGAGTTTCCTCAGCGGCCGTTCTATTCGTGTTGAGATAGACGGCGTTGCTTCCGAAGAGCACTCCATTAATGCTGGAGTTCCGCAGGGTTCGGTCCTGTCTCCAACTCTTTTTCTAATTTTTATCAATGACCTTCTGTCATTGACATCAAACCCCGTCAATTCTCCTACTGGAGAATTGAATTAAAACTAATCTTATTTTGTGGATAGCTGACATTTGTATCTATTTCTTCTTTTGTTCACCAACGACTTATGCCCATAAATCAAATTCTTCCTACCCATCTTTCGATGCTATCATCTTCACTAATCTTTAAACATTTCTTAAACGCTGCAAAAGTGAAGAAGGGGCAATAGGTCACTATAGCGAATGTTTTTCAAGGTTTATTTAAATTTCCCTAAAATTTTGTCCCTCATGTCGTGGAATAATCTGCGCACACCGGTATCAATGATGTTAAACTTTGTTAACAGCGCAATTATTTTCATTGGGACAATAGTTTGTCAACTTAAGCTGCATACTTCCCGCGCGGAGGATGACAGCTATAAGTTGTAATACTTTTACACCTAACTGCTATTGTTTCTCTAAACAGTTCAATAAAATGTTGTTAGAGCAACAGCAATTTCGCTAGTACACATATTGCGAAACTCCCACTTGGAGTGGGAGTGAGCCGCCCAACGGTCAAAATGTTTTTTTGCGGAAATCCAATTCCGCAAAAAAAGCATATAGACCAACGCGACCGCAATAGACCAACGGAATAATTTGGCGGAAGAACATAATTTTCACCACTTATTTGTACAGCCACTGCCTATCGATCGCAACAACGAAATTACTAGATCCACCAGTTTTTCTTTTCTTTAAAGATATCATGGACGGTGTATTCGTATACGTATAGTTTAACCAAATTTGTCTTAAAGTTTAACCAAATTTGCCTTCTGCAGCGTTTGGGCCATTTCTTTTGTCTGGAGCCCAAAATTACAAAACACTCAAAGGTATGCGATGCTTGCAGCAAATTTGCGTTCAAAGGACAAAACAGTAAACCTACTCTTTACATAAATTTCCAACCACAATCTTGAAATCTTGTTTTACGGAAACGAACCGAAATTTTTGTGTGTTATAAAATAAATTCTTTCTCTTGTACATATCTACTAATTTCTGCGGTTGGGTCAAACTGACCCACAAACTCCATACAAAGGATATATTTTGAAACATTTCAGAAGGGTTAAAAAGCGTTTTAACATGTAAATACATGAATTGCAATGAGTTTTGATGTCCAATCATGACATATAGTAAGTTATGGTCTTGAGGTCATACAAAAATCCAACCGGAAAAAGCATCTTAAATTTTTCCCGAATTTTCCAAAATTCCAGGGAACTTTTCCAATTTTTCATTCCCTAAAACCTTATTCGGACTATTATGAATATTAAAATAAAATTAGCCAAGAGATGCGCTTACCAACGAACAGAATTTCATTTTTATTTATACAGATAACCGAATTTCATAGTTAGACAACTTTTTGAAATTCAAAAATTTAAAATTAACAAAGGGTCCATGTTGTCTAAATGTCAAAATCACCTTCCGAATAAGATTTCTTAGAGTGTTGTGCATTCCAATAGATCAGCTGAAAAAATATACCGCTTTAACCACAGAGAATTGTGAATTAATGTTTTACATAAAATAATTAAAATATTGTTGAAATAAAATTAGGTACGTACGCTAAATAATCCATGTATTGTAGTTATAAACAGTTTTGTAGTTGTAACTATTTTTATATACTTTGTAACGAAGTTTCTTGCCGGGGTATACTCAATCTCGCCAGAGTCCCGTACCGAACACTTAAATAAAAAGCTTTCGGTTTTCTTTTGACAGTTTTTCGACTATTTATTCACCGTAATTCGAAGTTTTATTTTTCGGTATTTTATTGCTAACAGTATTTCTTAAAACTAGTTCCTTTAGTTCTAACGTCCGCTGAATAGCACTCAGTCCGTGCAAAAATACAAAATCTATATACACAGAGTTCTAGAATACGAGGTTTTATGATTGTCGGCGTCAGCCACTACGAGATACTAGCATTTACTATGATTCAGGATTGGCGTCCGCATAAAAGCACTCAGCCACGACGAGGTACTAAAATTTACTTGGAATTGGGATTGGCGTCAGCTTAAGAGCACTCAGCCAGGACGAGGTACTGAGATTTACTTGGAATTGGGATTGGCGTCCGCTTAAGAGCACTCAGCCAGGACGAGGTACTAAAATTTACTTGGAATTGAGATTGGCATCCGCTTAAGAGCACTCAGCCAGGACGAGGTACTAAGATTTACTTGGAATTGGGATTGGCGTCCGCTTAAGAGCACTCAGCCACGACGAGGTACTAAAATTTACTTGGAAACGGGATTGGCGTCCGCTTAAGAGCACTCAGCCACTACGAGGTACTAGAGGTTCAAGGTTCGACGACTTACCACTTGGAGCACGAGATTCCAAAAGAGATCGAATTCAACGCGGTGGGCCCTTTTATACACCGATCAAAACAACTTCACTGCAGTCGTTGTTCTTGTGCACATTCCGGAATTTTCTAATGTGCATAGCGGCACACAACGTACTTGTTGTTGTTGTGCTTATTTCTAGAAATATTTCTTGTGACTTTGTTGGTAGTTCTTGTGCACATTCCAGAATTTTCTAATCTGCAAGGCGGCACACAACGTACTTGTTGTTGTTGTGCTTATTTCTAGAAATATTTCTTGTGGTTTTGTTGGTAGCTTCCCACGCTCTAATTTAATTTTTGCTTGCTTGTTTCGCGTCTCAGTCTTTGTTGTAATTGTTGTAAAAAGTATGTGGTTCATGTATTCTGTGTGACTGTTGTTTTTTTATCCCTTTGTTAGCAAGCGAGTTAATGTGGTTGTTGTTGTTATTGTTAGCTTTGCATATTTTCGCCTTTACTACGTTGCCGTTTTTTCTTTTTATTGTTGTTGATAGAATTAATTCCACCTGAAGTTAGGTCCGCACAACCTAGGTCACCGCGTTTTCAGTTTACGTTTACTAAAAACGGGCTCGGTTGGGATGCAGGCCAGGTTCTACACCCGGAGTTGTAAGGCAAAATATTTTTTTCTTACACTCCCCCCTTTCTTTCGGATAGCATGACAGTGATCCGTCAGTGTCACGCGATACTTCGGTTGCATGGTGGTATTCTTTGAGCTCCCCAATGTGACCCGTGCGAGTTTTCGTATTTCCCTGGGAGTTGAGCTCGACGATAACTGGTGATGTATATCTCTGGATCTGTTATGGACCGTCGTATTTTGGAGCCAGCATGGCGGTAAACTTGTCCACTGCTTTCGATAGGGGATGGCTTCTCAATAATACCCACGTTCCTACTGCCGGGTTCCATTGTCTTCGCCGAAAGTCATAGTGTCGGGCTTGGTCCTTGGATGCTCGTTCGATGTTCCTCCTCACGATGTTGAAGATCTCCTGCAGCCGGTTACCCTTGTGTTCGGGACTCTGTGGTGCTACCTATGGTAACCTCATCGAAAAGCGATCCCTGTGTGAGGAAAGCGGGGCTGAAACCTGTCGTCTCCGATGCCATGCTGTTGGTTGCCAAAGAAATTTCTGGGATCAACTCATCCCATTGGGTTTGCCTATTATCGGCCACTTGTGCAAGAATTCTTTTAACGTTTCGGTTGGCTCTTTCTGTTGGGTTCTCCTGGGGGGTATAAGGTGCTGTAAACTGTTGTCGGATTCCTAAATCTTGAAGAAATCGCTGCAGTGTCCTACTGTTGAATTGAACGCCGTTGTCCGTGACGAGAACCTTTGGAACTCCATACCTCGCTAGAATCCTTTCTCGAAACGCCTTCTTCACACTGTCTGCGGTTGCTTGTCTCAGTGGTACGATTTCGGTCCACTTGGAGAATTTGTCAAAGAAAACTAGAATCATCGTGTTGCCGTGCTTGCTTCAGGGTAATGGTCCAATGAAGTCGGCACAGACGACTGACCAAGGCTCCTTTGGTAACTGTGTCAGCATTTTCCCGGCGGTTTTACTCTGCAATGGTTTATATCGCTGACACGATTCACAGGAGAGCACGTGTTTTCTTATGTCCCTGAACATGCCTGGCCAGTAGTATCTGTTGGCTATCCTGGTGACGGTTTTTCTAATGCCTGGATGTCCAGCGCTGGGGTCATCGTGGTTTTCCTTAAGGACTCGGGCACGAAGATACCTCGGAACACAGAGCTTCCATGCGGCGCAATCCTCGTCGTTTACCTGCCCTGGGATATGTCGATACAGTTGACCGTTTTCCATAGTATAATCGGCAAACTTCTCTGGATTCCTTTTAATTTCTGCCATCTTGGTTTCTATCCAGTTGCACTTTTCTCCGTTAGTCGTAACCGTGCTCAGTTTTTCTACTGGTTGTCTGGAAAGTGCGTCTGCGACCACGTTCCAATTGCCCTTGCGGTATTTCACGTCGAACATGTACTGTTGTAACTCAAGCGCCCATCTTGCTATACGCCCTGAAGGATTTTCCAAAGAGTTCAACCACTTCAGAGAGAGGTGGTCTGTGACGACGCAGAACCTGTAGCCTTCTAAATACGGTCGCATTTTCCTGACTCCCCAAACGATCGCGAGGCACTCCTTCCCTGTCGCTGAGTAGTTAATTTCGGCCTTGTTTAAATGCCGGCTTGCGTAGGCGATGACCTTCTCTGCCTCATCGGTTTCTTGCGTGAGAAAAGATCCTAACCTGTGGTTGCTCGCGTCAGTCTGCAGCGTAAATGGTTTGGAAAAATCTGGGTACGCCAGTACTGGTGCCTTCGTGAGCTTTTCCTTGAGGTTCTCGAACGCCTGCTGTTGTTCGTCGGTCCATTGCCAGCGTTTGCCCTTCTTAAGAAGGCTGGTGAGTGGGACTACCAATTTGGCGAAGTCCGGTACGAACCGCCGGTACCAGGATGCTATCCCGAGGAATCGCCTAACACCTCTGACATTTGTTGGGGCCGCCAGTTCCTGAATAGCCGCTACCTTGTCTGGATCTGTGTGAATTCCTATGCGGCTCACGACGTGACCTAAATATTTCAAATCTTGCTGGAAAAACTCGCACTTCTCCTTGTTGATTTTCAAATTAGCCGCCCTTAAACGTCGAAATACTTCCTGTAAATTGTTCATGTGTTGTTCCCGCGTCTTTCCTATTACGATAATGTCGTCCAGGTAAGCAAACGCGTGTGGTTCCATCTCCGGTCCAATGACTTGGTCCAATGCCCTTTGGAACGTCGCGGGTGCCGAATGTAGGCCGAACGGCATAACTTTCCATTGAAAGAGTCCCCTTCCTGGTACTGTGAACGCGGTGTATTGCTTGTTTTCTGGACTCATGGGTATTTGCCAGTAACCGTTCTTGAGATCAAGTGTACTAATGTATTGCGCGTCGCGGAGTCGATCTAAAATATGTTGTATCCTCGGAAGTGGGTATGCGTCAGGCACTGATCTTGCATTTAGCTGACGATAATCCACGCAAAGTCGCCAATGCCCATTCTTCTTTTTAACAAGAACAATTGGTGCACTGTAAGGGCTATGTGAGGGCTCGATACAGCCTTTTTCCAGAAGCTCTCTCATGACGATTTTATGGGCCGTTATGTTGGAAGGTCCTTCCAGCATCTCGAATTTCTCATGCTCTGTTTTTAGGAATTCCTTGATGAGGTGTTGGTCTTCTTTTCGCGAGTTGATGGTTTCTACGCCTGGTCAGAGTGTTGTTCGTCCTCCACGTCAGTCTTCTTCAACGATTTTGCCTCAGGAACTTGGGCGCAATCCATGTGAACTGTCGAGCAAGTCGCTCGTTCGGCTTTCGAGCCTCCCAGCGTAATCGTCTCACCACCACAGCTAATAGAAGCTTGTCAGGAAGTCCAAACCCAGGATCACATGGTCTGTCACATCCTGTAGAATCAGAAGTGGGAGCTTACACTCTGCAGTCCCCAAACGCACGCAGACTTCGACGGCTTCCTTCACGGCACGCACGGTGCCGTCGGCCATTTTGACCCGTACGTCCACCTCCATCAGCTTTCCGTCTGTCATCACAGCCGCCGCGTTGCTAATGAAGCTCCGCGAGGCTCCTGTGTCTAGAGTAGCTGTGACGAGTTCCCCTCCTAAGGCTACCTTGGCGTAAATCCGGTCTCGATTGTAGTTTAAGCACTTCGTGGGGTACGAGGAGAGTCTATCTTGTTCGGTTCCAGCAGCCCTCGTCCCTGCTGGACACCTTGCGCGTTTCCCGAAGGTTTCTTGCAGCATTCAATCGTCCGGACCCCCTCCTTTCCACAAGTCCAACAGAAAAGTTTCCTTGAGTTTCGGCATTCTCGTTGAAAATGTCCGCTTTCGCCACATCTTCTACAGGCTGTTCGAAGGTCTCGCTGTTTTTCTGTGTTTTCTATGGTCATCATCCTGTCCGTCCCTGGTAATTGTCGATGCTGAGTATGAATTTCTCGTGGAGGTTCGGGTTCCTTTCGTATGCCTTCAAAATCTTCAGCCAATTCAATGAGATCCTCCAACGCAGAGAAATCAGACCTCCTTACGTGAAGAAGATAATCCCTATGGCAATTCTTGTAAATCCTCTGTAGTTTTTGCTCCTCTGTATAGTTCACATGTCGCATTAATGTCTGCATGGCCAGTACATAGTCCTTGAACTTCTCGCGAGGCCCTTGGATCCTTTTCCTAATGTTGTCCTCCAGTTCTTCGAAATATGTCGATGGCAAGAAGAATTTCAGGAAATCGGTTTTAAACAATTCCCATCTTGACCAACTCCTATTGTTATTCCTGTACCAACAAAGAGCTTTGTCCTTCAGCAACTCCGACATGGTTCGTGGCAGCATATGCTTAGGCAATTCATATGCCTCTGTGAGCTCCTCGACTCTCTCGGTGAAGCCTATTGGGTCCCTACCACCGTCGTACCTGCAAGACCATTTACGTACGTTGTCAATTACCTCAGAGTAGCACATCCTACTATAGGCCACACTCTCTGGCTCGCACCTCGCTTCTATGCAACCACCTGTTGACATGGAAACTTGATTGCCGGGGTTCATGTTAAGCACTTCTGTTGGATTTGCCCTCTGTTCGCTGTGTTTCGGCACCGCACCTTGCAATGATGGCGTCGCCGGTCGCGCACTTGGAGAAACACCGCGATTCCACTGCACTTCAAGTTCGCGTAACCTGTCGATCACCTCGTCGGTCAGATCAGGCGACATCATAAACCCGGAGAGCACTTTACGAAGTTCGTCGATCGTGCCTTTTGATTCCGTACCGAATTCGCGTAGAATCTCCTGCAGATTCTCTTTTGGACCATTATAAATCCACCGTTTACCCATTTCGATTTTCCGTTTATTTCGTGTAACAGTTTCCGCGTTATTTCTTTGCACGATGTTTTTCCATTTTGTTCCGTTTATTTCGTGTAACTGTTCCTTTGAAATACCGAGTTTTTTTTTTGCACAATGTTTTTTTTATTTGAATTCGCCGTTAGCACAGTTTAGCGTTCAATTATTTGTTCGATTTATCGTTCGCTTCGCGTAACTGTTTATAATACCGTTTTTTCCTAAAGTTTCGTTTTTTCGCGATTGAGCACTATAGTTTTTGATTTTTCTCGGAAACTATTGTCCCTGTTCGGGCGCCATTTTGTAACGAAGTTTCTTGCCGGGGTATACTCAGTCTCGCCAGAGTCCCGTACCGAACACTTAAATTTAAAGCTTTCGGTTTTCTTTTCACAGTTTTTCGACTATTTATTTACCTTAGTTCAAAGTTTTATTTTTCGGTATTTTATTGCTAACAGTATTTCTTAAAACTAGTTCCTTTAATTCTAATGTCCGCTGAATAGCACTCAGTCCGTAAAATACAAAATCTATATACACACAGAGTTCTAGAATACGAGGTTTTATGATTGTCGGCGTCAGCCCCTACGAGGTACTAGAATTTACTTTGATTCAGGTTTGGCGTCCGC
Source organism: Sicus ferrugineus (assembly GCA_922984085.1). Classification (NCBI taxonomy): domain Eukaryota; kingdom Metazoa; phylum Arthropoda; class Insecta; order Diptera; family Conopidae; genus Sicus; species Sicus ferrugineus. The sequence continues at coordinate 14,416,458 of OV277350.1, forward strand.
TTAAGAGCACTCGGCCACGACGAGGTACTAAAATTTACTTGGATTCGGGATTGGCGTCCGCTTAAAAGCACTCGGCCACGACGAGGTACTAATGAAATTTACTTGGAATCGGGATTGGCGTCCGCTTAAAAGCACTCAGCCAGGACGAGTTACTAAGATTTACTTGGAATTGGGATTGGCGTCCGCTTAAGAGCACTCAGCCAGGACGAGGTACTAAAATCTACTTGGAATCGGGATTGGCGTCCGCTTAAGAGCACTCAGCCAGGACGAGGTACTAAAATTTACTTGGAATTGGGATTGGCGTCCGCTTAAGAGCACTCAGCCAGGACAAGGTACTAAAATTTACTTGGAATTGGGATTGGCGTCCGCTTAAGAGCACTCAGCCAGGACAAGGTACTAAAATTTACTTGGAATTGGGATTGGCGTCCGCTTAAGAGCACTCAGCCAGGACGAGGTACTAAAATTTACTTGGAATTGGGATTGGCGTCCGCTTAAGAGCACTCAGCCAGGACAAGGTACTAAAATTTACTTGGAATTGGGATTGGCGTCCGCTTAAGAGCACTCAGCCACTACGAGGTACTAGAGGTTCAAGGTTCGACGACTTACCACTTGGAGCACGAGATTCCAAAAGAGATCGAATTCAGCGCGGTGGGCCCTTTTATACACCGATCAAAACAACTCCGCTGCAGTCGTTGTTCTTGTGCACATTCTGGAATTTTCTAATGTGCATAGCGGCACACAATGTACTTGTTGTTGTTGTGCTAATTTCGAGAAATATTTCTTGTGATTTTGTTGGTAGATCTTGTTCAAATTCCAGAATTTTCTAATCTGCATAGCGGCACACAACGTACTTGTTGTTGTTGTGCTTATTTCTAGAAATAAATTCTTGTGATGTTGTTGGTAGCTTCCCACGCTCTAATTTAATTTTTGCTTGCTTGTTTCGCGTCTCAGTCTGTGTTGTAGTTGTTGTAAACAGTATTCCACCTGATTTTATTAGTAATTTCCCAAGGCTCTGCTTTAATTTTTGCTTGCTAATTTGGCGTCTCGGTCTGTGTTGTAATTGTTGTAAAAAGTATGTGGTTCATGTATTCTGTGTGATTGTGGTTTTTTAATCCCTTTGTTAGCAAGCGAGTTAATGTGGTTGTTGTTGTTATTGTTAGTTTTGCATATTTTCGCCTTTGCTACGTTGCCTTTTTTTCTTTTTATTGTTGTTGATAGAATTTATTCCATCTGAAGTTGGGTCCGCACAACCCAGGTCACCGCGTTTTCAGTTTACGTTTACTAAAAACGGGCTCGGTTGGGATGCAGGCCAGGTTCTACACCCGAAGTTGTAAGAAAAAATATTTTTTCTTACAAGTTTCCGCGTTATTTCTTTGCACGATGTTTTTCCATTTTGTTCCGTTTATTTCGCGTAACTGTTCCTTTGAAATACCGCGTTATTTTTTTTGCACAATGTTTTTTTTATTTGAATTCGCCGTTAGCACAGTTAAGTGTTCAATTATTTGTTCGATTTACCGTTAGCTTCGCGTAACTGTTTATAATACCGTTTTTTCTAAAGTACCGTTTTTTTCGCGATTCAGCACTGCACTATAGTTCTTGATTTTTCTCGGAAACTATTGTCCCTGCTCGGGCGCCATTTTGTAACGAAGTTTCGTGCCGGGGTATACTCAGTCTCGCCAGAGTCCCGTACCGAACACTTAAATAAATAGCTTTCGGTTTTCTTTTGACAGTTTTTCGACTATTTATTCACCGTAATTCAAAGTTTTATTTTTCGGTATTTTAGTGCTAACAGTATTTCTTAAAACTAGTTCCTTTAGTTCTAACGTCCGCTGAATAGCACTCAGTCCGTAAAAATACAAAATCTATATACACAGAGTTCTAGAATACGAGGTTTTATGATTGTCGGCGTCAGCCACTACGAGATACTAGCATTTTTTTCTATATCAGAGTTCAGGAGCTGCTAAGCTTCAAAGCTTTTTTGTGCTGATAGCACGAGCTCCTGTTAAGAGGGTTGATAGAGGGAGGGGAGGGGAAAGCTTATTTTTTTTTTTTTTGTAACTTGTAGAACTATTTTTTTTTAGTTCTTTTGTACAACTAATAGCGCTAGGCTAGGCCTTAAGTACGCTGAAAACAACACAATTAACATCCATGCCCAAGGCGGGATTCGAACCCACATCCCCGGAGCTCGCAGCGAGGTTATCACCCACTGCGCCACCGAGGACGGCATATTGACGAGTTGTCAATATCCCATAAGCGGTTCAAAATATTAATACGTTCGTAATTCTATCTAGCAGTACCTAGAGACATTACAAAAACATTTGACCGAAATGGGCGTGGTACGCCTACTTATACAAAAGCTGTTAAGTGGCGAAATTATAATTTTTTCAGTTACTCGGGTGTAGGGTATTTAGATTTCGGCCAAGCCGAAGACAACACTTCTACTTGTTTGTATACAAATTGGTAATACCCAAATTGGTAGATACCTCGTGATAAAATTACGTGTAAATAACTCATACCGTTTACAATATATTGACAATTTTTGTATGAGTGGGCGTGGCACGGCCATTTTTGGAAAGCTTATTGGTAATGTTCCCGGATACATCGTGGAAAAATTGCATCACAATATCTTATACCGTTCATGAGATATTGCCAACTTAATGAGTGGGCGTGGCACGCCCATTTTTTTAACTGTTAGTAATGGCGCTATATATTCGGAATAAAATTATACCTAAATATCTAGCACAGTTTATAAGATATTCAGATTATAAAATTTTTTGAAACGAAGTGCCTTTATATTCCGTATGTAAAGTGGGCGTGGCTGTTTACCGATTTCGCCCATTTTCAATTCCAAACAGCCCTGCATAATAAAGAATATTTGTGCCAAATTTCAACGCGATATCTTTTCGTTCTCCCGTAATCGTGATTTCAACAGAAAGACAGACAGACAGACGGACGGACATGGCTAAATGAGGAGGTGACGCTGAGCAAGAATATATATACTTTTCTATATCTATCTCGTCTCCTTCTCTGCGTTACAAACGGAAGAACAAAGTGAATATACCCTACTCCCTTCGAGTGTAGAGTATATAAAAGGTTCTTACATTTCAAAAACAATAGCGATATACAAAGGTATGTAATGATATATTTATCAAAGTTCGTCCCCTACTAAGTATGTTATCAAAAACATTTGCTACCGCCGCCACTTCAACTGACTTCCAAGCCATTGATAAAATTATCACCCCTTTCAGAATAAGACATAAAGGAAGACAAGCAATATATTAAATCAAAACCCAAAAAGTGGTGCTTCAAAGTCCATACTTTTTGGCGTTATCGGTGATACGATACTAAGATTATGTGAAAGAATAGAGAACAAAACTGTTTCTGGATAACCTTTTTGACCTCCATACCTACCGTTATGTATCTACGGAAAAAATATTTTTGTTGTGGGTACTTTTAGACGAAACAGAATTAGAGAGTGTGCCAACAAGCTTGCTAATGATAAAATGAAATCTGGTAGAGGAACAGTATCGGCAGTCACATCAGCAGACAACATCACAATTCTCCGATGGGCAGTAACAATTTTGTACATATGATATGCAGATATTGAGCTACAAGACGAAGTCCAAAGATGGGATATAAAACGAAGAGAGTATATAAAAGTAAGAAGACCATTTGCTGTCAGTCTCAGTATAATCAGTATAATAAGTTTATAGGAGGAGTAGACATGTGTGATTGAATGATTGCACACTACCCTCATGCTCGTAAAAATCAAAAGTTTTACTACAGGATCGCTTTCCATTTCTTGAATGTTTCTGTCGCGATTCGCTATGCTAACGGAAGCACTTTTCCTACCTTGAACTGGGTCATCGACTGCGAGCATGGCTCAGTGTCATTGACGTCACTCATGTTACGCTGGCGGTCGATGACAGAATTTAAAAACAATTAATTTACCTTGCGAATTTGCTGACGCGCACTAATGTAGCGTTTTTAATAATTTGGTTTTCTTTATAATTTAATAATTGTTTCGCAATATTTCTTTGTCAATTAGGCAATATTTCTTATACGTATTTTTATTGTTATTTATGCTTAAGGTTAAGTGTTTTTATCTATAAATTAAGCGATTCAATAAAGAAATTTTCAGTATTCAACACAGAATCAGAGTGTTTTAATTAACCCAAGATATTATCACTAAAACAATAAAAGGTGTGGATTCGGTTCAAGTTCCGAATTTACACTTATAAATAAATAAAAAGGGATCGGAATTGGTTCAAGTTCCAAATTCAATCACCTATTAAATAAACAAAACATTTGGTGGCCCAGACGTGATCCTTTAAGGGATCACTTAAACGACACACACCGCAGCACAGAGTCTACAAGGATAAACCCAGCATGGAAGGGCTTACTAAATTGATAAAGGAACAACAAGAGGCTGGAAATCAAATCTAGACTATCATACGAAACTACAAGAAGGATTCGGCTTCACGCAAACAAAATGTGAAATATTTCACCGATCGTCTGCAGTGGCTGAGGGAAATCTGGGACGACTTCGTGACGAGAGACAGGATAATTCGAGAGGACGAACATGTGGACCAGGAGGACGCCTATTTCACATCGGACTTCTTCGACCAAATGAAGAAGTTAACGGCAACGTACATCCAAATCTTCGAAGAAGAAAAGAAACAGGTGCCGCCAACAAAGGACCAATTACAAGATGCCGCCAGTCAGGCACAAGGTTCAGAAACAGACATCAAAAATCATAGTGGATTGGTACGAAAGCTTGTCAAAGCATGGGAACAAATTGAACAAATAAACGATGAGATCTGGACTCAATTTGAAAGTCCCGAATCCGTCGGTTATAACATACAGCCATATGTCGATATGGAAGAACAAGTGCAGCAAACATTAGTCAACTTAGCAGTCATTGCAGAACAACAGAAAATAAGTAGCGATGTATCAACAACTTCAACTACAAATAATTCAACATTGCAAACTAAAATACGTCTACCTAAGCTAACAATTCCTAAATTTGATGGAAGTTATCTCCATTGGCGTCAGTTCTTCGATCTCTTTTCGCAAATGGTGGACCAACAACCAATCCCCAAGGTTCAAAAAATGTTTTACTTGAAATCGAACCTTCTTGGAGAAGCCGAAAGATTAGTCAGTCACTTAGCCCCTACTGAGGAAAATTATGATGTTGCTTGGACAATGCTGCGACAGCGCTACAACAATAGAAAGGTATTGGTGTCAACTCTAATCCAAAAAATCGTCGATCAGCCATCAGTATCTGGATCAGTAATGACGTTAAAAGGATTACACGATACAACTCAGGATCGTCTTCTGGCCCTAAACAATTTGGAAATTGCCACGGCACAGTGGGATCCCTTATTATTAAATTTACTTACGAAAAAGCTGGACAGACAGTCGATATGAGCAAACAATTTCGAATCCCAGAAAAGTGCAAACAAATCCCGACTTTCTTACCTTCTTGGAAGGACAATTCTTATCACTGGAAATGATAGGACAAAGAGATAAGGTTCCAGCAGCTCAGAAAACTGCACATGTCCATGCAACATTCGTCTCGAAACCTCAGGGCAATAACACATGTCGATCATGCAAATGTGGCACGCATCCGTTATTTGCGTGTCCACACTTTCTTCAGCTTGGAGCATCAGACCGACTAAATTTTGTGCGCAAGCAAAATCTTTGTGTAAACTGTTTGAAGGCAGGTCATCTGGCTGGTCAGTGTCCTTCGCGAAGTTGCAGTCGGTGTAATAAAAAACACAACACGTTATTACATTTGGAGCACACACAAAACTTCAGTACAGGGCAGAACAATCAGCAATTTAAGGACAGCACTTGGCCAACAAACTCTACACCTGTTAAAGAAAATAACGCACCAACTACAGTAGCATCAGCCAATGAACAAGGCAACAGGCAGGCGTATGTTATACTAGCCACCGCTGTAGTTTCAATTTCTGCAGCCAATGGCAAGTCATTCAACTTTAAGGCTGTTTTAGATTCCGGTTCGCAAGTTAATCTGGTAACTCAGAGGCTCATCAAGAAGCTATTCCTATCGCCCCGAACTTCATCACTTCAAATCGAAGGCATCGGACGTAAGACTCGCAATTCTAGCAACAGGGTCAATGTAGGACTTCAATCACAAGATGGAACTTTCTACACCAGGCTCGAGGCTTATGTATTACCGCAAATTGTGGCACCACAGCCGACACAGACGTTAGACATTTCAAAATGGTCAATACCCAGTAACGTTAAATTAGCGGATCCAACTTTCGAGAAACCGGGCAAAATCGATGTACTCCTAGGAGCAGAGTTCTTCTACGATTTAATGCAAATTTCAAAGAACAGTTACACCTCGGCAAGGATATGCCCATCCTACAAAATACAAAATTAGGATGGATAGTATCAGGAAAAATGAACTCAACAACTCATCAACCTGTTACGTGCGGAATCTTCCCTAACAGCAACGAGACCACAGACGAGTTAATCGAAAGATTTTGGTTATTAGAGAATACTGAGGACGAGAAAAAACAATTGACGGTGGCAGAGCAGTTATATGAAAGCAGCTTTACGCAAACAGTATCGATATCCGCAACTGGACATAATTGATAATTTGGCGAAACCATAGAAAACAAGAGATAAGATATTATCGCCTACAAACGGTAACATATGGGACGTCGGCCGCACCGTACTTAGCTACAAAATGCCTTCAAACGCTAGCAAGGCAGAACAAGTTGGATCATACAACGGGATCTCAAGTGCTACTAGATGACTTTTATATGGATGATTGCTTGAGCGGTGCAAACAGTATTGCCGCAACATTAGAAATTCAAGCGCACTTGAGACACGTCTTAGATAACGCAGAGTTTAAGCTGAGCAAGTGGTGCGCTGATGATGCGAAATTTCTTGAGAACATTGCATCTCATGATTAAGAAGTTGATCTTGATCTCCACTCTGCACATTCTCCTTACATAAAGACACTAGGTGTAATGTGGCTACCAAGGGATGATCAATTCTCAGTGCGGGTGAAAATGACTCCCACACAATGTTCAACAAAGCGATCAATTACTTCAGACCTGGCTCGCATTTTTGATCCTCTGGGAATCCTCGCACCTGTAGTGGTAATTGCCAAAATATTCATCCAGCAGCTTTGGCAATTAAATTCTCTTTTTAAATAATTAAATAACTTTTATTCACTCACAAACCCTTAACTAAATAACTTTGTACCTGAAAGCGCCATCGTGACGAAAATTAAACCTCTTCAAACCTCTATAGTCACACAGGGAATATACCAGGGATTAAATACTGACATTTCAACTTAGGTAAACAACAAAAATTTTTACATGAAAGTGCGAAAATCTTCTAAACTATAATACTTATCGCAGAGATAAAATTACACCACAACGTTAGCAAGGGAACGTGGCTGCGAATTAATATCCATATGTCAGATAGATTATGTATCGTTATACGAGTACGATATGAGTTTTTAGCGAAAATTTAGCTTTTATAATAACTTTGTGTGTAAGAGTGCCGTTCGAAATGTATACCGTGGCATGCGATGATGCTAAAATCGTGCTTCGTTCTAATCTTGACATTTCAAAACGTTTAGTGAAATTGGAAAATTTATAAAAAGTACTAAAAAGTAGAGAAAAGTACATTAAAATACTTTTAAAATAAATAACTTTTATAAATAAAATACACTAAGTAAAACTATTTTTCTTTCTCAGTAAATTTACAGCTTTTCGAATAAAAGTTTAGGCATAAGTTGCAGTTAGACCATTGTGATTATAGTTATGGATCCCCAAATATTTATTAATGCACTTGAAAAGCTGTAATTTTACTGAGAAAAAAAATATTTTTTACTTTTTAGTGCATTTTATTTATAAGAGTTATTTATTTTAAAATTTTCTTCTTATTTTTTTTCGTTACAGATACATTTTCTTTCGTTACAGATAGATAAAAAGTCAGCAAAACAGCCACCGTCGTTTTTCTTTTGCAACATGATTTTGTTTTGCAAAATCTGCCTGCAGTACTCACAATGCGAATACTGCAGAACAGCACAAACTAATTTGTAAGAAGGTGGTTACAGTGATGCCTAAGCATCGCTTAGTTTTATGAATTATCAACGTAAGTTAGATCTTCCATTTGAAGTTTTTCTATTGACTTTGAGTGTATTTTAAGTGATACAGATTTAAGTTGCAATAATTGCAATAATTGTAAAAAAGATAGATAATGGTAACAACAATCACAATTTTTATAATTATTTTTATTTATAAAAAAATTTAATTTTGTACTCGTATTATAAAAATCGCAATGATTTTGTCATTTGAAAATTAGCTAGTTAACGAAATGCGTACCATTCAGAATTGACCGTTCTACGTTGCTCTAATGGAACGGTGGCGATATGTCCAGTTATTCCGAAAAAACAGGCGACCATTTGCTTTGAAGTGCTTAGTGCGCGAAACACTTTTGTTGGATTTCGCTCGTTTTGAAAGGCCCAACAACAGCCGATTGTTGTTTAGTTTCGGGTTCATATGCATAGATCCATAATTCGTCGCCTGTCACGATCTTATTATTTATTACACTGCTTTTGAAGCACAGCGATTGAATTTTTTTAGTATTTCCTTCGACCAATCGACGCGAGTTTTTTTGAGCGATTGTCAAATTGTGCGGTATCCAACGCGAACAAATCTTTCTGACGGCCAAATGTTCATGTAATATTGAATTTATGCGAGTGGAATTAATGCCCAAGTATACCTCAATCTCACGGTATATCACATGGCGACCTTGCAATATCAGAGCCGATTTTGGACGACCTTCACGAAATTTGTCCTGTAGCGAAGTGCTACCACGATTAAATTCGGAAAACCAGCGAAACAGTGGCTCGAGATAATGCTTCATCACCAAAAGTGGAAGCGAGTTGATCGGCACACTGCTGTTGGTTTAAACCACGTCGAAAGTCATACAAAATCATCGCACGTAAATATTCACGATTTAATTCTATTTTATAATCAAGATGAATGTTTTATAAAGAATGGGGAAGTCACTATTTTTTCTCTGAAAAATTTTTACAGGCGAACCACAATACATGATTTGCAATAGATATTATATTATTGAGAAATAGCAAACTTTATTTTATTGCAACATAATTTGCATTAAGGCTTTTTAATTGTGGATTGTTTTTTACTTCATTTGCGCACCCGCCAAACAACAATCTTTTCAGTGTACCGCGCAGAGAGAATTGTTTCGCCAAACAACATCTCTTAAAGCTTCACACATGCACAAAATATGATTGTATAAGTTTTGGTTTACACTAAACTAAACTTACCTGCAACTTGTGATCTTCAGTCACGGCTGCGCCAAATAATGTTGTCTTCTCCTGTCGACCCGTTGTCCTGTTAGCTTCCTATGCCAAATCCTTTAGCTGGTTAAAAAAACCACTACTTTCAGGGATAGAAACATAAATGCTGCAGCAGAATTGCTAGAAAATATAATTTTATTTGGTATGAGGTCTTTCATACCCAATAAAAGAATTTTCATTGAACCATTCCTAGTTTAATGCGACTTGCAGACAAGTAGTCAGGTTTAAAGAGGAAACATTTAGAAATTGGCGTTTAAACAAAACTGCTGATACTAAACTGCTGCGCAATCAGGCCAGGAGAAGGTGTAATGCCACTCTAAAGCGCGAAAAACTTCTACGAACAGCGCCTTAGACGTAGAGTTCTTGAATACCATAAGGGTAGTAAGAACTTTTGCTCGTTCATGGGGAGAGTGAAGAATCAGACGCGATCGTCTATTCCAACTCTCCTCAAGGATGATCAGATCTTCACTCACTCGTTTGATAAGGCATACTTATTAGCCAAAATGTTTGCTGAAAACTGTTCCCTCCCTGAGAGTGGCCAAGCCTACCCGTGATCGATGGTGTGCCTCATATTATGCCTGAGATGCACTTTCGAACGCGGGCTGTTAAAAAAGTGCTTGTAAACCTCAATGTCAATAAATCCTCGGTACCGGATGGCATTTCAGCCCACGTGTTGAGAAAATGCGCTTCAACACTGGCTCGCCCATTGCAAAATCTTTTTAATTTATCGTTTACTTCAGGAGTTTTTCCCACTTCCTGGAATTTGCCAATGTGCAGCCAGTTCCCAAAAAAGTTAATGCTACGAATCCTTCAAATTACCGGCCCATAGCAATCTGCTCAGTGCTCTACATTTTAACTTGATGAGGTATCTAGAGAGCAACGATCGCCAGTACGGCTTCCGTGCTCAACGTTCCACCGGCGATCTGATGGCGTTTCTCGCTGAGCGGTGGAACAGTTGTATTCACCACTTCGGTGAGAGCAAGGTTATTGCTCTGGATATCTCCAAGGCATTTGACCGGTTATGGCATAAAGCACTCGTGTCCAAACTGATTGCTTATGGTGTTGGTAATACTTTCACTCGATGGATATCGAGTTTCCTCAGCGGCCGTTCTATTCAGTTTGTGATAGACGGCTTTGTCCTGTCTCAAACTCTTTTTCTCATCTTTATTAATGACCTTCTGTCATTGACATCAAACCCCGTCTACTCGTTTGCTGATGATAGCAGCATTTGTCATTCATATTCATTCTCCAGGCGTCCTTCTATTCTGAAGATCACTTGAAAACGCAGAATTATGAATAACACACTCCAATCTGACCACAACAAAATTCAGGAGTGGGGTCGAGGGAATCGGGTCGATTTTAATGCGCGGAAGATCCAATGCTGTTTGTTGACCCACAAACGTCTGGCGGTTGACAACTTCCCACCTCTAAATATGGGTGGTGTAAATATTAATAAGTCGGAGGCTCTTTATGTTCTGGGCATGTCAATCCAATGCGATCTTCGCTGGAACGTTTAAATTTTTGATGTGTCAAAAGAAGCTGCCAAGTGCTTAGGCTTTCTTAAGCGGTGTAAGAAATACTTCACTCCAGCCGATCTTCGTTGTATCTACACCACCTATATCCGTCCGAAAATTGAGTAAAATTCGCATATATGGTCGAGAGCT